>CM070102.1:15800515-16400515 GCA_036178185.1 Liparis tanakae | reverse complement strand
CACCAACAGTGAGGGGTGACCCTTTTGCTTTGCGGTTGTAGTTCTTTGCCTGACGAGTCTTTCTGTTCGACTGTTCAGCCGGGCAATGCGTGCAACTTCAGACGGGTCACGTTTCAAGCGAGAGACAAACTCATGGTGGTCAACTACAGCACCATTTGGGAGAGCATGCTGGAACATAACATCAACAGGCAGACGCGGAATCCTCCCAAACATCAGGAAGAAAGGCGCAAAACCTGTTGTCTCGTGTTCAGTGCAGTTGTAGCAGAACGTCAGCGTCTCAAGCATTTGTGGCCACCTGGCTTTGGACTGGGGCAGTAAAGCTCTTATCATGTTACCAAGAGTCCTGTTGTATCGCTCGACAACTCCATTCCCCATTGGATGGTATGGAGTGGTGTGTGACTTTTGAATGCCAGCCATCTCCAGGAGCTCTTTGATCTGAATGGATGCGTTTAGGGAAACCATATATACAGAAAGTCATTCCATAGACGACGGGCAACCTGCTTCGCTGACTGATTTTTACATGGGAACGCGTGTGCCATTTTGGAAAAGTGATCTTTGACAACTAAAACATCAACACTATTCTTGTCTGTCTGCTCAGAAATCCAAAAGTCAATACACACTAGTTTCATAGGTTCAGAGGTGCAAATGCTTTCAAGAGGAGCACGTCCATTGGTCTCTGGTGTCTTTCCAACCACACAGTGAAAGCAGTTTCTCACGTGATCAGTGATGTCACGTTCCATCCCTATCCAAAAGAACCTCTGCCTGGCGAGAGAAAGTGTGCGTGCTTGCCCTTGATGACCAGATGCGTCGTGGAGGCCTTGGGCCTTCAGAGAGTCTGGAACAACAACCTGGTGAATTGTCATGTTCATTTGTCGGTCTTTCTTCATCTTGTACAAGATGCCATCCTTTATAGAGAGCTTTGGCCATTGTCTCAGCAGTCTCATCACCGCACGAGACTCACCAGCACGCTCAAGCCTGGAGGGCCTCCTGTGACGCTGGACGTAAAAGAAAGCTCTGCTTAAGATATCATCCTGCTCTTGCAGATTAACCAGTTCACTTTTTGGTATCAAATCTAATTGGTTGACATCAGCAAGCTGGAGACTCGCCGGTCCTGTGCCTCTCACTTGACTGACACCTCCGGAGTCGTGTGCATCCAACACAGCCGAAACATCTTGTGAAGACAGGGATCCCTGAGGAGGAGATAGAGTGACAGTAGCTCCCTCCTTGGACTGATCCACAACCAATTGGCAGTTAGTAGTCCATCTGAATGCATCTTGTACTGTCCTATCCACCATTCCATTTACATTATTGAGTAAGAAGGCATACGGCTCAGTTACCAGACGATGGCCTATGCATGACTGGATAAATGGCTCCCTACTCAGTGCATCGGCAACCACATTCTTTGGGCCAGGGACATAGTTTATGTCAAAACTGTATGCTGCAAGCTTTGCAACCCATCTTGGTTCACATGCATCTAGCCTAGGCTTAGTCAAGATGTATGTTAATGGATGGTTATCTGTCCAGACTGAGAAACATCGCCCTTTTAGCCAGTGGCTAAATTTGTCACAAACTGCCCATTTGAGAGCGAGAAATTCCAGGCGATAATTCAGCTGAGAGTGTGACAGTGTCTTGCTGGCAAACTCCACCGGTCTGGCAATCTTTCCATCGGGAGGTAACTGAGAGTACAGCTCCTAGACCATCAAAAGACGCGTCAATAGTGAGGATGAATGGTGCATCGAAATCTGGATGGGCCAATGTGACACTCTGCACAAGCTCATGTTTCAAGGATCTGAAAGCTTCCCTGCACTCATCAGTCCAGTCAGTCGTGGAAGATTTAACATGGCCTTTTTTGAATTTTGGTTTCTGGCCTCTTCCTCTTTTGTTTGGTGTGGCAGGCTCAGCCACAACGTTGAATAGTGGCTTGGCTTTAGCCGAACATCCCTCAATAAAATGATGGTAGTATAGAACCATTCCCAAGAAAGATCTGATTTTCTTAGCACAAGGTGTTTTTCCATCCGAATCCATCAGGTCAGCTTCCTGCACATCATTTATAGCCTGCACTTTACTTGGATCAGTTTGAACACCATCTCCACATATAATGTGTCCCAGAAAGTGACACTTCTTAGGTGAGAGCTTCAAGTTGTTAGCAGTAAGGCGGTTGAACACCATCTGCAGACGTTCAAGAGCAACCTGTTCTGATGGCGCAAAAACCATAAGGTCATCAAGATAGCAGGCTTGTGAAGTTCTGATCGCCAAAGATGGACATCATCATTCGCATGAAAGTGGCAGGGCTGTTTGTCAGGCCCTGGGGCATCCTGTTGTACTCGTGGAGACCAAACGGGGAGGAAAACGCTGCGTATTTCTTCTCGTCCTCGTGCATTCTGACATTGTAGAACCCTGATGTGAGGTCCATTGTTGAGAATAACACATTGCCACCAAGTGCAGCAAGGGAGTCTGTCTGAGGCAATGGATGTGCATCTTTCACTGTTCTTGCATTCAACCACATGAAGTCGTTGCAGATGCGAAGATCACCAGTCAGCTTGACAACGGGGACGAGGGGAGATGAATACTCGCTCTGAGATTTCCGAATTATTCCCAATTCCTCCATCTCATTCAGAGCTGTACGAAGCTTGTCATAATGGCACGGTGGGACCCGTCTGTATGGAAATCTGAAGGGCTTGTCATCTACTAAGTGGATTCTGTGGACAAAATCCACCGCCTCACCACAGTCCATTTTATGTCTTAAACGTTGACTCATACTGCTCAATGAATTGCAGAAGCTTATCCTTCCACTCAAGGGAAACTTCACAAGATGAGAGGTCCACATCCTGCATCCATGTCACTAAGGATGCGCAAAAGTGTATTGCGCACTGGATTGAATAGGCTCTGGTTCAGGTAAGTCCTGCACAGAAAGACAGGGGGAAACATCTGCGACCTTTGCATTTCTTTTAATGGTGAGGGGCTTCTCGGTAGGATTTACAATTTTAACTGGAACCCAGCCGTCTCCCCATAAGGAAGTAACAAATCACCCCACCAAAATGTGCGCAGGTCTGGCTTTGGACTGAGTGGGTTCGATGAGGACTGTACTCCCCACTGCAGAGATGTCAGATGCAGGCAGTTTAGCCCACACTAAATGTTCAGACATCGGCTGTAAAGTGACACATCTTTTGAGTTTGGCCGTACCGATTTCTGTTTGGCATTGCATCGCCTTTCCATTCATCTGAGTGGGACAGCAGGGATGCTAAATGAGACAGCTCAACATTTGGAGCACTGTTTGCTGGGGACGTGATCTTTTGGCCACTAACAGTCTGTTTTATATGTGGAATGAGCCACTTGATGGCGTTGCTGCCCAAAATCATCTCATCAGTTTGGCCTGGCACAACTAGAACAGGAATGATCACCGTATAGCCATATACTGATGCAGTGAGGTCATACATGGCAGAAGGTGTGACAAGGTGACCCCCACAACCAACAATTACAAAGTCCTCAGCCCATTTCTTTTCAATGTTGGACTGTGAAAGTTTTGTGGCAGAAGTCTCACTTATAGTGCATGCCATAGATCCACTGTCTACTAATGCTCTTGAGGACATGCCCCCCATCAGTAGTCACATCTGTGTAGAATAGACTGTCAGTCTTTGAGAGTCTCTGCAAGCGTTGCTCAGTGTTTTTTGTGACGGCACTATGCTACTGTAGGTGTGACACAATGATTCATAATCATAAATGTCTGTGAAATCCAAAGTGGGAGGCTTACTCTCTTGATCTGCACTGTCCTCCCCTGCGCACAGATCATTCAGTTTCCCTGCTGAGCGTAGGCAGAAGGACGTCTTCCCTCTTGACAGTCGCGTCTTGAATGGCCAGGGGAGTGACACAGGAAGCAGAGCCTGTTCTCTCGACAGTGAGTGAAGGCAGTGTGAGAGACGTCTTTACATATGGAACATGGCATGTCATTTAATCCCTCAACTCTTGGAAAGCTGTTGTTGAAATGTGGCTTTTTGTGGGCTTGGGCATGACCTGGCCCCTGAAGCAACACTTTTTCCAGCATTCCAATTAACCTCTCCAGAGTAGAGCTCTCCTGACTTGCAGCGCTTTTCTGTTCGGGAACGTCTGAAACTACATTAGCATTCGCACTAACCTCCACTTTATTCACGTCGATTCTGCTATCCTGCTTCGCTGTAAAAGACCTGAATCCCTTCTCCAGATGGTATTCAACCAACACTTCCTGAACTTCACGAGCTGACCATTTATACATTGTCTTGGACCTAAAGGTAAGAGCTAGATCTTTACTGGGGCAGTGTCTGATAAACATACGTGTGATTTCAACACTGGGGTTGTCAAAATGTTTTACCTTGCTCTTCAAGACAACTTGCAGCAACATCAGCAGCTCGGTTCAGTCTGAGCCAATACTCATATGGATCCTCCTGTTCTTTTGGCACAGTCGAATCGAAGTCAGCCAAAGGCACAGTGGAACAGTGGCTTGCACTGAAATGTCTTCGCAGGAGTCCATAGATGGCCTGTGGGTTATGCTGGACATCAACTTCACCATTTCTTATTCCAAATCTCACAACGTCCTTTGCTCTGCCTCTCAGGTGGATGAGAATTTCCTCAGCGTGGTTCTCGAACTGAATAACACTCTTTTTGATGTAGTTTCTCATTGTTTCCTCCCATTCGTCAAAAGCCAGCGTATCTGAACTCTCCCCTCGGAATACAGGTGGGTCTTTCACTCTCTGAGTTACCAGCTGGACTTGGGAGAGATACAGTGTGCGACTGCAGTCTTTCTTTGGGCACGTTTCTTCATGAGTTGTAGGGACAGAAGCTGTAGGGCTTGATGTGTTTAGGCATAACATAATGCTATCAGCTAACTGCTGGCCTATCTGCTGCACAATAGTGCTCATTTGGTCAGCTAATCTGACCTCATCAGGGGGAGTGTCTGGAACTGATGTACTAGCACACTGTGGTGGCTCTAACTCAACTATTGGCTGACTCTGTCACTACTTCCCTACTTCTGAAAGGACTGTGAACCAAATCCACACCAAAAGCTGTTTTATCTGCCACCTGGTGGTCACCTAGTGAAAATGGAACAGGTGTAACACGCAGTCCCCTACCCCTTCCAAAACCGATAGGAGTCATTTCAGCAGTACCAAATGTGTTATGATTCATATTTGATAGCAAAATAAACACTCAAGACACTTTCACATACAATCTTAAGGGAATATGACTGTTCGCTAAATAAACCTGAACGTCAGATACGCAGAAGGAATCACAGCTCCAGATCGACTGAGTGGTGAGAAGACATCTGCCCAGTTCGGTGTAGTCATGGACAGGCCACGGCACCAATGTAACCCCTTTGCAAGATGTGTCCTCGTCAAATGATCTCCTTGGAGCTGGACAGGATGGTTGTAACGGTTTTATTCTGCATTCACAAAGGGACAGAGTACACCGTCAGTGTCTGGGGAATAGCGCGTGCTCCGGTCTAGAAAGACGAAGCCACGTTGGTGTTAGCTAGAATTGTCATTTATGACCGGCGACGAAACATATCAAACTAATACATAACATAATGAAAAATGACGAATACAATATAAGACCATTACTAGACAAACAAACAAAGCCAGTTCACTTAAAATTCCCCATCCCCTATCTATTACCCCGATATAACCCAGACCCGTTCCGGCAGATGTTACCTTGAGAGGGATCCCGAGTCGCTCTGGGGATCCCCCACAATCCCTTGCCTCTAGTAGTGCAGGTAGTGTAGTGCACATCAACCCCAGCAGGTGGCGTTAACTCCAATTTCACAGGATTTATTCTCTTACACTAGCCCCCCCGCACAGCAAAACAATATTAAAAACTACTTTCAGGATGATTCTCTGTGGAATGATGAAGCATCTATCAAATCATATCATAATATATTTTAGTATTGATAGACTGAATCTCCAAATCATGCGTTTTAATCTCAAATGTTCTCATGGGTTTATTCCGGTAGGCAACATATCGTTTCCATGATCATGGCGTTGATTCACAATGTGTTTGATAACTTAATAATTAAAATACATGACATGCGTCCTGACTCTAAACTTTATACCGCATTAAAGGCGTGATAACTTATACAAATACACTCAACACACACATAGCAAAAGAATCCAGAAAAAAAGATTGTGATTTGTTCTTTACTGTGCAAGACAAAATTCTCAAAAGGCGATATAAGTAGTAGTATACTGACACAGAAGCGCGTATACGTACGTGCACGCGCGTGTACTCTCGTGCACGCTTACATATGTCAGATTATGAAAAAAATTTTTAAATAAAAATATTATTAAAAAATATTAAAGATCATCAGAAATTATATTTTTAAAGACAATTTATTACCTAGAAATAGGAGTGTTTGTTAGTACCGTTTTAGCTTTTATAAACCCTTTCTATGTGTATTTATTAATACATGTTGTTCAGCCGTATGTTTGAGAGCTCTTCTGCAGGGGCTGCACACTTTTCATTGGGAGGGACGTCGCCACGCCTGAGCGTGCGCTCTGGATGGCTGTGAGCGGGGGGCCTGGGTGTGTGTGTGTGTGTGTGTGTGTCTCCACGTGCACTACTGTGGAGGGTTGGCGCATACGACATGCACGAGCAGTGCTATGAGTAGCTGTAGGGTTATAACCTAATTATGTATAAGGGAGGGCTTATGGGGAGTTGTGTGTGTATATAGAGAGGGATTTTGTGCATAGTGGTCAGTGTTCAACAAGTCTGATCACTTGCTTGTCCCTGGCGTTGTCTGCTATTGCTAATACTATAGCTAATTGCTAATAGCTACTGCCGTTTCTGCTGCTACTGTTTTTGACGTGTTATATATAGCTGCAGCCCCGGATTATTTTTCTTCTCTCTTCTTTTTTCTTTTTTTTTCTTCTTTTTTGTGCGATCTACACACTGGCATTATGTCTAACAGTGACAGCTACAATACCAGCAACAACAGCAGCAACGGCCCCAGCAACAGTCCTGCTAGTTCTATAGGTATGTTGTCTAGTCCTAATAATATAGATACACCAGCAGGGGTCGCTGCAACTGTGTATACAGATGTGGACACCAGCATACCAATGCGTCGTTCTACTACTGATGGCCCTGACGTAGTCTTTGAGCACACCGGTGTCTACGGGTATGTTTACAAGGTTACCTATACTAACGGTACCGTAGGCCTAATGAGTAAACACATGGGTCGTACCCGGTCCCAGGGCTACAAGAAGAGTATGTCAATGTCTGTTAGTGACTGGAGACAGTGTCGCTCAGTAGTCGGTGGGGCGTTTGAGCCGGGTAAACAGTCTGATGGTATGCCAGCCGCCCATTGGTACAGCGACACAGGCTCACAAATATATCATATAGATACAGGAAACCACCCCCGATCACCCCTAGGTTTTCTATTTGTTAGTAGGTGTATGAATTGTGAACACCTGTTAGTGCGTAGAGGGGCATTGGGGTATGGCCCTACAACGCATCGGTTCAATAGTGACGCGTATGATAAATGGTTCCAGACAACATTTTGTCCAATGGTGTGATTGGCAGGCTATGCAGGGGCTGTTCAGCCAGATTGACAAAGCGATCAGCTCAGACAGTCTATGCGACTTACGGCACTCTTAGAAAACGTCTTGTCTAGGATGATGCGCCAATTGGCATATCTGCTGCCATGCGGACACGGTTCTGATAAAGTCGACACGGCCAAGTCATCTATACGGGGGAAATCAAGGTGGGTTTCAGTATGTGTATGTTCTGATATGATGATGTTGTTAATTTGCTGTATAGTTGACACATATGTTTTTTTTCTTTTTTTTTGCAGACGCTGAAAACCCCGAGATCCTCACCCCAGACGTCGTAGAAGTGGTGGCCCTCCCGTATAGCTATACTGACACTGATGGCACAGTGATCTACTGTTCGTTTGACCCTGTTGCTGATTTTATAGAGGGGCAGGCTATGTCCGAGAACCCCAGGTACCCAGCGGACGATTGGGAGACCATCGCAACTACTACACAAGGGATTGAAATCCTAGCCCCACCCATCGTACCGAAAAAAGACCCTCCCAGTTTCGCAGCATGTGTTAAATCGGGTGTTCTACATCTGGTGGATACAGCCATGCGGTACTACAAGGAGAAAAACTGTTATGGCTGTCGTACTGAGCACCCCAGCCAGGTCCATCACCCTTGCTTATGGCCTATGGCAGAAGATTTCTACAACGAGCACTATGACGCATTGATGGCTGTGCTGTGGACCGAAGACTTCGTACCATCTCTGAGCATGTATGTAAAAGATATGGGGTTAAAGCTTCGGACGATCAGATCCGTGGAGTGGCTGCTCTGATATGTTATGATCTACTTGCCATTGATAATGTGGCAAGTGTATTGGAAAACCTGGTAGATCCTATGACTGAAGCGTATGAGACCCCCGCTTATAGTTGGCCATTTATGCTTAAGAAATAGATGGTTAAAGACATGTGATTGATCCTGCTACTGATGAGGGGTTATTATTACAGGGTGGGGCATCAAACTGTTGTTTATCACTATCCTCAAGTACTATGATGTAACTTTCTCTGTGTGTACATTAAAATAAAGCCGTCTGTAACAGATGTAACTTTTCTGTGTATACATTAAAATAAAACGCTTTGTAACAGATACGGTGTTGATCATTTCTAACTGGACTTCATCATGGATAGTACCCTACAAAAGATTTATTATGATCCCGCTCACCCTGGTGGTTTAGGTAGTGTAGCAAAACTCTGTAATGCGGTCAGAGAGCAAACCGGTATTACACCCCCGCTATCCAGCATCAACAACTATTTATTAGAGCAAGATGTTTACACTCTCCATGCCAAAGCTGCTATAAACTTCCCTAGGAATAGGGTCCTTGTGAGGGGTATAGATCAGCAGTTTCAGGCCGATCGTGTAGATATGGGTGAATATTCAGAAGAAAACGATAATGTGCGATACCTGTTGATGGTTATAGATGTCTCTTCTAAATATGCATGGGTGAGATGTCTATCTAACAAATCGGCCACAGCTGTGACAGAAGCCTTTAAAGACATCTTGAATGATGGGCGCATTCCTGTGAAGCTACAGACAGATGAGGGGACAGAATTTTATAACAAAAAATGTCGCCACCTAATGGAAAAGTTTAAAATCACGCATTTTTCAACAGCAAACGAGACTAAAGCTAGTATCGTAGAACGTTTTAACAGAACCTTCAAGACCTGTATGTGGAGGTATTTAACATCTGTAAACTCACGCAGATATGCGGATGTGGTTCAGGATCTTGTTAAAGCCTATAACAACACTCATCACAGGTCTATAAATATGCCTCCTAGTGCTGTAGATAAAAACAATGAAAAAATAGTATTCAAGCGTCTGTACAAGATGAAGCCATTGGTTTTTAAATTTAGCACAGGAGACAATGTGAGAATCTCAAAACTCCGGGGAGTATTTAGGAAGGGTTATAAGCAAACTTTCACAGATGAGCATTTCGTCATATCAGAGTGTATACCCTGGGATCCTCCAGTTTATAAACTAACCGATAGTGCCGGCGATCCTCTGAAAGGAACCTTTTATGAGGGGGAACTACACAAGGTCATTATAGGTAAAAACAAGGAGTTTAAAATAGAAAGTATATTGACCAGAAAAAAATATAAGGGACAAAATATGGTGTATGTAAAGTGGTTGGGCTGGCCCCCGAAGTTTAACACATGGATGTCAGGCCGGGATACAGATCAGGACTCAAGTGCGGAGGTGACAGTGAGCAGGCTTAAATTCTATAAACAAAAACACTCCTAAAAAGGTGGAGGCTAAACAAAGCACAAAAAAACAATAGGCTTGGCTATGAAAAAAACTGCAACAAAAAGCGCTCTTTTGAGGTAGACTCAAATTTACAAAAAAGGGTTCTGTGGCTATCAACATGGAGCTGGCTTGGGTGTTCAGACATTGAGCTGAAACACTTTGGCACAGGACAGAGGGGAGACGCAGACTATAAGCACATGAGGGTAATGGGGAACAGGTGGAAACAATCAAGGATCAGGGGAGACAATCAGACTGGTGCCACATGAGGAAGGGCAAGTGATCTGAAATGAGAGGAGAGTTTAGACTTCAAAATAAAACAGGAAGTTACAAGACAAAAACCCAAGACAAGACAAACTTCACCGCGGTGTGACAGTACCCCCTAAGGGCCGACTCTTGACGGCCCAGGCAGTTCAGGGTGATCCTTCACAAAGTCTTCTATGAGGGACCGATCCAGTATAAACCGGGATGGGACCCATTGACGCTCCTCCGGGCCGTACCCCTGCCAGTCCACCAGGTACTGCTTGCCCCGACCACGGTTGCGCACAGCTAGTAACCTCTTGACCTTGTAGACAGGACCCCCGTCTACCACTTCAGGAGGAGGAGGGGGCGGGAGGGGCGGAACCATGGAGCTCTCCTTGACCGGTTTAACCTGACTTACATGGAATGTTGGGTGGACACGGAGAGGCCGGGGAAGACGAAGGCGAACCACTGCAGGCCCGATAAGGTTGGTGATGGGGAATGGCCCTGGCCGGCGCCAGTTTCTTCGAGAGGGCTTTGGAGGTGGAGGTTCTTGGCTGAGAGCCACACTCTCTGGCCCGGCTGGTACGCAGGGGCGGGTCGTCTTCTCCGGTCCGTGGCCCTTTTGACCCGGTCTCCTTGGCGGATGAGGAGCTACCGGGCGGCCGCCCAGATACGTTGGCAACGGCGGACCATGGCGTGGGCGGAGGGCACCGACACTTCCTGTTCCTGGTCCGCGAAGACAGGAGGCTCGTAACCATACACGCATTTGAAGGGTGAGAACCCTGTGGCCGAGGTGGGCAGAGAATTGTGGGCATACTCGACCCAGACCAGGTGCCGGCTCCAGGTTGAGGGGTTCTGGGACACCAGACAGCGGAGACCGGTCTCCAGCTGCTGGTTGAGGCGTTCGGCCTGGCCGTTGGCCTCTGGATGATAGCCTGACGTGAGACTAGCCGTGGCTCCGATGAGCCGACAAAACTCCTTCCAGAAGCGTGACACAAACTGGGGCCCCCGGTCGGAAACAATGTCCCTAGGGAACCCGTGGACTCTGAAGACATGGTTAATCATAATCTCAGCTGTCTCTTTGGCTGACGGCAGTTTTGGCAAAGCTATGAATCTCGCCATCTTGGAAAACCTGTCCACCACGGTAAGAACCGTGGTGTTACCTTCGGAGACCAGGAGGCCCGTGACAAAGTCCATGGAGATGTTGGCCCATGGTCTGGAGGGGATGGAGAGCGGTTGTAGAAGTCCCATACGCTGCCCAGAGGACGTCTTATTTCTGGCGCAGACCGAACAAGCCCCGACGTACTCCTGGACGTCCCGTTCCATGGACCGCCACCAGAACCTCCGAGAGATGGCAAACATGGTCCGCCGAACCCCCGGATGACAGGATAGCAGCGAGGTGTGAGCCCAGTGGATCACCTGTGGGCGCAGCTCGGCTGGGACAAACAACCGATTCTCCGGACACCCACTAGGTGGCGGACTCCCACCGTTTGACTGCTTGACCTGCTCTTCTATCTGCCAAGTCACTGCTCCAACCACACAGGTTCGTGGAAGGATTGGCTCTGGCTCCTTGGCAACAGGCTCGGGGTCGTAGAGACGTGACAGGGCATCGGGCTTGACGTTCTGGGACCCCGGCCGGTACGAGAGGGAGAAAGAGAAGCGGTTAAAAAAGAGCCCCCACCTTGCCTGGCGAGAATTCAGTCTCTTGGCTTTACGTATATATTCCAAGTTCTTATGGTCGGTCCAGACGATAAACGGGTGTTCTGCTCCCTCAAGCCAGTGCCTCCATTCTTCCAAGGCTAGCTTGACTGCCAACAGCTCCCGGTTGCCGACATCATAGTTCCGCTCCGCCCAGCGACAGACGCTGCGACAAGAAAGCGCAGGGGTGCATCTTACCGTCCTGTTCACACCGCTGGGACAGGACCGCTCCAATCCCCTCGTTGGAGGCGTCCACCTCGACCACAAACTGCCGCTGGGGATCAGGCATCGTGAGGATGGGAGCCGTGGTGAAGCGGGTCTTGAGATGCTGAAAGGCCGCCTCCGCCTCTGGGGACCAGAGGAAGCGCTCCTTCGTGGAGGTGAGTGCATGGAGCGGAGCTGCTATTGCGCTGAAGCCTCTGATAAACCGCCTATAGAAGTTAGCAAAACCGAGGAACTGCTGGACCTTCTTGCGGCTATCAGGTATGGGCCAATCGGCCACAGCGCGCACTTTAGCCGGATCCATCTGCACCTTTCCAGGGGCTACAATGAAGCCCAGGAAGGAGATGGTGTCGGCATGAAACTCACTCTTTTCTGCCTTCACATAGTTTGTTTTCTAATAATCGTTGGAGAACCTGGGACACATGATTTCTGTGAGTATCTAGATCTGGTGAGTAGATGAGAATGTCATCCAGGTAAACATACAAAAGAGGTCTAAGAAGTCCCGGAGTACATTGTTGATCATAGCCTGGAATACAGCCGGAGCATTGGTGAGTCCGAAAGGCATCACTAAGTACTCATAGTGACCGCTAGGAGTATTAAATCCTGTTTTCCATTCATCTCCCTATCTGATCCTGACTAAATGATAAGCATTGCGCAAATCTAACTTGGTAAATACCTTAGCCTGTTGCAGTTGGTCGAAAACTGATGTCATGAGAGGTAGGGGGTAGCGATTCTTAATGGTAATGGCATTGAGAGGGCTGTAATCGATGCAGGGTCTAAGGGAGAGGGGGCGTGCCCCTAATAAAAGAAGTAAAACAATTCAATTCAATTCAATTCAGTTTATTTGTATAGCCCAGTTTCACAAATTACAAATTTGTCTCGGAGTGCTTTACAATCTGTACACAGACATCCCTGACCCAAAACCTCACATCGGACCAGGAAAAACTCCCAAATAACCCTTCAGGGGGAAAAAAAAGGGAAGAAACCTTCAGGAGAGCAACAGAGGAGGATCCCTCTCCAGGATGGACAGATGCAATAGATGTAATGTGTACAGAAGGACATATTTAGAGTTAAAATACATTCAAGGAATCTGACAGAGTTTATCAATAGTTCATATTTAGGCATATTCCACGATGGAGAGTTTGGAGACCTCCCAAGTGGAGGAGTGGGCGGAGTCCCAGCAGGGCAGTGGCACAGCTGGCGACAGGAACTCACGATCCAACCATCGAAGGTCCATCAGCAGATGGAATCTATGCCGTCTCATAGGGTCCGATGACCCCATGAGACGTGAAGTCAGAAGGACTCCGGGGAGAAAGCAGAGTTAGTCATGTGTGATGGAGAGATGAAGATTCATCCATAGGAGAAAGAAAAGAGGAGAGAGGTGTCCAGTGCATCCTAAACATCCCCAGCAGCTATAAGCCTATACCAGCATATCCAGGGGCTGGACCAGGGCAAACCTGATTCAGCCCTGACTATAAGCTCTGTCAAAGAGGAAAGTCTTAAGTCTACTCTTGAATGTGGTGACTGTGTCTGCCTCCCGGACTGAAGGTGGAAGCTGGTTCCATAAAAGAGGAGCTTGATAACTAAAGGCTCTGGCTCCCATTTTACGACTCTCGGAACTACAAGTAGCCCCGCATTTAGTGAGCGCAGCTCTCTGGTGGGGCGATACGGTACTACAAAAAACAGTCGGTAGAACCAGGAAACCAGTCAAAAAGAAAGCCGCACCCAAACGAGGCAGAGCCCGGAGAAAACGTGCTCGCTTCATGGTTAAAGACATCTTTTAAAAAGAAGAAGAAGAAGAAGAGGGTGTACAAAACAACCATAAGACCCATGTTAAGAAACTAAGAAGCTATGTCACTCATACATAAACAATCTGCAGAATGTGTAAAGACGGAGCTGGACCTGTTTACAGTGCCACACACGCAAACATCCCTCGAGAAGTCTACATTTTTAGAAATACCTCCGGTTTCGGCGATTACCGCTACAGGACCACTGGAGTTCTACATCTCGTCAAGCGGAGAAGATTATCTTGATTTGAACGACTCATATTTGGCTATGAGGGTAAAGATTACTAATGCCGACGGCTCTGATTTAGCAGCTGACGCAAATGTGGGGCTCATAAACTACCCTGGATGCACCTTATTTTCCCAGGTGGACATCATGTTGGTTGATAGACTAATATCACAATCCTCAAATACTTACCCTTACAGAGGTATAATAGAATGTCTGCTCAACTATAGCAAAGACACTCTGGATACACAATTCAGCTCTGGATTATTTTGCAAAAACAAGGGGGGTCATATGGATGTGGCCAGCATAATTGGTGCGAACAGGGGATTATTGGAGCGGGGCGAATACACTAAGGAAAGTCGGGTTGTGGAGTTAATAGCACCGATACATGCTGATCTATTTTTTCAAGAGAAATTACTGCTTAACGGGGTCGATATTTCACTGAAATTCGTACGTTCAAAAGATACATTTGCCCTAATGACAGCTGCTGCCACATTGTACAGCGTCAAGATTGTATCCGCCAGCATTTTTGTAAAAAAAGTAACTGTGGCCCCCCCAGTCAGGATGGCGCACAGCAGGGCGCTACAACACACAAACGCTAAATATTCCCTCGACAGAGTAGCTTTAAAAACCTTCTCCATACCAGCGGGTACAAGAGTGTGCAACCAGGAGAATTTATACATGGGACAACTACCTAAATTCATGGTATTATGCTTTGTGGACAACGAAGGATATACCGGCAGCTACGCCAGAAATCCTTTTAATTTTGAACACTACGATTTAGAGTATTTGAGCATTTCTGCAGACGGGCAGTCTCATCCCTCAAGACCGTTCCAACCCTCATTTCAAAACGGGCTTTATACCAGAGAATATCACCATATGATTCAGACTACAGGGCGCCATTTGAAGGACAGACCGTTGGCCGTGTCAAGGAAGGATTTTGGGCAGGGCTACTCAATGTTCTGCATTAATCTGGAGCCTGACGAAGGATGTTCGGGGAATGTGTCACTGATTCGATCGGGTAACGTGCGTCTGGAGGCACGATTCAGAGTTCCTCTACCACGAACAGTGACCTTAATATGTTATGCAGTGTTTGACTCTGTACTAGAGATATCAAATCAGCGCCAAGTATTGATGGATGCATATTGATGGCTACCTGTTGAAATACTATGAATACTATAGAGTTGACTAGTATAGTCAGAAAATGTCTAATTAATGGAGCACATTTTGTGGGTGTTCTTGCTTGTGATCAACTACCTCAGACAGAATTATATACACTCCCAGCCATGATAATTGTAAATACACACTCATCTGACGAACCGGGCGAGCACTGGCTGGCCATTTATATCACAAAACGCTATCACGGTTACTTTTTCGATAGCTTTGGCCGGGCCCCTGATCATATAGGGTTCCCTAGAGAAATAAATGACTTCCTATATGAAAAGTGTGTGTATGTATCTTATTCGAGAAATCAGGTGCAGAGCAACCCATCAGCTACTTGTGGGCAGCATTGTGTGTTTTTTCTGTGCCATATACAACAAGGGTGGTCTTATTCAAAAGTGATGGCTCTATACGGCTACAATTTGTTTACTAATGATGCTGTGGTTACACGTTTCGTTAGCAATATACACTATACCATTTGTTGTGGGGGTTATTTTCCCTGCGTGCAATGTTCGTAAACAATATGTAATGTATTAGACACTTTTTATGAATAAAAACAGTTCCCACACAGTTATTGATTCATCAATGAATATCCTTTTATTCAGAGTATATGATAAAAGTTGTACAATTAATACAGGTAATGATAAACACAAATGAGGTATATTGGTTACACTATGTGGAGAAATACATTCATACACACATAAAATATATAGCAGTACAAACACAATTACGGGACTTGACAGACACATGGTTATATACGGAAAGAAAGAAAAAAGCAAAGTCTTAAAAAGTCATCCATGGCTTAACAGTCGGGGGTGCCCTAGACTTTGAGGTCTTTGGGGTCTTAAAAGGTGTGGTATATTCATCAGCACCTCTAGGATCGTATGTGGCGGTATCATCAGAATTCAAGGTATTTGTATCGGTCATCTTATTCCTGGTTACAAGCTTACGGACAGTCGCATTGGGTATAGCCGATAAGGGTACATTTAAATCTGCTAGTGTTTTTAAAAATACCGACCAGCCTGAGGGTCTGGAGACATTTAAAATATTATGTGGAGCAGTGACATTTCTCACCAAATCATGCAAGTGTGATCCACGAATCAGTTGTTTATTAATGATAAGCTCGCCCCTCTCGTTCCATGACACAGTACCGTTTGAGTTGTTTAAAGTATCCAGAATACACTCTGCATGTTTTTTGCTGTTTTTAGGCATGTGTTTTATAACGCTCCCCTGAATCATATCCTTTTTAGGCTCCATGGCATAATCACCCATCTCCTCATTTGACAGTATGGGGTTAGCTCCAACATGATTCTCGCCTGGTGGTAGTGACAGTGTCAGGGTGTTCTTCTCGCGTTCACCTTGTCTTACAACATTCAAGTGTCTTTGTAAAATACCTGCATATTTTTTTGCTTTTTCATACACATCAGTGTCAGGGGTTTCTAACACGTCGTTCAGCGCTCTATCGAGAGCGTCTTCCACAGACTGTCTTATAGAACCTTGACGCTGGTCAGTCGTAGCATGCTTTAGAGTGTCCATTTGTTGCTGCGGCACCAAAAACATCTTCTGTGTATGATCCATCTATGGTGTACTCACCGACCTCCTCTGATAAGGTCAATTATGAAAGGAATAGCAGCCCCTAACAGGGGAAATAAAAAAACGCCTGTCTGATTGAGAGTCTTCTTCTTGCTAATGAGTGAACCCTTCTTTGAGGCAACCGATCTAATAAGTCTCTTCTTCTTCTTCAAGAGGTGGTACTGTTTGTCAGTCAAGGGGATATTACCACTCAAAACATTTAGTGCTATCTCGCACAGAGAGTTGACAAAATCAGCGCCCGCATTACTCACTATGACTCTCTGCACCTTAGGAGGGGATTTATATATCAACTCTAGCAGTGCTAGATTCCTCTGCATACGTTTGGACATTATAGCTAGTGCTTCTTAGCCATATACACCACAGGATGGGCTGATAACACCGCGGTTCTGAGTCTTAAGTGTTCGGGTGTCATGGCTTTATAGTCTATGAGTAAATACCCGTAGGGGCTATGAGTAGCATCATTAAAAGCCTCTAGAAAATGTTTAGTGTTACCAGGAAACATTTGTCGAGCCAATAGCATAATCTGACATTTATCCCTAGGATTCTTAAACAGGATGAGGTAGTTGGTGTTTAAACTAATAGTACGACTTGCCTTCCCCTGAATGAATACATTTTGTACAAGATATATACAACTGAGATTTCGGTGATGCACATATTTAGTAAAAACATTTTGAACCTCTAGACTATTACTTGCATCATTCATTACATCGTCTATGATAAGGAGATTGTTTTGGGATGGTGGTAACAAAACGTCGTCACACAGAGATTCGGGTATACCATTTACAAAGTTAATGTGACGTATTTGCAGGAGTTGATCATATAGAGGCTGCCAACACGAATATATGTATACAATGTTGGTAAAATGATGTGAAATAACCCTATTTGCATCGGTGATAATATCCTTGACAAAGAATGTCTTGCCGCAGTTTGAAGGCCCACTAACTACCAGACTGAAGGGATGTTGAAAACGAGCGTCAAAACAGTGTGGCATTAGTAGCCATAGGGTAGAGTAGTGTAATCCGGCATTACACGGCGCTTGTTGTAAACCACTCGCACTTTCTTGGAAACTGTCTCATTCCTAAGATGAAAGTGTCTCTTATCACGTTTGATGGTGTCAGTTGTCGTCATTAGGGGCGGGGCCGGCTCTAGCTGATTGGCTACAAATGCATGCACCATACCTATTATGGATGCTGGGGTGACAATTGCCGCGTTTTTTGCAGTCAAAGACACGCCTTTGCATTTAACAGAGGTTTTGCCTTGTCTGGTGTTGAATGCATAACATTTGGGGCCACCCGACACAAACTCTGTTATGTAATCCTCGTCACTGTTGAGTTTGTCCGTCAAATCGCCCAAGTAGACCACTAGAGGTGGCACATGGTCTCCATCAGCCGATGTAAACACTATGCTGTCAGTGTCGCAGTACAATGCTCTCTCCTGCAGGGTGTCTAACACCTCATACAGTACCAGCCTCGCATGTGCTGTTGTCATAGCCCCTATAAAGACGTTTACATCTTTAATGCGAGACCCACGACTGTCTGCATGCCTCCACTGCACCAACACCACGTCATCAGATATGAAACAAAACTGGCGGACATCATACTGATCGCTGAACATCAGCTGTGTGAAACGTTTCGGTTCGGTGATCAGCTCGCTGGTAGGCATATTGTTTCTCATACTAAACCGCCCCCATAGGGAATTGAGCAGGAGTTTGTTGCAACTCCTCATGGCTTTATTGGGGCATATTTTGGAGGGGTCAAGATGAATGCCCTCTTTCTCAAAATAGTCAGCCACGTACTCGGCTTTCTCAACATCGGTCTTGACGTGACCGGGGTAACCCGAGGCCTCCTGCTTACACTTGAGAAATGTGTTAACATAACCCTTAAACAGAGTGTAGGTATTGGTTGGAAAGTGCCATACCTCATCAATGGATATGATCAGGTATCCTTTTTCCAGGGCTTTCTGAAGCTCCAGGGTAACCCATACCCCAGACAACTGTCTCTCTACATCACTGTGTGCACATGGAGTAGACTGGTTCAAGTCCTCGGCACATGTCATGCACAGAGGAAACATAAGCTTACCATGACATCTGTGGGGGAGAACGGGGTGGTATAAGCCTCTCGGGGGTAGTACCACACATTTCACAAAGCCAAAGTAGTTATCTATAGAATCAAAGTTCTTAAAGATGATCTCTGGGTGCCCCACAGGATAGGGTTTTTTGCTCTGCACAGTGGGATACAGACTTGTAAAGTCATAGTATCTGATTTTCTCGTTATTTTCACCATGGACCTTGTGGAGTAGTTTCATGGCATTTGTACGGCCTCCAAAGAGGGCCTCTCTGGGGTCTAACCTCACACGTTTCTTGTATGTGGCCATGAATGCCTTCACGGAGGCATCGGTGTGTTTTAACAGGGTCCACTCGCACTCCCAGATCACAGTAACACTCACCCCGTGATCGCTTTGTAGACGCGCCACCTTGTTTTTGAATGCGCTGTACATTCTATCATAGGGGACCTTAGTTATAGGGTTCACATCGCTCTGCACCTGGCATCTAACACATCCGTGATAGAAACATCCCGCAAATTCGTAGCACATCCGTGCCTCAGCATCAAACCCGTCTACATAGAAGGGATCAAACGCTTGTTCACCATGCTTGAGCGCATGTCTGATGTCACAATTGTTTGAATGTGCCACATATTCCAACCATTGCATGGAGGCATCGGAAAATGTCTTGTTCAGCGGGGTGTAAGCACCATCATACGTCAGAGCGACTGTGTCACGTGGTAGAAACAGTGTCTTGTACACGCCCATACACGCTCCAGCTAGAGTGTTGCAACTGCATGGGTCTAATTGGGCACTCTGCATAAAGCTGTCGCGATAGGTCGTGCAGGCTCTACGCAATAGCTCAACATCGTTGACACAATACCTCGATAGTTCCGCTTGGAGGTCAAATATGCCTCCACACACTGTTTTGTACCAGCTCATGAATGATGTCTTGTCACTGTCGATCATTTCATTGTATCCGTAGAAAGACGGATTGGGGTATTCTCCGACAGTCTTCATGCTCTCGGGTGTTAAACCTGTGGGGAAAATGTCCCTTGGCTAGATCAACAAAGCCTAAGGCTTCAGGGGTTCGAGACAGACGCATAGGTAGAAAGCTGAAGGAGTCGATCCATCGCTGGTGGTAGGTCTGATCGACCATCAAAATGACCCGGCTACCTCTCATAGTTACACAGGGGGTGATCACCTGCTTGACAAAATACTCCAGGAGTATATAATTGTCAAAACCAGAAGCATTGTGTGCTATGAATGTGTACCCCCGGTATTTCGGCGTTCGATAACTTCTGACAAAAGCGTCAACACACTTAAGTGTTGTGAAACAGAATCGATGGCCTTCCATGTCCATTGCACACACAAAGTTAGCTTCATGTTTACCATTGTGATATCGAGTCTCGAAATTGAACAGAATATATTTTGTCTCTGCGACTTTTCTTCGCAATAGGTTGAATAAAACAGCTGTGTGCTGAGGCACTCTCCAACCGGGGTTCTCTACAGTGTGTACACCTTGGTGCCGTGCATGCGTGGGGTTTTTTGGCTAGTCTGTAGAGCTGGCGGCACTCTACACAGTGTTTCAGTGTGTTACATGGGATAGACTGATGATCCATGTCGGGTTTTTTGTGTTGATCAAAACAGAATTGTGAATTGCATAGACGTTTACAATCGCCACATTGCCTCTTTGCTACAGCCTGGGTCCTACATTCTATGGTGAAGCACACATTGCATCTGTGTGGACAATTGTGATACAATATGTTGCTGTATGTCTGATAACAATAGTCACAAATGTATCTAGCACCAAAGAACACCTTCTTGTTTTCTATCATGTAATAGTGCTCGTTGTGCAGATATAGCCACACAGTTTTCTGATGAGGAGTGTCCTGCGTCTGAAAACATTCAAGGCGTTTACGGCCTACACGATTGTGAAAGACTATGATCTTCACATCCGCTAGTCTTTCGAATATACCAATGTCGGCCAGGGTGATTGGTTGGTTTATATCAAAACCAGCGGCCTGTTGTAGCCGTATAGCATGAGCCTGTATAGTTGCCCCTGTGGCCTTGGGGTATACATAGTGTGATATACACAGCGCAAAGCACAATTGATTGTCAATATTGCCAGTATGGAAGAGAAACCCCCCCTTTTTAGATAGTATTTCGTCATAGGCTATGCTCCCCAGTGTTAGCCGAGCCCCCCCCCCCCCCCCCCCCTCCACCCCTGCCACGGGCTACAGTGACAATTAGCTCCAAAGCATCGTCGGTTATTGAGTTGTCATTGCTCTGTAGTACCTGTGATATTTGTTCAAGAAACAAATCGGCATTGTATTCATCATTGCTATTTAACAGTGCCTGCACATCGCTGGCCAGCGATGGACCTCGCAGTACGACATTCAGAACACTGCCTCTAGGGGCGGTATTCACAGCTTGGTCGATTACACCCCCCACAGCGTCATGAATCATGGCAGGTATCATTTCAACATCATTCATGCGTATGTTCCGGAAATCCACTATCTGGCGTAGCTCAAAAGCATTAAAAGCTGGTATATTGCGGACGGATAGATTACCCGTAACACCATCCATAGATAAT
Source organism: Liparis tanakae (assembly GCA_036178185.1). Taxonomy (NCBI): domain Eukaryota; kingdom Metazoa; phylum Chordata; class Actinopteri; order Perciformes; family Liparidae; genus Liparis; species Liparis tanakae. Next base: position 16,379,158 of record CM070102.1, on the reverse strand, counting down.
GATGATGATGATGAGGCTGATGAAGATGATGGTGATGATGATGATGATGATGGTTCTGATGATGCTGGGGCTGATGATGATGGTGTTGATGTTGTTGACGTGGTTGTATACGATGGTGTGGCTAATGTTGATGTTGAAGGGTGTTCATTCATACCACAACCATCCTGTATAATGTGTGAGGCATGCTGTACGGATGTGGTCCCTTTTTGAACATATGTGGTTGTTGTGGCTTCAACAGGGGGTTCAACCCTCACAGGGGTACAATCTGTCATATCATGTGATGGACTGTCGCTGTTTACCAAACAGTCTGTGGCCTCAGGGACGTCATTACAGACCCGACCCTTAGCCACTCTTGCAAGATAAGCTACTCGCTGGGCCATTCTCGTTGCGTGTAAGGCTGGATAGGCTAACTCCCAGGCATCCAGTGATGCCTCTAACTGGTCCAAAGGATGCTGGTGGGTTGTGATGCTGTTATTAACTGATTGACCACCAGGGGGCAGTAACGTGTCAGACACTTCTGCTATAGGGTCCCAAACATCTGAGCTACCTGTATCCATGGGTGGCATGCTGTTATCGTGTTCTGCTAACCACTCATCCAGCTCTGCTTCAAGAGCTGTAAAAGGGTGTATTTGCGGGTGAGTGGGACAAGACCATGTGACATAGGATCATTATTATTAGAGTAACCAGGGTTACACGTACAGAGTGTCGGACTATAACGCAGTACCTTACGCGGTGGCGACATTGTGTGCTTAAACATGAGATTAAAAAAATACACGGATATATGTTATAATGTTGTAATACTGAAAGGAAGAATTATAAAAAATAGTAGGAAAAAAATAAAAGAATAAAGAAACACCCGGCGATATGTGTGAACACCTCCCTCCACTAGGGTGTAACCCCCCTACCGAAGTCTACAGCTATTCAATCAGTGTTTTCTAGTGCTAATAGATCATGAGTGATTGAGGCATTGCGTGTACATCTGTAGGATACTTTTTGCATTAATCTTCCTAGAGTCATGCCCAGGGTATTCAACCCCTCAAGAGTTGTTTTATTTCCGACCCTGTACCGATCAGACAAGTCGACACCTTGGGCATTGATAGCTGCTATAAGTATTGCTGCCAACGTGTTATTCTACACTCTTTGGTTGGCTGCAAGTTCAGAGCCTAGGGTACGTAATGCTGTGGTTAGAGTGCTAACGGCTGTGTGTATGTCACTGTGTATTCCTCTCAACTCTGTACCGGGATCTGGTAAGACGACCCCAGGGTACACACCTCCATCAACCGTTGTGTCGAACAGCTGTTCAGTAGATATGTTGTCCATAAAATCTGACCACTCGGGGGTTATACCATCGACATTTAAACATAGATCCAATGACTCTTGAACAATCAGTGGTTTCACAACCTGTGGGGGAGGGACTTCAAACCCAGAGCGTATTACGATGTCGTTGATGTGGCAGTCGTGGGGACGTTTGCGGCTCCTGGTGATGCTACGACCGGCTGTGGCCTGGACAACTGTGGTGTCGATGTCCAGGGATAGTGAGGCATGCTGTTTGTTGAAGCGAGTTTTGCGGGGTTTCGCTGATCTGAGAAACATCAATAAGTATGATTATTATTATTATTAAGTATATTATTGTGTACATTTTTTTTCTTATTTTTTTTTCAACAAGAACACAAATTATTACAAACCGTTTAGCTGCTTTCCCAGGCTCTAGCTGACCCGATGGCTCTGTCTGCGTTGCAATTGTTAGTCGCAGGCCTCCTCGGAGTGTGTGTCTCAGAAGACCGGGGTTTCGCTGATCTGAGAAACATCAATAAGTATTATTATTATTATTATTAAGTATATCATTGTGTACATTTATTTATTTTTTCAACAAGAACACAAATTATTACAAACCGTTTAGTTGCTTTCTTAGGCTCTAGCTGACCCCGCGGCTCTGTCTGCGTAGCAATTGTGCTAGTCGCAGGCCTCCTTGGAGTCTGTGTCTCAGAAGACCTGGTAGGCAACACGTCAGTCTGCGTCTCGATACAAAGGGTTGAATCCTCCCTTGATGCAGGACTCTCGGGTCTAGGATGTTGAAGCAGTATATATATATATATATATATATATATATATATATATATATATATATATATATATATATATATATATATATATATATATATATATTTTATTATCATGATTATTCATAACACACCTCGTATTTATCAGTTTCTTCTGCTGATGCTTCTTATGGTGCTTCTGGGGTGGTGAGATACTGTACGCTTGGGCACAACTGAGTGGTTCATCATCTGATGATGAGGGGGCGGCTCCATCCTGGGTCTCTAAGGCCGTACATGGGAGGCTCTGAGAATCCGCTGAGAAAAACACATGTCTATCTCACTCTCTCTATATATACATATATATATATACCCTGCTATAATATGGCTGCAGTATATTACCTGATAGCTGTGTACATATGTCCTGACTGTATGTAGGAGGATGTGTCAATATCTTAACGCCTGCTGGGGGTGTTATCATAGGGAGCTTGAAAGCTGTGGAAATGGAGAAAAGGCAGATGTAGCTTTTAATTTTGCCTAACTATTTAATATCCACATATGGTTAACAAGAAGGGACAAGCATAATTAAAACATTAATACTCACTGGCAGACCCTGGTATAGAAGCGATTGCTGACGATAATTCCTCCGCATAATCATTAATGACGCTCTTCGGCTGCTTTAACAGTTGGCTGCCATGAGGCCTAGTGGGGGAGGGTTTTATGCCCTCAGGGCACCCCTGCCGTTGCAGAGAATCCGAGGAATGGGAGGTGCTGTATGAATCGATAGTTTATGTTAAGAAATGTAACACCCAATGCCTATATGTCCAGAGTATTTATATTATACATACCTAGCGGTTTTTATAAAGCGGATGGGTGCAAGCGGCTGTCTCAGTACCTGCCCCGCTGTGTGTCTCTTTTTAGACGCGTCTGTCTAAAACACAATAAGCAGTACTTTAACCCCTTTAGCAACCATATTATACACCTTATAAACATGTAATACTCACTATGGGCATATTCCCCAGATGATGGCGACATATTCTCGATGTTATCAATATTTATATTATCCATGATCTGCTATTTAATAAAACAAAAAAGAATATACATCAGTATATGCTCAAACAAGGCTTAGGATATTACTCTGATGCAACATGTATGGTACTGAGAGAGCCTGTTCAACGCTATGTATGAAATAATGGAGGGAAAAAGTATACATGTGCTCTGAGAGCCTAGCGTGAGGGATTCGATGTTGAGACTGTAGCTGATTATAAGTCGTAGGTAAATAATAGGTCTTGTATAAGGACTTATAATGATTTTTTATATATATATATATATATATATATATATATATATATATATATATATATATATATATATATGTATAAACATGCACATACTCCAAACAAGCTATAAAACATATATACATATAATTCCTCTTAGTATCAGACACACATCAATAATTACAATATACACAATATATATATATATATATATATATATATATATATATATATATATATATATATATATATATATATATACATACAATACATAACTTACCTTTTTTGAAAAAATATGGTCAGTGCAGCCGTGTTGAGGAGGGATGTTTGAAGATGTGTCCTGCAAGCAGCTCTTGACAAAATGAGTGATCATATCATCCATGGGGGGACCCCTGAAACTCACGCCCCTCAGGGCATCAGAGAAAAGCACGGCGGCAGTTAACCGTATGGGAGGGGTCAAATGAGACAGCTGCGGTGTCTAAGACATAGACCCTTACCCCACCCCCACCGCTACACTTTCATAGATGTGTAGATAGTGTATGTACACAAAACACTAAGGAAACCCTTCGATACTGTTGCTGCTGGGGCCCACATTATGCATACACATGCACAAACCCTCACGAGCAAGACTTCAAGACCATACATCCCCACACACACACACACACACACACAGGCACCCGCTCACAGCCATACAGAGCACACGCTCCCTCACCCACACATCCCCACCCACACACACCCCCGCTCACAGCCATACAGAGCACACGCTCCCTCACCCACACACACCCACACCCCCAGGCCCCCCGCTCACAGCCATCCAGAGCGCACGCTCAGGCGTGGCGATGCCCCCCCAATGAAAAGTGTGCAGCCCCTACAGAAGAGCTCTCAAACATACGGATGAACAACATGTATTAATAAATACACATAGAAAGGGTTTATAAAAGTTAAAACGGTACTAACAAACACTCCTATTTCTAGGTAATAAATTGTCTTTAAAAATATAATTTCTGATGATCTTTAATATTTTTTAATAATATTTTTATTTTTATTTTATTTTATTTTTTCATAATTATTATTTTTTTTTTTCATAATCTGACATATGTAAGCGTGCACGAGAGTACACGCGCTTCTGTGTCAGTATAATACTACTGATATAAAATAAAATGGATAAAACATATATAGTTACTGAGATAGAATGATTAAATTGATGCCAAAGGGAAACGCTTTCGTGAAGCAAAAACCCAGAGTGATATATTAATGTGCGGACGTCTGTTTCCACGACACGCTCAGTTATGATGGTGAAATGTGGAAGACTGCATGGATCTCCTCTCATTCGGGCACATGCTAGCATAGAATAGAAAAAAATTGAAAACATCAATGTACAACAGACCTATTCAACTAGCGGCCCGCGGGCCGGATACGGCCCGTTTGAATTTAACTCCGGCCCGCCAGACTGCCTGCAAGTCAGTATAGCTTGGTAAGAAAAAATAAAACTGACTGACACGCCTCTTTTATACATTGAGACATCTAACCCAGAGCCGTTGAGTTTCACTGTTGTCTCCACCAGACCTGTATGGTCAGGGGTGCACATAACTTTTTGGTGTGTTACTCCGATGAATACCTGGAGATGGTGTTTGGTCACTCAGTGTCAGCTTTTGTGCCGTTGGAGCTCTGCGCGAGAGTTGTTGACGGGGGGAGGGGAGGGGGGTGCTATTGAGTGTGCTCTCCTGTGTGCGCGCATTTCGGCGCAGATGTGCGCGCAGAAGAGCTTTGCCGCCGGAGCTCTGTGCGCGGGCGAAAGGAGTTGTTGGGGTGCAAGTGACTTTTTTGGTAACATTCGTGCGCACACACCGGGCTCTACAGCGAGCGAGACGTGTTCACGCGACTCGTAGAGACCGACTGACATGTTGTAATGACGTGCTGCTGTAGAGACGATCAGCATCAGATCGCTCAGGTACGCAAAGAAGGAACACAAGTGGCAGTACGCATTGTGGATTATTTTCGCACATGCGTTCCTGCGTACCAGTTATGTGCACCCCTGTGTATGTTACATCGTTATGTTACGCCTCCGTGTTGGTTGCCGTAACCCACTCCTCACCAGCGCTCTGGTCTGTCTGACCACTGAAACACGGCGCTAGCTGACGCTACCGTTAAGCTCCAACACGTCTCTCTCAAAGCCGAAGCGTCGGGAAGTTGTCTGCAGGGCTCCCAAGTGTCACGCATTGAGCGTGAGACTCACGCATTTCGGTCTTAACTCCCACAGTCCCGCCACACATCGTATTTCTCACGCTGAAAAAGCTCTCGGCTATTTTGTGTTTTAATGTGCCGCCGCAGCGCGCAAACATGAGGTGGAGAAATCAAGCTCTCCTCTGGAGGTCAGCTGTTAGTTGCCACTTATCAGCCAATCAGAAAATAGAAGTGGGCTATGTCGGAGGAGAAAATGTGTCAAACAGTTATCTCTCCCAAAATGGTTAGAGGGTAATCTAATCTTATCTGATCCTGTGTGGGGTCAGGGGAAAGGTCACAAACCATGACTTGAGGCAAATGATCTGCCAGAAGCGTCACTCAAAGGGTCAACGTGGCTGTCTTCAAAGTCTCAACTTCCCCTCCAGGGGAAACAGATGGACTTTGGAATGTGGATTGTCTCAGAGATGTATAAAGGCTGCAGTCTTGCACTGAGAAGGCAGCAGTTATTCCTGACGGACTCGAGAGAGGTCTCAGGGATTCTGCTCCATTCAGCTGAATGTTTTCATGACTTGTTTGTATGTAGCGCTTGGTGGATGACTTGTAAACTTGTTGCTAGAATAAAGTGTTATGGGTCTACCTTGCTTAAACTACGTTTGATTTCTCACAAAGGAAAGGAACACTCATTTCCACCACAGGCTACACAACAGCCAATCAGAAAACAGCAAACGTATCTGGGTAAGATTTAATCCAGCAACCAATGAAAGTAAAGCATCCAGGAGTTGCGCGCCACTGAACTTCTAAAGTTTCGTTCTGGGGGGGATATTTGATTAATATTCTGTGCGGCCCTCGCACCCCCCTTGATTTTCTTATTCGGCCCACTTGCTACTGAAGTTGAATAGCCCTGATGTACAACATAAGGACGTGAAGAGAGAAGCAGTTAGACTGAGCCTGTCTTTAGCTGTGATTGGCTGGTTTGCAACCAATCGGAAGACTTTCAGGCAATCCAGGGAGGCTCAGCCTGCGACGCTGACGGGGGAGGGGGGCAGGCCTCGCTGAGAGGCCGGGGTCTGGCTGGGGAGCCCCGGGGCCCTCGAGACAGGCTTTGCCGGGGTAAAGGGAGGCTTTTGCAGGAACGGGGACGGGCAAGCGACTGGGATTTTAGAGGATGAGGAGGCACCGAAGTCGGAGGAAAGCGAGACCTCTTGCCTCCTTTTCCACTGACAGCAAATCACTAATGTGAGAAAATCGGATATACATATTCATTTTATTTTTGGGGTTTCATTTAGCTATTTGTTTATTTTATTTTGCTTTTAAAATCGGCAACAGAAAAAATAATGTTCCAATCTTAGAACATATTTAATATTTGTTTTATATCTGTAAATTTACATTCATGTTGTTGCATTTCTTTTGCATTAAAAACACATGTATTATCTTGTTTGGCTACGTAAAATATAACATCTTGTTAGTAAATGATGCATGTAACAATATATGAACACGAGTGGTATTGTGAGATATGTAATTTCATATAACCAGCTTCATCAGCAGGTAAGACCTGTTTTAATGAATATCTTGATGTTATTGTGAACAGAGGGTGTTAAACTGTCACTGAGGTGAATCTTGTCGGGCTGGTTGCAGTTGCTGTTTGTCCACATGAGGGCAGACCTGCATCAGTCAACAGCGTCCTGAAGAGGGACTTAAACTACAACTACTCTCCAGGTAGCTACAGCACATCCAGCGAAAAAAGGAGGAAGAAAAACTGTGTGCTTTTCCGTTTCATGGTATTTCCATATTTTCAACTAAACTTTAAAACAAATTATTCACGGACCCAGCGCAAGCGCGTTCACTAGAATAGAAAATGTAAATGAGGCTAATTAAAAAATTAAAATATATATATATATATATATATATATAGTTATATTACACATGTAATTGCAAACAATTAGATCAACAGTAAAAAGATCACTATAGTTCATCAACTTTAAAGTTTAATTAAAATATTAAATTATGAATATTAACCCTGAGTCAAACTGATTTTAGCGTGACCTGTGAATAAATAATAAACTATTTGTGCTCCTTTTGATCCTCCAAAACCCAATTTGTATATCTCATGTTTAACCGCTATGGAGACATCAGAGCCAGCGAAGCATTTAACAAACAAGATTTGAACTGCATTGACTGAAAGAGGAGCAAAATGTAAACACGATAAGAAAGCGTTGGTCTGATCAGGCTGTTCTCGGCGGCCACACTGAGCGCTGACCGCCCGGTGCTGCGAGGCTCACTGGTCCCGCGAGCAGAACCTCGAATTTTCTCAATCGTCGGCCCATAATTTTAGTCGGCTGAATTTCGACAAACCGACCACAGCTTTGATGCTTAAACTTCTAACTTCTCGCCTGAAAACATCCCAAACTTACATTCCGTGACTCACCAACAGTATTTAGAAAAAGTCAACTTTCTTTTCTTTTTATATTTTAATTTAGCATTTTCAACAAAACAGAGAAATCCTTGACATTCAAATAAATAAACACAACAAAACAAAACAAACAGCATACCATCAACACAGAAGTAGGCCTATCAGTATCTGTAGTCTGTACAAATGCCAACCTCCGCATACATGAACATCTACATCAACAAAGCCCCCCCCACACACACACACACAACGATCCATATCCACATACACACCCGCATAGCATTCCCACCCACCCTCCCCACATGTATATGCTTACACATACACTCCACGAGGAGAGTTCAATGAGGAAGGAGGGAAGGACTGAATAGTTAAATTGAATACAATTAAATGATATAAGCAGTAAATATAAAATAAATAACTAAAGACATTTAAATGAAAGAGGGGAAACAAACTGACATTTATATTAGACCAGAATTAACATGTTTGCTCAGCAGTGGTATACCAAGCAATGAGAGAAGAAGGCTTTGCCATTGTGTCATGTCATTTTTTATTTGTTTGATTAACTCTGGCATAAACAGCTGTGTGGAGATAGGTGTAATATTAATCCTAAAAATTAATCAATAGTATATTTTCTCCTCTGCCATTGTTTCCTGTTGCTGGTGCGAAATGCATTCAAGGAAGAACACATATTGATAAACGGCCTATGTGTGCAGTGAATAAATAGTAATAAACACTGGATGAAAGCACAATTAAGCTTTTCTCCTTGTTTACTCAGTATACTGTTTCTGAAAAGAAGTTAAAATATTGAAATCACTGATATGTTTTGGATTCTTATATGATATAAGAAGAACATAGGACACTTTGGAAACATATTGCTCTCTAAAAGGCTCATTGTTTAAAGTGGGAGCTCACTGGGTCTGGTGGAGGGTAAATACTGGTACATCCACTAGTCATCCAACACTTGTGAAAAGCATATAATCCATCAAATCTTCTCCACTCATTATCAGGAATTAGAGCTAAGCTTCAAGGGTTTTAGGATTTATATGATTTGTAAAGCTGTGCAGCTTATCAATAAAAATGTGTGAAATGACCTGTGAACTGCACATTGTGGTGGTGGCACGGAATGACTTAATGATATGCTGGCACCCTGGAAACAATGCCACTTGAAAGAGCCGTATTCGTGAAGCTCAAATTGAACATGCAGCCAGAATGAATCTCCAAACCTTTAGTTATGAAGTACATGTTCACCCTCCCACCAGACATCTTCTATGTTTGTAAAAGTCCTCAAAGTTAAGAAACCATTCAGTGATCTCCCAGTCTTCTGTGCCCTTGTGCCAACTCATACCTTCTGATCTCAACATTCTGCTCATTATGGAAAATATCTGTATCATTGCAGATGACTGAATAATAAAGAGCATCCTCCCTTTTCTTTAGAAATCTTTTCAAAACTCTTCTGGCACATGGTTTAATACACTCAAATAAATGCCAGAGCTGAGATGATGTGTCAACCTGATTCCGTGGCCATTCATCAGTGAGTGGGGATGAGACAAGAGCTCTAATGTGCCGAGGAAGTTGTCTTGTATGGTCAACTTTGGATTTTGTCAAATGGTAAGCTCAAGTAAAACACTTTTTTGGGTGATACACCAAGCTACTTATTTTTATTGTGCAGAAAAAAATTGAATTGTTCATGGCTGCAATACTCATTTGAAAATGAAACATAGTAGTGTATATATAGCCACCCATATGGGGAAGACTCACAACTTACATAGTTGTTGGTTTAATGAAACTCAATGTAGGCAACCACAGGCCAGTGTAGGTTTTTCTCCTTTTTATAAGAGTTTGATATTGTTATAAAGCAATACAATGTCAATTGTATTGCTTGTTGTTCATAAATACAACAAACTATAGTTTTTGTACATACAGTATAATACAATGTACAATTTTATAAGCTGCGATATCAAAAAGCTTTGGCAGCTCCAGAAAAATTGTATTTGGTGAAAAATAACAATAAACAAGATTTGAATTGCATTGACTAGAAGAGGAGCAAAATGTAAACACTATAAGTGTCACGGGTAGCGAGGGTAGAGGAGCTCATGCTCAGAGAACACAACATAAATAACAAAAGGCGCTCTTTAATGAGGCGAAAACAGATTACAAACAAAAACAACAAAAGTCCAAAAAGGGGCAGGCAGGAACTCAGAGTTCAGGGCAGGCAGGCCGGGTCGAAGCAGGCAGGATCAGGGTAACACAGGAAAGAAAGGCCAACGGGAAAAAGACAACAATCCAGCAACAGACAAGGGAAAGAGTGGCACAATATATAGGAGGGAAAACAGGTGTACGACATGAGACGGTAACGAGACGAGAGTGGCTGAGGACGGATGCAGGGAATGAAACGATTAAGGAAACAGAGAAGACACAGTAGACACAGGGAAGGCACAGTAGACACCGAGGAGACAGAGTACACATTGAACAGACCCTTACAATAAGAAAGTGTTGGTCTGATTAGTTTATTGTGTATCCATTAAACAGAGAAGCTGAACAAAACTCAAAGGAATTGTTTGTAACTAAGACTGTAGTTGTAAGGAGATAAGTAGGTATGTTTTTAATGCATTATGATCATGGAAAGGTTCAGCAGTCAACAGGTATAACCAGTGGCTAGTGCCAGGTAGTTTCCAATAAGGCTACCTGTCAGAATGGTTTACATCATTCTCAAGAATTTTGACAGGAAATACATGTTTTGAATATTGCAAGCAATGAACATATAAAAGTGGACTTCTTTATCAAAATGTCTCAAATAGCAATTTTTAGAACCAGTCCTTTACTGGGTCAAAGTTCTGAAAGGTTGAAATTAAATTGAGTTTCAGTGGTGACACATTTGCATGCAGACAGCCAGATGAATCTGAAGAAGTCTAACATACACATAGACTTTTAATCATATTTAAATACTTTTGTTTTTCAACAACAGAACCTAACAAGGTAAGGCAACAAAGTAATGCAACAATGCAACACAACAGTGGTAGGTTTCCCTTCTCATCTAATGTTTTTTAGTGTGCTCTACCTGTCTGTCCTTGTAAACTCCATCAAGTACCTGAGGCTTTACTTTACTCTATAAAAACGACACACCTTTGAGAAACATCCACACTTGACAGTTGAAGCCAAGGGAGGGAGGGAGGGAGGAGGATGGGTCTGCACATGCATGTCTTCTTCTAGGTGTTGAGGGAGGGGGGTAAAGCTGACAGGTCTGTTAGAGTACAGTTTGTTCTGTGTGGACATAACGTCTGCAGTGGGGTTTTGCACACATACAGTAGAGGTGACGGGCTGCCGTACGCTGGCTTCTCTGAACTCATGGCTCGGCTTTCCTTCACAGAAGTGGGCCTGCTGCTTCTGTTGGTGCTGGCATTGGTGAGTATTTGCCCTGAAACTACTCCTAAATTTCACCTTGACAAACATGCTGCGGGCCATGGTGAAATACTTTGTTAAAGAAGAGTAATTCATACTTTAAGTGGACTAATTACTTTTGAAAGCAATTAATTGTAATGATAAGTGGCACTTAAGTAGAAATGATTAAAGAATGCTATACTTTCATTGTCTTTTAAAGTCTTCCAGAGTTGCAAATCAAATATATCTTCGGTTAACACACGTAAATAAATTAAATGCTGCATCACTAAATAATGGTTTGATTAACAGAACTAGCTGGAGCATGTTGTTGTTTTCCCTGTAACTAAAGACATATATGAAACTGGCTTGGGATATGTCCTCATGGAAAATCGAAAAATTGCAGGACATAGTTTACCATCTCTTTGTGTTAAGATAAAAATGTGTTTTGAAGTCCAGTCAATTTTAATCATGTGGCCCAATACTTACAAATTTGCCTCAACAGTCGCACGCACACACACACACACACACACACACACACACACACACACACACACACACACACACACACACACACACAAATACATGGCGATCAAAACATTACCTTCCGCATTTTCAATGCAAAGGTAAATATCATTAAATGGGTTTTCCACAATGTACTACATTTGTTATCTTGGTAGTGGGCTTTTGAGCTAAAAAGAAGAAATCATATCATGCAGTAACTAGTAGAAGATTAGGTGTTTCTTATTTCACCCTCCTGGCCAGGTTACCCTTGAAAACGATATTGTAGAATATTGGAGGAAATTAGCCTCCAGCCTGTCATATCTGTAAAGTATAGGGTTAGCTAACGTACATTGTTACATACATGTTATAGAATTATGATTTTTTTCACAACTTTTCACAAACATTCTTGACGATTTTCCTCACTCCCTTATTATGTATGGAAAGTGTTTCCCAAAGCAGTTTATTTTTCATCCATTGTTTTTCATTTTGTTCTATATATACTTTATTACATTAAAATACACCTGCAGCAGAAGGGATCGGTGGCAGTCATAGGCCTTGTAGATAGGGCCAGATGCAGATGGGAAGAAACTGTTTCTGTAAGTCAGCCTCCTGCCAAGGGGCACTGACTCGGACTGTTTGTGTCCCCTTCTTCACGGTGTCTCTCTAAGTCATGACAGTGACTCAGTGTATGGGGTCAGATCAGTCTCAATAATTGCAAATGCACACAGATTCACTCACAAATGCAATCACGAAGATTCACAATAAGCACAGAACAATTCACAAATACATTCCAATGCACACGTAAATAAATTCTGATTCATATAAATGTAAAAGAAAAATCACAATTATATGTATGCATTTGCATGTCGATTTGTCAATTTGTTTGTGAATTTATATGTATTCATTTGTGGATCACACTGCATTTGTATGTGGATCGCTACACACTTGCGCACGGATTTAAGAGTCTCTCCTGCCTGCTGTAGCAATCCACAAACAAATGCAGTGTGATCCACAAATAAATACATATAAATCCACAAACAAATAGACAAATCCACATAGAAATGCATTAATATATTTGTGATTTTTCGTTTACATTTATATAAATCGTAATTTATTAACGTGAGCATTATAATGTATTTGTTAATTCTTCTGCGTGCATTTGAAATAAAATATATTTGTGAATTGTTCTGTGCGCATTTGTGAATCTTAGTGTTTTCACTTGTGAGTCTCTTTGTGTGCATTTGCAATTATTGAGACTGCTCTAACCCCATAGATTCTGAGAACCCTGTTCAGTCCATTAGTTACTTTTTAACTTTCTCATTACAGTTCTATCATTGAAAACGTGATTTAGCATTTACACAATATCATCATGTTATCAGTAACCCCAAACATGTGTTATCAGTAACCCCAAACATGTGTATATATATATATATATATATATATATATATATATATATATATATATATATATATATATATATATATATATATATATATATATATATACTAAATCACGTTTTTGTAGTGATGGTTATAAACTATCTCCACGTCTGTCCCAACACTCGACCCAGTGTGAGTCCCACACTGAACGACATTTGATTAAATGTAAAACATGCAAACCATAAGTCCTCACTCACATTGATCAGAAGTATCCATATTCCCCTTATATCCCCTTAATATGTATTTGTACTATTGATAAGTGAATCTGGAATGTTAAATGTCTTGATGAAATAATGAAACGGCTTTAATGAGGAAACACAGTTAGATGTTAACAAATGAATTAGATAATGCAGCTGCAGTTTAGTGATACCCCTGCTGTAGTGGACTTAAACAGATAATTCAAAGACCTTGTCTGAGGTTGATACCAAACCAAGTAAAAATGCAAACTCAAGACAAAGACCACTTTTGAGTACTACAATGTAATATATCTCGATATACCCCTCCCTCTCTGCCTGCACTGTCTCAACTTGTCTTCTCCTGCAGCAGGCTGCAGCCAGAAGGGTTGTTTCTCTATTTTGTCGTCACTTATTCAGACCTCAACCAAGGGTCTAAATATCAGCCCCTTTTCTCTGTCTGCATCTGTGTCATTTAGTAGCATATCCTCCGGGTTTTTTGGAGGTTATTTTGAGTTTATTCTGTACAGAGTTTCTCCAGGCAAAGAGGACTATGTGTTGTGTCAGACACTACACTACACGCTGCTAGCTACATTCATACAGTATAGCTAATAAAACATTTACTGCCTGGTCGAAAACACTTATTGCACCGATTGCCTACAGTCAAACTACTCACTCTCCAGTGTTGAACATGACAGCACCAGCATCTCCATCATTATCGTGATGCTATCGACAGACCTGCTACCTCACACATCACAGTGTCACCACAAGGCCCAGGGCCCGGCTCAAATGCTGTTCTACATGTCCTCCTGCTGGGCCGGTAACATAGTTTTACCTCCACATAGTGTGACAAGGTGCTGCGTACCATACATTCTTCACATTCAGATCTGGTAATGCTCAGGAGCTGGACCACACCTCAGCCTCAGCCTTTCACTCTCCACCGACACACACACACCAACACACACACATCTGCAAGATCACATGAGTTTCTTTTACACAGAATCAGTTCCCTTAGTTATTTTGGACTAATCTTGTATTTAATGGGTTCATCTGCATAAGTTCACATGACTATGTATTGTTGTCGCAGGATTACTTCCTTCTGGGTTGATGCTGACTAATCTCTTAACCTGATGCATATAAACTTGTATCTCTCTCCTATCTGACTGCTGGTGAGACACCACAGGATATTCACCCACTGGACCTCAGTAATCAAACACCCACAGAACACAGAGAGTTTGGATCAGAGTTCAATTCACGTAGATTTATTTTTAACCAACAGTTTCACAAATAAACCTGAATTGGGTCTGATATTAAAGACGACAACCTCCCTCCATATCTGTCTTTCCCAACTCCTGAAAACACATATTGACATATTAATTATACCATCTCATTCAATGCATGTGCCGGCTCTGTCAACTCCCTCATTACATATCATTTCTCGTCACTCAGTTTCACCTCTATCCCAGTTCAAGCCGTTTACTTGCTAACCTCTCCCCCCTCGTCACTCTCTTATCTTTATTTTGTCTGAGTATCCCGGAACTTGCTCTACAGTCTCCTTTCTACCGGTTAATACTGGACCATCGCAAGGCCGCTGTATCTTTCTACATCTGGTATTCTTGTAACTTGTGTCAAGGGAGAGAGATAGCCTATGTGTGCACTCTAAGTGATCTTTGCAGTTATAATTTAAGCCTTATATGAAACTATGCTCAAGTATGACATTCCTTCCTCTATATGTTGTGGCAGCACACAATGCAAAATATTTTAACCACAAAATATGTCCTAGATCTAACTACATTTGTTAATGTATTATTAACATGTGATTGACTATAAATCAATGGTATAAACTGATAGCAATATAATAAAAAAATATATATAGTTTAGATATGTAAAAGTACCTGGATAAAAGGACATGTTGCAATGTCAGTTTAAATTATGCTTTATGCGACTGGGTTAGCCTTTGTGCTACTGAACCGTAATACTACTGTGTTAGGGCCACTGAATTAGTTAATATCACTTGGTCAGTCTTTGTACTACTTTGATAACCTCAGAGCTAATGGGTTAGTCCTTCTGGACTTTGCCTAGGGTGACCAGACGTCCTCTTTTCCCTGGACATGTCCTCTTATTGAGACCTAAAAAATGTGTCCGGCAGGGATTCCAAAAACGTCCTGGATTTTGCTTCGTCGGATATTTGTGTTTCTCTGGGTCTTTAACAAACTAGTTATTACGCCCTTACAAGTTTTAGAAACGGTATCTCCCTTACGTTCCACCTTCTTGCGCGAGCTCTGACTGTATAGAGAACAGTCTTTGGTCGACCGATCTCAGTGTTGCCAGATACACGATAATTATCCTCCAAATAATACAACCATTTTGAGCCTTTGGTACGATACTTCACCATTTCCAATCTGGCAACACTGAGCACCTTGCCGCCTCCACTAGTTGCATTGTTTACAGCACATAACATTTTTTTTTGTTTGTTATCATTATTGCTTCAATATATGGACAAGACACATTAAAGAAGCGCTGGACTAAATGCAACAAACAAGATTTGTTTTACATTTGCACTTTGCAGTTTTGTTAAAGTTCAATAAATAGATGTTCATAAAGTCATTTTTGTCATTTCATTTGTGACATTTGTATACACTCACATGGTCATAGTGCGGCATACTATACACTACACCCACCCCCCATCCCCCCCCCCCCTGGTGACGAAGTGTCCTCTTTCACAAACTCTTTTTCAAATCATAAACTCAGTCACCCTAACTTTGCCATCATCCCATTTGTCTGTGTTTTGTGTTGTTTTTTGTTTGACTGTCATGTGTTTGTCCACTCACCGTCATTCATGATTCCTCTTGAGCTGGGAGAGTAGCTACTCTGAAACAGAAGTTTAAGAGGTCCCTCAAAACAGTATTCGGATAACTACGATCGTTGCACAATAATAAAGGGAGTTCTTAGAACTATGAAAAAGCTGAACCTCTACTAAGTACATTTAGCATACAGCACTGCACGATTTACTTTCACCAATAAAAAGCAAGTGTACATCTGCGTTTGCTTTCAGATGCTAAGTGCTGAGGCAAGAGAGAAGAAGCCAAAGTATCTGAGGAGGAAGAAAAGAGAATGGATCCTGCCTCCTTCCAAGTTGATGGAGAACGTTGACTACTCCGACAGGGAATTCATTGCCAAGGTAATTTGGCTGTTTAGACATAGCATATGCTGTCATTAGAATGTGTCAAGTAAACTGTAAGTAAGTAAGCTTATTTCTGTTGCATCTTTGGCAATCAGCCAATAAGCCTGCAGTAATTACCCTGTTTACACATGTTTCAATCAGTTCTAGTCCTCAGCTATACCACTATTATAATTTGTCCCTGGGCGGGAACCTGAGGTATTCAATATTATTTTAATGGTGAGAAAGAAAAAAAAGAAAAGAAAAAAAACTAAGGAGGAGACCACAGCATGATGCTGGAGCAAGTAGCATATTACTTTTATTACAAAACTTTCATGAAATAAACACACAGAAACCAGACTTGCAATCATTTATTGATAATGATAATACTAATACTTTGATTTCTAGACACTCAAATTATAACAATAATGATAACTAATAATTATTCAGGGTGCAGGGTGAATCTGGCATGTAAGAATGCAGAGACAGTAATTATGTCAGGGACACAGCACCATTATATTTTTTCTTGCCAATACAATTCAGTTTATTTCGTATAGCCCAAATTTCACAAATTTGCTCCGAGGGCTTTACAATCTGTAGACATATGACATCCCTGTCCCAGGACCTCACTTTGGATCATGAAAAACTCACGAAAAACAGAAGAAAAAAAATTCACAGGGAAAAAGAAACCTTCAGGATAGCAACAGAGAAGGATCCCTCTCCCTGAATAGATGGAAGCAATAGATTACAACACATTCAATGAATATGACAGAAATTATGAATAATGAGTAGTAGGCATGGACCACGATCCAAGACCACCAAAATCCATGAAACAGGAGAAAGAGTTGGGGGCATCAGCAGGGGCACGGAGGCAGGAGGCATCGCAAATGAGGCCGGGCCCTTGAGGCAGGATGCACAAAGAAGGAGGCAGGGTCATTGGGAAGAAGGCCAAGCCTAGGTCAGAGGCTGGATGCAGGAAGCAGGAGTAAGGGGTTAGGACCCAGCACCAGTTTCAGACACAGCCAGGTCCAATGGACCCTATGCGGTGAGAAGGCACAAAGACTCCGGGAAGAAGTAGATTTAGTAATGTTTAATTTAGAGACTTAAAGGAGAGAGAGAAGAGGACAAAGGAGCTCAGGGTATTCTAAAACGTCCTCCAGCAGCCTATAAGCCTTTAGCAGCATATCAAGGGGCTGGACCAGGTGAACCTGATTCAGCCTTAACTATAAAATCTGTCAAAGAGGAAAATCTTAAGTCTACTATTAAATGTAGTGACTGTGTCTGCCTCCCGGACTGAAAGTTGAAGCTGGTTCCATGCAAGAGGAGCTTGATAACTGAAGGCTCTGGCTCCGATCCTACATTTCAGGGCATTTAGTGAGGCAGCTCTCTAATGGGGAAATATGGTAATACAAGCTCTTGGCAAGCATCATCATATTTGCAAGCACTCATTAGTGTTTAAATTAGGACACTAAATTACTTTTAGAATGATTGGCATATTGGGATCAAAGTTCACCCCTATGGACTCTAGTCCATATCAAAACAATTATTTTCATCATGTTGCAGTTACAATAACATTGCATATGTACTTACTTAAACCAGTTCAATGTCAAAACACTTAAATGTCTTGAAACATTTATTAACACAAACTTGGAATAATTCAATTGAATGACCAGAGCTCCACCCCACAAACGGTTAGGAGCTCTGACCCTGAAAAGATAGTGCGACATAGTCTTATACAGTCATAATTATTGATGAAGGGCCCCACATCCCTCCTCCCTCTCTTTCTCCTTCCTCCTTCCCACGGCATCCATGGGAACAGGTTCTGTCTGCTTTCCCAGATGGTGTTACCTAAGAGGTGACAGAGATAGAGATAGATTGCTCTAATTGGTCGCAGCTCTATCCAACTGTAAAAAGGTATCTTGGTCCACGCCCCTTGACAACAACATTTAAAAAAATAAGTGAGAGGTCCCAGACTAATTTGCATTTGCAATTGACATGTTCTCATTTAACACTGAAAAGGCAGTAATCATAACAGTGTTTAAAAGGCTGTGCTTTGTTCCCAGATTCGCTCTGATGGAGACCAAATTGCACAGGTGCATTATTTTCTTACCGGACCAGGAGCTGACAAGCCACCCATAGGCCTCTTTATAGTGGACCCTCACACAGGGTTTGTACGCATCACTAAAAAACTGGACCGAGAACAATACCCATCCTACAATGTAAGTCTCTCTTTGGGTACAGGCCCCGTGCTGTACTGTGTGGTATGAAACCTGTTAAAGACTGAGTGACGTTGCAGCGACCAAATATTTCTGTTGTTTTGTGACAATTATATGATATAGATTAAATCTCTGTCGACAAATCAACAATTTAATGTTGTCAGCGGGAGCAGCAGCTATAGGAAACTGCAGGTCTTATGCTCGTGAGCTGGAGGTGACCTCACATCGAGGAAATATTCCCCCCCCAAAAAAACAGACAATTCATTGTTGACCTGAAAATTCAAGTTCTAATTACTATAATAATTATGCATCTTTCAGCCACATATTGTGGCCCTCATCATTGGATAGAGTTTGCTCAGTTGTCGTGAAAGTCAACTCACTTTCTTCTGAACAAGCTCCATCTGCTGATGCCTTGAGAAGGGGCTGAAAGTTGTGGATGAAAATCTAGTGAGTAGGTCTTGATGAGGGCTATACAATGTTGCTGAACAATTAGGAATACATTTAGTAAGAGGTCATCAAATTGAGATATATTTGTCAAAATTCCCATTTCCTACTTCCGGTACGCCAAATTGGGCCTGTCAGTAATGTAATATGTGGTCGCGGTCACACAATCTGTTCACAGATATACAGAGATATTGACACCTTCTACACAGACTCACGAGCTGAAAAGGATATTGCCGTTGCTGCTGCCCAACATAAATGTGTAACTGGGTTTCTCTACTACGTATGAAAATATCAGTACTAAACTGACTAAGCTGGTCTCATTTGGTCATGTCCTTCATACAGCTGACAGGGGTCGCTAGATTCAAAAATGGGACAACAGCAGAGGATGACATCCCACTGACTGTCACAGTCCTGGACCAGAATGACAACGCTCCTCGCTTTGAGCTGCATTCTGGCAGCATCAACGAGTCTAGCAAGAAAGGTATTGTCACTGTTTTAACACCTTAGCCATCATCCTTTGATTGTATCCATCCTTTACAGATTGAGTTCTGCGACAGTTGATTGTTTGTTTATACTGCAAGCGCTGTCAATCAAATCTGAACCACACCCACAGAGAGGCAATGAAGTAGATTGCACTTTTTTTCATAACTTATGAACTTAACTAACCCTGTGTACATACACAAGACACTCATTGTGTGTGACTTTCCACCTAAACAAGTACTTTTGTTGTGTAAGTAAACCTAGGTTGTACATTTATTTTGAAAAGACACTACTCCTGTAATGAGACTAAAACTAACAGATGGGGAACCTAGAGCGTCATAGTTTTACGCGCAGTGCCACTGACCAAGCATTGCTTATGGAAAAGTGAGAATGTGTGGCATTGTCTGAGTTTATGAGCATTACATTCGTAGTAAAAATAAAACAACTTTTGTCAAACTTTATCTTTGGTTGTTTTGGTTGTATAAGTCAGTTATGAATAATTAATCTTTAAGAGAAATATTTCATCAACTCATAGTAAAGCAAGAAGCAGTATATTGATATGAGTGGGATATGATAATGATTCATAATTAATGGTTATGTAACAAATCGATGATCCAATGCAAATCAATGTAACATTTAGAAATGGCATTCTGGTAGTCTGTCTTATTAGATCCAAACGTGCAATGTATTTATGTACACTCTGCCTAAATGGGAAATGTGATGGATTCTCCTGAGTTGGTGTGCTGTTGTGTTCCATTGCAGAAGCCTTTGTCATGCAGATCGAGGCACAAGATGATGACCAAGTTGGAACAATTAATTCAGAGATCTATTACTCCATCATCAGCCAGGAGCCGGCAGGGACAGGTGACATGTTCAAGATAGACAGAAAGACTGGGAAACTCTATGTCAAAGAGTCCACGCTGGACAGAGAGGTGAGGAGTATAAAAGCCACTACACATGTTCTGCAGCCTTTTTGAGCTAACCAACTAAATAACTAACTCTCTCTAACCTGTCTGACCAACTGCCTCACACTCATCTCGTAATATAGCACTGCTTGGTGAGCGCCTCTCGGCGTCTAATACTGACACACTGCTCAGCGTCTGTATGGGACGCACCAGGCTTTCAACTAACTCCTGTGTTAATGCCTGCATGTCATACATGTATAAAGTATGTATATAAAGAGTGAGAAAGACCACTGAGGGAGGAGGTCAGGGTGCATAACTGACTTTCACACGGGAGACAACTGTTCATGTCCCGTGTGTTTACACTGAGTTTTGGAATCTAATGTAACAGATCAGATGTTTCCCCATGCGCGTCCATATTTTATAATATTTTGTGGTCAAAGGATCGGCTGTAAAACGGTGGGTGGATAAACAGATTGTTTCCTTCACAATAAAAGTCCCTGGTTAATTATGCTGCTTACTCTTCCACCCTATTGTATAAGTAGCCTTTTTTTGTGGAAGAGCAGCCGCTTTAGACTCATTTGGTGATGAACACATTTCATTTCCTATAAATGATTCACAAAATAGCATACATATTATATAATATGATATTGCTAATGTTTTTATTTTGAAGCAGCAGTATTTGTAAATGAAACAATTTAATCAGCAATAACTTAACATGACTTAAACAGCAGGTCTCAGCTGATTTCTAGGGGAGGGCAGCATCATACACACTATAAATCATAAAAGATATGAGAACTGCTAACTGGTTCCCTTGATTTAGCAACCTTAATCTCCCTCTGTAGATGGAAATCCTTCATCACACTTTTACACAATCTGAATTTCAGCTTCAAGGGAGAATCAAAGCATTTAACAACATCATTATTTTTTCCCTGAGGTACTTTTTCTTACCCTGTAAAGACACGTTTGGCTGACTTTTGTCAAAACCTGCACAGCATGCACTTCATGAAATAATAGAAGAACATCTGTTTAGAAGAACATCTGTTTTTCCTCTCACAGATTCATGACTTCTACACACTGACTGTATTAGGGACGGATATGGGAGGGGGGGCAGGGGGGCTATCAGGGACAGGAACTGTGGAGATCAGGGTCCTGGACATCAACGACAACCACCCCACTCTAGAAAAATCAGAGGTGAGAAAAATGGCACACACACACACCCACACAAACACACACACACACACACGCACACACACACACACACACACACACACACACACACACAGAGTTCAGAAACATCAGTAAAGGAGGCAGGGACGATCAGTGAAAGATTTCAATAATGTGCATATTTTCCTTATCTCTTGTTTGCTTGTTTTTCATTTCATCTTGCTAGTCTCTTGGTGAGTGGTACACAATTAGAGCACTAAGATCACTTATTTCAGTTGAGGTCATAGTAATCAAGTCATCAATTGAGTATACCTTGTGGACTAAAGTTGTGATTCACTTTCATAAGGTTGGAGCACTTACCAAAGACAGACAGGTCTGTGCAGCAGAGGTCAAGATATGCTGACTTTTAGTATTTTGGTAGAGTTCAAGGTCCAAAAGCACTCAATACCACATCTCTCATAACACAACTTCATAGCATTATTAGTTTGACTCTACCTGTGTGGTAAAGGCCC
This sequence comes from Liparis tanakae, assembly GCA_036178185.1. Taxonomy (NCBI): domain Eukaryota; kingdom Metazoa; phylum Chordata; class Actinopteri; order Perciformes; family Liparidae; genus Liparis; species Liparis tanakae. The sequence goes on along the minus strand of CM070102.1, from coordinate 16,356,881 downwards.
AAGTCACACTGAACCCCCAGGGCCTTTTTAAATTTCACAAGCTCAATGTCCAGCACAGTGTGGGGAGTCTTGGGTAACACAAAGGGCTGAATAGAGGGGAGAGGTATAGATCAGAGGGTGTGGTGATACTGTATAATAATTAATGTGCAAATTAAAGCTGTGCACCATGTGCTCTGATGAGCAAAGACAGTTTCAAGGTTGGAAATAAACTGTGACACCTCCATGAAAATAGAGCCATAAGTTATTGTTATCACTTTGTTGCTCAACTAGACAGCGCACATGTTTCAGTGTAAAAAAATATATTTTAATGCATGTATCTTCCTCTCATGGAATGTGGGATCTTTCCTGACTTAATGTAGAATCAATCGGTTTGGACAAGAACCTGACAGCATGAACTGAACTAAACAAGCAATATCTCCATCTCTGTTCTTAGGGATCAGTATATTCTGTCTGAGCTTTGAACTGCCTCTCGAGGTCTTAATACAGCATATACTCATGTAACTTTAGTCATGAGATAATAACCTCGACCTGGCCATAACTTTCTTAACTGACTTCCGGTCGGGAGCTTTTGACCTCTTCAAAAAGGATGTTTAGGTTATACAAAATATCAATACACTTATATCTCAATATTATATGTTCTGATACTGTATCAATTTTCAAAAACACTGTATCGATTTCAAAGGAATAGTTTCCTGCAAAGATTTGTGGCAGACAGTGGTTAAGGTTGTCTTGATGTTGGATGTTACAGAGACTAAACGGAATAGCAGATCACACTGTTCTTATTGCATAAAAAAAGTACACTTTTGTATTCTTTACCCTTTTATGCACATGGTGCTGCAGACTTTGTGATTTTTGTTTTCTTAAAGAATTTTAGATAATGGCCATATATGACCTTCACAGCCATAACCCCCGTACTTGCCAATACACAGCCCTAGTGGATGCTGTGTGTGGTTTTTGTCAAGTATTTACAGCTCATGTCTTTTTCCAGTGTTCTTAACGTACAGAAAAGAACCAATCTGACAGTAAGACGTGGACAATTATAGCTCTTCTAAACAATTTAAACTCAAGGCTGCTTGCTTTAAATGTTGTTCTGTTTGCAGTACTCTGGCTCAGTGGATGAAAATGTTGCTGATGTAGTTGTGATGAGAATCAAAGCTCTGGACAAAGACCTTGTGAACACAGAAAACTGGCAGACAGTCTATATAATCGTCACAGGAAATGAGGATAATCTCTTCTCCATTGAGACTGACAAAAAAAACAATGAGGGCATCTTGAAGCTGATCAAGGTATTTATAAGACAAATGTTTTTATTTTCTGTATCTAGTGTTGAGTGGGTCTCTAACATCTCTTATTGTTTTCTCTCTCCACCTTATTTACCCTCCATCCTGGACCAAACAGCCTGTGGATTTCGAAGAAGTCCAGAATCTTGAGCTTGGCCTGATGATTAAGAACGTAGCTCCTTTTGTAGAAGGCGATGCTGTGCATATGGATGTCGATGTTCAGGTTGGAGAGGGTGCCGGAGCTGGAGCTGGAGCTGGTGCTGGTGCTGGTGCTGGTGCTGGAGCTGGTGCTGGAGCTGGTGCTGGTGCTGGTGCTGGTGCTGGAGCTGGAGCTGGAGCTGGTGCTGGTGTTGGTGTTGGTGTTGGTGTTGGTGTTGGTGTTGGTGTTGGTGTTGGTGTTGGTGTTGGAGCTGGAGCAGGTGCAGGAGCAGGACTTAAGCCAGATGGCGGGGTTAAACCAGATGGCGGGGTTAAACCAGATGGTGGGGTTAAGCCAGATGGTGGGGTTAAGCCAGATGGTGGGGTTACGCCAGATGGTGGGGTTAACCCCGATGTTGGAGTTAACCCTGATGTTGGCGTTAACCCTGATGGTGGCGTTAAACCCGATGATGGACCTGAAGGGGGTATCGGACTTAAGCCTGGCGTCAAACCAGGACCAGCAAAACCGAAAAGCTATCCCATTAAAATAGCAGTGAACAATATGCCAGAGGGTCCATCATTCATGCCCAAAACCAAGAACATTCCAGTATCTGAAGATCCAACTCAAACGCCTGAGGATGGTGTGTTAGCAGTGTATACTGCTACCGATCCAGACACAGGAAAGCCAGCTGAAGATGTCAGGTTAGTCAAGAGAAGAGACTACAGCTGCAGCTCTCTGAGGCTGTACTGATGCACTAATGTTTGACTTGCACTAATGTTTGACTGTTGACTGTTTTCAAACAGTCAACAGGACAACATGCTGCCATCATGCTACAAACCACAGATATGTGGAATCTCAACATTTCTGCAGCAAAGAAATCAAAATGTTTGCATATTTGTATATCAACATCACAGTGTTTTAACAGCTTATGGTGCTTTTTATGCTTCAAAACTGCGTTCATAATTGGGTTAGGCCCCAACACCTTTTGTATAGGAGATGAACAATATCCTGGGTGAGAGTACTGTTTGATCAGTCCATTCACTGCAGCCTCCTCCCTGTGCAGAGTTAGGCATATTTTGTATTTGTAACATATTTGTGATATGTCAAATACAAAAGTAATCCAGTAGAAAATATTATTATTCAAAATGCATTATTGTTGTACTGGCATGTTATTTTTAAGATACCAGACTGAATGTTTATTATGTTCACTATCGTAGTTTGGCATGTTAGCATGCTAACATGTACTAGTTAGCAGTGAACACAAAGTACAGCTGAGGCTGACAAATTCACATTTTGACCTGATTATGGTGAACCAATAGCTTTTAAGCCATTTTACCCAAACCGAGTCAGGGGGTCACGATAGTTATAAAGTCAAGTGTGCCTTAGCCCCACTCTGCTGTATTTTTGTTTTGAGATACAGTTTTATTTTTATGAAACAGTTTACTGTTGCAAATTATAACCTTTATTAATGTTTGTGTTCATGTTCTGTTGTTCTCCAGTTATGCCAAAGCCTATGATCCAGACAACTGGTTTACCATTGATCCAGAAACAGCTGAGATCAAACTAAACAAGGCACCAGATAGAGAGTCACCGTTCTTGGTGAATGGTACCTACATTGCCAAGATTCTGGCCATCACCAAAGGTAATCTCGTTAGTACTTTATAATCCTGGAGGATTGTTGTCAACGTGAAGGCCACGACACTGTAAAAACAGGCATTGGCTTCTCTGCTGAAGGACTAGAGTGAGTTAGATGTATATTATGAGTTGTTCGACAAGCTTATAAACGTAGTTGCTTGAGGTAATCTATCAAACAAAGCACACTGGCTTTTGACAGAACCGGCCCGACCAAGTTGTGGTTCAGGGTGTGTCAGCCATAGAATGAAAACATTCAGCATCAGTTTTAACAGACCTCCTTAAAAACTCCAGTATTGTATCGTAAGCACTATTCAAATGGGGTATTATTCAGATGTGCCAATGTTTTGTTTTCATTATTATTTCATTTTGTATTTGATTTTACTTTTTTTTTTGAATGTATTTGCTTCAAAAGTATAGAGCAGGGGTGGTCCCACTTTTTCAGCATGCGAGCTAATTATAATGTGACCAAGTCAAGACGATCGACCGACGGGGGGGGGGGTGCTAGTAACTTTTTCTCTGCTCCAGCGAAGCTTTGCGGGCGCGCGAGACCGTGAGCGGAGGACTGTTAACGCGACACGGAGTGACAGAAATGACACGCTTCTGCTGTAATCTGGCGCTATAGAGGAAGTTACTCGGGGACGGGCACATTTATTTTTTTGTGATGCGATCTACCAACACTACGCCACGATCGACTGGCAGGTCGCCGCGATCGACCGGTCGATCGCGATCGACGTATTGAGCACCCCTGGTATAGAGGGTAGTTTTGGCAGACTAAAGTTCAAGACTTTTTAAGTTTGTGTAAAGCTGCGAAATGGGGGAAAGACACATAGGTCTCACAGCTGGAATCAAACTGTGGACGTATCGGTCATATGATACACGCTAACAATTTTGCTACATGCAATCTAGTGTGCTGTTTGATTTACTTCACCGTTATCATCCTCAGACATGCCAGCAAATACAGCCACGGGAACAATAGCCATTCATGTCACTGATCACAACGACCACTGCCCCACCCTCACCACCACCCACAGCAATCTGTGCTCGAATTTAAAAACTGTGACGGTCACTGGTTTTGATGAGGATGCTAGTCCTTATGCGGCTCCGTTTGAGTTCAAAATCGTACCTGAAGGGACACGAGGAAGCTGGGATGTAGAAGTCATCAATGGTAAGTAGTTACATATACATACAGGTACTTGACATTGTATGTCTGCATTTAACCCATCCTAAGCATTTAGCTGCCCCAAATACCTCGGCTTGGTCACCCTTAAGCCTAGTTTATGCTTCTCCGTCGCGTCAACGGCGTAGCTACGCCGGAACCTGACGCGCGCCTCCAAAAAATCCTAACTACGCGTCGCGTTGACGCGAACCGCAAGCGCTGTGAATGGTCAGCTCAGAACGTGATTTCCGGCCGGTTTAGTGGTCGTACAGACCACCTCCGCAAACGTCTTCACTGTCGCCTGCGCTTCAACAATTGCAACATAAGTATTTGCTGTTCAACATTTATGAGCTTCAACTGCAAATACAGCTGCTCCACCTCGGTTGCCATTGTTTACTGTGGCCGGAAGAAAAAGCACGGATTTGGCTATAACCCCTGAAACCACACAGCCACACAGCGGCGTGGCGGTGAATTGCAGAGCAACGCAGAGCAACGCAGAGCAACGCAGAGCAACGCGTTCCCTCGATGCAGAACTTCGAATGCTCAACTAGTGCGTTGCGTCGATGGCATAGGATGCGACGGAGAAGCATAAACTAGGCTTTAGTGTCTCAATCCAACGCACAAAGGCACCCTTTAATGTTTGTAGGGAATGCACCAAGCTATCGACCAACTCTAATTTAAATAGTTGTTAGGTGTCTACGTTTTATAAAAAGCAGGAAAGTAAGGTGGAAGTGTAGGATGGTTGGGTTCAACACATTTTTTATTGTGATATTTTACCTAACTTGCATAACAACTAACCAAGTAATTGCTTTTTGTTAAAACCCAATCAGAAAATGGTTTTGTAGTGTAAGTAAACCTCAAAACTAAGTAAACCTACATTGGAATCTTATTTTGAAAAGGCTCTGTGTGTAATGAGCAGAAACTGACATGATGTCCATGTGTCCAAAACTGACACCAAAGGGGAAGCCAGGGCACTTTAGTTTGAAGCAAAGGTATTTGACAATGTGTTGCAGCTGCCTATGTTGCATTTCATTAAGTGAGCTATGATAAGGGAAAAAGCTACCAATAGCATAGCTGTTTTCATATTTATATTTTCAAAAAATTAAAAAAACCTTTAACATATTATTTCCAAAGTACAAGGATAGTTATAGCTTAAATCAGAGTACATTTAAATATATTTCACTGGCCATAATTTAAAGAAATGACAAAGGCATATGTTTTCTTATTTTTTATTTGATCAAATCTCACACAAAGGGTTAAGGTTAGGGTTAAGGACTGTTTACATTAAAGTATCTTTGCCTGTAATGTTAGCATTTAATTATAGACATATTAGTAGAGCACTAAAAGTTGTACAGTAATACAAGCATTACTAATAACTTGATAGTAATAATATGAATACAGTGTGAGCTCCTTTGTTCCCTCTAGCTACGAGTGCCATTCTTCAATCTCGTGAGTCGCTGTGGCCCGGCTCATATCAGCTGCAATTGGAGGTTTTGGACGCTCAGGGTCTGTCTTGCGAATCCCATGAGATTTTTACTCTGGACGTTTGCACCTGTGAGGGAACAGATGTCTGCGATTCGAAGACAGAAAGACTACGAACTACTTCAACTGAGATCTCTGCCCCAGCCATCGGCCTGCTGCTAATGGCAGCGTGCTTACTGCTGTGTGAGTTGTGCTTTAACAAACACCGTAGTCCACATAATTACCACATTATATAAACAAATGTTCGGTTTAATTCAAAGATTGAACTATTCTATGATTGATAAATGTGTAGCTTCTGACACACTAAAATGTTGCTAATTCTATACTGCATGCTATGCTGTGAATGACAGGGGCATCTTTGCATCGACAAGTGAGAAAAATTTCATTTTCAATTCAGTTTATTTTATATAACTGAATTGAAAATTGATTGTGAAGTTAAACAACCGGGATTTTTCTTTTCATATTCTGGAACAGATGATATTGTTATTGAATATAGTATATCATTAATCTTTTTTTGTTGAAAATTGTGTAATTTTAGTGCTTTCCAAGCCATGAAGTGAATTTACTAAAAATGAGACCATTGGATTACTTTATTACTTGTGAAAGTTGCAATGGGATTTACACATGGGAAGGGGACAGAATATATGTGGTGGTGTTGTATTGGACGGAATTGTATTTAGAAGTGCCTCGAAGTATGGCTTTGAAAATTACCATTGAGACAAAGTCCCTCCCCTTCCGGTGTCTGTCTTTATTTCGGAAAATATTTGTACAACAGTGAGAGACACATTTTCTTGGGATCCCTTTCGAATACTTTCGAATAATATATCAATTTAAAAGATAATTGTAAAAGTCATGAAAGTCGCAGTTTGCCGTAGGTTTGTAGTACTATTTCCCTTTGTGTGAAATCAATCAGTGGATTACATCCCTCGTTTCGCACAATGACCGTCACAAACACCAACATAGACGTTAAGTCTAACTTGGTTTTCTAGCTAGCTATGTAACTTATCTACATTCCACACACAAATGTAACCCAAGTAACGTCACATCCTACTTCATTCACCGAGTTTTAAGCATGCAGTTTTTTGAAGTTAGTATTTTATGCGCATTTTTACTTTGACACTTTTATGACCCAATGTGACTTTCTTGATGTTTAAAATTAGATATCACAAGTGTAATTCATGACAATGGTCTCACCATTGACTACCACAGATATATATCGCTGAAATAAGGTGCCCTTGGGACTTTAACTCTCTACAGCGTAAAGTCACCAAATCTCGATTTAACATTAGAAAATTCTCAAAGGTTTGATTCATTATGTTGTAAAAAAATGACAATGTAAACATTTGATTTTTCATTTTTGCATTTGTGTCTCTTGAGATCAACAATTCCTTTGAGTTTTACTTTGACATCAATGGTATTGCTTCTCTCTGCAGTTATCCCTCTTCTCCTGGTGTTCTGTCAGTGTGGGGGAGCAAACGCCATCTTTCCTGACCAGTTTAATGATCTGCCATTTGAGGCCAAAGAACACCTCATATCGTACCACACTGAAGGCAGAGGCGAGGATAAGGTTAGCCGGCGTTTCCTTTTAGTGGAAATAAAGGTTACATAAAGAATGCATACCACTGATCATTTAAATTGAGTCCACATGAGGACAAACAGTAGGGTTCGACCTGTCCACAACCATTCAAAAAACAAAATAGTTATTTAATATGTCAAGTACCTATACTTACAGTATACACCTGTAAAACACATTTAAACAACAAAGAAATTAAAATTGCTTCACATGAAATCATTCGGCATTCAGATAATGCCAAAGAAAAGCAGATTAAAAACAAATTAAGAATATTCATTTACACACATTAAAAAGCAAAAAAATAGAATACACGTTTTAGTTTATGGATTGAAATGCACTAGTGAAATACAGACATTGATTCATTGCATCTGGTTTAATTGAAGGCAACAGCAAACAACAAAGTCTTAAAGCTGGATTTAAAGATGCTGAGGGTCTCAGCAGACCTGCAGCTTTAAGGGACCTTGTTCCAGACATTTGCAGCAGAAGATCTGAGTTAATTCTTTGTTGGACTAGAAGCCAGTGCAAAGACATATGCTAAAAATTGTTATTTAAAATAATGGTGAAGGCTTAACTAAATTAGCTCCAACTTATAGTTGGGCAGGATGAGTTCTTATCAAACTTGTTATCTACTTTCAGATTTGATTATTTTGTTGTTTGGAGTCTCATGAATTTGAACCGTCATGCTTTTTTTGGCATTTGAAGATCATACAATACTGCATATGTTTATTGCTCACATTTTCTTTCCTCTGTTGTTTTTTTAGGAAGTTCCACTTCTAAGTGTCCCTATTATGTTGGAAAACCAGAAAAGGGTTGAAGCTGCCAGAGCACCGAGCTTCAATGGCATTTCTTCAAAAGTCACAAAAACTCAGTCAAGCTACAATGATAATATGCAGAAGATTTGGGAAACCAATCAAAGTTTGATGGAGACCGACAATGCCTACGGTTTTGCGATGGGATCTTTCAACCAAGGCAATGTCAGTAGTTCACTCAGCCGACAAACATTTGGTGCCCAACACGCGACTGGTCTGTATGATGATATAGCCCTGCCTGACGCTTTCCTCCACGATTACTACTCACAGGTATGGCGTTAGCTTTGAATGCAGCAGTTTTCCCCCATATCTTTGACATTCAAACAAGTACAGTTTGTTAACACCAGTGTTTGTGCTATTTTCTTTCCCTAAACAGAAAGCGGCATGTGCTGTGCAAGTGAAGGATGTTTTTTTGGAGTATGAGTTCGAGGGCCAGGGCTCTTCTGCTGGCTCAGTGGGCTGCTGCAGCCTCCTGGGATCTGATAACGATCTGCAGTTCCTTAATGACCTTGGGTCAAAGTTTAAGACTCTGGCTGAGATCTGTTCTCCTCCTATAGCAATACCCAAACCTTCTCTGACACACAAAATAGCAAGTGCTGTCAAAACACATACAGTTGATATTGCTGAACCGGTTGTTAGGGCTGTTGAAAGAAAGCATACCGCCATGGGTGTTCAAAAGATAGAGAAGGTCATGTCATCTACTAACATCTCCAGATTGTCTGAAAGTACTGTGAGTACTGCCCCGGCATCCATGACACATGCTCACTCTAATGTTACTAACATCAGTCATTCCTCTCACATAAATCATTCTGCTACCCTGCCCCGTCAAGGTCAGCCAGTCATACTACAGCAGCAGCCAGTTTACTACACCACCGCCCCTGTACTACAGCCCATGCACTATGTAGTTCAACCACAGCTTCAGAATAGTGTTATGCTAGCAGACGGGGCTCATGGAGCCAATTTTCCAGGCCTGTATGTAGTCAGTGGACACCAAAATCCTTCTTCTGGTCTCGTATTCAGTGGAAACCAAGGCTCTCATTCTGGGCTATTTATCCAGGGTATGGAGAGCCCCACAAGCCCAGTCAGCTTCACCAGTCAAGTAAGTCCCACCATGTTGCTACCTGGTGGCCCAGGAATATCTCAGGGCTCAGTGCCTGTGGAGGGCTGGAAAATGATGGGGCCCAATTCTGATGGTAATTATATGTTAGTTAAAGACAACGTTAGTCCAGGTGAGGCGAAGGGGTCGTACCCAGGCACATCTCAGGGCACTTTGTCAAGAGATGCTACCCTGGTAAAAGAGGCTGCTCCCCCTCAGGGGGCGTTTGATCCAGCAGCCCAGGGGAGGGTGTATGGCATTCTGCCAGGACACACCCTTGCTACAAAGAGGGATATTGTTGCAGTAAATAGCAATTTGGGGCAAACATGGGTTAGGGAGCCAGGGCCGATGGGTTTAGGTCCGGTTTTGGGAGTTAGTGTTGGACAGCCAAGAATGAGAATGGGACATGTGGTGACTGCAAATCCAGAAGTTACAAAAGCTGGAATTTGGCCAACTGGGATGAATCCAGTTGGGATGGGGCAAGTTAATATGATCCAGTACCAGGGAATTCCACCATTAGAGCAAACAGTTGATGCTAGTGGTATTGTAAGAGCAAATAGAGCTTCACCAAAGAAACACAAGACCACTAATACTGTTAAAACTGCTAAAACACATAAGCCTTCAAAGAAAGAGGATATGATAACAAATCCGTTTCAGGATGACAGCAATCCAGGTCTGAACATGCATACAGATGCAGTTAAAGAAAAGCAAGAGGCGGTCACCTCCACATCAGAGCATGACGAGGAGCCTTGTACGGCGACTCAAAGCACATTTGAAGACAATGAGAGTTTAAAAGAGTATCTAACTCCAACATCAGAAAAATATTCAACCGTAAATCTTGAGGAAATCACTGAAGCTTCAGAGAACAATTTTACGGATGAGATAAGTAAAGAAATAGAATCCAACGACACAGAAGAAGAGTCAGAACTGCTGGAAAAGTATGTTCCCTCTGAAGGTTTTTCCAAGGAAGGAATATCTATGAACATTGACATTTCCTCCACAGAAGCTTTGCAGTCTGGATCAGATGTTACTGATTTAGTTAATATAGTCAAAGAGAATGAGAAGATATCAACATTCCCTAAAGGAGAGGCAGCCACTTCTATTTCAGACCCAATCACCATTGTAGACGATCAAATACAGGATATTACAGAAGTAAATGTGGACAGACAGGAAGCAACAACTTTGAAGGAAGAAGTGGAAGAAACAGGAAAATGTGTTCAGCTCAGCATTGAAGGTTCAGAGGACAGAATAGGAGAAGTTGGGTCAGATCCTCAATCAAGTGAAGCCACAGAGGAACTAATGGACAAATATCTAGAGGAAGATGTCAGTCTAACAGAGAACATTGAAAGAAAGCAGGCCATGGCCAATTCTGATAGTATCCAAGCAGAAGAGAATATGGAGGAAATGACTGCTTTCACCAGTGATTCACATGAAGAGGCTATGGTTGAGCAGGAGCAAGTGTTAGAGCCTGAAGTTAGACTTGATACTGTCGCTGACAAATTGCCATCAGCTTCTCCAAATTATAATTCAACAGCTAATGTTGATTCTGAAGCAAGAGTATCAATGCAAACTCTGAGCACTATTTCAACTAACCAAGAAGATTCAGGTGACTCAAATGTGATATTAGCATTAGTAGAAATGAGCGCTCAAGTACAAGCAGAGGGTGTGCAACATATAACGTCGGAATCAGGAGTAGACAGTGATCAAGTTGATGTAGACAGTACAAGTGATGGAGAGAAAAAGGAAAGTATTTTGGAAGACGGAGTGTCACAGGAGAGTTTTAGCACCCCCAACGACCAAGATGAAGACATCAAGAGACAATGTACTGAAGATGAAGATGTTTTGGAAGAATTGGCGTCCCCTTTACAGCTAAATATAAGCTTCTCAGAAGACCAAGGTGAAGGGAGTACGGAGGAAGATTCATGCTCACGTTCTGAAGTGGAAGGGCCCTTAATCTCAGATGATACCATAAATGTTCCAGAGGAAGAAGACAAGAAGACTGCAGAGGAATTGACGTTGTCCATACATCAAAGTGTTAACATCACAGACTACCAAGACAAAGATATTGAAGGAGAAGCTGTATCAGGATGTACTCATTTGGAGGATCAGATCACCACAGGTAGCAATATTGAAGAGGAGGAGCATATTATGGAAGAAATAGCATCAGCCAAGCAGTCACATTTTAGAAGCTCAAATGACAAAGATGAAGAGATTGGAGAAGTAGATGCAGGAAATGACATTCACCAGGTGGATAATCAATTAATCTCAGACAACAGCATACAAGAAAACAAAGAGGAGGATATTGTGGAGGAAGAGTCACCTGTAAGTCAAACTGATTTCATCCCAGAAGAAAATGAGGTCAGTGATATTGAAAATTCCTCCACAATTTGTCAAGCGCATGATAAGCTCACCTCAGATGACAGTTTAAGTGATGGGGAGAAAGAAATGCCATCCATAGAGCATAACATTTTAATTTCAGGTGCACCAGGCACAAGTTCTCACATAGAGGAAGAAGACATTCAGTCTAACCGGCTGTTAGATGAGGACTCTCAGCCTTTGGAGACTGAATGTTTATTTGAGGGAGATCTTCATTTAGCAAGTACACATGCAGGGATTAGTCTGGTAGCAGCAGTGGCAGAGGATGTTGAAACTCAAGAAACTCCTGGTGAAGTTTCTTCACATCAATTAAGGCAAGGGATTGCCTCTCCTCAGACAGGGGACAATAGTCTGGATATTCCTGAGAGAGAACAGACTGATGGTCAAGCATTAGTGATGGGTGATAACATGGAGGGTTTATGTCTGGTCACATCTTCGGAGGAGATAAGATCATCCAGGGTGGCCACAGGACAGGTTTCTATATTGAGTCAAGACAAAGGTACCAGTTGTGGAACATTGGCATCAGGACGAGTTGCTGAGGATGAAACTAGCCAGTCTAATTACCACAACCCAAACATAAGTCTAATTGAACCAAGTGAGCTTGGAAATCTCATTTTGGAAAAAGGCAAAGAAGAGGTCACTTTTGACTCAGAGATAACACAGGGATTAGATACTACTGCAACTAAGGAATCTGGTCAGGTATCACCAACATCTTATTCAGAGATTAAAGCAGCAGACAAGACCATACCTTCAGTGTTGGAGAAAGACCCAGGATCATCAGAGACAGGAGCTGCATGTTTTATTGAGGAGGCTGGTGACCTTGTTCAGAATGAGAGCGATGGAGCGACTGGAGATGCTGCATGGGTCAGCCTAAATACTGTTAAGAGTGCTGATTTGACAGAGGGTGTATCAAAAGCTCCCGATCACACGCATGATGCTGAGGCAAGTGGTGGTGAAATGAGTCCTGTACAGCTTCAGTCAGTCATCAGCCAAGCTCCTCGGAACAAATCCAGAAAGAGTAAAAAAGACTCGAACAAGGATCCTAACAGCCCCTCTGGGAAGTGCAAACAACAGTGATTGCTTACACTTACCCGCAGCAATAAATGTGGCACTCGGATGCTTCAGCTGATTGGGCAACTTTCTGCACCAATGTCATAATTGAAGTATGTCATAATTTCTTGGGTTTCATGAAATTAACTCTTCAAAAAGGAGGGCTGTTTTACCCGGTAAATATAATACACTCAATATGTGAGGCCTCTGTTGACTTTGGACCCTTTTATCTGGTAAAGTGATCAGAAAAATAAAGTGCTCAATGTACTGATACCGCTGTACTGATACCGTTCAGCTGATGACAGTGATTAATAAGTCAAGCCTGGTTTGTGTTGAGGTGTTAAGGCTGCTTTGGGTAGACAGACAAGTCATGAGTCAAGGGCAATGCACAAGACGTGTAAGCCCGGACAGCAGAGGTGTCTTGGCATCGTGATCGAGAAAGATTTAACCACACAAACCAGCAATGACTAGTCAATACTTGTTAAAATTATATTTTGTAGAAGTCTCTTTCTCTGGCTCAGATTGTTGCTGTAATTGTGGAGTTAATGGGATTGATGCTTTCCTGTAAAATGTTTTCCAGTTTTTGGATGATGAGTTTGTTGTACAAGCTCGTGGCTTTTTGGTCAATGTCTGATCTTTCCCGCTGTCCCGATTTGTTGTTACATTACATTACATTACATGTCATTTAGAAGACGCTTTTATCCAAAGCGACTTATAATAAGTGCTTATGTTGTTGCAGCCTGGCTTGGTGCCGTGTTACCAAGCACAAAGATAAGTCAAAGACAGAACAAGAACATGTCAGATATTTGTAATAGCCAATAGTTTGAATTTAAATAGTTAAAAGTACATACTCTGCTGGAATTTCTTGACTTTTGAAGTGACACACAGTCCACGAAGATAAGGGTATTGTTTCCTGGTACTTTGTTCCAGGAGATACAGGACACAGACAGACAGGAGTTGCAGAAACTGAACACAGATGAGTTTAGCCTAATGTCTAAATGGATACATCTACCAACAGAGACACATTGGTTATTAGATTATATTTAATTCTGTACACATGAGATATATTTCACTTCCTGATAGAGGATTCTCTGTTGCTCGCCCTCTGGTTTCTTCCCTTCTTCTTTTTCCCTTAAAGGGCTCTTTTGGAATTTTTTTCCTGAAATTATGTGAGGTCCTGGGACAGGGATGTTGTATTTGTACAGACTGTAAAGCCTTCTGAGGGTAATTTGGGATTTTTGGCTATATAAAATAAATGTTTCCACTTTAAAGGTCAAATCAGCTGTTTTACACTTCTTGCTATATATGTAGAACTAAAAAGAGCATAATCTAAAAATCTGCACATGTAATGCCAATTGTCTGAAAGACATCTGTAGATCTGTAAATGTGAGGCCACCTTTCAATAAAAAAGTACAGTTTAATATATAATTGAAAACTTTAATTTACAAATTGAAAAATCTGTGTTTCGTGTGTTTGTCAATTCATAATAATTGCATACAAAATAAATTTAAATACAACTTTTACAGCTTTGAAAACAAACATCACTGATGAGAAACCATAGGATCAGAAAACATTCATGAATTCATTAGAGCTGGTGTTTTTAATAAAATAATGTTGGTGGTGGGTCAACCCTTTTGTTTACAATAACTTGCATATGGAGTATTACATATTTGTAACATGTATCTTTCATGATCTTCAATTTCCTCCGTACCATACAACCATGTATTAGTTTCAGGCATCTCCTCTTTTTTTGCTTTTAGCTAAAATGTAAACAATTACCAGATAGAACTTGTTTGAAACTCATTGAAAGATGCGTTTGAGAAATGATGCTGGATTTAGGAATGTATTTGTTTGCACCTGCATGTAGGAGTAAATGTGTTTGAGGAGTGGTTTGGTGATTTCATCTTCTTGTTGGGAAACAATTACCATTACCATTCACATTTTTTATAGAAAAATAATTTGGCAAAGCTAAATATTGTCATAATTTTTCATTTTAAATCAGTGTCACATAATGATGTGTGTTGCGTATAGTAACTTTGCTCTTTGTTCAACTTACTCTGATAGTTGTATTGTGCTTCAGCACTGTCAATAAAGAATATAATTTCAGGTTGTTTTACTTTATGGTTGTCCATCACATTCTCAGTAACACAGGACATTTCTTCAGATTTGGCACATATGTCCACTTGGACCAAGGGAGAACGGAAGATGTTGATTGTCAAAGATCACTGTAAACTCACAAAACACATATTGGTCATACATTTGATATAAATATCTGATAGGATAAAATGATTTAGTGATAATGTTTACTGCAACTTTACTTATTTGTTGATACAAACAATTGTAAAGCACTTCTTTGTTTAGTTTGAAACAAGACTATTTACTCAGCTGAATGCTGAAAATATTCTGGATGTGAACCAGTTTCATAATTACTTCTGTCAGAAGATTATGTTGTCGGTTCAGTTTCAGGTTACGTAAAAACCAAAGGCCTGATTTGCATAAAACTGAGTAAAGGGGCGTTGCATGGGACAAGGTAGTACATGTAAAGAATATGTTTTGATGAAGCTTTGAGATGTGAATGTGTGTGACTGAGATCAAAGCATTACCCCATTTAATAATGTGATTAAACATTAATATCATATATTTAGAGGGGAGTGTTTCTTCTCATGACCAATAAAAAGATAACCTTACTGCATGTCAGCGCAAAGTGAAAAGGGCATTAAAACACTGAACCATAAAATCTCAAACCTCTCAGATCACGGATACAACTTTATAATTCTAAAGTCACATTCATCTTTTCTCTCCCCGCATCTCCTATCAACATCTTCACTGCAAACAATGTAATAATACAATCATAGCAATGAGAGGTAGAATAAGAAGTTGACTCTTTAAATGTTTGTATTATAAGCAGTGTGAGCCTGTACATTGCATTTCACTGGAAACATGAAAACTAATGGAAGTCAGTCAGAAGTGCAGTTGTGTCTCTATGTGGGTTTTGTTTACATTGATTGTTGAGAATATCGTAGAAGTCTTGTTCTCATGTCAAAAATAATCTTGTTTTTTTTGGAATGCGAGATGGGACCGTGGACATTTCAGTGCCGAGCAGTGTCAACACCTGCATTTGCACAGATATATTAAAACACTTTGGCACGGTATCAATAACCTAACAACAAAACATCTCAACCTGTGTGCTTCTCTGTTCACATAACTATTCTGCAACAGCCTGCAGTTGCAGCGACATGAGGATGACATCCATGTCAAACCTGTCGTACTGCTCTGCAGCAAGTCACTAACACACTCTCCTCGGGCATGTACCACAGAGCAGGATTGGGGGTTAGCGAGTTAACTTCAGGGTATACTCTGGGTTTTCAATCCTACAATGGTGGTGCACTTCTTACTGGGGGAGATCTCCATGGTAACTGGCTCCGTTAGCAGGCTATGCTGGAGATAGGACATCAATTTGTTTAAAAGCCCCACCTGCTGACCAGTTGAATCTTGTTACGTGGATTGATATTACACAAATACTAAAAACAGACTAAAAACTGCCAAATCCCAAATAACAGCTGGCAAAACATCGGTGATTGTATTAGTGCAAACTGTCACAACCCGGCTCTTAGGCCAAGACGAATACGGCGTAGACACAGCAGATGATTGCAAAGTACTGTTTATTTAAGTTAATAGAGAAATAGATAATGTTGTGGAGTGTGACAGTCAGTAACATCAGTACTGTCAATGTGAATGTGTCTGTAATGGAGTGCAAGTGTTGTCAGACAAACCAAAGGAAACAAAACCAAACTAACCGGCAGTACAGTAAGGTTCTGCGACCATTCCACCTTTGACGGAGCGAATAACCTGCGCCCAGCAACATGAGAGCTTAAAGCTTTTATGCCCTCCCTGTTCTGGGACTAGATACGCTGCATCAGGCAATCTGCTCTCTAGGGACAACAGCATAATCAATCATTAGAGGGAGGGACAGTCACAGTACATTAACAGACTCATAATAGCACTGCCCAACTAGAGCTCTGACTATAATTACATGGGTACTCTGTTTAGTTAATATGTTGCTTGGATGACAATAATTTAGCCTTATTATTTCAGCTGCAACCTTGGCGGTGGCATACAGAATCAGAAAACATGGACTGTACCGAATAATTCTAATAGTTTTAGTATTATACTATGATATAATTAAATCCCAGTAGTGGCTGCTAAGGATCTTTTATCACAGCGTTGTAAATTCCCAAAATGTCCTAATATTTTAGCTAACAAAATATTTTGCTTCAATCCATATTTGTTGGTGCTTTGACTTTCCAAAAACATCAAAAAAGCAGCATTATTTATATTCATACAACACCATAACACACAATCAGTATATTTTAAATACATAACATATATCATTATATATATATATATATATATATATATATATATATATATATATATATATATATATATATATATATATATATATATACTTATGTGTGTCACCTTTTTGAGTCATGTTGCAGTGTGACATGTTGGAGTCAAGTCTCACGGTCACAGACTGGATACATTACCGTGCGTTACTTTGCTCAGAGTGCTTTTATGTATAATGTGGGGGATTACAAGTTATGACAGAAAGTTGGCTGACTGCTTTGAGTTCATATTTATTTCATATGTTTTTAAGTTGAGTTAACTGTCTTGCCTAAGGACACATCGCTGTCAGGTGAGGACAGGGATCTAACTGCCAATCCTCTCATTAAAGGACGACCTGCTCTACCACTGATACACAGTCGCCATGTGGAACTCTAACAAACTTTTTTGAACAAATTACATTTTAAAAACTCCTTTTCTATCTCAACAAATGCTCCCCATGGTCAAAATGGGGATACAGGACTGTCTCAGAAAATTTTAATATTGTGATAAAGTCCTTTATTTTCTGTAATGCAATTAAAAAAATAGGATATTTGAGTTTTCTTAAGCTGTAAGCCATAATCAGCAATATTAAAAGAATAAAAGGCTTGCAATATTTCAGTTGATTTGTAATGAATCCAGAATGCATGACATTTTTGTTTTTTTAATTGCATTACAGAAAACTAGAATGGGCACTCGGTAGAGCGCATACCTTCGCATATACATTTTTCACTTTTTCGTGACCTTGACCTTGACCTTTGACCCAATCACTCCCAAAAACTAATTGATTGTTCCTTGGGTCATGACCAATCATCCCACCAAGTTTCATAAGAATCGGCTCAGTTTTGTCTGATTTAGACGAATAACTGACGGACGGACGGATGGACATATTCACAAATAAATAAATACACGCCGGCGAAAACATTACCTTCTGCATTTTCAATGCGAAGGTAATAAAGAACTTTCTCACAATATTCTAATTTTCTGAGACAGTCCTGTATATGGATTCAGTGCATCCAGTTCCTGGAGATGTTAGACCACCATCTGGTGGATTAGTTTAAGTATTGCAAATTCAACACGTCACACCAGAAACAGCTCTCCACATACTTAATTATTGTAATTTAGTTTACGCACGTATTTCCAGTTTGTGCTACTTTATACTTTATATCATTTGAAAGGGAAATATTGTGAGATTTTGAACAGATTTGGTCCGAGTTTTTCATTGTCTAGGTATTGGCATGATCCACAGAGCTGGCAGCAGGATTGTGAGCAGGGTAGGGGTGCAGGGAGAGGGAGGACAGCTGCTGCTATAACAGGGAAGGTTAAGTGTGACCAGCAGTGATCCCTGTGCGTCCATCTGTCCACCAGCTGACCGTGCTTCAACCACTGCGCTGTCTGTTCCTGGCGTCTGTTGTGCTACTCTGCAACACCCTGCCCACCCCAATGCTCAGTATGTCTGTGTGTCTGTGTCCCATAGTGGGGTTACGAAATGATTATAAATGCTATTACATCAGTTCATTGTATGATCAATACAACAAGAAAATGGCACCCTTGGAATGAATAATTAATTTTAAGTAAATACACTATGTTTCTTAGTAGCAGTTTTTGTGATTTTTTGCTGTAATGGTGGCTAGATGTAATAGTTAGTGCTCAAATTCAAACGTTTATTGTTCATTCTGAATATGGAATATTACTTTGACTACCGACATTGTGAGTGAACCCCAGTATTGAAACTTTTATCTACAGTTTGGTTTTTGGACCCTGACCCCAGGGTGGTGCCCCTTTATTGTTAATATATGTTAATAAGCCTATTGATAATAATACTTTTATTGATATTAATGATTTAGTTTTCCTACTTGCTAATAACAAAACACGCTCCTGCCAGATCCCATACAACATCGACAAGTGACGTGGAACTCAAACTAGCTCAACTGAGAATATATGATTATGTCACTGTTTTTGCTGCACCTACATAAAACAGTCAGTGGCCTCTATACAGTTATTAGTAAAGATGTGTAACCTGTTATTATGCAAACATGCATGCCAAAACCACATCAACAAGATTGGCTGTGCCCATGTCACTTCTCACACGTGTTTTCCTGATAAAAAGTAGTTTGGAGACCTCATTGTGGATTCCAGATAAAAGATCTTGGAGCGTGGGACCCTTGTGACCCTTGTTACCTCAGTCATGGAGAGTGAAAGCAACAACAAGACTCCTGAGTATGAGACAGCAAATTGTGTTGTGTCATCAGTAGTCTGACCTTTTTGAAAGATGTGTAATAATGATTTTGATTTATATAGTGCTTTTCTGAGTACCCAAAGTCACTTACAGAGTCCAGAGTCCAGTCATACACACACATTCATCCCGGTGGTGGTAATGCCAGGAGGAATTGCGAAAGAGGCAGAACCAATGAGGCCAGGCCCTTGAGGCAGGAGGCACAGAGAAGGAGGCAGGGTCATTGGGAAGGAGGCCAGGCCCAGGCCAGAGGCTCGATGCAGGAAGCAGGGGCAAGGAGTCAGGACCAGCTTCAGACACAGCCAGGTCCAATGGACCCTATGAGACATGAAGTCAGAAAGACTCCGGAGAGAAGTAGTGTTAGTAATGTGCAATGAAAAGACGTAAATGTGTCCATACGGAGAGAGAGGATAGAGGAGAAAGGTGCTCAGTGTATCCTGAAACATCCACCAGCAGCCTATAAGCCTATAGAAGAATATCAAGGGGCTCGACCAGGTGAACCTGATTTTCATTAAACGGACCCTTTAAAGTTACTATTTGGAACTTTTGCCTCAATATGATATGTTATGAATGTAATACTGATACATCTATTTTACCTACATGAGTAAACAAGAAGATTGTCTTTTTCTATATAGTTACTCTTAATGTTTATCATCAGTGCCACAGGGTCCGATTCAGAGCCTGCTTCAGCAAAAAGAGAGGTTTTCTAAAGGTACTCCAAAAGGTTGTCCACAGGAACCACCAAAATCAACACACAATGGAAGTAACTCCTCAGAGTACATTTAAGTCAATGTATGGAACACTACAGCACAGTCATATATTCATTGTAAATATAAATATATGTGTATGGTGCATTGAACACTGAACATGGGACCAGCCCTGGTAATAACAAGAGAATGAATGAGGTGCCTCCCTTCCTGGCTTGTGTCTGAGTGGCAGTACAAACAGGGGGCTCGGACACCAAGAGTCCTCTGATGGGGAAAGTCCTGGATGCCATGAAAGGGACCTCAGCCAGATCAGTGGTACTCAAGGTGTCTCAGAGGACTCGCTGAAGAGGGCTGGACATAGATCGCTACTTGGTATGTACAATATGAATGACAGCTCACGTCTCTCACGTCTCTTCTCATGAATATGTACAAACCATGCAGACAGGTGTTCCCGTTTCTCACTGCAGAATGACAGATGCCACGGGAGAGGTCCATGATGTCGTCACAGAGCAGAAATCCCCAGCAGGCGTGTATCGTGTTGACTTTCATACTAAAACTTACTGGAAGGGGAGCACATCATTCTATGAGGTAGCTGATTTGAGTATAAACCGGTCAATCGACTCCACGTCACCACAAGGTTAAGATTATATAAGATCCCTTCCATTCTCAAGGTGGAGATGCGCACGCAGCTCCGGCCCATCGTACTGTATATTAAAATGCACATGCGGTCAGAGCTACAATGTGTCCTCCTGCAAAGTATTCCTCACCATTCGTACGATAACTTATGAAAAGGTTACCCCTCATTTTCCGTGCGTTTTTTCGATGAAAGTCCAGCAACACGTCCCTGTTAATGCATACAGTCTTTCCAAAATAAACTTCTGCTGTAAAGAAACAACTTAGTTGGGTTTAGACAACACAACTACTGGATCTGGATTGAAATAATTACAGAAGAGGGGTTAATTAAGTACAGAAGTTACGTGACAAATAAATCAATGTGGATAGGACAAACACATGGTTGTAACTTTTTGCTACTGAGGTTGTGGACAGTCCTCAACCTGGAGCCACGTCGCTCTAGAAGTACTTGTTTGAAGGATTTGTCATGATGAGCCAATGGGAGACAAAGACGGAAAGACACACGCACAAATAGAAAGATTTCAATTATATTTACCGCTAGATTTCAAATGTAACAACAACAATCTTTAGTAATATGGCCTATGCA
This sequence comes from Liparis tanakae, assembly GCA_036178185.1. Classification (NCBI taxonomy): domain Eukaryota; kingdom Metazoa; phylum Chordata; class Actinopteri; order Perciformes; family Liparidae; genus Liparis; species Liparis tanakae. Next base: position 16,335,737 of record CM070102.1, on the reverse strand, counting down.
ATGAGTATGCTTGTAACAACATAACTAACATTTTTACTTATGTTCATGAATAAAATAACAAAGTCGACTTTGCTCGCCTTACTTCCTGAGAAAAAAGGGCCCGGTATACTTGATTAGAACAGGCCTGACCTCCGTTGGCGTGCTGTCTGGCCACGTCAGAAGCCAAACGTATTTTTATTTGTTATTTGTTAAGCACCATTTTTGAGTTTTACACGTCCCCGTTCATCAGGTGCTCATTGTACAGTCTTAGTACTGGATGGCACCCATCTAGAGAGGGTTGCCTCCTACAAGCAACTTGACATTAGGATTGATGACATGTTGACCTTTGAACCCCAGATCTAAAAACTTTTTTAAAGAACTTTTGTTTAAATTTGAGCCCAAAGTACTTTGGTGTCAGTTTGAGACTATTATGATGTGATTTTCATGCAGTCTCTTTGATGTATTATAGCATGCTGCTTTGGGGTTTGCCACTGGTGCAAGCTTCCATACACATCATTGAGATTATGAAATGAAGTTCACTGTGACTACGGAGACAAAAACAGTTGTTTATTATTATTCCAAGAGTTTCATTGGGTTAATTACCACACTTCATTTACAGTTTACCGACATATTACTCTTAATATTAATCCCCTGAACAGAGCTTCACGATAAATCTGTAATGTGTGTTCTCATTGTCATGTTATCTGTCTGTGTGAAACCTTTTACTTGCTCCCCATCTTGACCAGGACTCCTCTATAGCGGAAGAGATATTGCATCTCAATGGGACCTTTCTGTTAAATAAAGGATGACTAAATGAACAGGAAGGCAGGCCCGGTCAGACAGTCTGTCCAGGCAGACGTTGCACTCCATTGTTCATAGTGACAGGAATGAAAGAGAGCGGTCTGCTCTCACCTCAACACAGCGGCCCAACACAACACAACGCACTGTATGACTTGTGTCGAGCTGATCTTCTGTTATCTGATGTAACCTTGAAGTCAGAATTTTTTTTTTTATGCTGGGTCGATGTGTGGCGTTGTGTGTGTGCTGGATGTTCTGACCCATTTGATTCTGACTACTCATACACTGTCATATTTATTGAATGTGTTTTAACTCTGTAATGTTTCCTTCTGTACACATTACATCTATTGTATCTGTCCATCCTTGGAGAGGGATCCTCCTATGTTGCTCTCCTGAAGGTTTCTTCCCCTTTTTTCCCCCTGAAAGGAGTTTCTTTATTTGTTCCTGATCTGATGTGAGGTTCTGGGACAGGGATGCCTATATGTGTACAGATTGTAAAGCCCTTCGAGGCAAATTTCTAATTTGTGATATTGCTATACAAAATTAACTGAATTGAATTGAAATTGTATGTGTGTGTGCGTGCGTGCGCGCATGTGTGTGTATATCATGGAGATCATCTGTTCTTTTCCTTCTTCTTGCCAACAAATCCCATGTGCTGATCCATAACCAACAGTGAATGTATCTGCTAACTAGTTACAGAGTGATGCGTTTTCTTCCTCTGTGCCGTAGAGCTCCATTAGAAACACCTGACTCACTGATGTGCACTAGGTGACATGTTGAGTAGTCTTCTTTTGCTGAGGAAGGTTCCCAGCTGGCGTTGCAGCCATGATAAGAGTTGGTTAGCTTCTCTAAATGCTAGAGAGGAGCTTCAGTGATTCATGTATTATCTTCTGTTGCATATGGGTACACTGGACCATATTTTACAGTATGAAAGCAGATAATACCTTCCCACAATTCTTTGCGGCAGCAACATTTAAAGCAATGCACCATCAATAACATTCAATAACATCTGCCGTCACTGTTTGATTGTACACTTTCAATACATTGACAACCTGCTTCTTAGGAGGTTCTAATTGGACAGAGATTATTATTGTGAGTTTGAGTTTGCATGCTCATTGTTAATGTGTTTGAATAAAGTTGCTTATAAAACAAACAAACCATCAAGTCCAGTGGGATGCTCTCAGAACTTTTCTTTTTCAATTTTTTTTATGAATCAGCCTTCACATCTCTCCTTGACCTCATGACGTTTTCCATTTAGGTCAAGGAAATGTTGTTTGTAAAAGACAAGTGTGATTCTTTAAATTATTTGACCCCAGCCGCTGATGGCTTCTGATTGGGCTGTGAGTGCTTATAGGTCAGTTTTTGGGTTGCGAGGCAGAGCCTCAATGGAAGCTGACATGCACATCTCACAAATCACACATTTCAACTCTATGAAAAATATGTGCAGGCCCCGCTGTATGGTGAGCATCTGGGACTTTAAAAATGTTATAATGGTTGCAAACCAAACGTTAAGATGTGTCTTCCGGGGCCACTTGAAAATGTGTACTGACTACGCTTTTCTCTGCCGTCTGTGATACCACAACCGTTTTATTATTATTATTATTATTATTATTATTATTATTATTATAATACTACTACTACTACTAATACTAATAATACTAATAATACTAATAATAATAATAATAATAATAATAATAATAATAATAATAATAATACTCTATTTTATGTGTCAGTTTAAACTTTTGAACTCGGCTGAGAAATTTACATAAAACGGTTGCTCTTCTAATAGGCGCTAAATAAAAAAAGTAGGGAGGGGGCTGCGCAGAGGAGAGGGAAGTCACTCCGCCGCACCGGCTGCACAGCACACACAGGTTTCCATGGCGACGCAGAGAGGAGGGGAACGGGTTGTTACGCCCACCGGAAACAGTCTCTGCAGTGCCAGCAGAAAAAATGAAAAGGAGGTGGACCTGCCATCCCTTTTATTGAGTTTATTCATCGCATATTTCCCCTGCACTCGTGCGTTTTGAATGCCACAATCGTGCGGAAGCAGCGTGGAGACTCGGTGGCATGACTGGACGTGGACTGTGTTCGCCGTCTGACAAAGTAGTGCGCCGACCGGGTTGGGAACGACGCACCGGCCGAGAGTAGCCCGAGTGGTTGAAGGTAGCGCGGTCCTGCCCCCTTTCAATGACCACCCTTCAGTGCTAGCGAGACACGCTTCGCTGGCGACACCGCGACCATGGGAGGCTACCATGAGTCTACATAAGTAGTATTGCCGCTGAGCCCCCCTCCCCTCCGTAGAATAACAGTTACAACATGCCCGACCGGTGGTGCTCCATGAGGCTCTCCTCTGCCTGATATCAGCGTTACAGGCCTGCTTTTTCCATCTGGAAATTTCTTGGCAGGGGAAAGCAGGCCGGCTAGCACTGCTAGCGTTCGCCTTTTCCGCGCTGCGACTCTGGGGCTCGGCAGTGCAGGTTTTGTCCATGCCCACGCTCGTGACACTATCGACTATCAATTTTGGGACTTTTTTTAAACTCCCAAGAAGTGTTTTATGGGATTCTTATCGGCGAGCAAGACGCAGGCCTAAGCCAAGATGGTGAACTGGAGGCGGCTGCTGCGAATGTCCAACCGCTCGTTCCTGGCCTTCATATTCTTCTTCTCCATGTCCACCACTTGTCTCTACTTCATCTATGTGGCTCCTGGAATAGGTTAGTTACCAGAGGTTTACACTAATCGCCTCACAGGGCGACACTTGATGTGCTTATGTCGGGATTATCTCCCGCCGCTCAACAAGCTCCGGCTGCTGTCACAGTCAGTGCTAACGCTAAATAAGCTACCAGGCTAATTATCCCGCAGCGCCGGGGTCCCCATGGTGCTTTGCGACGCGTTGGAGCGGAATGTGTCTCCGGCTGGAGAAGGTCTAAATATTGTCCCTTTGTGTTGACAGTCTGGGTGATGTAGCCTGGAGTCGCACGGCTGGCATGTGTGTGAATGAATGAACTGTCGGGGTCACTGTTCGCGTTCATGTTTAGCAGGTCGGCCCAGTCCATGACTGGGATTTAGAGGTCTACTGGTACGAGTGTGTTCCTCGTCTCCCAACGTGTGCAGTCTTTATATTGATAAGTAGTCAGCCTTTAGCCCACAGGGTCATCTGGACAGTCTTGCTGGTGAAGTCTGTAGAACAATTTAAAACCTAATATAAGACACTGAACTCTGGCTATGCTTCTTCAATGCGCGTGTGTTTATACAGCTGATGTTTCAATAACTTGATAAGTAAACTCCATATGTTATGTCGTTGACAAGGCCCCATTCCTGATGGAGCAATATAATAATATGTAGCAGCCCTGATGTTTGACCAGATGCTACTTGTCTAGCCCCCTTCCCCCCCAAATTGTCACCTGTCATGGAAGCTGATGCCAGTGCTGCTCTGGGCAGGTTACCGTGTGCTTGTTGTAGTTGTGTGTGTTGCTTTTGTTGTTTAGGCATTATATGATGATGGTGCTTTTACTGGCAATTGGTGGGAGTTGTGTTTGGGAGGAGAGGCAGTTCTGGGGGGAAATTCACCAAAGACTTCTGTTGGTGGTACAGCAGTATGGCTGCAAGGAGATTAGACGGCCAAACGGGGAGCGTGTTAGTTGGTGGGAATACGGTGTTGTTCTGTTTCTGCTTTTGTTGTATTGTATTGCATTGCAAGAAAATGAGTAATGGAAACCTGACGTGTGATTGTGTTTTGGACCGCTCCATATGTCAGGGGTATTTTCCCAGTATTGTATTACCAAAGATGGACGCAGCGAAACACATCTAGCCTTATTTAATGGTTAAAGTAAAATTGTAGTTGATGTGCTCACTGCCAATTACACTTATAGGCAACATATTCAACAAAGATCTCATGGAAACACTTATTTTGTCTTGCACATCTCCGTTAATGCTGGGGTTAGTTGGGGTTTTAAAGCTTGGGCTGGAAATCTTGACATTCTGCTTGATTTAAAAACTCAGTCTTTCCAGCTTTTTCCCAAAGAAAGAAGCCAGCAACACTAACTCATAGAGTTACTGCATCGAGAAGAAGACCATGTAGTCACAACACTGACAGCTCGCCCCTTCACTTCGCCCTCCAAAGCCACTCCCACTAAATTATGGCTATGGTAATTCTAACAGCTGTGAGCTCCTGTGATGTAAAGAATTCAAAAAATCAAATAAATTGTAAACATTATTTTAAGATTACGAACCCTTCCTTTTTAAGAATGTTAGCCGTTTCTTTTTGCCACATGTATCTGTTTCAAATGTCAATGTTTACAAGTCGGGTGTTTTCAGAAGAATGTCGATATTTAGCCTTATTCATAATATTGATATTTAGCCTTATTCATAATAACCCTGTTTATGACTGCACAACAGCTAGTGAACAGCTAGTGAAGTTCGCGTGACAGAAATCCATAAATATGAATTATTGACGGCGTCCTGCCTTTCGGTGTAATGCGGAGGCGTGCAGAGTGAGTGAGGGCCATAATCAATGTAGACGCTGACAACGAGCATGACACTACAGACTACGCGTATTTTGCATATGGCTTTGGAATAGCAGGCAGTTCATTGCTGCAGCTAAGTGTGGTGTAGTAGGTGTGTGCAAGATGGACAAGAGGTTCTTTAGCTCGATCTACGTGTGACACAGCATACGGATGCAGGGATCCTCTCTGGATGCTAACACGCTGCAGGGCTCTGAATGGGCTGCGTTATTCTGTACTGTGGACTCCAGGCCAGTCGATGCTTGTTGGGCTCCACGCTTCAGTCAACATCGAAAATTTTATTTGAGAACTCGCGAGTGTCATTTCATGCTTTCCTTGTTCTGCCTTACGTGTTACTAATTGTGACTTATCCAGCATGTGTGCAGTTGGGGAGCGGAGTGGATAAGTGTTAGTCTAGAGAAGGGAAATATACAACAACAAAAAAAAGCCTTTTTCTTTTAAATCCTGAAATGGATGATGTTATTTTGGTGTTGGGCGTTTGTTACTGTGATCACCAGCTGATTGTCTCCTGTCCGGCTTGTTTTGACCCGCCTGTTTATGTTCCGAACCCGGTCACTTGCTCACCAGCAGAGACCTGGCTGCTCTGTGATAACACGCTTATCAGCCCCACACACTCTCCTGCTGACTCGTTCACTCTGAAGCTGGTTTGCCGACCAATAGGAAGAATGACACTTATGCTACGAGTTTTGGGTCAAAGCAAACATGCCATGTTAATGTCAAATTGACTTAAATTTATACGATATTGGTTAGATTTTATAGGGAGAGAGTTATTTGAGATCGAAAAGATCTGTTATCACATCATGTTGACTTCCTATATGAGCACAATTGATTTATTTACAAGACCTTATGGAGCCGTACATTGAGCGCCGCTTGCTGTATGCAGAGCCTTGTGGTACATCGGTGTACAGTGTCAGCGATGCAGAACATTGGGAAAGCTGATGCATGCCGAGCTGTTCGTAAAGTTGATTTGTCGCTGAAGAAACTTATGGATGTGTCCAATACAGTCCCTGGCCATGTCTGAGTAAAATCAGTAAATGCAATAAAAGAGGGCATTTATGGAATTACAGGTAGTTATTCAATATTTCACCATTAAATGAAAATGCATTCCTATCACTATTAATTACGTAGCTCATCATTATGCCCCTTTGTGCTGTAGTGCCAGCGCCTCAGCAGTAAAGAATCTGAAGTCTTGGGTCCTCCCCCCATCTTGACCAAATATGTCCTCTTTTGTTTGTGCTAAAATATGAAAGCTATGACACTGACAAGCTGTTCAATACATTACTATGTTATCTATTGTATTAACTCACCATTCTGAATGTTTGTGTGCTTAGTTTTTACTTGCTCCCTTGTCCTCTTGATGGATGGCTTGCAACTACATGGGGGTTGAAAGCACTCATAATTATGACTGTTATTAGTACACCATAGCATATAATTATTGTAGAACATGATTAAGGAGGACTCATGAGAAGAATAGAGAGAATCACACAATTTCTTTTCACTGCTTTAATTGATTGAAGTTCTGATTATGAATAATACATACATACATACTGATCCGCCTTTACACATTTCAAACTACTAGTTCTATATTGTAATCTACACACACATGTATCGACGCTTTCCCCTTTTGAAGTAGGACGAGCAACTATCCAGATTATTGAAGTCTGGTTCCAATAAACAAGATTGATTGATCGACCTTTGATCGACATAAACACAAGAAACGATGGCTAAAGGAAGGCTCTGCATCAGAGAGCCTGACTTCAATCATTCCGTTAATTTAAGTTGGCTAATAGGACATTATATCGACTTGGTTGAACCACGTATGAGGAACGTGGGCCATGTGTCACTAGTACAAGCCAACGTCTGTGTCAGTCTAACTCTACTGTGGTTGGGGCAGTTGAAACTACAGTAATAATTCTCTGGTGTGGACGAAACAACCGGGTCGGGGCCGCTTGGTTTCGGGACGGTTTCCAAGTGAACCCTGGTGCGGTTTGTTTGCAGTGAGAACATAATCTCATCCAGTTGCAGGGAGTGAACCAAAACACACAGGACTCGTGATTTTCATTATGTCATCATAAACATTTTAATAGTCCGTTTTAGTTGTTCTTTTGATCATTCTTCCCAATTTTCCTATGACTAAATACAAAAGATGCAAACCAAAATACCCTCTTGCAGATACTTAAAGTAGGATTGTTGATCATAATTTCTTGACTCAGTGTAGCTTTGTATTTCAGTAAATGTGTAAGGTAAAAAACTGGTAATTTGAGACTGGTGCCACAAAGTGCTCAGTCTTTACCAGCTGCAGTGGGTGTTTTCTAGATAAGCTACTCTACGGTCCTGACGATAGACGTCAGTGCACGTCAATTTAAATGGCGTTAAACTACTTCAACTGTTGATTCGTGTTAAATGACATTCAGTGTTTCTCGCTGCAGTTTGATTTGTTGTGACTGAAACGGTAACGTCTCTGTGTTAGCTTGTTTTGTATTTAATGCAATAAATCCAGCTAATTGCTTGTTTTTACTGTCTTTCCTTCAGCCAACACGTACTTCTTCATGGTGCAGGCTCAGGGCATCATGTTGAGGGACAATGTGAGGACCATCGGCCAGATGATTCGATTGTACACCAACAAGAACAGTACGCTCAATGGGACGGGTGAGTCATGCACAATCAGTTCTTGCGATGTGGGGGATCTTCTTGAGGAAGAGTGACCCTGAGCGGTCCACTACTTCAATTCAATTAAAAGGAACCTGATGTGACCAAATGTATCCATGAAAATATGCATGATTCCATTCTGGCTATATGGGGTGCTGAATGTCTGATTTGACCAAATAGATCAGTGGTTCTCAACCTTTTTTCAGTGATGTACCCCCTGTGACATACTTTTTTCATCCAAGTACCCCCTAACCAGCGCGAGTAGTAGTGCGTTGTCGAGAGGCTGCTGGCTTGTGTATCGCCATGTGCGCACGCTATGTGCGTGCGTCACACTAACGAGGCGCGCGTGTGCCACGTTGGGTCAAACCATCCTGATATGGTGGGAGGGGGGACTCTGGGTTTTTAGGTTAATTAAATTAAATTGCCTACTTAATATACAATTCAGTTTATGAACTTACACTTTTGTTTTATTAAATATTTATTAAATAACTATTTTTAAAGGATTTTTTTAATGGATGCTAATTTTAAATAGATTTTTAAAAAATCTCACGTACCCCCTGGAGTGCCTTCACGTACCCCCAGGGGTACGCGGACCCCCATTTGAGAACCACTGAAATAGATAATGATAAATAGCCTTTCATGGTATAACTATCTCCTCAGGGTGCATGAACTGATCAGCATGTCGAATAAGTTGCTCTATACACTATATATACTTACAGGACCATCAGACTGTAGATGGTGCGGTTTGAAGTATTATACCTGACGCCAGGGGTTTATGGTTTGAATTATTATACATGAATCTGTGGTTTTCGCTGCAGACTATCCTGACGGCAGTAACTCCAGCGAATACCTGGTGCAGCCAACCACGTACCTCCCGGAGAACTTCACCTACGCCGAGAACCTCCCCTGCCCAGAGCGATTACCTTCTATGAGTGAGTAGAGACTCGAACCCAACACCATTCACACGGTAGGCCGTTTAGCTCTTATGTCGCTCTCCGGTTGGGAGGGAATCCTACGATACTAGTTTGGCTGCTGTACAGTAAATCCGCACCAATTGCATTTTTTTTTTAAAGTCTGACCTGCTGATTCAATTTTTTTTGCAAAGTGCAGACACTTCCAGAGGCGAAACACGTCACAGATACAAGTCATTCAAAAAGTTTCTTGTGACAGCGTTGTGTTTTCCTGTGGAGTGGTTCTGATGTACTCTGTAATGTTACTGCATCAGTGGAATAGTCTCTCTTTTCCCAAAAATCTCTTCGCAGAGGGCCTTATGGACGTGAACATGACGGAGATCCCTATGGAGGAGATAGAGCTGAAGTTCTCCAAATTTTATGACATTGACTTCGGAGGCCATTGGAAACCAAAGGACTGCAGCCCTCGCTGGAAGGTGGGTTCATGCATATTACAAGTCTAAGTATATACCCTGTCAGCAAAAGTACATTTTAATGTAATGTTTATCCAGTAAAGTGTCAGTGATGCAGAATATATTCTTCTGGAAAACCAAAAAGCCTAGAAAACACAAGGATTTAGTTGGTACAGTTTGGGTGGATTCTTACTCTCATACTGGTCCTGTAGGTGGCCATCCTGATCCCATTTAGAAACCGCCATGAACATCTGCCCATCCTCTTCCAACACCTCATCCCCATGCTGCAGAGACAGCGGCTGCAGTTTGCCTTCTATGTCATCGAACAGGTACTGTGTGTGTTTGTGTGCGTCTGTGTGTGTTGCATATTTTTTGTATCGATACTTAATTAAAATAGCGTGCGATCAGAGCGCACTCACTGATGCGCTCCCTGTCATGCTGCCTGCACACGTTGACTGCAAGGGGGCGGGGCTACTCGGCGTTCACACACACTCATGCTGCGTTCACACCAAAAGCGTAGCTGGAAGCGGCAGTCATTCAGACGTAGTAGGTGAAACTCACCGAGCTGTATGTCATGAACCCAAACGTGAGGGTGTTGGATGTTCTGACGTTAGTGGGATGTCCTCAACAAGTATAAAGCAGAAATAATGTTTAATTATTCCATGGTGGATGGCGAACATACCACGACTTGTCGGGCGAGTAAACTCACGTGAGTAAAGTGTTGCTTTTCGTGGGAACGCAGCCTAACAGGCAGCGCTCGCTCACAGCGAGTGATCGCTGGGAAGACCGTCCTTGGCTTTAAAAAAAAAAGAAAAAGATGCCGGAAGTGAAATCTGGAAATACTTAGGCTACATTGCAGACAGTGAAGGAAAGCCCACTGACATACAGAGACCCGTAAGGAAAAGATAAAATCTGAACTCTACAATTTCTCATATTTATGGAAGAAACTGTTGTCATCCGGTCAGATACAGCCAAATGGCCCACATAACCGTGCATAATCAAGGCTATGATGGCACCATGTAGTTTTCATTTATATCTTGCTGGAGATTAATATTAATACCATTTGTTTAGTGTTGAAAAAGCTGGCCTGGAACAAGCTGGTCAAAAGAGAACTATACATGTTTTATTTATTACTAATATAGATTAATATAACGGTATCGTATCGTATTTGTGGTATTGTATTGAATTCTGGTATCTGGATATTTATGGCAGGTATCGAAGTTCTAATTTTGGTATTGTGACAACCCTAGTGTGTTGTATGTATTTTGAATATCTACTACAGATGTAGATTTTCACTGACCTTAATGTTATGATTCACCTATCAACGTTTCTCGATGCAATACAATGTATCTAGAAGTTCTGAACATGGCTAATTTTACATTCAATTTATTAATCTTTTTAAATGATAATTTTCCGCGTGCATGTTTCTTTTCAGTTCAGTTAACATTGTTGAAATGGAACAGCTGAAATTGATCACGACATAAACAAGTGAATGGACTGACGTGTGTTTGAATGCTGTCTCTGTATACACACACACACACACACACACACACACTCATTCTCAAAGCTCCTTCCTCGGAGGGTGGGGGCGATAGCATGACAGTAAAGGACGGAAATCCAGAGTAAAGATGAAATGAAACCAAAATCCTGTTCACTCCCCTCTAGTCTAACCTGTGTGTCTGTGTCTGTGTGTGTGTGTGTCTGTGTGTCTGTGTGTGTGTGTGTGTGTGTGTGTGTGTGTGTGTGTGTGTGTGTGTGTGTGTAGAGTGGAAGCCAGCCCTTCAACAGAGCTATGCTGTTCAACGTGGGGTTCCGGGAGGCCATGAAGGACCTGGACTGGGACTGCTTGATCTTCCATGATGTGGACCACATCCCAGAGAACGACCGGAATTACTACGGCTGCGGTCAGATGCCGCGCCACTTCGCCGCCAAACTGGACAAATACATGTACATGTGAGTTTGTCATCACGGTACTGAGAGCATCTAGAATGTAAATGCCCAAGATGAAATGTAGACGTTAAAAGTGACTTGAGACGAACATGAATTACTTGGCCATGTGGGGAGCAGTCCTGATTGCGCGGCTGTGTGTTGGACTCATGTTTGCTGTTGTTTCCAGTCTTCCATACAGCGAGTTCTTCGGTGGTGTGAGCGGACTGACTGTGGAGCAGTTCCGCAAGATCAATGGCTTTCCCAATGCATTCTGGGGCTGGGGAGGAGAGGATGATGACTTGTGGAATAGGTGAGTCTACAAAAGAGGAGCAGGAGGTCAACAAAATGTTTGAATTGTGGGGTCCTGTGTCAGAGACACATGTTCTATTCCTTTTCTGGATGTCGAACAGCAGCAGAACACAACAGGCTCACTGTGGTCTCCATGGTAACCTACTGAAGGTACCTGCACAAGAAGGACTAGACCCTGATTATTGCCACAGCATGTTTCCATACAGCAAGCAACATGGCCAGCATGAGCTGATGTAAAAGACCAGTTCCAACTGGACACGCTCGCTCCAGTTTTCTCTCGTAGACGACTAGGTGACCAATGAGTCAACGTCTTCTACTGTTAACTGGTGGATTACAGTCTAATGTAGCCGAGAGCGCCACCTCCTCTGCTATTTTTTTCTGCCAGATTTCAATAGTTTGCTTTACAATTGAATTGAAACGCGACTAATGAATCCTAGATGTTTTCTTTTGTCTCAACAGAAGAACTAATGTAGATGAGTTTGTTTCTGGCTGCTCCCGGCTTCCTTGTTGTTTGTTCCTGGGTTGTAGTGTTAGCAACACCGGCTACTGTCCAGAGCACGGAAGAACTGAAAGAATCCCAGTTTGAACTAGAAATGCCCTTTATCATGACTTGTGTTATGATAAAGGGCGTGAGGCTTATAGGGAGCCAATCTAAATGCAGATGGTGCCTTTTCTTTATTTAGTGCTAGTCTGTCCCAGAATCACTCTGTTTCAGCTGAGAGTTCAACTGGCAGTAAAACCCTGTTAAAGTCCGACTTATGAATGTTGAGGTGGTTGATCTGACAAAATGTCCACTGTCACAGCTGACGTTCTTCGTTGAGGGGTTTCCGAGGCGAGACCACACGCTCTGCTTTTCCGATGCACAAGATCCACCTTGAAAAGGATTCCGTTTTTGTCAAAGGATCTTTAAATAACCTTAATCTCAGTACGTGTTCCCAAATGGAGGTCAAGCCTTCGGTCTGACCTCCATCTCTTGCAGCTCCTAACAGGTCAGGCCTCTGATGGCTGTCAGCACAGATGGGAGTCAATGAAGTACTTTTCTAGTCATAAAAGTAGGATAGGAGTTTTTGGACCGAGTGATTTCCTGCTCTGACACTCTTATATTTTCTGAAGTTCATCTTCTACCCACATGTACTCTCAGTTCAGTGGTTTACTAGTGCTGCCGTAAATACCTGCAAGTAGAGCCTCATCCTGTTTCCAGCAGCAGATTGTTGCTAGACTGGCAACAGTGTTCAAGTGAACTAAATCCCAGTGAATTGGCGCTGGTTCCAACTCATACTGTTCTTTGCTGGTTTCTCCTCAGGGTTCACTACGCTGGTCTGAATGTCACGCGACCAGAGGGAGAGATGGGCAAGTACAAGTCCATTCCTCACCACCACAGAGGAGAGGTGCAGTTCCTCGGGAGGTAAGAGCGCTTTGAGTCTCCGCTCCACAGCCACATCTCTATTCTGAAGAAGACTCTTTTTCATCGACTCCTGGGAAGGGAAGAAGAGTTTGGTTGTAATGTTAATATATTCAGCAGCAAAAGTAAAGCGCTGCAGATGATCTGCTGGACTCAGTCCACAGAGCCTTGAAGCCCCGCCCCCTCCTCTCCACAGAACGATGTTTATATTTATATTGAGCAAACAAATTGTCCACATTTCTTTTCATCTAACTTCAGTAGTTAAGGGGTTGTGCTTGTTTTTAGTGTTTTTTCCTCAAAAAGTAATGTTGGTGAATAAATGAAACTTATTTTAGATTCACAATGTAAGGTATATGTGATTTGTTAGCTTTAAACGTTCCCTTAAGTAGGCTGGTGATATTTCTTGTTGTCATGTTGATATCTCTTCTTCCTTTGTGCCATCGAGCTCCATTACAAATGTAGTTTGAACTCTGCCTCCCATTTAGGGATGCACCAGTAGCTGGATTAGTGATACAAATATATAAATGTATTAAATAGCATTTCTATTTAGCTATGTTTAAGCCTGGCCTGATTGATGTCATCCTAAAATGCGATGAGTTAAACTCTGGTATCTGTTTGTTACTCGCCGCCACTAAAATACACCTACGGTGTATTAATCCACTGAGGAATAGTCTCTAACAAATCCACTATTTCCTCTTGCTGGTTTGATTTTAAAACTACAGTAAGCAGCCGTTTTATGAGATAACTGAGCTATTTAGTTTGAATGAAACTTGTGTGAGCTCAGAGAACCGTTGGTTATTATTGAAGGCGTGCCTCCGTCAGCACAGCTGAGGGCCACAGCTGTACGTCTGTCGGACATTGATCTGAGCTGTGTGACTGTCTGCAGGTACAAACTGCTGAGGTACTCCAAAGAGCGGCAACACTTGGACGGCCTCAACAACCTCAAGTACAGCCCCCACTCGTCCCTCAGCAGCCTCTACAAGAACATCACGGTGGACCTGAGCCCTGAGCTCGCCCCCATCGCAGACTACTGACTGCCCTCCTCCACACACCCCTGCTCCCCTCTGGCCTGACCTCCCCAGGTGGGGGAAAGGAGAGTGGGGGTGGGTGGGTGGTGAACAGAGGGAGGGGGGGAGAAGCCACGAAATGCTGCCAAGAAATATTAGCGAAGGGGGCGGGGGGGAAAAAAATCCAAACCTTGAAAGAAAGTTTTAAAAAAAACGAAGAGGCGGTGGCAAGTCTCTCAAGGTGAATGTGTGTGTGTGTGTGTGTGTGTGTGTGTGTGTGTGTGTGTGTGTGTGTGTGTGTGTGTGTGTGTGTGTGTGTGTGTGTGTGTGTGTGTGTGTGTGTGTGTGTGTGTGTGTGTGTGTGTGTGTGTGTGTGTGTGTGTGTGTGTGTGTGTGTGTGTGTGTGTGTGTTGCATGTCTTTTTGTCTGCCGGCTTAACTACTACAAGTTGACATGAGTTGGTTGAGGCCGGGGGGAGCAGCGGCGGCTCAGCTCTGATGTTTGCTGCAACGCCTTAACGTGGCAGAACCACGGCTCCCTCCGCTCGGCGCCGCACCGCTTCAGATGTATCACCGTCACCTTACAAGCCAACAGACAAGCTCTTGTCTCACTTTCTACTATTGTTTGTTTTCTACTTATCATTTTGTGAGGCTTAAGTGTTCCTTTTCTCAGACGGGGGATCTGAGCGAGGTTAATGTTTGTGATGTACATTTATCATTTTTCTTTTTTTGATACGTGGTATTTATTTTCTCTTGGGATGTTCGAAGGAGCACTCCTGTCGGTGTCACTCAAGTGTTCGCTGCTTGTTTTTTGCTGCACTGCTGCTGAATCCGCATGAACATGTATGTAAATATCGTAAAAGCTCGAACACAGAACACAAATATGTAAATATGGGCCTTTAAATGCTCCGGCGTATAACAGTGATATTCCAGTGGGTTTGAATTTTATTTTGGCAGCTACCTTTGTTCTAAGGATTTAATAAGAGTGAGGGGTTTCTTCCCGACAGGAAGATCCTCTAACAATGTAGGATGTTTGGCTTAAAAAAAACAACAACCCAGAAGTATCCAAATCTTAAGGTTTGACATAATCTTTTGCATGCCTTTAATTTATTTTTGTTTACCAGATTTTGTTCTTTTTATATCAGACATAAGTTATTTCATCAGTTAGAGATGTGTATATTCTTCATTTTGCCTTGTTGTGCTTTATTAGTTCTTCTTTTGAGGTGAACTGTGTGAAAATATTAGAGCTGCTCCTCAGAAGGAGGGGGGTGTGGCCAAGTCTCATGTAAGAGTGTATATATCTTTTGTCTCGGATGTGTTTTTACTTTTAGATATTGTTTTTTATTTTTATTCTGATGATTTAGTGCTGGACCATGTGATAAAGCTCTTCATTGTACTGTACCATGCGCTGAAGCATGGGGATTTGGGCTGGATGCTGTGTGTCTGGACTGTAGTGTTATTATTTTGTAAAGGCAGTCAGAAGGGCCAGAATGAGAGAACTGCTGTTCTTGAATGGCACGCGCTGTGAAAAGTTTTATTTTCTTCGAGCTTTGAGCACTATAACGATAGAATCGCGTAGGCAGATTATTTTTGACCAGATGTTCTGCTGTTCACTGTTAAGAAGTTTAGGTTTTGAATTTGACAATGAATAGTTGTGTTAGGACGCTTTCCTGCGACGTTAAAGTCCCAACTCTGACCATTTCTGACCCACAACGTCATCCTGTTGCTCGCTCCATGAGACGCTGTACATTGTGCCCCTATTGGCCCTTCATCTCATCGCGGGAGAACCTCACAACTACAGGGTCTCTGTGTGGCTGCTGCAGGGACCCTCGTCCAGCTGTAGCTTTCATTCTTTGCTTCCCATGAAGTCCATTCTATAGCTGTGCTGGAGCTTTTGATTTTATCACACGGTCTTCATCAACAGATGGATTTCCCCCCATATGCAGATATACAACAGGGCAACATCTGGCTGCTGATATAGATCATGTGGAATGATTAAAAGCTCCTGAGAAGCTACTAGATGGTCCTGGTGAGATGAGTGAGAGTGGCAGCACGGTGTTTCTTCTCTGAGATGGAACTATTTGTCGATAAATCAATTAGTAGATGTACATAAAGTTAATCTGAGACTAATGTAATAGTTAACAGGAATACTCTCCCTGTGTGATCTTGAGAACTTGAAGGACACGGTGATGAGATGGACAGTGGCTGGTCAGTAACATGCAGGTTTCTGCCGTTTTAAATCATCACATTTTCCTCAGTGCAGCCAGGGGAGAGGCCGTCAACAAGCCACTAGATATATCCTGACCTCAGCCATTCTCCCCAAAAAGCCCTTGCAGCAGCGATCGTCATAGCAACCTGTTTGTTTACAGAGTTTAAGATGTACCTCAAAGGATGATCCACAGAGCTTTAATGCGTCGTAGCAGGTCGGATGAGACGAGGAGCGTTGCAGTCGGTGTACTTCCTGTCTGGGGGAGTGGGACGTTGGTTTACCAGACTGGTCCCTGTTCTTAGCTTAGCACCACATGTTAGCACATGCTGTTCATGACCTGACTGTAGCAGGTAGAGTGTTATCGATACGTGGCTGCTCGCTGACTCCTGGGCATCAGCTGGTTGGGGGGGATTCAGATGAGTTTTCTTCCAACAGAAGCATTTCCGATGAGGCCAGAAGTACGGAAGTATTGGTTGATATCACTCGTCATTGGGCTTTAATTTTCTTCTCTCTGTTTACCTTTTTTTGTTTGTTTTTTTGCAATTGCTGAAACACAATTTCTGAAACTAAACAAAAACTAGACTACATAACTTCTTACATCTCTTACAAAAGCAATCGCTGAATTTAAGAGGATATACACTGTTCTAAAACGGACATTTCTGCCACATCGCAAATCATTTGTAGCATGCTGTAAATACAGAACGCATATCTGAACACATGGATTCATCTCAATACTCAATGACGTCTTACACCAAAGAGCAAACCTGAGCTATAATTCAATCAGTGTTCAAGCTCCAATCTGTAAGGGATCCAATTGGTTCCACATTTTCACAGGTGTATTCTGGGTCATGGTAATTGATAATAGTTGAATTTCAATGTCATTTTTTAATAGGCAACACACAGGCTTTTAGCTTTGAATGAGGTGTCTAATGTCATTAGACGCCTCCTTAACCCTGACCATAACAGTTTTTGTCTAAAAGTCTTATAGAATTTCGAATTTAGCCTAAAGCAGACGTTGTGCTGCTCGTTCAGCACGGCTGCTCCATCTTTGTTCCCACGCACCAGTGTGTGTCTTGGTAATTGCAAAAAAGAAACTCACCTTCTGAATGAATCCATGTGAGCAGAGTGTTTCCCAGCATGCCGAGGTGTTTGGGGGTGTCTCGTCTGGTTGGTCGAAGACAGAACTCTGGTCCAGAAGTGTTAACTTTTCTAATGAGTTGTTATTCGTCCTTGGCCCTGGTGAGGGGGGGGCAACTCCACCTGGCCTTGAAGCCCCTTCTCTTGACATACCTGAAGTCTCTTAAATATGTGAGATGTATTGTGTGTTCCATTTTGCAGTATTTGTTTGTGCCTTGAGTTTCTTTTTCTTTCTTTTTCAACTTACATTGTGACTGAAGAGATTACAGATGCGTCGTCCCCCATTATATAAACCATATCAAATCAAGAATCCAGCAGATCCACATTGACCGTGGCTGCTGAGGTTTCATCTCATTCCACCAACAAACAAAAATGGAATACAAACCGAGCGTCTCTGTCCAACACAAGAAAAGATTGGACACAAACACATCTCCTTCTATCGTCGACAAGCTTGAGCCCAACCTGCTGAAGCTGCGAGGCTCACCCTCCACCCTCTCCTGCAGCCTCCAATGTGCATGGCCCAGCCAACACACACCTGGACAAAACAATGTGACCTCCTTCTAGTCTCTGTGTGCATGACCAGAGCAGCTTTCCATTGACGAGCGGTTCCAGCATGATGGCGATCGGACGCGGTCATTCCCCGGGCTTGGCTATCTAGGATCCAGGGTTTTGCATCACGCTCATTATTATACAACATTATTTCTTCTCTGCCTCTCAAAAATGAGAATATGCTTAATATGTGCTCATTCTGAACCTCCCTAACATAACGTGTCCTCCAGGCTGCCGACGGGGTAAACGTCCCATTTAATCCACGTCTGGGTCAACACTCGTTCAGAACCACAGTTGAGGAATCTACATGAAGTATTAATCACCAGGTGTGGGAGTTCTGTGGCCTTCTGCAGACTGCTCATTAAGATGAGTCGGGCCGATTAAATCATTGGGTCATGGTCTCGTTCTGCAGTGCTCAGCAGTGTCCTTTATCAGCGGTTCTGGAGCGTTGTGTTTAAATCCAGTCTTCCTCAGCTGTCTCTCCTTTTTAAAATACTAAATGTTAAAAAATATGGATTTTAAGCGGTATTCCCGTCTGCTGAGGAAGATCACGTGACTCGGCTGAGAAGCTCCCAAGAATGAGTTTTCCCAAAATGTTTCATAGTATTTGCACCCTTCGCATTGGTTGGCCACCAGAGTGCTGACAAGTGTTTCATTCTCAACAAAATGCATTTATAGTTTGTGTTCATGTCAAATGAATACCGGTCTACATGTTCCTGCAGCCATCAATGGATACAGTAGATTTCAGAATGTGCCTGGAATCTCAGTATTAGTCCGGCTCTAGATAATCATTGCAACTAAACAAACATCCTCTGAAAACCATGAGATGTGGCTGAAAGCCCCCGAAAACATTTCCAGTTAAGTGAGCTTGTGCTAAGAATTGTAATTGTCCACCTGTTTCCGCGGTCAGTATTGAACCCTCCAGCTCACTTTCATGTCCATGGAAAGGACGTCGATGTATTATCAGATTTCTTTCTCGGTGTCTGTTCGGCTCCACTGTTACTCGAGACAAGCCAGAGACAAAATACACAAAACAATGTCCCCAACTCAGAAACTAAAATCAGGACTGAAACTAAACGAAGCCCCCCTCCCTCTGGCTGTGACCTTGGTGAGGGAGGTGTGACATGTCTCCTCTGATCCTCTGCATCGTCACGTTGCACATAAGAAGGAAGCTCCACACCGAGCTGACCCTGTTGACATGTTAAAGTAGCACCCCCCCCCCCCCCTCCCTTGTTGGCTCCATTGTCAGAATCCTGCAGTCTTTGGTAACAGATGGTATAAAAAAACTGTTTGTCTGGTGTTGAATTGTTACTTTGTAAAGTTATTTTTTCTTTGTCAACAGAAGACAAAATAAACACTTCATTGCCATATTCTGGAAAACAGACGTGATGTTTGTCTCATTTCTTTACACGCGTTTCACGTGACATCACTTTGGAAAAGGTTTGGTGGAAGTAAACTACATTGCATTTTTTCTTTTTTTTTTTCTGTTCGCAGCATTAATTGTTTCACATGAAAGAACAAACACTCTATACAGTGTTGCATATGTTCTTTAAATAATCTCTCGAACAAAGTTCAGCAAATAAGCTGCTGAAATGTTAGTTTGTAGGCAGTCCGAATAAAGTGTTTCTGAAACGAGCAACGGACTTAAAACCATCAAACATGGACTCTGCTGCAGGAAGTGTGCATTCGGTTGTCAGATCTACGTTTTTTATAAACTTGTTTCAGTTTGAATATAATTTACTGGAAATGGAAAAGGACACAAACCTATAAAAAAAAGTGGAAAATTGACATTTGCTTCCTCAGTTCCTGTGTTAAGTGCAAATGGAGGACGAATCGAAAGGAAGAGCCAGAGCTCATGTTGGTGGTAGTCAGACAATGTGTTTAATCCCCGTTTTCTTTAGTTACAACTGTGTACATATTGGGTGCAGAAAAAAGGGTTAGGGTTAACCCTCTGTTTTTTATTTTTGTGGGACGGACACATAGAGACAGACAACCATTCGCACATTCACAACTAAAGGCAAGCCAGAGAACCCGGAAGGAACCCACAGCGGCACGAGGAGAACATGCACACTCCACACAGAAGGCCGGAGAGCCCTCTTTCTCGTCTATGCTTATTGAAGCTGTTTATTCAACATGTTGGTCAGACACAAAGAGGGACAACAGTAGGACTCCTCTCTTTTATGATGAGAAAAAAAAAAAACACTTGTAGTGACCCCTTTACCTGTTTAACGTGGGCCACTACTGGCTGCTAGACACGTTTTTAGTAAGACCAAGAGTCCTGATAATTTCTCCTGTGGTTTTATTAACAATCATTAAATTCAGTCTTTAACTACAGACCTGGCTCACATTCCGACGGTCAAAAACTGTTAGGTCGCGTCAATCAGCAACGCCTGGCCTTCCACGTCACCTCTTTAAGTAGGGACAAAAGACACCTTAAAGAAAACTTGCCCCACAGAGTGGTGGGAGGTCCAAAGTAACAAAAAAATAAGAAAATGGCTCATACAACACTAATAAGACACTGCTCTTCAATGGTGAGATATGTGTAAAGTTATTAGGCAAAATATCCCCAGAGAAATACGTTAACAGCCAGCAGTAGCAGGGCGTTCACATCGCACACCCTCCTCCAGAGCGGCTCCTCCTGGAGGGAGTCCAGCTCGCTGTCTTCAACCGCTGGAGACACCGAGGCCGAGCTGGGACCAGTCAGACCGCAGAGCCTCAGGGCTCCTCTCACCCAGCAAGACTGTGGCAAGCGCTCAGCGTCCGGGCTGGGGTCCGAGCTCACCGGGTCCGAGGTCATCGTGGGACCTGTGAGGTCGATCCGAGGCTCCCGGCTGTGTCTGGACCACCAGGTCAGCCTGTACAGCTGGACAGGAGAGAGGAGAGACTGAGCTCAGACATACATGCGGTAGTCTGACTAGTCCTGAGTACCTACAACTATATTTCAGCCAAATGAAGGTAACAATACTGCATCACATATCAGTGTTGCCTAGAAACAGTTTCTGTTGTCGCCTGTGCTTCATTCCTCCAGACGACTCTAACTTCATTATTTGCTGCGATTGTCAAATTGGTGGAGAGGTTTTCTTGATTTGCTCTTTGATTTGCTGATTTGAGCTCTCAGGGCCACCGTACACTTGCTTCTGCAGAATAAGCCTCCTAGCAGACTTCCTGTTTTCTTTATGGTGTCGGTGCTACAGCTGAGCGGTGGCTTTGACTTGTCCAGTATGAATGTCAAGCTTGTTATAAACACTATATGTGATCTTTACTAAGCAGCAGACAGGCAGCTCCGAGGACGCCTCCTCCATTAGAGACGGTCACACAGCGTTCACAGGAGGGCTGGATACGGGTGTCCATCAATGTGAGACGTGGTCCTTACATGTTCTTTAGGTATTGGGGCTGTGGCCAAGCTGACTGCAGCAATGATGAGGCTGGTGAGAGCCAATAGGATGAGAGCAAAGTAGAGGTAGTGGACATCAGCCAGGAGGGCAGGCCGACCGTCAGGCTGACCACAGGAGGGGATTTCATAGGAGAACTCCAGAACCATGCGGCTCAGTCCCACCACCAGTCCAGTCATCAGACCCCAGAATGCACCCTGAAAAACACACATACACACACATACACACATACACGCACACAAATGCACACACTTGACTGAAGTGAAAATGGCCTTAAGATTTTGAATCTTTTGCTTCTGTCTCATAAAGGTGCTCACTGTCAAAATCTATTGTTGTTATATTTTCAAATACCTAACTACACGCTGGGACTACTGCAGCTGTCTGGAGACCACGAGAAGTACAAGTGACTGCTTGTGTTTTCTCCTCCAAGTTTCTGTTGCAGGTCGATCATGTTGATAATGACAACAAAGTTAAGGTGTTTCCCAGTGTTCCTCACTCCTCTTGACTCCATCACCGCCGGCTGGTGTGTTTGTGTGTGTGTCTGTGTGTGTGTGTGTGTGTGTGTGTGTGTGTGTGTGTGTGTGGGAGTGTTTCCCTGTCCTGCTGTCATCCTGGGCCAGTCTACCTTCACACCTGCATGCAATGACCCCATCTGAGGTTCTTCCACAGGTCATCCTTCTGAGGATTAGACCTTGTGCTCAGCCGCTCGGCGTTGGTCCTCAATCCGAGGATCACTCCCTCATCTGCCTCTCCAGTCGGCATGCCGTTAGGCAGACTAATTAACCACTGTTCTCACCTCCGGTCTAGCTACGCTGCGGGGTTCCTCCGTTTCCCATCATGTCCCTGTCTCCATCTTCAACCTCAGCTCTAAATCCCATTCTCTTTAAAGCCGTGGCTCTGATTCTCTGTCTGTTTGGCTTCCCGCTCACTGCTCGGGAGTAGATCTTCCTTTACACTCACAGGGTGCGTCTCCTTCAGTTGGTTTGTTCCTTAAATTCATGTGCGCGTGTGTGTGAGACACCTACCTGCTCGTTGGCACGTGGCCAGAATATAGCCATTAGGAATACAGCAGTTATGGGCGGAGCTAGAAAGCTGGTCACTGATTGAATGTAATCAAACAGCTGTCCACTGTTTGCTGTTTGGATGACTGGAATCCACAACAGACTCACACACACCAAGACCAGGATGAACACCCTGGAAATAAACAACATAGTTTAATGTCAGCTTTTGGTGAGGTGAAGTCTTGGCACTGAGAGACGAGTGGTCCCATCAGCATCCAACATGGGAGGTGGATGCTGAAACACCACCTGCTGCACTCCACTACAGACACCATCACATATTATGGTATACAGTTTAGATATAAGGATTCCTTTCAGTACTAAGCTAATCAATCATGAGGAACAGAAGCCACAATAAAAATGACCTATGTTATGTTTCCAACCAACAGTGTGCATATATGCATGTTTCCTAAATGAGTGAATACACACTAAAATACCCAATAAAAGAATCATCTTGTGATTATTATCTACATTTTAATTGATAGAAATGTTAATGTAGAAGTGTACAACATGACAAGGTGTTTAGCGAGTCCCCACTGGTGTGTTGCAGAAACATCCAGCACAATGTTTCACCCAGCTTGTGGACAATGTGTTGTTTAGGAACCGATAAGCAGAACCATTTATTTAATTTTTTTTACTGGTTCTTCATATTTTGGATTTGGTTCCTGCTTGGAGTCTCGGTTCCAGACCCTTTCTGTGAATGTGAACGGAGTATAACCAACATTTCCTTCAGAGTGTGAACGTTGGGGTTTGAAACAGGAGAGATAAAGAGAGAACCTTTGTATTGGTTTTCTGGTCGGTTTTTAAGTCAAGATATATTGGATATATTCCAATCCCAGCATTGCATCAAGGGGCATGTTTTACGATCAGTTAGTCTGTGCAGCCCTACCTTCCCACTATCATGAGCTCCCTCTCTGAGGCCCTCGGCCTGGCTCTGTGGTAGAGGTCCAGTGTGAACAGAGTGGAGCTGCTGTTAAAGATGGAGGTCAGAGATGACATCAGAGCAGCTAGTATCACTGCTAGCATCAGACCACGCAAACCTACACGGAGAGAAAGATCAATATCACTGATAATCACTGTAAGGTGAGACCAATATGTCAACAACATCCATATTGTTACAAAATTATAACATTGATAGTCAACAAAACTCTATTGATGACTTGAGCAAACGTCATTGTCTTATTGTTTGGCTTATTTTCTTAGGCATACATAGAAATAGATACAGCTTTTTCTGTGTGGATAGGCGAGAACAGACAGAACCCAGGTCAATGACAAATGAAAGAGAACAAGCTGTGTGTGTGTTGGGGGGAGGATGAGGGGACTCACCCACAGGCATTAGCTCCACCACTAGTTTAGGGTAGGCGATGTTGGAGCAGCCAACTGAAACTCCACACACACTCTGACACACTGCTGGATCAACACAACCTACCTCATCTGCACACACACACACACACACACACACACACACACACACACACACAGAGAGAGAGAGAGTCAGTTACACTTATTGTTTCAGAACAAAAGCTTTAAAGCCACCTTTTGGATGCAGTTTGTCTCGTCAATTTTTAAAAGATAATACCAGCTATGTTTGCATATTTCCTTTTCGCACATGTATTTTACTTAAAACATGTTGGAGTGATATAGATTTTGGAATCTCAAACACAACAATCAAGTTTCCTTGTGTACAATGTAAAAGCTTTGAAAAGAACCGTTATAGAATGTCATGCTCAATTCCATGAGTACATGTGATGATGGATGGAAATAGATGTGGGTAAATTAATGGCTGGTTTAAGGAGGTAATGATCAAATCAAAATAAGCTATAAAATACAAAAGCATTTGACACGACAGTCCAACAGAGACAGACTGACCTGGGAACAGTGATCGGCTGATCATGCCCGGCATGACAATGAAGAACATGGGCAGCAGTTTGAGGTAGCCTCCCAACACACTCCCGCCTTTGGCATGAGACAAAGACTTGGCTGACAGAGACCTCTGGACTATAACCTGCAAACACAAACATACACCTTTTGTTTCTGTACTCGGGAGGACCCTGGTTGACCCTGAGCCTTACAACAGGGGCGGACTGGAGGAAAACAGTGTCTGTCCGACCGGTCCACTCAATACACGGCTCGCTGCCAACACAATGCATCGCACGAATTGACCAGTCAGTGGCCTTCTTTGGCAAAAAAATGACATTGTCTCTGATGAAGTGTTGAGTAGGCTTAAGTGATTTACATTTAATAAGACTTAAAACAAAGTGATTATTGACTTTAGGTATTATGCTGCATTCACACCAAAAGTGTTGCGGATATTTGCAATGCTTTATTATTTGTGTTCATTGTAGTTGCTGATTGTTTTTTGCAACTCAGCATCCGGCGAATGAGGCAAATGTTTCGCTTCGCGCTATTTGCATCATCCGTGTCATTACTCCGTGGAAATTCACTTCATTCGCGCCTGTGCATTGACTTTGCTTGGAATCTTCTACCGCACAACATTTTTGGGTATGAACGCAGCATTAGATTTAATTGTACGTGTTCTGTAAAACATAGAATATAGTCAGGCTGGCAACGTGTTACTTGGTCGGTTGGTGATGGAGGTGGGCCGGTATTGGACCAGACCAACCATGTCAGCCTACCGGGAATTTCCCCGGTATCTCCTATGGCCAGACAACGCCTGTCTTCTAACCATCACCACTAAATACTTAATCCCAATAACCTTAGACATCCTCTCTTTTAACACAACCCTAACCAGGCGGCAACCTCTGGGTCTGAAAGGGGGAGCCTTGTGATTGCGTCAAACGTGCCTTCTCTATAATGGCCAGCAGGGGGCAACTCCTCTGGTATTGTAGAGTCTTATATCCAATGTATAGCTTTAAACGGATACAATAAAAAAGTTGCGGACACATTTAAATGACAACTGACACATTGTTACTGCAGGTAAAGTCACCTGATCCGTGCACCACACCCACGTAGCCAGGACGGTGAGGCCAAATACCAGACCGGGCCAGGGCAGGTCCCCTGATACGGGGTCCCGGAACAAACGGAAGGCGTCATCGCGAGGTAGGTGGCAGGTGGTGTTGGCGACTGTCACCGAGGGAACCGCTGACATGTAACTGTCCACAAGGCCGTCATACCAGCCTACTTTGGAGAATGCTGGGAAATGTACAAACACACACTTCACATTAGAAGTGGTTGATGTTACAGTGAGTTTGCTTATGAAATTCTTCCCAGGATGAATGGAAATGTTACACTTTTTCATCTTCACAGGAAGAGAAAACTGGAAAGATCAGTGATAAGTTCTGTGAGATGATTGACATGCAAATGTTCCTCCGGTATAAAATACCAGTTATTATCAGAGGCAAGTTCACACAGACTTCAGTAGGTCGGTCTCCAGCCTCTATTCACCTTGTAGTTGTGTGTGTGTGTGTGTGTGTGTGTGTGTGTGTGTGTGTGTGTGTGTGTGTGTGTGTGTGTGTGAGAAAGAATGTGTGTGTGTATGTTTGTGTGAGTGTGTGTGTGTGTTTGTGTGTGTGTGTGTGTGGGGGTGGGGGGGGGGGGGGGTGCACCATACCTATGAACATGAGAGTAAAGGCTCCACCAACCATGATCAAAGTCTGGAAAGCATCGGTGTAGATCACTGCTGACAAACCACCTACACACACACACACACACACACACACACACACACCAACGCAGATATGTAAAGAGCCATGAAAGATTATGCACATATAAATGCTACATTCATTTCCTGGTACACGCTTAACAATTCTTGCCAAGCAGACCTATTTATTTTAGTTCACAATAATGTATTACAGGACAAAGAAGTTTGTTTGTTTGTGTTTGTGTACATGTGTTTGTGTGTGTGTGTGTGTGTGTGTGGCGGGGGGGGGGTGCATGTGTGTGTGTGTGCGTGCATGTTTGTGTCTGTCTATGTGTGTTTGTGTGTGTGTGTGTTTACCTGCCACAGTGTAAACAGCAGTGACCAGCAGCAGCACGGCCGTGGATAGATAGAGATCCCAGCCCAACGACATCTGAATAAACATGGCCCCCGAAAATATATCTGTCTGAGTAACACACACACACACAGACAGACAAATGTTTCTACTATGTCAAAAACTTCAGCCAACAAATATTCATCACTGTCAGACTCTCCCACTGACTGCTGACAGTCCCTTGTTTATCGCTGATGAACAATGAACAGCGCTGTTTGTGGTGTGTGTGTGTGTGTGTGTGTGTGTGTGTGTGTGTGTGCGCGTGCGTGTGTGCATGTCTCACAGATATTTTGGTGAAGATATAGAGGATGAGTGACAGAACAGACATGTATATGCGTATCCTCTGGCCTCCAAAGCGCTTGGCCAGGTACTCAGGCATGGTCACCACACCAGCAGAGATGTAGACGGGGATAAAGACCCAGCCCAGAGCCACCAGGACCCAAGCTGCCTGCAGGAACACACACACACACACACACACACACACACACACACACACACACACACACACACACAATATGTTGGTCAAAAAAAGTCAGGGGATTGTTATGAGAACATCCCCCAGTACAGATTCAAGCATGTCTTAAAGACATAAAACATGGCTGACCTGCAACTTCTTGATGTTGAACTCAGACAAAACCGAAGTAATTCTACTCGGCCCTGAACATCTCAGAAGTCAATTAGCTGGTGATGTGGTTTCTGTAGATGGCATTACTCTAGCATCCAAGACCACTGTAAAGAATCTCGGCGTTATCTTTGATCGGGACTTGTCCTTTAACTCCCACGTAAAGCAAATTTCAAGGACTGCATTCTTTCATCTACGTAATATTTCAAAAATCAGGCACATCTTGTCTCAAAAAGATGCAGACAAATTGATTCACGCGTTCGTTACTTCTAGACTAGATTACTGCAACTCCTTATTATCAGGCTGCTCTAATAAGTCTCTTAGGTCCCTCCAGTTGATCCAGAATGCTGCAGCTCGTGTTCTCACTAAAACTAAGAAAAGAGATCACATTACTCCTGCACTAGCTGCTCTGCACCGGCTCCCTGTAAAATCAAGAATCACTTTTAAAATTATTCTCTTAACCTACAAAGCCTTGATTGGTGATGCTCCATCATATCTTAAGGAGCTTGTAGTACCGTATCGCCCCACCAGAGAGCTGCGCTCACTAAATACGGGGCTACTTGTGGTTCCTATAGAGTCTTAAAAAGTAGAATGGGAGCCAGAGCCTTTAGTTATCAAGCTCCTCTTTTATGGAACCAGCTTCCACCTTCAGTCCGGGAGGCAGACACAGTCACCACATTCAAGAGTAGACTTAAGACTTTCCTCTTTGACAGAGCTTATAGTTAGGGCTGAATCAGGTTCACCTGGTCCAGCCCCTTGATATGCTGGTATAGGCTTATAGATGCTGGGGGACGTTTAGGATGCACTGAGCACCTATCTCCTCTTTTCTTTCTCCTTATGGATGAATTTTCATCTCTCTATGCACATTACTAACTCTGCTTCCTCCCCGGTGTCTCTTCTGAAGATTTATTCCCTTTTTTTTCTCCGTGAAGGGTTATTTGGGAGTTTTTCCTGATCCGATGTGAGGTTTTGGGACAGGGATGTCTATGTGTACAGATTGTAAAGCACTCAGAGACAAATTTGTAATTTGTGAAAATGGGCTATACAAATAAACTTAATTAAAATTGAATGAATTCGTAAATCCTTGAGAAACAGAAAGAGAATGGAACAGTAGTAGATCTGCCTAGAAGTCACCAAGAGACGTGTGACCACTCTGAAATTTCAAGCTTCAGAGGTTGAGATTTAAAAGACAGCTGTTGGCCTCACCAGTCACATCTGTATGGGAGAGTGGCAAAGATATATGCAAGCTCGAGGCTGTACATCTAATATCTAGAGGTACTGTCTCGAGCTTGTGACTGGTTGGGGGAGCCCCAACTAGTCATGTTGCAGTTTACATCACATTGTTCCAGAAAGTCTACAATTCATCATCTTAGTCTATAAGACATTTGTGGGAAATGTGTATAATCAGCATATCGATGGTCAAAGTGCAAAACTTCCTATCTGCTAAATTATCCTCTCTGCCTAACTTTGTTTTTTTATGTTTTACTCTACGGTCATCGATATGATTCTTAAGCTATTGTCATAAACGTGTTTCATGAGGTCACATTAAACTTGAAGTCCAGGTGGGACTTGTAATTGTAAGAAATTCTTTCCAGGTTTCAAACAAAGTCGACGGGCTGTCGAGGCATAAAACGAACACAACATATCAGAATAGTAACAATTTACAATACTAGTGTAAAGTGTTACCTGTCTGATGAGAGCTAAACACTTCACATCATTGTGTAGATGCAAGCCTAAGCAAGAAGCATGGCGTGGTCAGTATCGTGCTCTACGGATGCTTCTCTGCAAAAATGACACAAGAAAAATCTTTTGGAAGATCTGTTGATAGAAGAATGCTTCCAAACCAGTTTCACAATGAAGAATGTCCAGATGTGCAAGGCTGATAGAGAACCATTCACACAGACTCTGCTGCCAAAGTTGCCTCCACTAAATATTGACTATGTATATTGTGTTTTCAGGATGAACCATATGCTAGTAGATGAGGAACAAGAAGAGGTAAATGAGTGATCAACACATTTCTCACAAACTGTGTTCCTTACGTTCCATTCGAATCCTCCAACAGCGATTCCTCCTGCTGCTCCTGTTCCTGCGAGACCAATGAACAAACCACTGCCAACATTACTGGACATCAGAGAGGCTCCGATCTGGAAACAGATTCACAACAAAAGCTTGCATCTACTATATCAGAAAGTTGAGTTTGTACAGTGCTTTAGACTACAGCCCTTGTATTAGGGTGTCATTGTTTAGAATGTTAGTACAACCTGCTGAGAATTCTTCCAAGCAGTCAGTGAAGGGGCTGGACTTTCAAATATCTGCATTTTCTATTTATTTAGGTGCAATTAACCCATCACAAAAATAAAAATATAAAAAGACAATGCTCTCAGGAAACCTGGGACTAGATGGCAGACATATTGGAATTGACCTGCACCAGGAAGAGGAAGGTCAAGGTGACTTTTCTTCTGCTGATATATCGAATTGGACAAACATCAACATAAATAAAGTTGTCTCTTCTACTTTTTGATCTGACTAAACTGTGAGAAATGGGAGAAATTGATCTGCAAAGAAATTGAAGCAGCAGACTGAGTGTCACACTGAGCATGTCTGAAAGCTGTAAACACACAGGACCTGCCCACGAGCTGAGGATACCCGCTGTTTATCAAGTGTTGGCATGTTATAGAATCAAGAGAAATTGTATGAGTGATGAAAATTAAATATATCCCAGTCCAGAATAATGAAGAGGCTCTTTTTTCTTCGACTAAATGAATGTACCACACTTCGACTTGACCTGTCTATATAAATAAAGCTGAAGATTGACCTTCCATGGTGAAATATCTCAATTATGTATTGGCTACTGACTCCTGCACTGTCCTCTACTGTCACAATAACTCTGGAGTAAAAAACAGAACAACATGTTGACAAAGACATATTTTATGTAACATACATGTTCTTATGGAACTGAGAACAGAACAGTATGCTACTCACAGGCCACCAGGTCATTGAACGACCAGCCAGGAAGTAGCCCCTCACAGTGCTGCGATTGGCTCGCACTGATGACTGTAAAGGGGGAAGAGGTGTATAGATCAGTTTTCATATGGTTTCACACATTTACAACCAGCTGTACCCTTTGCATACTCAAAATAATGAATAAACACATACTGGCTAATTAAAGAACAATCACATTTCCGGTTGCCTAGGTTATGAAAGAAATATCCAACATCCAGGTCTAGACGGCATATACAGAAACGTGCTATCTTGAAAAGGACTTTTAAACACTGTCACCTGCTCATGTAGTGTAGAGCAGGGGTCAGGAACCTTTTGGACTGGGAGAGACATAAAAGCCAAATATTTCTAAATATATTTCATTGAGCTCTGTGGCGCGAGACGGCGAGCGGAGAAGTGTTAACGCTGCACGTAGAGACAGAATGACATGCTGCTGTGGAGACGATCAAAAACAGTCGTTTAGTTTAATAAAAGAACAAAGATGTCTTTAAGAAAGGGACCTTAAATTACTTCTGCTGTAATCTGGCGCGATAGAGAAAATTACAGAGTGGAGGGCGGCGATTTCTTTTTTTATAACTCAAACTCAAAAGAGCCATATGCAGTCACCGGAAGAGCCATATTTGACTCGCGAGCCAGAGGTTCCCGACCCCTGCTGTAGAGCTTTCTCATTTCTCACAGAATGAAAAGAACCACTTTTAAGGGCACAAGCTAGCTCCTTCTCAGTTATCTGATAGTTTCCAGGCCTTAGCATGTCCTCTGATCATGTTTAGGATGCTGTAATAGCAATTGTGGAATCCAAAAATAGTAATCACATATAGGCCTATTTCACTTTGTGAAGCAAGGGAGCTACATTCCTAAATCAGAGCATAGCTATGGTTGAGGGATTGCCTCCACACTGCTCTCAACATGTTGATGCAGCTAGAAGCTAACAATGCTACAGTGCAAACATGGGCAAACAGTGCTGACAGAGCAGCTACGACGTGGGTTGGGACGGTGTAGTGAGCTGTGACCGCAGTGCAAAGGGGCGGTTAATAGCTGCTAGCCAGTAGGGCACACATACACAGACTCACATGCACTAGCATGCACAGACTCACATGCACTAGCGGGCGCAGACTCACATGCAGTAGCATGCGCAGACTCACATGCAGTAGCATGCACAGACTCACATGCAGTAGCATGCACAGACTCACATGCACTAGCATGCACAGACTCACATGCACTAGCATGCACAGACTCACATGCACTAGCATGTGCAGACTCACATGCACAAGCATGCACAAGCAAGCGGGGTGGCTATGTAAATAAAGGAGAAGCTCTGATTATAACACACACTGCTGGATCTCTACTATATAATGTTACAAGACAATAGTTGTTTGACGATATATTCATGTTCATTTTTTGTAGGTAGTGTAGGTGCAAGTATTCCATGAGTTGAGTCACTTCCAGGTCTTACCCATATTCCAACCACCATGACAAAGATAAAGTAGACGACCACCACAGCGATGTCAGCAGCATCCACACTGACACCTGTTCTGGGGGGGGCTGGACTGGTGAAGCCTGAGGAGCTGCTGCCTGCAGCTACGCAAACACAAACCAAAGCACAGTATATACTAAGGACAATGATAAAGTGTAACTCAACATGGCTCTAGAATATGAGCTTTGACAGCAGTGGGGCTGAATTCCCAGTAAATGTGTGGCTGAAAAGGTGAGACTCCTTTTACTGACTCAGGTTTCTACGAGTCACTCAGTAAAGGGTTTTTGAGTCAGTCACCAAGTCAATCACCAAGTGGCTAATGAACTCCAGCAGAATCAGTGAACCAGTTATTGGAGATGGAGATTGAATCGTTTCAAACCATTCAACTGGCACTCGCATCACGTATCAGCAGAAGTCCAGTCAGATCTCTGATGAGATGCAAGGTGCAAAAAAAACTCTCCAAAAGTGCACACAATTATAGATGAATTGTATTCCTGTATCCTTAATCATGGGAGCGTGATTGAGTAATATTTGGATTTAAAAGAAATCTATTCTAGATGTTTTTAACATGTTTCATGTGTAGTAATTTTACTCAAATGTACTTAAAAGGCATTAACAGTAAACAGAAAATAAATGTTTCAACCAAATGGCTCAGGTCTATGTGGTCTGTTGTGAATGTGTGGAAAGGGCTATTCCAAGTTACACTTCCCCATGCTCACAGCGGCACCTCCAGAGGTGTTGTGGCAGAAGTGAACTGACACTTTAAGTTGACCTCAGCTCCTTCCTTATTATACCCCCAGATAGGCCAGTAGCAGTATGGTAAGTCTTGCCTTGGCTGAAAAGGAAATAATCATGCAGGCGTTGTAGTGCAAAGCTCAGACAGACTGTTTAATGTCCATTCCTGTTGCCTCATGTTGGTTAGGGTTAGGGTTAGGGTTTATAATATGTCTCTCTGTGTTCTGCAGAGCTGTCTGTAAAGTCTGCTCAGGACCTGCCATAAAAATGAAGCTTGCTGTTGCGTAAGCAGTAGTTCACGAAGCCTGCAAGCATGAATGTGAGTGAAAGAAGGTCAGACCTGTGGTGAGACTGCCAGACATGTTGATTCCGATCGTTCAAATAGTGTTAAAGACACTGAGTCCTTCAGCGATCGTCCTTTCTGAGTTCCTCTGACTGTAACCAAGATCGTCGATCCTGCTGATCTGACAGATCTGACAGAGGCGTCAGAATCAGTGCAGTCAATCTTGAGCTTAATTATTAATCAATCTGTTATGGAGACAGGGAAACATCTCTGGTTACCTATAATTGTCAAACCCTGACCAACATAACATAATTTAAAAGGGGGTCCGCAGTTGGTTAAGGGTGCAGTCGTATGTAGACTAATTTCATATTGTGTAGGGGTCCACTGATCTGACTTTTTCAGTCCTGATATTGATACATACCTGGGCCGATACCGAGTCCTGATCTGATATCACTGTGTGGAAGAGACATTGTTTTGTATGTAAGGCCAAATCAGTCCAGACTTAAACATTGTTTCACTAACTCGTAAAACAAATTGTAACAAAGAACCACATAGGTATAAATGTATGGATTGTTATTTATTCAAATAATGGTATCCGATACCTGATCCAGCTACTATATCCATTATGAGTATAGGTCGGCCCCTTTTGTCTGACCCAATTTACCTCCATTTAGATTTGACCACATTTGACTAACACTGCTGGTCTTGCAGTGTTAGTCCAAAACATTGTTTCTGCAACAGAGATATCAGATTAATGCTCTTAATATAAAATGACATAGCATTCTCAAAAATAAATAAGTGTAATCAATTAAGAGGCTTCTTTATTCACCTAATGATGAAAGATATCCAGGAACAATAGCTCATCAATCATCGTCATTACCTCAATTGGACCGATGATACTCTACTCTGATTCGAATGACTTCTTGTGTGTATATATATATATATATATATATATATATATATATATATATATATATATATATATATATATATATATGTATGTGTGTGTGTGTGTGTGTGTGTGTGTGTGTGTGTGTGTATTTGTTGTTTGGTCAACTTTTAACACGTATGCTACATCTGGTATGAACCGTTTTGTATTTTAAATGGCCCTGTTTTTATTTTAGAAAGAAGGAAAACCCCGTCTTCCGGAACAGTAGGTGGCGGTATGCACCTTCCTGGTTGCAACTTACCGTTAAAATAAAAGAAGAAGAAGAATTTTGCCCTTCATGTTAAGTGCTTCCGGTCCGATTTCCATGGTCGCTAACATGTTTTTACTGAAACTGTGTTCACCGCAGAGCGTTTTATCACGGTAAGAAACGTAGAGGAGGGCTCGTGTTCGTGAATGAACGGAGCTGAGGGCTCACGTCATATTCAGCCACTCGTTCAGCCGCTGTCGGATAAAACAAGGTATCGAACCTGCAACATAGCGGCGTTGGTGTCTCCACAGAGATGGCGGAGGACGCGTATGCCTTCTGCCTGTTGTAGCAGCGGTCCGTCAGCGGGCTAACTGTGTCTATGTGTGTGTGATTGTGTGTGTGTGTGTTGTTTCGTTCCGGGCAGGTATGTGTGCCCTGTGCTCGTCAGTGCGCGCGCCGCGGGCCTCTGCCAGGCGTCCCCGCTGCACACGCAGACTCCTCAGCTCAGCTCCAACAGGACGTCGGTGGTGCGCTGCGGCCGGCAGAAGTACGAGAGGCTGTACCCCGTGATGCTGGTCCGACCCGACGGCTCCACCATCCACATCAGATACAGGGAGCCCAGACGCCTCCTCATGGTCAGTCCGTCTGGTTCTTATTGACAGAGGCCACAGTTGATGATGGGCTCACTGTGTGTGTGGGAGCTGGAGCAGGATCTGGTTGGGTGCGAGCCTCCACGATTTCCAGAGATGAATTAAAAACAACAATAGTTCAATATGCAACCGCAGGCTGGAGGCCTGACGGTTATTTATTGAATTCAGTTTATTTTTTCTAAACCAGAATTACACATTTCCCTCAGGGCTTTACGGTCTGTACACATACGACATCCTTGTCCCAATACCTCACATTGGATCAGGAAAAACTACCAAAAAACCCAGAAAAAACACTTTCAGAGGAAGAAAATTAAGAAACCTTCAGGAGAGCAGCAGAGGAGGATCCCTCTCCCCGGCTGGACAGAAATAATAGATTTCATATGTACAGATGAAAAGCATTACAGAGATACAACACATTCAATAAATATTACAAATGTATGAATAATTGAGTAGTAGACATGGACGACAATACAGATGACCACAACCTATGACTGTTCAGTTCTGTTATACATCTGGTACTTTTCAAGCCAAAGTTAAAGTAACGCTGATGATCCTCCTAATGATGAATAAAGTGCTGATATTCACATGAATCATATAAACCAGCATCATGCGCTCTCAACCCTGTTAATACTGAACATGC
This sequence comes from Liparis tanakae, assembly GCA_036178185.1. Lineage (NCBI taxonomy): Eukaryota > Metazoa > Chordata > Actinopteri > Perciformes > Liparidae > Liparis > Liparis tanakae. The sequence goes on along the minus strand of CM070102.1, from coordinate 16,300,905 downwards.
CGCATTGTAACCTCCCCGCTCAAGATGAGGTGCACTACTCCTGTGGCATAGGAGTCTATATAAATGTCTACTTATGTTTATTATTTCAGTACATTTATTCTTGTTTTGTGTGTGTTTTGACAGATGCCAGTTAATCTGTCCATGCTTTCTGAAGAGGAGCGCCGAGCTAGACAGAAAAAGAAAGAAGTGAAGAAGACGAAAAAGCAGACCGCTATCCAGTACGAAGATGACTTCAAAGTCGACAAATACAGCCACTTATGGAAGAGGAAATAATTTGTCTCTACGTGAAAGGGAAGCTTGACTGGTCCAGCGTCAGTAAAGATCAGCCTCTCAATTCCATTTGCCGTTGACAGGGTGTTTAAATGGAAGTAATAGTATTCCTCCAAAAAGTAATGTTTCTGGACACTGAGGCCAAACCAAGGACATTTGTATGGCAGGATGACTGACAATGCATACCGTGTGTAGCAGGCAGAACTCTGCTGCTGAGTGCTAGGACTCTTACTGTGTAAATTACCTGCTACGGCTGGAAAACGTAACAATGTTGAGTAAATAAAGTGTTTTAAAGATGTGTATCTGTGTGGTCAATTTCACACTTAAAGAACAGACAGACAAAAATATATGCTGGTTCCACCAAGGGGCGACTGTGTCTGTGAAGATGCAGGGTCGTCTTTCAATCTGAGGTTCATGTTCCGGCCCCAGTAATGTTAATGTGGCTTAACCTCCAAAATTGCTATATTGCTGTATTTATGTTGGTTAATCCTGATGGGCAGCTTGATACTTTGCATGGTAGCTCTTCCCAGTGTGAATGATGTGTGGCTCCATCACATTTACAATTGTAGGCTTCTGTGTACACTCTCCTATGATGATAGTGACAACAGGAAGCACATCTTTACTAAAAGTATGATGGTAAAAGAGTGGGGCATCATTATCTGATAAAAAGTAGTAATTTAATTAACTACGTTATGGGTAAAGCGGTTGAGCACCTGTTAGTTTTCCCTTATGCTTTAGCGCCAGTGCACGGCTTCAACTTCCATTGCAGTAGGGGGCGGTAATGCGCCACAAAACGATCTCGTCATTCCACAAAATCATACGAAGAACAACTTTCTCGCGAGAGTTCCACTCCCTCAATCTTGTCCTTGCTTAGTCCAAAATGGGGTACTGGGACGAACCAGAGGGCACTGGCTGTGTCGAAAAAACATGGATCACAACCAAACTAGCCTCAGCTTTGGGTAAATATCAGTGTTTATATAACGAGAGCGGGTTCTTCCGTCTCGAGAGTTATCTTGTTGCGCTGAGGCGGGAAAGATAACCACGTTATCTATTGAGAATGTTTAAGATAGCTAATGCTAAACGCTACATGGACTGCTGTCAACCAAGCTATAATACGTGAAACTAAAGCGTATGCGTTAAATTAACACGATGATACATTAAGCTAACACTGATACATTAATGTAACTCTATGATGCATTAAGTTAACTCATGACACATTAGCTTAACACTATGATACATAAACATAACTGATACATTAAGTTAACTCTGATACATTGACTTAAATCTATGATACGTTATGTTAACTCTATGATATATTAATTGAGATGTGTCTTATTTGCGTGGAGTTCTCTGGGAAGGTCATTGTGTTATGTCGGGCGAGCGGCACACAAACGACACACATTCACTTTGTTGTGTAGAATAACTTATATAGGGCTCCTGGTTAGTTTGACAGCTGTGTGACGTCATGTTAACTGTTAGCCTGATCTGACGTCAGGTTCTAAAGGACCGCTCAGGTAAATAGTCATGGCACTCTAATGGGTCTGAAATATACTCGCGTAATACTGAAGGTAGAATAGTGTTTGAAAACACTTCTGATCAAGCACAAATATCCCCTTTCCTTTCAGTAGTCTTTAAGGATAATGTATTCACAAATTATTTTTACTGTTGTAGAATTTGGAACATTTACTGTACACAAGGTTAATGTTAAAGTAATTTCTACTTGCCCCTCGTCCTTGGTTCCTAAATAACAACAAACACTATTACATTTTCAGGTTACATCATTATTGTGGAAAACAATCTCAGGTTCCACTCACATCCTCCAATGCCACCCAACTAAAATCCTGCTTCTAGTATTACTAGCCCAACATGGCACTTTACTTCCTTTACATTGCTAATGTCTAAGCCCTGACATAGTGAGGTGTCCTGACGGGCCACTGTAGTTCAGAATGTTTTGTTTTTCAAACCTTGAATAGAAAGAATTTGCCAAAGAAAAAATGAACCCATCTATGCTTAGTATATTTCAATCGCAGATGGGTTCACCTCTGTTACTTCCTGTGTGTATAAACAAGTGCAACCCTGTGAATGGCCCTGAGCTTTTTGATAAAAGCATGTAATGTAATTTAACTCGGAATCCTTTGTCAGCTTAAAGTAGAACTCACACTTGTTGATTTCAAGTTTGTCAATGTGGTGTGTGTTTCTCTCTATGTGTTCAGGCCTGGTTGGTTCAGCCTATCACATATTGGCATTCCAGCCTGATTCTGCATTGGTGGCGCTCCAGAGGGCTACCAACACGACGGTTACCATGGGTAATTATTCATATGCATCAGTATTTAAGGCCCAACGCTATTACAGTGTTCTGCTTCAAAACACGGGGATACATTGAAGTTGTATCCTGCTATGCTAGACTATTCTTGGAAACCTTGAAAACCAATGTTATTATTTTAATAAAATAAAATAAGTTGTATTCTCTTTAATCACTTAATTGAATTACTTTAACTTAAAACAAACAGGGAGGTTTAGTATCTGCTCTTTTCACAGTAATCCTTCCTAAGTGACCCATTTTGTTGTTACCTGACCATGTGGGTAGGTAGCCATGTAGGGTACATGTCCCATTTGATGTCGTTGCCCGGCCGCTATCCTGTTCGGAAACTCTCTCAGAAAGATGCTTGAGATTACGAGAACCAGATCCCGACCAGAACCCCCTGTCCCCCAATAACACACACTTCACCAAAGGCTCTGGGCACGCATGTTGTTTAGCTCACAGAAATAAATAAAAAACGTTACGGTTGCACAATATATTACATATTTTGGACTCGCTGTGAACATTTCTAAAGTGTTCCATATGGATTACATTTCAGAAGCGGCAGTTAGAAGCGTTCAGTGACCTACCACATTGGCAGATGACCCAAACACTTTGGCTTCCACATGTTTTATGCACTACTGTGTGATGAGTTGATATGGGTGGTCTTTCTTTGTGGTTCCAGCCACCATGGGAGCCATTTTCGGCATGGCCACTTGTCTCAGTGCTCAGGCCCGGGAAGCCCCAGATGAACCCCTGAACTACTTCATCGGGGGCTGTGCCTCTGGGATCTTCCTGGGAGCCAGGAGTAAGTATCGGGAGGAGGTCCGCCATCATTGAGGATGTTGTAGCCGAGGGTTATTAGTTGTGCGTATGCATGGAGAGCTCCCCCATAGCTGTAACACGGAGCAGGGGAGGGGCTTCAGCCTGCTAATGGCAACTATGAGCTTTAGCCTGGTTTACCCCGGGTTTTGGTCCATCACTAAATGTTCAATCTTCATGTCACGATTACAACGAAAATACAATTCCATGGTCAGCACTAACCTAGAAATATTCTCCATACACATATTCTAGATGCTTCTTCTGTCTGCTGCAATCTGAAATGGTTTTGACGTTTTTCCAAACACTAGGGAGTCTAGGAGTGCAGTTAGTGACAGTGTGGGCTCCATGGTTACTCTGACAGCTTGATGAAATAACAGCAGCGCAACCAGGACGCTGTGACACTGTCTATTTTATATTTGTATTTTAATCGGGGCTCTCGGGCCATTCACTCACAACACTATTGGAGTAAAGTATTTAATTAGATTTCAAAACAGTATAAATCATTCTGTGGTCATAACAACAATTAATCAGTACATTTATTGATTAGTTTAATGCATTTTACATTCTTGTTTAATGGCTGGGAAAGTGTTTGTGTAAAATATATATAAATGAAAAAAAAGTGTGTCTAACGGCAGCCATATTGTGTGTTTGCGTGTGTGTTTGTGTCCATCCAGCCCACAGTGCTATGACCGGTACAACAGCATGTCTGGGTCTGGGCACGCTCGCCTTCTTCACTAAAGTGGGCAAGATGGAGGGATGGAGGGTAACTGGACCCCCCAAACTATAAAGAGGTGGATGGCTGTACATTTAACTATGTTGTAAAAAGAGTTCATGTAATAAAGATATTGTGGAATAAACTCTTGAGTGTGCTGTCCTAGTTCTGGAAGGTGAAGGCATCTCGAAATCTACAATAAAGTATCACGTTGGCATTTTTTTTCAGTTTTTAATGATTTTATAAACGATGAGTGCATGAGTACTTGTATCATATACATATATGTATATATATATATATATATATATATATATATATATATATGTATATGTATGTGTGTGAACTAAACAGCTTGTAAACAGTTTGTGTCAAAGTGTTTAGCAATCTATAAAAGATTCTACACACAAAACCAACTTCAACTCATTGAATAATTAGAATGAATGTGAAACAGCTCCATGTGTTTCCACCTTAAATAAACCTCTGACAACCACCCACATATTTATAACATACTTTTTACATTTCTATTATGAACAGACGATTTATATATGTATTGGTTATTATGAGGGATCTTCAACAATGTATTGCTCAATCTTGGTTAACATTCACAAGGTAAAGTGAACCACGTGACAGTGGGACATTTAATAACAGGTGATAATAAATAATAATAAATATATCTCATACTAATTACACGGTGCCGTCATGTGACTTCCGGCAGCAAAGGGGCGTGGGCCCGCGACTAGAACATAAAGATTTTAATTTATCCTCGAAATGGAAGGTTCCGAGAGTCTTATAGAACGTGGATGTTCCGTTGAGAGAATCGTCTCACTCTCTCTACCGCCTTTCACCCATCAACACAAAGTACACGTGTGTTTTCACCCAAGCTAAACACTCACGAAGTAGCTAGCTAGCTAAAGTAAAGTTTAAAATATAATTAGCTAGCTAGATTGTATTAGCTTTTAAACTTTACTGAAACATATTGCCTCTAGTCTGTGAATTGTTCACTTCATATTCTTGTTTAATCCTGAGTGTCTTTACTGTATTACACAACTATATGAAGTGAACAATTCACAGACTAGAGGAAATATGCTTCAGTAAAGTTTAAAAGATCATTTAAACTTAAACTTGGGCATGTATTTGAGGAAATTCTCTACTAAATCACTCTTTACATATCCAAAAGCAGCTTGCTTTAATATGACAGGCGAGATCTTCACTGGAAGAAAATGATTCGACCTACAATCTCCCACTGCTGTTCCTGTTGCACATTGGTCTTAGAATTCACTCCAGAATTCTGAGAGACAATCTCACAACTCTGCCATCTTCCTAGGCTATGGTTTTCTTTTGGCCAATTTTAGTTGCAGGCGCTCAAAAAACGTTGATTTCCGAGGTTTGTGGCTGTTTCCCTTCCGATTACAAAATCCTAACACAGCCAGGCGATCACCATATGATGGCAAATAAATCTTTAATTCATTATCGGTGAACAACTGTATGGTGCTGGCAACAATCTAAACATTAAAACCTTGTATAAAAAAGAGTAATTCTGATTAGATAACCTAATCATTCTTTGGTCTAATTTTGTTAAATTATTTACAAACAGTAAAACATCTCAGAAAAGTACAATTGTTTGACTCAAATACTCTACTTTTGCAGCTAAATAGCTTCTCATACTTCAGTGTCTCTATTGATTCCTCAGGAACATTTCTCTGTCTCAAGAAGTCACTTAGATCATCCATCCTGTGAGCATTACAAGGAAAGTTATTGGAGGATATCATCATACACAACAAGTCTTTGGCTACACATCTGATGAGCTATTTTGAAGTGAAGTGGCATTGTAACTTTGCATTTGTACATGTTTGTGTCACATATGTGATACCACTACTGTGTTTTCCAATTGACCAAGGCCAATATCAATATGAATTTGAAAGTTATTGAATGATACATGTTGTTTACTGTATATGTAGCTTATACAAAAGGTTCTTAACCTTGGCGCATGCCAACATTTGAAAATGTAATTAAACAGTGTAGTATGACCTTGTGAATTATTATACTGTGTATAGTGAAAGGGTAGCTTTGTTAATGTTAACATCAGAAAGTCTACAAATAAACATTTGTATTAAAATGTCAATACAATAACAAATCACTGACATCAAAACACAGAGTTGCGTTTCTCATAGTATCTCATTATTATGAGATAGTAAGTCGAAATAATGAGATATTGTCTCGTTATTATGAGACAGTAAGTGGCAATAATGTAATAGCATCTCATTATTATGAGATAGTAAGTCAAAATAATGAGATAGTATCTCATTATTATGAACTAGTAAGTGGAAAGATTGTGATAGCATCTCATTATTATGAGATATTAAGTGGAAATAATGTGATAGCATCTCATTATTATGAGATAGTAATTCGAAATAACGAGACATTATGACTTACAGGAGCTAGAGAAAACGTGTTCTCTAGCTCCATACGCCAGTGCAGTAGGTGGCGTTAATACGCCTTTTGTTGGATGCCATCCGCCAAAAAAAACAGCAAGAAGAAGAAGAAGAATAACAAGAAGAAGAGGAAGAAGAAGAAGTCGACAACAAACTCAGAAGTGTCTCGTGACGTGCCGGTGAGGAAGCAGCCGACTCAGCTCACGTGAGTTCCTTTGTGTTTGTTAGTCAGGTAAACGTAAGTGACTGACATGGAGCTACGACTGCGTTCCTGTCATGTAGGTAGTTAATACCTTAGTCATAGTTTACTGTCATGTAACGTTATATAGTTACTACGTTACTATCTTATAGATAGTTACTACGTTAGTGTCATGTAGATAGTTAATACCTTAGTCATAGTCTACTGTCATGTAACGTTAGCTAGTTACTACGTTACTGTCACGTGTGTGTTTAGCGTTCACGTATTGTAGCAGGCCCAATTATATACAATGATCAGAATCAGAATCAGAATCGGTTTTATTGGCCAAGTAGGTTTGCACAAACAAGGATTTTTTTCTTGGTAAGGTGACTCAAATTGTACATTACAACACAAGACACAAACAAGACGCAACACACAACAATACAACAACAACAACAACAACAAAAACAGTGCAGTACAAAACAAACAGTGCAAAACAGTTCAACGGTTTAAGAGGCTTTTTTTTAAGAAAGTGACTTAAAGTATATACAATGCGTGGCTATGTACAGTAGCTGTGAAGCAGGAGTGCAGGAAGTGCAATGATAAATGTATAAATATCTATGTATATATGCTACAGGGAGTTATTGTTTAGTAGTGAGACGGCGAGGGGGAAGAAACTGTTTTTGTGCCTGGAGGTTTTGGCGAACCTGTAGCGTCTGCCAGAGGGGAGGAGTTTAAATAGTGTGTGTCCGGGGGGAGGGGTCTGCAGAGATGTTTCCTGCCCGTTTCCTGACTCAGTGAGAGTAGCCCCAACTTTCAAAATAAACATACAGGTTAATTTCAAAGAAAAGGATTATGCACAGAATATATAAAAAATAAAAATGGTATTTATTTATTTATTGTATTACTTTCACACATAACTCTATCTCTCCACAGTTTTGTACGAACAGTGTGATTTAAATATGAATAATGAAACTGAGAGCAGTTTGATATTGTACATTGAACTCAAATAAGTTTTCAAAACGTAAAGTATGTCACATGTTGATGTGTAAACCCGCTGAGGTGGCTCCTTGTGTCCTTTTGTCCTTGTGTCTGTTAAAGTGTAGTCAAACTGTGGTCCCGTGCTCGATATAAAATGAGAATCTGAATCCGATAAGTACGTTTTAACAATATTTAATGGCGAGACCTATAAGCAGTAAATTGAAGCTACGATCGTAGGGCCGACTGAAATGTTACGCCACAGACTAACAGCAAAGTAGCTGATAGGGAACTGTCTTGTAAGCTTCCGACTGTCTAGAGAAAGATCTCACCCTTTACACCCATATATATTAGTAACAGCATTCACACCTTTCAATCATAAACGTTAGTTCCATCGGTCAGTTCAGCATGCTACGCTCTCGTTGGCTTACGGCCAGGTCATAAACAGGTAATGAACCGGGTCAAACGTCATGATCCCGCGACCAATCCTACTTCCGGTCAGCTGGGTGACGGAAGTTCCCTTTCACAATAAAAGTCCCACGTGACACTCCTGCTCCAAGCAACATCACAGACTTCAACCGGCTTTCAACTCACGTGTCAACATGGAAACATTAAACTAACTTTCCTTCTCATGCGGCATACATATAAACATAAACATCTCATGCGGCATACATATAAACATAAACATACAAACATTATAAACATATTCATAAACATAAAAACATTACTTCTGCCATTGACATATGCATAGAGTAGACATTACCTCCATGCTTCATAACACAACAATAACAATATCAATATTCTCCCTAATATTTATATGATCATATCTTGCTATATGTATTAACTTAAAGTACAAACGTTCTATGTACATGTGCAAAGTCAAAATGACCGATTACAACTTAACATGTCCTTGTGTCCTTGTGTAGGTTGGCAGCATCCATCATTCAGCAGAGATGGCCGGTCCTGGCCCGGCAAAGAGGCGGCTGCCTGCTCAGCTGCTGCTCCTATGGATGCTGACGAGTGTCTCTGGTGAGGGACGGTCAGGGTTTATTTCCATGTGGAAGTGCAGTAATGGCACACCTGGCTTTAAACAGAGAAGCCGTTATTGTTTTCCCACCCAGAAAATGTTGAGGTCCTGAAAATGAAAACCATGTTGCATGGCGAGTGAGCCTCTTGGATTGGTTGTCCGTTTATTGTGTTTCTCTGTCTGTTCTCCAGAGTCCAGCCTGTACCTGTCGGCTCCAGTGTCTGTCACGCTTGAGGAGAACTCTGAGGCTAACGTCACCCTAACTCCCAGGTATCCACAGAGACGCACAGCTAAGAGCAAATACATGTAGCGTGAGCTATCTGACGCCGTTGTAGGAGGTTACGAATGAGAGCAGTTTCTGTCCTTTTTCAAGGAATGAAGCGTTTTACAGTCCGGCAAAAGCCTTCACTGTAAGTTCATGAGCTTTTTTTGCACATGTTCAGTACTAGGGACATGTTCATATGTTATTTTGCACCAGCTGTTTGAGTTTTTGCAGGATTATCAGTTGACCGGCCGCTGTCAGTCTCATAATTCGGATGATGTCACATTTAGGGATGTGTTCCACCACGGCATGAGAGCTTTAAGTCGGCACACAGCGGCACGGACACTATTGTCAGCATCTCGTCATTTGAATTATGTGTTTATGGCAAATAACCACTCCATAAAGTAACAAAGTAATATTGTAACATCTAATTAGTGTGTTTACACTGACTTGAGAGCAGTGGTTAAAACGGTTAGTCTGGATATTTCCTTAATAGTTCTTTAGAAAAAAAAATCTGAATTTGCATTAATCCTGAACTGCAGATCAGACTTCTAAATATACCTTTTCAATGCTTAGTTGATTTTCTAACGTGTTATTTAAACATCAAAGCATGTAAACAAAACCCACACTTCCAGCTATGAAGCTAAAAAAGATAATGATTAGCCACCGTTACACAATCTGTGACTTTTATCAGGTCAACACACTCGGAATCCACAGGAGGCAGCGACCTAAAAGGTTTTCCATTGCAGTCTGAGATCGAAGATGACTTCTCTGTTTTCTGCTGTAGTTTGCAGGTTTATGAAGTGACCCTTTGAAACCATAGCGTCAACCTTTATCCCACTGTGGTCTGTGGTGAATAAGGAAGTGGACACTGGTTGAGCTTAGCTTTAGGTGTGTTACACTCCACACACTACCAGAGTGCCGAAGCTGCTGCTGCTGAGCTGCTTTTGTCTCGGAGCCTCAGAAAGCAAATGTGCTCAGCAAGTGAATGAAAGGTGTAAACCCAGGTGCTGGTGCTGATGTGTTCTCCTGGAGGTTCTAAAAGCAGATGTCAGGGTCACGTTCTAACTTGTGTGTGTCTTCCTCTAGTTCCCCTCTTAACCAGTCGGCCGTGATTACGTTCAATGTGGTCTTCAGCTCCAAGTTGAACTACACCTCTGTCATCACCGTGCCTGAGCAGGTAATTCAAGCTATTGTATTGTCATAGGCATCGTTAACAGAAAGTTACTCGTGCAATGAAAAGCATACTTTGCTCGGTATTCCTTCCACACAGTATTGAAATGAAGACAAAAATATAATTATAATTAAGATTACAAAAAAGGTGAATGCTAATTGTATAATTAAATCAATGTTAAAAATAATAAGGTGTGTGTGTGTGTGTGTGTGTGTGTGTGTGTGTGTGTGTGTGTGGAGACCCCCCCGCCCATAAAAAGAAACCCTTTCTTAGGGAAATAATGGAAGCAATCGTTCTGTCCCCTTTATAGTTTCTACTTCTATTCTATTCTGTAATTTAATATACTTATAAATATGTATTTATTTTATTTTCATCTGTTGTCATGTGCCGGTACTCATGTGGCGACTGCAGCTCGGTGGTATGCAGGTTGTCCTTCAATTGATCTCCGGCTCTGCTCGTCCATGTTGATGTGCCCTTGGGCAAGACTTAACCACACATTGCTCCTGTAGCTGTGACGATGGCGTGTACATGTTAGTTACTCCTGATAGGCGGGTGGCACATTAGCTCCTCCCATTATTGTATGAATGGGTGAATGATGTCATGTAGTGTTAAAGAGCTTAAAGTGGTCAGAAGGCTAGAAAAGATTTATGCAACCATTTAGCACGTCTGTGCTGCTGCAACCTCCACTCTTCTGGAGATCAGTGATGTACTGCATCGACTCCACCGTTCCTCGAGCACCATCATCAGGCTAAAATATCAAGTGGAACATGTTCATTTACGTAGCAATCTCACCAAATGTAAATTTCCAAATGAAATGCCTCAGAAATGTGAGACAAACTAATCAAACGGTATTACTTTTAATTATTTTGAAGGCGAAATAAATCAATAATTCTAAGGAGCTTATTTCTGTGTGCCATAGAGCTCCACTTTGGCCTTTTTTAAAAACATTTTCAGATTGCTCAAATACAAGAGCAGATCCCAGATCAGTGAACATGTTGCATGCTGACGTGCAAAATGAGTTGCGTAGATCAGCCAAACATCAGCAGACGAGGATCGGGTTCATTTGTCTCTCAGCCAGAACATCGCCCAAAGGACTGTTGACCAACACGCTGTCGACTAACACCTCTTGTCGTTGTTTCTGTTTAGGTGTTGCTGCCAGTGGACGCGGCCTCTGTCAGTTTCAATGTGGCGGCCCACGATGTCGGTCAGGTGACCACGTACCTGCTGAGCAACAACACAGCCCTCAACAGGTGGGTGTCTGCACAGAAGCAGCAGGCAGTGACATCATGGACATTCCCTTTCTTTCATCAGTTCCTACACAGATCTGTGTTTGGCCCCCTAAATCATGCCCGACCCCCCCCGCCCTGCATGGTGTCAGTCCAAGACCTAAACCAGGGGACCAGACCGATTTAAAGAAATTTAAAGAAAAAAAATAATTTTCACTAGAAAAGAAAGTGTGTGTTTATGGATGTGTGTGTTCATATATATATATATATATATATATATATATATATATATATATATATATATATATATATATAATGTGAGTCATGCTGTATCACTGTCACGTCTTTGTGTCTTCGGGTCTGACTTTCTCCTCTAGTTCGGACGTCAGGATCCACTTCCTAGTCGTCCACAGCAGTGTCCTGTTGGCGATCAACCAGGTGATTGGCTGGATTTACTTTCTGGCCTGGTCGGTGTCCTTCTATCCACAGGTCTGGGAAAACTACAGGAGGAGAAGGTATACTCTTTTCTTTCATCTCTTCATGCAGCAGCTTGTGATTGGGTAGCATTCAGAGCTCTAGGGGGTCTGTCTTTAAACAGTCTTGTAACGTTTCAGCAGTTTTGTTGAATTTGTGTTCCACATTGCGTCTTTAATCCTACGCCCCCTGACCGATGCTCAGCAGCCTGACCCGGCTGTATGTCTGCTTAGGTTAAACTACATTGGCTGGAACCATAATTTAACAACATAACAGAAGGATGTAGTTAGTCGTTTCCATCATTAGACAAACAGATAGCTGACAGGAATGCGTTGGGTATAATATGCAGCCGGTCCAATAAACTAACATAAAATGAACTTGTTTGTTTTCAGTGTTGTAGGTCTTAACTTTGACTTCCTGGCTCTCAACCTGATGGGCTTCATCGCCTACAGTGTCTTCAATATAGGACTGTTCTGGGTGCCTTATATAAAGGTATTGTAATACTTTTAAAGATGCACGTGAGGCTCGGTCTACCAGTCCTGTTCAGTACTGTTGGGTCAGAAGAGACCGCATGACATCATAAGTTTACTGTTTAACACTGAGAGGAAGTGTCCAACTCAGCAGGAGGACACTGCAACAGGGTGAAATCATAAATACATTTAGCCAGATGGCCCCTGTTATTGTTGTCTGACTTAATCATTATGGTAAAATAATAAATATTTTTAAACCTCTTTTCCGTAGTGAATTTACAATGTACAAGATATTATAAGAACAAACAAACTTTCATTTGAATTTATCTTTTATTCATTACTTATTTAAGATGGTTAGTTATTTTTTCACAAGTTTCTTCTTAACTAAATGAGTTTAGTGGTTTTAAAGCACATTTTGATGATTATTGGACAATAATCATCAATACAATAATAATAATCCCATTCTGTATCATAATTAATTTGGATAATCCCAAACCCTTGATTTATGATTTCCTAATCGGGCACAATTTCCTGCTGTGTGCCGCCTGCAGGAGGAGTTCCTGGCGATCAACCCGAATGGCATTAACCCCGTCAGTGCTAACGATGTCTTCTTCAGCCTCCACGCTGTCCTGCTGTGTTTGGTCTACATCAGCCAGGCTGCTGTGTTTGAGGTGTGTGTTGGTCAAGCAGATACGCTGTGCACAATCATATGAGCATGAAGCTCGGAGACACTTTGCAGCAGACTTCATAGAAAAAGTGTTTCTCCAAATGCAGATATCTTTTACCTTTTGATATACTGTGGTGGTTCTGCAGACAATAGGGTCCAAACACAGCTGCGTTGTCTGTTTACTAGTGCTTCTTTAGAGTAATGCTTTGAATGGAAACGGCAAACATCAGTGAGACTATCTATTTGTGTATAGTTGTTCTTAAAGCCTGTCATCTAGTCCCAGAGGTTTCCTTAAGGGACCGTGGCGCTCGGAGACACTCCCGCCTTTGTCCACAGGGACCGCCGAATCTGACCCCAGATGAAAGTTCCTCACAGTCTCTTTAAGTATGTGATTCCGACATGTGTGTGTGTGTGTGTGTGTGTGTGTGTGTGTGTGTTTGTGCATAGATGGGCCTGACAGGTTAATCCTCTGTGTCCGCTCTCTTCCAGAGGGGGGGTCAAAAGATCTCCCGTACGGCCGTGTTCCTGTTGGTGATTGGCTGGACCTTTGCCTTGGTCAGCTTGTTTCTGGCTATAGCCAAACAGATCAGCTGGCTGGATTATCTTTACTATTTCTCCTACATTAAGCTAGCTGTCACTCTGGTCAAATATGTGCCACAGGTAAGTACACCCCCCACACACACACACACACACACACACACACACACACAGAGAGTGAGAGAATGGACACACCTGGACAGTGTAATACTTTGGAATACAGCAGCCATGAAGATAAAATGACTCGTTCCAATGTTCAGTTTGCGTTGGCTGAGACTGTAAAAACATTAGTTTCGTATTAAATAGATTTCATGAGATGAATAATCACTATCAGTGGTGGTGTTGATCTGTTTCTCCAGGCGTACATGAACTACACGAAGCAGAGCACTGAAGGGTGGAGTATAGGCAATGTGTTGCTGGACTTCACCGGGGGCACCCTCAGTATTCTACAGATGCTCCTACAGTCTTACAACAATGGTAACTATGTGTTATCTGGTGTAGGCATAAATAATGATGACGTGACATTCGCCACAACAAGTCGTCCACTGTGTGTCTTACTAACTGTGATGCGTCTCTCCTCAGACGAGTGGAGGCTGATTTTTGGCGATCCCACAAAGTTTGGCCTGGGTCTGCTCTCTGTGGTGTTCGATATCCTGTTCATGACTCAGCACTATTGTCTCTACACACAGCCGCCACAGTATCAAGCAGTTGAACCAGATGACTCTTGATAGTCTGTAAACGCACAATCACGGACGATTTCTATCGGCCTACAAGAAGGAGCACACTGTGAATGATTCCATCCGCTCCAGAGAAGTGGGAGTCATCTCTGACGTACATCCTGATAGGATGCAGCGTTCTCTTGAACAGGACTCGCATGCAGCTGCTTTGAGTTCTGGGTGCTGCCATCTTAAATATCTCAGGATCAGCACCTTTTTACTCTTTTTTACCACTGTTTGAAAATATTTGATAGGTGTAAAAACCAGATGTAATGATGATTGTGTAAACAGTTTTTAATAAATACAATGTCAAAATTAAATTCAAGGGGGCTTTCTCATGTCAGTTTTTACAACCTCGATTCCTTTCCTCGTCTCAGTTTCGCCCACATGAGATGCGAGTAGGAAGGTGAAGGGAGGGGATGTTTTATAAAATCAGACAGTTCGGGCTAGACATGTTTTTGATTATCATTTTTCAATCAACTATTTTGTCACTTTGTCACTTTATCACATTACAATGAAACTCAATCAAGACTTTATAAACTATCGACTGCATATTCTTATGATCAGAATATAATCGGCATATAAACCATAACAGCGTAAAGGGATATGAGACATGTGAGAATGTTTTTAATTCGGCAACAAACGGACGGTTTAGTAGCCATTTGTACTCGGAAAATCTGTTGGTTTTAATTCCAACCTCGTTGAAGTATTACTATGAACCGGGTTGTCTGTCGTCCACATGACGCAACATCTGTTTTGTAGTCCATCTCCTGAACATTGTAGTTTCAGGTTGCAGACTGACGTCACTAACATCCGCCTTCCGTCGTACTTTACTTGACCCCGTGACATTTCCCGCAGAGATTAAGGAAAAGTGGTTAGGAATAGAATTTAGGAGGTGATTTTTGGATTACTCGACCACAGCCCAGCTCTCCGACTGCGTGGCGCAGTGCATGATGGGAAACGACTGTCTGTCTCCACATCTGAGAGCTGATTGGCTCTTAGATTTGACAACAAATACCACGTGTTGTAGAAAATCCTCATTTTCTATGTAGTTTAACACTTAATGCTCGATTGTTGGCTATTAGTCTCAGGTTTAATATAACAATATCGTATGTGATGGTTGATAATAAAGCTAATTTATATTTGAAGTAAGACAAATAAATTGATAGTGACAAAAAACTAAAACTAAATGATAGTGCCAAAAAACCCTGACAAGACCAAGCTCCTGTTCCTTCCAGGGAAAGGTTCCCCCACTCACGACCTGACTACCACCTTCAACAGCTCCGTGTTGGCCCCTACCCTGACTGCCAGGAGCCTCGGGGTGACGCTAGACAGTCAACTCTCCCTGACGGCCAACATCGCTGTGACAGCGCGTTCCTGTAGGTACATGCTGCACAGCATCAGGAGAATACGACCTCTTCTTACCCAGAAGGCGGCGCAGGTTCTGGTCCAGGCTCTGGTCATTTCGCCCCTCGACTACTGCAACTCTCTTCTGGCTGGTCTACCTGCTAAGGCCATCCGGCCTCTGCAGCTCATCCAGAATGCAGCAGCTCGACTGGTCTTCAGCCTCCCGAAGTTCACCCACACCACTCCGCTCCTCCGCTCTCTTCACTGGCTACCGGTGGCGGCTCACATCCGCTTCAATACATTAGTTCTGGCGTACCGTGCTCTAAACGGATCGGGCCGCGTCTACATCCGGGATGTGGTCACACCGTACACCCCGGCACGTTCGCTCCGCTCGGCAACAGCCAACCGACTTGTGACTCCTGCACCTCGAGCTAATCACTCGAAATCCAGACTGTTTGCTGTCCTGGCTCCTCAGTGGTGGAACGAGCTCCCCACTTACATCAGGACAGCAGAAAGTCTCTACATCTTCCGCCGGAAACTGAAAACGCACCTTTTTTGAATATATTAATGGATTAAAACACAGATTTGCACTTTAGTAGCACTTGAATGTCTCTTATTATGGTACTTTTGTAGTTTGACTATGTTGAGGAAATGTTACTTTCTGTATTCTTGTTGTTCTTAGTTTGTACTCTAGGTTGAAATGCACTTATTGTAAGTGGCTTTGGATAAAAGCGTCTGCTAAATGACATGTAATGTAATAGTAATAAAAAAAATAGCATGTAAAAAAATAGCATGACAAATTCAAAATATAGTATATCTTAAAAATCACAAAAAATGTCAGTGTTGTACATCTTAAGTGTCCCAAATATGCCATAAAATGTTTTATCATAGCATTACAAAGTCAAAATATCAGTGTAACATTTAAAGGATGCATGTAATAAGGATAAATGTCATAATAAACGCGTATATGTCAAAGTATAGTATACCAGTCAATTATTTTTGTATACTATTGGAAAAACCATAAATTGGATGTCATACTAAACTTAATTATCCCAACAACTATATAAAATTACAAAATGTCATATAGTCTAACGTTTCCGTCTTCCCAAGTCATAACTTATAGAAAACTTAATTTCATATTCCCCCTTACATATTCCTCTAATGTTTAGGCAAGAAGATGTGAAGCGTTCTCCTTCCTCCTCCCCAGCTGAGAGCAGCGTCCAGAACCAAACCGAGCATCTTCACCCATTGAGCGATGCCGACGTGGTCTTCTGCATTAAAGTGCTCAGAGGGGTCATCATTACTGACTACAGTCCCTGGTGGTCTGTGACAAACTCAGAAGCCCCACGTACGTACAGCTTTGTGCATTTGAGTCTTGACGTCAACAGTCTCCAGTCCAGTCAATAGCCTATTGTGTTTGCATATTTGACTTCTTCACTTGGGGTTTAACATTTTTTACTAAGCATTGCTAGTGAGTACACTATCAATGATGTGGGAGTATTATTTTCTGTAATGTAAATTGCTGACAATTCCCATCCCACATACCAGGCGCTCGCAGTACATACAGTATCATTAGTTACATTTTTATTTTCTATTTACAATCAATTTGTTATATAAATATAATACATAATTTTCAGAAAAGCTGTCAAGTCAATGCATACAAGAGCTCGATCACAATAGGTTAAATAGACAGGTTGTTTTTTTTTTCTTTTTTGTGTGTGTGTGTGGGGGGGGGGTTGCTGATTGGATTGGCTGACACATGGTGGTCTGTTGTACTGACGGAGTGAAAATCACAGAGGATGGCCGGGAAGGGAAGAGGGCGGGGGGTTCTTAAGGTAGTTAAGACGTGTTCAATATTCAGGGTGTAAACAGCTCTTGTTAAAAGAATTTAAAACTTCAGCATGGTCCATTCAGGAACTTTACACACAGGATTCCTCCAGAGTTCCGTATATTTGCAGGTTTGAGATGTTGCATCAGTCCGAACGTACAGAAGCGAATGTATCCAGTGATACAAGCCCTCTAGTCCACACACACACACACGCACACACACACACACACACACACACACACACTTCTAAAGAAGCCCAGTCAACACCAGCCTGTGTCTGCCACGCTTTTGTTAGCTTTCAAACATAAGGGGGCATTTGAGATGCTGGTGGCAGAGGTGTGTGTGTGTGTGTGTGTGTGTGTGTGTGTGTGTGGATAAGAGGGCCTCGCACGGAGAACGCAACATGCAGGTGGAACTCTTTGACGTGTTGAGGATGAAACTAAAACAGCTCGGAGGTCCATAAACTCGTCGATCTCTATAAACTGTAATACACTGTTTTCTATTTTATGAAGTGGTACAAACATTATGCGTCCTGCTGTCTGGTATCAATCAAGAAGACCGAGTCCGCCCTCCTGAGGCTCCACTCGGGTACTGTTGATTATGATGAGGGCGGGACTGGCCGCCTGCTGACTCGTCTCGCACATGGCGCCCTGCTCGGCCAGCTTGGCGAACACTCGTGGCGTGTTGAGGTTGTAGACGCCGGCCTGGAGGAAACAGGCTCTCAGGGTCAGACACAGCACCTCCTGAGGCTTCAGCTGCAGCTTGTACTGGGTCTGACCCACCCAGGTGAATGAGCTGTGGACCTCCAGAGTCTCTGGGCTGAAAGGGGCATGAGAGAGAGAGAGAGAGAGAGAGCTCAGAATGTCTGCTCACGGTAACCGGGACGACTGAGGTTACATTGATATTTAACCAGCATATCCATCAAGTAGTCAACATCTTTCCACCGTCAGACAGCAACATGCCCTCGCTTCATCACTTTTATTCACATTCTTGTGAAGTACTTCTTTGTGCTAAAATTGTATTTCTTTATTCTCTCCATCAGTCCACACTCAATTCTCAAAATTAAACATCACAAAAGTTGTATCTGTATAAATATATTCCTGATATTTCATCTACAAAAGGCACATACCTGCTGCTTTTGTGCCTCAAGTCAATGAGCACGTCCACTGGAGCCGAGGAGCAGTTGGACAGAGTCAGGGTGACCGGCACCACACAGAGACTGGACACACAGAAGCACAACTTCATGGAGCTCCATCAACACACACCGCCTGTTGCTAAGCTACAGGCCTGCACTGGGAGAGTCTCACCTCTCCTGGACAAACGGGTGAGTGTAGGTCTCGGGGTAGTGCAGGTTGGTCTTGATGAGTTGGGACAGCTCTGCAGGGGGCGGGGCCACTGGAGCAGGAACGTCTGCTTTAAACTTGAGCAGCACCATCTCCTGAGCTTCCTGCAGCACAGAACGCACACACACACACACACACGTTGTATGGCCTCATCCAATCAGTTTTAGAAATACAACTATAATAAATCCAGCATGACATTAACCCGGGGCCCAGGTCTAGATAAGAAGGCTTAGGTTTATTTTAGAGACATCATGTATGTTTCTTTTTAATAACAATATTTGGTCATATTTCAGAATGAAGCCTTTTTTTAACTGCTCTTGTTTGCCCCGTCAAATCATTTGGTTCAAGCGCAACACTTCCTGTATCCATTTCAGATTAAAAGCCCTGTAGCATGCCATTGGACAGAATCCTTTGTGTCCTAACACAGCTCTTATTGTGAAACTTTTGAGTGACTTGTATTGTTCTCATACATTGTATAAAAGCATGTGTAAAAAAAAAAAAAGCATGTGTATAAAAGAACCATGTTTTGACATCTGCTTCTCGAGACTACAGATCAAAAATAGCCTCTTGGTTAACTTGGTTTACAGGAATGTTTTCATTAATGTGCAGCATCCCTTATCAAATAAGCCAAATTGATTTTAGATAACTAAACAATGTTATCTCACCTTCATCTCTCTGGGGTCTAAAGTCTTTTTCTCGATTTTACTGAATTTATTAAATTCCCTTTTTAAAAAGGCACTTGTATTTGATACAAACCAATGTGTTGTACACAACACAATGAAGAACGATCTCAGCCATCTATATAATGGAGCACTATTGTCTTTAGACACGGTGTAAAGAGGTAATTTCTTGGGAAAACATAACTTTACTCATCTGGACGAACTGTTTTGATGATGGAAATTAGTTTACAAAAGCCTTAGGTTAACAAAAATGGTGAAATATGTAAATACAATAGTAGATTCATGCAATACATTTTGTGTGTGTGTGTGTGTGTGTGCGTGTCCGCACTGTACCTCTTTGGGAGTCAGAGAACTGGCCTCTTTGCCGATGGTCTGCAGCGCCACATGGAGCTGGCCCTCTAGGATCAGCTGTTTGTTGTCCTCCACCACATAGGCCTAAACACACACACAAACACACACACTGGAAACTCGTGTACACTCAACAGTAGTACAGGTTAAGCTGAGAACAAAATATAAACACCGTAGGATTTCTCATAAGGGCCTACAGCTGTAAACCGCCCACATATGTAGCAGAATGATGAACATGTATCAAGGCTTTGACAGGAATCCTGTTAGAATATCAAGAAACAACATTGTGAACAGAACTTGATACATTGTGAATAAATGAACTCTGAATCTATTGTTGATCTCACAACGGTCCTGTTCACGGTCCATACCACTGTATAATACTACTACTCCACATCAGAAGTACCTTCCAGATGACGATGATGTTGAGGTCCAGCTCATTACACTTCCTGATGATGCTGCTGATGTCAGACACCGGACTCTTGGTGCTGGATGACATCCTGGACGACGTCACCTCCACTCGCGGAGACTCCGAGGGCGGACAGCCGCGGAAGAAGAAATCTCCACAGGGAGTGGAGGAGCTGATGATCTACAGGAAGATCCACAAATGTTCGAGACTGAATGTTCCAAAGAGCGTACATATCTGGAAATAGTCAAAATGTTTGATGTTCTGTGTGACCGTGGTCACATATGTCCTCAACTCAAACATTTCAGCTGATGTCAGGAATAATAACTTCAGCAACCCAAAAAACTAAGAATAAAAGAGATTTCATAATTTACTGGTATTTTTACATTCAATACTTCTTATGAATATATTTATTAATTTATAAATTATGTGTTTATCCTTTGGTCGCTCATTTTGAAAATGTTTATTCTTCGCTGTGTCTACATGAGTGTTTGTTCACGTATAAATGTGCCAGAATAAAACAGCCTGAGAGTCTAATGATGTATTTATTGCTTTGGCTGTGTACTTATACTCCAGGTTTCATTTATTGAGTATTTCCCCCCACTAAGCATTCAAAGTTAATTCCTCTTTAAAAGTGTGTACTTGACAATAATATTATTTATCACAATTGTTTGGGTGGATGTGTGGTCAAACACAAGTAGTCATCGTAACAGGACTATAACCATCGTAACAGGACTATAACATAATTAAATCAGACTTTCAGTCACACAAATTAAACTGATGGTGACATTTAGCTTCTATTTACCCGTTCATTTCCCAGATTCAGGTCAGCAAAGGTGTATTTCTCTACGGCAGCCGAGGTAGCTAGAGACAAAATAGACAAATCAGTGCCTATTCTAAACTCCACATCTAACCAAAGTTAGTCAGTTAATTTATATATAGAATCTATACACTTAAGGATTGGTACCTTGGTGGGGCTTGCATCGGGTGGCTCTGAAACACAGCTTGGCTCTTTCTCTGCTGGTGAGTTTACAGTCTGGAGGAGGGAGGCAGACACAAGAGCTGGGACGTTTTCTCTTATTGCTGCTACTGAACAGCTCGAGTGCCTTGCTTAAGGGCAATTCACAGACATGTTTAAGGTGGCATCAAAATGATGACCTTGGCTGTGCTGACCCCTCACACCGTTACAGCAGAAAGAATAAAAGGACAAACTGAAAAGGAAGCCCACCTTTGTCATTGGCCGGGTTGATACACTTGTGGAGGCGCCAGTGTTGACTGCTGCTGGACACCTGGATGATGTGGAACTCACGCACGCCACCTTCACTCTGGGAGCACAGCGGAGGAAGATTAAAACCACGTCGGCGCAGTGACTGGCTGTTCAAACTGCAACGTGTGAGCCAGAGGCATGCTGGGTATCTCACCGTATTGATGTTCTCCACATCGACGAAGACCAGCGTTCCGCCGCTACCTTTGTCGTCCACACTGTGATGTGGGGGGACGCTGCTGCGGCAGGCCGACGCCTGCACGCTCAGAGAGCGACTGGCACAGATGAACACTGTGTGACGCAACACCCGATGACTTCACATGCAGAGAGAGAGAGAGAGAGAGAGAGAGAGAGATGATGGCTTGTCTAGTAATGAGGCGTTAGTGAAGAGACCTCAGGTATAATTGACGTAAAGGGAATTGGTAAACCATAAACATACGCAGCCTGTGTCACCTGATTTTGATTCCTTTCTTTGTGCCCTCGTAGTAGAACAGGAAGTTGATCTCATGGACTCCCTCCTGGTCTGGTCCTCTGAGCCAGAGCGGCAGCTGTGTGGACTCCCCGGGTTGCAGTGTGCTGCCTTCTATCGGGATCTCCATCACACCGGAGAGTTGGCTGAAATCCTTCGGCGATACCAGCGTCTCAGACGCCACTGAGCCCGGCTCGCGGGTCGTGGTCTTATAGGCCGAGCAGTTCTCTCCTGAGGTCGGGCTGACGGGTGTGAGGGGGGTCGTGGTCTGGCTGCCAAACGTGAAGAAATCCGGGTGTGTGGACGCCACCCGAAGGCCGCACAGAGCGACGCTGCTGACGTTACAGAACTCAACGTAGGCCTTCCTGATCTCACCACACAGCAGAGCAGTGGGGAACTGCAGGAAGAAGACCTGGCGCACACACACACAGATAAGTGGCAATAAGTGACAGTTGCTTATTAATTACCTTCACATTCGAGAATGCAGAAGGTAATGTTTTGATCGATGTGTATTTATTTATATATTTATTTGTATGTTTGTTATTCGCATAACTCAAAAAAGTATTAAACCGAATCGCATGACATTTGGTGGGATGATTGGTTATTATCCGGGGACCATTGGATTAGATTTTGGGGCTGCGGCGAAGGTATGCACCCTACCGAGTGCCCGTTCTAGTTTGGTCTGACATGATTACATTACATTAAATGATGATGGCTGGCAGTTTTTTTTTTTCACATCTTATTTTAGTTTTGTTTACGATAATAATCCTAGTTCAGGGGCAATAAATCTGATCGGGACATCTACATCTTCAGATTTGCCAGACTCCGACAGACGAGTGTGTCAGTGTTACCTCCATTAGGGGCATTGGTGGAGTTATGATGGGATCCAGTCGCCGATCCTGACCATATCGAACCAACATCTTGTCCTCTTTGGTCTGGTTCAGGCGTGGGCCCTGGATCTTCAGGTCCTGTCTGCCCCGAACCACCAGGAGCTCCAACGCCTGCTGGCCTGTAGACAGGAGCAGAGCCCCTCTGGGTTGTTTACTCACCAACATTGTTGACACGACACAGAAGCGATACGACGGCAGCTATCGCATTCAAACCAATCCCAGCTGAGGAGTCTGTACCTTCAGCGCTGGGAGCCGGCTCTCCAGAGGAGGCCGCAGCCAGGTTGTAAACCACACCCACAATGTTCAGCTGGCCAGTTCTGTGGGGCAGCAGCCGGAGTCGAGCCTGGGGTCAAAGGTCACAGTGACTGTTAGCGGCACAACACTACTGGACGTTTATCAGTCCCAAGTATCACAGGAGCCAAAGAAGGAACAGCGCCAGTTATTATTTGTTGGCTTTAAGATCAGCTTTCTGCAGTAACCACATTCCTATATGTCTCGTATTGAAGAAGCCTGGTTCGGGTAAAACATCAAACAAAAACAGATTTCCCCTTCATGCATTTATCCTGTAGAGAGTGTTTACATGCAAACATGTGCAGGGAAGGCATTGCTGGGAAAGCAGAGACCATCACACTTAGCAATACATCCCCATCTTTAAAATAATTCCAAGGCCGCAAACCTGAAGGGCCCCCTCTATGACCGGGAGCCAAACACAACAGACACAGCACGCATATTCTATAGGTCTTAAAATGAGCTACGGTTGTGTGCTATTAACCAATATTAGTATTTAAAGAGTGCATTATTCAGATAACAACATCTAGCATCACTCTCTCTATATTCGAGAGAAAGCCTCCATGTGGTGACCAGGCAGAATACATGCAGACAGACAGACAAGCAGGTAGACAGACAGGCAGACCAATAATTACATTCAGGCTAAATTGGAGAATCTGAGAATCCAGTTACTGGATTTTTTATTTTCCTCTCAGAGGATTTGATTAATGATTGTTGTCAGGATATAAGGAGAAATTTATCAAATAGAAAATATGTTTTTGAAGAAGATCCCCGACCTTACATTTAATAGAAGCACGCTCTGCTTCTCAAATAAGCTCAGAGTAGAAACTAAACCTGATCTCTGACCTGCATTCTTAAATCAGACTGAACAGCATTTCAGCTTATTTAACATGAAGCTGCAACTGATGAGATGTTTCCAGTCCTCCAACCAAGTGCCGCGATACTTCATCAGGCCGATGCTAAGTTAGTCTCCACTACGACGCACACGCACACGCACACCTCTGCACTCTGTGGATCCATCCAAGCCCTTACCAGTTTGGTTTCCTCTGGACCCAAAAGAAACTCCAGGATGATCTCTGTGGTTACGACGTCGTCTTTCTGTGTCGTCTGAGAGAAGGAAACGGACATTGAGGAGACGGTGGAAATCTTAGCTTTTGTTGATGATAGCCTCCATCCATCGACCTGTGGCCGGGACGCTCACCCCTTCAGTCAGCGTCTCCTCATTGGTGACGGCCTCTCCTGCCGACTCGTCAGTCGTCTTCTCTTCGGATGGAGTTGCACCCTCGGCAGTGAACCTCCAGAGTAGTGAGAGGTTGGACAGAGTCAGAGGAACCTTCAGAGGGTTCCTGAACGTCACCTCCACTATGATTGGCTCTGTGGGGACAGAAAGATGGCCGTATACTAAGCAGGTAACCCTATGGAAAAAGAAGATAGTGACTCCTGATTGGTTGGCGAGCGTTGGTATGTCCGAACACCAAGTACGGAGTAAAGGTCGAGGTAGCCGAGGAGCGCTCACCCTCGGCCACAGCCAGTGGGAAGCGCAGGTTGTCTGTCTGGCTGTTCAAGCAGCACTGGGTGGGCTGGAAAGTTGCTGGGACAATCCCCCTGTTGGCTGCAGCCACCAGCTGTTCCTCCAGGTGGCACCACATGACTGCCAGGTCCTGGTCATACTCCTGGTCCAGAGACACATGAGTGGCTGCCTGCTTTTCACCTGCAGACATCAGGTATATATATATATATATATATATATTATATAGTATACATTATATTATAATGCATTTCTTCTGTCACATTTACACATTCATGAGTTACAGTAACTTAAGCCTACGCTCAAAAGCACCTCGGTAGTTAATTTCATTACGTTCATAATTAGGGCGATCTTGGTCAGGTGACACTCGTATTGCATGGTACATTTTGATAAGTTAAATGTAAGAATTAAGATATTTTTAATACCACATAAGAATGCTGTTTCCATACACATAAGGATATGTTTATGGAAACACGACTAATGACTTGCAGATACAAATAAATATTATAAATACAGAGTATTTGGATAATGTAACCGTTTCCATTGTTGTGGTTTCCGAATCAAAATAGCTCGAAATAATGTCTCACATTTGTTCAATCCCTATGTATTTTAATATCTCAATGTAGTAGACTGAAGAGAGAAGACGAGGAGAGATTTCAGACAGAGGACACGAGGAGGGAATAAACGCAGTGAATGAACCGGGAAGCGCTCCAAACTCCTCTTCACGTTACCTTCTGCAAGGCGCCGTTCGTGTCCGAAGTAGACGCGTGTGGCCGAGCTGTGGATGCAGGGCAGAGGCAGCTGGGGGAGGCCGTCTTCATTTCCCCCGACCACACTCTGAAATTACACAAACCCACACAACTTAGAATGTGTTTATAGATATAAAAACAAAAACGCTTTTAATTGTTAAATATTATTGCAGTTTAAAATGTTGGTTTCTTTACTTGGTGACATTGTTATGTAAATCTGTTTCTGGTCCATATACAGTGGGGAAAAAAAGTATTTAGTCAGCCACCAATTGTGCAAGTTCTCCCACTTAATAGGATGAGAGAGGCCTGTAATTTCCATCATAGGTAAACCTCAACTATGAGAGACGAGATAAGAAAATAAAATCCCAAAATCACTTTGTCTAATTTTTAAAGAATTTATTGGTAAATTCATCAGTAAAATAAGTATTTATAAGTATAGTTTTTCTTATCTCGTCTAGTTGAAGTCTACCCATGATGAAAATTACAGGCCTCTCTCATCCTTTAAAGTGGGAGAACTGACTGACTAAATACTTTCTTTCCCCACTGTATACTATAATGGGAAGCTTTGCTGCTGTCTTTCATGATCTAAGAAGAATGAGTCCTGTAACTGAACGGAGCCCTGGGGAACTCCACATTATTGTTATTCCCTCATATGTGTGGACACAAAGTAGTCCCTCTCCAGTCGGATGAGCGTAGAGACGTGGTTACAAACTGCCGCTACCTTATAAACATAGAGGTATTCTCTGAGGAAGGCGCCCTGCTGTGTGGCCGTCTGCCTGCTGTCATTGGTCAGGATCTGTCTGAAGGCCGTCACAGCATTCTCTGGTTGGCTGAGCGTGAAGGACTGACGGCCGATGGTGAAGTTGATGTGGTCCTCGGCCAAAGACCAGCCCCGCTCCTTGTAGACCTGCATGGCTTGGCAGTAGCAGCGCAGCGCGTGCCTCCTCTACATGGAGACGGCAGAGAGGCGGAGTTACATTCTATTATGATGCCTCGGTCGCCAGGTTTCATAAGGATCACACACACACACACACACACACACACACACACACACACACACACACACACACACACACACACACACACACACACACACACACACACACACACACACACACACACACACACACACACACACACACACACACACACACACACACACACACACACACACACGGTGCATCAGGTGAAGTGTAACCAAAGTATGTCAGACGATAACCAACTCAATAAACAACAGAAATATAGAAAATGTTTAGTATACCATAATGCTAACACAAACAGAATGGGACAGAAAGTGTTTGCCGTGGTACAGATGACGATTAGACCATCACAGTTAAAGGGCTCACCTGTCCTGCTTTGCTAAAACGATGACCGGCCAGGATCATATGGAAGGCAAACTTGCGCACCATGGGATTGCGCATATTAATAAAGCAGTGGGCGGCCTGCTCCAGCAGCAGAGCACTGCGCAGGTCAGAGTCCTGGACGCAGAAGTGGGGAAGAAAGGGCCAACAGGATTAACCCACTGCAAACTCACGTGATTAATCTACTTGTATAAATGGGCATAAACGGGTCAACTACTACGGAGTTCTCATTACTCTCATTTGGATGTTAAATTCACATTTTCTTTGTGTATGACAGTATTTATCTCTTACACGGCATACACCAACTTTAAACAACTGCATTAAATTGTGGGATCACTGGTGTCTACTATATAAATAGGAATAACAGTTCTCATTTTAACAATACTACAAAATAGCCAGGGCATTACATAACATGACACGCTTGAGTATTGCCGTATTATCAATCTTGAATATATAATGTTCATGCTTTGATGTTACAAAGGGTTGTGATCAATGCAAATCCAACAGTTCTGATGGCATACAATCAGATGTACTGCATATGGTGTTTTTATTAAGCTATAACAGTTTTCCTCAAATTAGATTTAAATAATTGCAACACTGAAGCGGAACCCCTGTATCATGATATGTATTGTAAAGAGGATTGTAAAGGTTTGCTCACCTCGCTGGTCATCTTGATGAGGAGAGTTGCAGCGTCCGAGTATTTAACCTGACTCTTGAGGATCTCCGCACTGAGTAACGCACAGCGCTCAGCCAGCACCATGTTCCTGTCGAGGGCAGAGGCGACGACACATGTTCGTAAGGACACTTTGGGTGTTCTGAAGTGAGGTTGCATGAGGTACCTCTCCAGTCAGTGTATTAATACAGGAGACGGATTTCATTGAAACAGAACGGAGGACCAGCACGGGAGGAGAGCAGTCCTCTGAACGGGGTCACAGAGTGGTCTCGCCAGGGTGCAACTGACCACGTACCGCCTGGAAACGGGGTTTGTTTGCCTTTTATTTATCGTACGCTACCGTTTTCATATCTCAGTATGAACCCAGGCCACTGTGCTCAGGACACTAGACACATGTACACTCTAGAAATCAGACATAATAAGGTCATCCCTTAGGGATTCACTTTGGTGAGCCTCTAGATGAACTCTCATTGGCAAAAAGAACTGACAATAAAATGAGACGGCAGGGAGAAGAAGCATTGTGTAAGGAGCTCATACTTGCAGACATCTCTGTAGGTCTGTATGGCGGTGTCCATGTAGTGTGCTGGGTACGGTCTGGGAGCTCCGGCCTGCAGAAAGGCCGACACTGCAGCCATTTCCTACAGAGGACGTCAAGAGGAGTGGAAGGAAGATAAGCAAAAATACCAACGGGTTAACAAATGGTCCCCATCAGGACAGGTAGAAGGGTAGGTGTGTGTGCGGGGTGTGTTCTCACCAGAGCCCCTGCTGCATACAGCATGGCCTGGTCTGACAGGAAGTCTTTCTTGGCCGTGTGGTAGCAGCTGTAGGCCAGCTCGTAGTGCTGGACCAGGAAGCACAAGTCGGCCATCTTCCTGATCTGCAGCTCAGGGGCTTCTGGGGGATATCTGACACCACAGACGAGAAAGATCAAACCAGCAATGCGTAGTGTTCTTGGTAACGTTGGTAACGTATCAGAACATGAATAAATCACATGAAGGGTGATGCTTACAGAAGGCCAAATGTGCTCTTTGGTTCACTGATGCCCTTCTCAGGAACTTTCCCTCCACCAAACCACTTCTTGGTGGCGGTGAACAGAGAGCGGCTCAGACCTTTCCTGGAGACCAGCTGTGGATGGAGAGGCAGAGCAGGTGTCTGAGTGCCGGGAGGTTTTATGTGTGAAACGATTCAGCCTCTGATTCTTGGACTCAAAAATGTTTGGGGAAGAACATGAAGTCATATATAAGTGGCCACAGGGTGCGCCACTGCTCCCAAACCACAACAAAACAACTAATCTAATTTTGTATTTTTATATTTTGAAATGTACAATCAGTTTGTAAAATATCCCATAAAGAAACTAAATCAAATTAAACGGAATGCAGATGAACTGAAAGGGGCATTTTGCATTAGTTGTAGCAGGGGTGATGCAACCGTGTGTATGATGTCAGTAAATAATCAGCCGGTCAACACTCTTGTCTGCCTCTGTTCATCTGTATCAGGGACAGGAGGCGCTGGGAGGGAACGTTCGTTCATCACATGGGTGGAGACGGGTGACGGCCTGGAGCCCTACCTGGTCGTTGAGCTGCCGGATGTTCTTCTCTATGTGTGGCAGCAGGCCTCTGAAGGTGAACTCCTGGATGAACTGTCTGATGTGGTCGTGGTCATTCAGGGTCAGACATGCCCCATGGCTGCCTGCTCCCCCCGCCAGGCTCTCCGGATCCCTCGCTCCTTTCTTCAGCTCAGGGTCCACGTCACTGAGGGTGTGCAGACTCCCGGAGCTGCTCGCTGCGTCCAGCTGGAGAGGATGGCTTTCCGGGCTGTTGGCGGGTTCGTCTGGTTGGAAATGGGGGAGAAACTACGCTCAATCAAGACATAGATACTTTTGGTGCTCACTCATTTTCAGAGCCAAACAATCTGCTCCGTGCAGATGAACCAGAGGATTTCTCAGTGTCGTCAAGGTGTTCCTGGTGAATCACTCTATGATCATATAATA
Source organism: Liparis tanakae (assembly GCA_036178185.1). Lineage (NCBI taxonomy): Eukaryota > Metazoa > Chordata > Actinopteri > Perciformes > Liparidae > Liparis > Liparis tanakae. The sequence continues at coordinate 16,271,500 of CM070102.1, read as the reverse complement.
TAATAATATATATGATCATATATATTTAATGTTGGCTCATAGTGCGGAGCACCGAGGTGAGTTTCTGCTCCTGGTGGAGGAGCCGCTGCTATCTGGAGCGTAGCGCTCCTCCTCCCACAAGAGCTCCAACTGCAGGTCTAAGGCCGTTCTGGGTCGGTCCACAGTGTGCTGGTCTCTGCGCTGAAGGAGTGTCTGCTGAACCTGCGGGACGTTGTATGATTTTGCTGGAATGTGACGCGGTGGCACTGATGTCAAGCATTAAGAATAACTCTAGAAATAGGCCGCCTTCTCTCTGATGGTCTCATGTACGGATGGAGGCCAGATAGGGGATCAGTTTTAAACTGAGACGTTTCAGAACAAGTGCAAAATAACACAGTAAACGATGTAAAACAACATGTAGTTCAAGTACATACATCATTTGGAATGGCACATAAAACCCACTCAGACAAGTCAGAAGACAGCTGTTGGTGTCTAAACAAGCGGTTGAGGACGCTGGTGTGTTAAGGAGCTGTAGAACTGACAGACCTTTCTCTGTAGAGGGATGCGTGTCCCCTTCAGTTGCACTGATGTTGTTCTCCACAGCAGCACTGTTCACAGCAGCATCATCAAGCACCTCCTGCAAGATGGGACCCCATGTTAACCCAGGGAATAGTATTACATTGTATATAATATTCCATAAGTCTTCTGGTGGCTTTACTACGGTCCGCCCCTGCGGTGCTCACCTGGTTCTGCAGGTTATTCCTGTGCAGGTACTGACTCCAGGGGTCTGGAATCTGTTCGTCTTCTTCAGCCGAGAGGGTACGAGAGTTCATTTTCAACAGGTAGCAGCCCTGGTGACCGTACCTCTGCTTCATATCCTCGTACACTGAATCGGCCCTGGAGTGAGAGCGACACAAACTTCTCGTCATTCATAGTTCTTGAGCAGAGAAACACACCACGCAATATACGAGGCAGGGTGGAACTCCTTCCGGTACCTCTGTTCTTCTCCCTCGCTCATGTCGTGCAGTAAGACGTAGTACTTGAGCGTGTTGGGGATGAACCACTTGGGGTTGGTGTAATCCCCGCTGTGCTGGATCCTGTGCTGCTCCTGGGAGAGCTTGAGGAACTGCTCCACAGGGACCGTCTCGGTGGAGGACACCACCAGCAGGCCTGCAGGACCCGAGCGTCAAGGACAAACAACCACGGGACTCCATAACAGAGCGGGGACCCTCAAGCAGGAGGGTCCATCCTGAAATACTTGATATTGACTTTCAATAAAAAATGTAAGTAGTCTTCTACTTGAAACGACTCATTCGTAATCAAATACAACTAGAGTTCAAAATCAGTTCTATATTTAATGATAAAAGCTCCTCATGCTAGCATCACACACTGCTGCTTCACAGGAGAGGATGCCAAAGGTCCACATTCAGAATTGTTAAAAGGCCCTGAAAATACACCATTTACAAATGTTCTATATTAAGATATATTTTATCACAAACTGTAACCCTGGCAGTGTTTATTGTTAGCTTGTTGGTTTTTGACCTTAAACCCATTAAAGTGGAACATGAGCAGCTAAGCCTGAACAGTTTTCCTTCGTTCATGTGTTCTGTATCTATTGTGCTCTCCTCCATATGAGCGAGAAATAGTTGTGAAAAAAGGTGACGTCTGTGTATTTATTTAATGTTAGAGATATTTAAGATTCTAAAACCACGTTTTCAGGAGCTTTACGGGCCTAAAAATGTTTCAATGTCAACAAGAGTCAGACTATTTGTTTCATAACATACACAACATCGAGGTTTCAGACTTGGCTAAAACCTCACAAAGGAAATAGCACCAGTCGCGCTGTAGTGAATAGACGGCACACAGATCACCCCGATGAACCGGGCCAGCGGTCAACCTCACTGCAAACTTATGAAAAGACCTGACCACAGCGCCTTGACTCTCCGTGAGCAGAGTCCAGCTGTGTGCTCTGGCGGAAGGAAAGGATACATGCGAGGTAGTTGTTGAGGAACTCGTGTTCGGAGGCGGGCATCGACTGCAGGAAGTTCTCCCTGTAGGCTTCAAACCAGGGCGTGGTCGCTAGAAACAGAGACAAAATGAGATGCAGGATTTCATCCAATAAATAACAATAGCTTTATGATCTGTCCCTCCATTCTCCATCTATAACACCATACACAAGTAGAAAGGCATCACAAGAACCTGCCGTTATAGACGGTACAACACCTCATCATATTTTTGTAGCAGTACTTTAAGGAAGCAATTGGTTTAATGAAGTATTTCGAGGAGTTGTGGACGTGACGGGGCAGGGTGTGCACAGGGTGTGCCAATCGCTTCTTGCCTTTTCTCATATGCACACTGAAAAGTGCTTTAACCAACCGATCCCAGGTCATCCACAAAGTAAGAGATGGCACTAAAGCACAGCAGACGGAGGTTAGCAGTAGTCCCTGTGCTTGTGAAGGTTATAACACACAGTATAACACACAGGCTCTGCCGCATGGACTGAAACAGCATTAGCAGCTTATTACAGCTCACGCTTTCATTCTAACTTTTCACAATAAAAACCTGAGGCATATGTATGCCTATCAGAGCACTTCAATAAGAGGTTACTCAACTAACTAGCTCACAGTACTGCTTGTACACATCTCTGCAATGATTTAACCAGTTAAAGCAGCATTGTCACATGTGAAGGTCAAAGGACGTGAACGTGGAGCTGATCTAAATGAAGAGATTCTCCAGCCCTGGTTGGATAGGAAGACGTCTGAACAGCAGACAGTGGTACAATAATCCACTCGTGGTGTTTTATGGCTTTTCTCTCATTCTCCTCCATCTTGCATTGACAGTCAAAATATTACTTTTAATTCAAAGAAATACAAAATAAAAAATATATTAATTTCCTGTTTCTTTCTTTTCTCTATGGTGTCGTATCCAACTCAACACCTGCCTAAACAAAGTCATCCATTTAGTGTTGTGACACCACTACTTCCTTCCTTACTAACCAGTTACATACCATAATCATTAATACAGTGTGAAGAAGGAGAGCAATGCATTTACTTGCGTCATCAGTTATTATCAGCTACAAAAGGCTTGGTTCCATCACTGAGCCTTTAATCCGACAACCTTGATCCTCCACGACTACAAAGTGGAACATAGCGGCCATCTTTGAACAGGTTAAGGCTCTTTAAGACACTCTGACTCTTCCTGCTCAGCCTCCAATCACACGGATGCTGCATTGCACTGAGTCGTGTTTATGGTCATCGATCTGCACACCAGAATCAAAAGGGGTGACCAACACCCGCACACCAAGAAACGCACCATGACTTTGGCTTCGTCACAGTTTTGTTCCCGTTCTTTCTCCAAATACATGGAGATACATCGGTTGGTCAAGGGAATTAAATGTGCGGGACATCAAGACTGCACCTCCTTGAGTGGACATAGTGAGCTACAGATCCTTCATACTAAAGCTCAAGTTGGGCATTGGGCAGATGGCAGCCATTATTCCCAGTGGAGAGAGTGGCATAGTTCACCTGAGACGCATTATCAGCATCAATGTCTGGTATTATGACCTCGAGCATGCTCATCTCATGGGATTCTGGCATTGAAACTTCACGCTTGACAAATTATTAAAACTTGCTCTTGCACATTTTGTTTTAAAAAGATCGGGGGTCAGGAGAACCCTAACCCCCCCACTGTGACTAGAAGAAGAACCCCACTCATCACATCCTCCGATGAGCAATGTGCAAAGTGCATGACAGAAAACCCAACTATACTCTACTGTAAGAAAAGATCACCTCATATTTATTCTCATTCCTTCTGGCTTGAGAAAACTGTGCACTGAAGTCTATTGGAAGTGACGCATACGTCCTAGAAATAACACTTTATATGCGGGGGGAGGGGGGGGGAGGCATGTGCACGGCTTTTGTGCATACACATTTATTAAAGCCCCACTATGTAACTTTTCCACCTTAAAATAACAGCTTGGGAAAAAAATGGTGCCGCTACAATGACCTTTAATATGTTGATTTGCGCCTCCGCCACTGCCATCGGGGGTCTGTGGCCAGAAAACTGGTTGAGACCGGCCAGAAGTACTTTATTTGCTCCGCGACGCGTAGAGACAGAGTGACATGCTGCTGTGGAGAACACCGGGCCGCGGCTGATCGAGGCGAGCTCGCCTCGATCAGCTGTGAGCTCACTAGCCGGAAGAGCCATATATGGCTCTAGAGCCAGAGGTTTTTACGACACCTGATAAACGTTAAATACCTGAACGGGGCGGTACAGGGGAAAAGTTACATAGTGTTGCTTTAAGCTGGCCCTATCTAAAAAAAAGAAGAAAAGAAACAGTTATCATTTCATATTTCTAGCAATCTCAACACAGCAGAAAGCAGCCACCAGAGTAACAAAGAGTAGAGAGACAGCTAGTGGAAACTAGAAGGAGAGAAGCTGAGCTGAGAGGACTACGTCTACCCACACATCAGCCAGTGGTCAGGGATACCTGTGTAGTGCTGGGAGGTGCTGACTTCAGACAGGGTTTCTTTCCAGGCACTGTACCAGGGAGCGCTAGCTTTAAGAGAGTGATCTGACAGGTGGAAGCAGACAGCCAGGGCCAGTGTTAGCAACATGCCAATTCCTTCACGGTCTCTTTATTCAAAATGAGAAGTTACAGGTGATCAAGCAAACAAACAGGGAGGAGAAGCATTGTAGAGACAAAGAAGGTCACATGGCCGGTCATTGTAGTTAGTTTTACAGTCGTCCCAACGCTAATTGTGTCATTTTATTGGAAATCGAGACCAGACTGGGTAACTAGTAAGTAATCCTGACCCTGGAACGCATGCTGGCCAATCACAGCGTAGCATCGGGCCAGCTCCAACCAGGCTCTGACCGCTGCCTCGCTCTGTGGACTCATCAATGTTTCAGAGTGTCTCCATGATCAGGCTGCATCAGCGGATGTGGATGAGCTAGTGATGGTTACATGATGTGTGATAGTGATACTCCTCAACCTAAAAGGGTTTGAAGGAGGTTTGCCTTTCTAAAATGTTAGTGGCACTAACATCAGCCCATTGTTAAGTAGCGTTAGAACTTCTATGCGAGGCTAGCTATTGACGGTATACTGAATGTAAACACGTGCCGCTTTAGCTTTTCAATGAATGTAACAGGCATTAAAGACCTACCCGGCTTTAAAGGAACACTGTTGTTCATTAATTTCCTTGTCTTCTGTCTCAATCACCAGGTGATATGCTCTGTAGCTTCTATATTTATCTTTGTAACATGCTTTCAGAGCTGTTTTCATATTCTGGATACATCCTTCAAACACATAATGCAGACCATTATGTCTGCTTCTCTCTAAAATTGCATACATTAGACAATACAATTAGACCCTTTTGTATTTTATTTTCTCATCTGAATAGCCTTATTCTCACTTGGAGGTAAAACTGAAGGTGAATGCTCTTGTAATGTCAACAAATGACATCCTGCAATTATGTTTTTCCATCCCAAGAAACACTACATAGAAACCTGTTGGATGATGCTGCCGTAAAACAAACGCAAGATCGCTGCAAAACAAACTTGATGCAGAACCGACAGAAGTAGAGGGTCCTGACAGAAAGTCGAGCATGCTAGAATGTGTTGGCCTTCCACAACGTGCTCTATGATGCGCTCTGTCAGGTTCTGCTTTGTGAACTCCCCTGCGGTGGCGTGAGCTCGCCACATTGAGGTTTCACTGCTGGATAAAAGAATTGGTTACGGTTACCTCAAGGACTCTCTGGAGGGTTGACAGACCACACTGTCCTCTTCTTGGGAAACAAGAACGGGTCCATAGTCATATATGTCTCTTTTCTAAGGCCTTTTCTGACCACAAGACGGTATGATTACACACCGCTTCAGATGACATTTTTTGTTTACATTCTCATAAATGAAAGTCAGTTCCTTTCAACTTCTTTCTGATCATGCTCGTCATGAAAGACTGCCAGCAATGATTGTCTGGGTATCAACATGTAGTGTGTCGTGTCTCTCGGCTGAGTCACGATAAGAAATGATCCCTATGAATCACAGAATCTGACACAGTGGCCGACAACAATATTGTGCTCTATGAACTCTGCACTATATAATGTGTTGTACAGTTTATTGATCGTGCTGCAATGTTCCAGATCCGGTCCTTACCACTGAAGTTGAGGTCGCAGTCCCCAGCCGTGATCACGTTGGTGGCAGCGCCCTCTTGTGGCTGGCAGGATAACACCACTTCATTGAGCACTCGCCGCTGTGCGGGGCTGAAGGTCGTGTTTGGGCTCGTTACAACATTGTTGACACAGATGCGCAAGTTTTTTACAACCTGCACCTGGTTATTGGGGTCCCGGATGTGACCTAGAGAAGAAGATAACAAGACATATTTGCTGGTGTCTGCATACTGTTTTTAACACATGTGTTTGTTGTGTGTATTTCCCTAAAAATGAAGATAATTGTATTATAAGCAAGCGGAAAGTGCTAGTTCAAACTTGTTTCCGGTCAGTTGGGCACGCTGTGGCAGAGACATATATGTAGGCCTAGAACAAGATTCTAGGCCTACATGCCGTTAAAGAAATTGACCACGTTCCCTTCTTGGATGGCACAACTGAAGTATTCATGACGTGTCTGCAGACACAAGCGTTTGTAGAAGGTGCTGACCAGACGAACGTTTGCATTAAAACTTCAGTCTACAAACAGAAGTGGTCATGCTCAACTCTTGTCCAGTGTACATTTCATGGATCGAGATGCCATAAGAGAAAATGGCCTTTAGTGCAAGACAGGTGAGGACATTTCTTTGCTACCATCATAGTAACTATGCCAACGTCCGTATATAAAGCTTCAACATGTCTCGAACTCACTAGGTGAGGTTTTGCAGGAGCAACTAAGGAGAGCAGTAGCGTGAGAGCCAGAGCAGCCATGAATAATAAAATGAGCCACACCATGAATTTGAGGCCAGCGGCAGCTCTGGGACCAACGGTACACCCCCCTCACTCCCCAGCGCTCCAGAGAAGGACGAGCCGACTAGCCAGTTATTCCTCTCTTCCCACTGAGCTGCAACAACACTGACACGTGTTGTCAGCATGACCAGTCAAAAGACCACGGAAGACCGCTGGCCGTTCTTCTATGACGGACATTTATAAACATTTGAATGGTAAACGTCCTGCACTTCCGACCACTTAAAGCACTGCAATAACTTAGTTTTTTTGGATTCTAGTAAATGAACTGCACCTACATAGATCTGGTCTCGTCTTTGAGACATTCAAAGCTCTTAAACACGTGTCATCATTCACACCCATTAACTGATGGCAGAAGCTACCATGCAACTACCATGCAAGGTGCCCCCTGCCCATCAGGACTAACTAACAACAATACCCATGTATATACCACAGGCACAGCTACAGGAGCAATGTGGGCTTAAGTGTGTGGCCTCATCGACAGACTAGTGGAGCCAATCCTCTGATTCAAGGACAAACCTGCTCTACCACTGAGCCACCGTGAAGCAAAAACAGACAAATTAACTTATTCAGTCAAAGATCTCCCTCTTGAAAGGCAAGTGGACTCTGGTCCACTCTGGGTAACTTAAGAATGTGAACATGACATCATCATGAACAATATACTGTGGAACCGTTTTCAAACAAGACACAGCTGTCGGACGTTTCTGACTTCGCATATGGAGGGGCTCTGGAAATAACTTAGGACTTGTTTCTTTTTGTTGTGCCAACAATCCTAACAAACAGGCATTTCAACATTGTTCCCCTTTTCAACACCATATGTGAGCTTATCATTTAGAGCCTCACTGCTCTCAAGTCTAAAGCTAGTTGGAGACAGAGAGCTGTCTTTGTCACATCATGTCTATAGGGTCCATTGGACCTGGCCGTGTCGGATGCCTCCTGCCTGGTGGACCAGCCTGTAGTTTGTGATATTAGGCTATATTAAAGAAACTGAATTGAAGCTTTGTGTTCATCTAAACAAGGCTGGGTTTCAACTTGAATGAACTATGTCTACAGGGCTGTAGAACTGGTTTATTTATGTAGCATTTGGCATTGGTAGTATTTGTGTATTGCCCTTTTTTTAGGCCCTTAACTATTTGGTTTTCAGAGTAACGTGTATAAAGCCACCTCCTTTTTAAAAAGGAAAAGACAGATGCACATACTGCTGTGTGTTACTTTAGAGTAAGATCTACTTTAGAACTAGATTAAGTACTGAATATAAACTCTGTGCAGACCTTTGTCTACCTCACTGGCAATAAGAGTAATTCCAAAGATGCTGTCAACATGTGCTTTAGTTGGCCGAGTACGTCTTTTATTTCAGATGATTTCATACGTTGTCCTCCCAGTCACTGATGGCTGATGTACTGCAAAACCACCGAGTAGCTGCTGAATGTTCCCAAACGTAATTCCTTTTTGTCTACTTGTGCTAAACTGGAAGAACAAAATCAAATGCATTAACATCAATTGACGAAAAATGGGCGGGGCAGCATAACAGGTGAATAACCAAATAAATAATGCCTTGTGTTAGTTTGGAGCGGCACATAGAAAATATAAACAAAGAAACATCAGCCTTTGATCTTTTCTGGCAAATGATAAATAATTTCTCTTTAGGACAGCAACCAACCTGTCCAGTGATAAGGGAGCCAGCCCGGCTGACATTGGTGATCTGACATTGGGCTAACTTGAACGAGCAATCTGTAAGACAGCATTTAGCTAACATTACAATATAATGTGTCCGTGAAGAGTTTGAACCCATCATAGTGTGACTTACAAAGTCATGTTATGCAAGTAAAACAGGAAAAGGTTAAAGTATATAGATTTCATGTTTGCTCAACACTTATTGGAGAACAAACTAAGAAAAGAGATCACATTACTCCTGCACTAGCTGCTCTGCACTGGCTCCCTGTAAAATCAAGAATCACTTTTAAAATTATTCTCTTAACTTACAAAGCCTTAATTGGTGATGCACCATCATATCTTAAAGAGCTGTATCGCCCCACCAGAGAGCTGCGCTCACTAAATGCGGGGCTACTTGTAGTTCCTAGAGTCTTAAAATGTAAAATGGGAGCCAGAGCCTTTAGTTATCAAGATCCTCTTTTATAGAACCAACTTCCAATTTCAGTCCGGGAGGCAGACACAGTCACCACATTCAAGAGTAGACTGAAGACTTTCCTCTTTGACAGAGCTTATAGTCAGGGCTGAATCAGGTTTGCCCTGGTCCAGCCCCTGGATATGCTGGTATAGGCTTATAGCTGCTGGGGACGTTTAGGATGCACTGAGCACCTCTCTCCTCTTTTCTTTCTCCTATGGATGAATCTTCATCTCTCCATCACACATGACTAACTCTGCTTTCTCCCCGGAGTCCTTCTGACTTCACGTCTCATGGGGTCATCGGACCCTATGAGACGGCATAGATCCCATCTGCTGATGGACCTTCGATGGTTGGGTCGTGACTTCCTGCCACCAGCTGTGCCACTGCCCTGCTGGGACTCCGCCCACTCCTCCACTTGGGAGGTCTCCAAACTCTCCATCGTGGAATATGCCTAAATATGAACTATTGATAAACTCTGTCAAATTCATTGAATGTATTTTAACTCTAAATATGTCCTTCTGTACACATTACATCTATTGCACCTGTCCATCCTGGAGAGGGATCCTCCTCTGTTGCTCTCTTGAAGGTTTCTTCCCTTTTTTCCCCCCTGAAGGGTTATTTGGGAGTTTTTCCTGGTCCGACGTGAGGTTTTGGGGCAGGGATGTCTATGTGTACAGATTGTAAAGCACTCTGAGACAAATTTGTAATTTGTGAAACTGGGCTATACAAATAAACTGAATTGAATAGAGGCAAAAGGGGCGGAATTTACGAAGGACTTATTGACAACGATCATTTTGATCCCTATGTATTCCTTTCAACCATAAACAGTGGCCACAGATATTAAATTTTCAATTCAGTTTATTTGTATAGCACAGTTTCACAAATTACAAATTTGTCTCAGAGTGCTTTACAATCTGTACACATAGACATCCCTGCCCCCAAAACCTCACATCGGATCAGGAACAACTCCCAAATAACCCTTCAGGGGGAAATATGAAATATGAAAGATATGAAATGGTCTATATGGTATGTTAACCAGCAGGCCTGCCGAACAGAACAAGCCGGTGCTGTGGAGTGAGGACATTGGCCTGACAACATTGTGTCAAATAGAGATGCAGCCTGTCGGACGACCCGCCGCTGCCCCTTGCTCCCGTGGCCTTGTCGTGTTGACGTTGGCTTGTGACAGCTCGGCTCGCATCTCCGTCTCACTCCAGTTAGCCTTCATGTGCGGGCTGCAGCCAGAGCCCGCGGGTCAACGGACGCACGAAACTCATTGAGCCGTTTCTTAATAAACTAACAACAGCGCAGCCGAGTAGTTAGCCAACAGTCCCAACGCTCCTCCCTGAGACTCGCTGCCGGGAGTCACCCTTCATCTCCCCGCTGCTCGACGCACACAGCTGCGGAGACGCGGCCAGTGCGCTAGCAGGCTAAGGACGCGAGCTACCCGACCGAGGCTCCGTGCGTGGCCGCCGTGACTCCGACCGTCCGGAGCTCCGGTGGCTCGCGAACCGCTGAGCTTACCTTCGGACGTCAGTCTGCAGAAAGGCCGCAGCAGCTCAGCGAAATTCAGGTTGTTCTTACGAGTCACTCTCTCCGCCTCTTCGCTACATAAGACGGCGACCATCGGGACGAACGAGTCCTGGACGAACTCCTGCACGGACTGTACGCATTGGGCCATGTCGACAGCAGCTAACACACGGAACCGAGTCAACTGTCCTGTAAACGGAGAAAGCCGACTATATCATGTCACTTGTTCTACTCCTCGTCTACTCGCAGACGGCAGCCATGGTGAATTGGCCAACCGACTTCCTGTGTAGTGCCGAGACGATCAGGTGATGCCTGACATCCACTTCCTGTTCCTGTCCACACGGACAGCGTGCACTGACGTCTCCCCCTCACATAACTACTAGAAAGGATATGGATATATACTACATATTACTACAAGAAAAAGACAAAAGAATAAATAAAATATATATATATATATATATATATATATATATATATATATATATATATATATATATATATATGTATGGTGTTGAAGGCCTGTCTTTTACCTAATCAGTATTTAGACAGTGATGGGAATTGTAGTTTTGTTATGGATGCCCAGCAACTGCATTAGTTGTGCTATTGCCCAATTATTGCCTTACATTTTCTCGCAAAGATGTGCTTTTATATATATATATATATATATATATATATATATATATATATATATATATATATATATATATATATATATATATATTTATTTATTTATTATTTTTTTTTTTTTTTAAGAACTAGTTCACTGCTTGTGCACATATGTTTGAGTATCTGGAGTGTCGGCCAACCAGGCAGCAACATCTAGCAGCATCTAATTTCTGAAAAGTGAAGCCAATGTGGAAGTGAATGCACGCTCTCTAATGTCCATCAGGGGGCGACTGCTCTGGTTGTATAGAAGTCTATGATGATTTATTCCCTCATTTAATATTGTAAACATGAGTTTATGATCTCGATCTCTGTTTAAGTCTTCTTCAATAAAGCACAATGTTCATTTATAATCACATACATCATAAAGCAGGGTGATTTTGGGCAGGCCTGATTGATAGGTCTCTGCCGCTACCAGAGCGTAATGTATAGAGTTTCTCTATTTCACTCCTCTGCAGTCCAAACAGAGTCCAAAAAACAAAGCGGAGACAAAATGACAACTTCCACTTCTTATATCAGTGCTACCAACCCACAAACTGTGAAATACGTTTTAAAGAGACAGGCACTGAACCAAAACACCTCAGAGAGGATGACTTGGTATGTTCAAATAGACAGTTTGAGAAAAGTAAAGTGTGTTTGAATACTAACGCATGTAAAACAGGAGAAAATCTAAATACAAAGATGAATGCAAAAAGAGCATCCGTCCCCTTTAATTCTTCAGTCTGGACTCCATCTAAATACATTCAACAAGGTGCTGTAAAACATTCATTTGCAACGTTACATATCGACTTGATAACATCACGCAGTCGCTTGCAGTTGTGTTGGCTGCACATCGATAATGTGGTTCTCCTTTTCCAGCTCCATGATCTATTGGATGGAGATCTGGGGAATCCAGTTTGAGATGATATGAACTGGTGATGTGGTGCGTTATCCTGCTGGAAGTAGCCATCAGAAGAGGAGTACATTGTGTTCATAAAGTGAGGGACATGGTCAGCAACAATACTCCTGTAGCCTGTAGCTACAGTAGCTTACAACTATGCTCAATTGGTACGAAGGAGCCCAACGTAAACACTAAAGAAAGGCTACAAAAGCATTGATATGCAGCATACAAACATGAATTGGATAACTGTATTAATAAGACACTGCGTGGACTGAAAACAGCCATGACTGTCCATCCTCTGCTCCAACACTCATACTCTGCTGCAGTCAAAAGTTGACACCGTGTCAAATGCCTCTCTGCCTTAACTGATGGCTTAACAAACCACAAGAATGGAGCTTCATGTGTCTTACACTTTAATACAACATCGGCGGCACTGAAGAAACATTATATACAATAAAGTCGATACCTTCTGGCAAGTATTATGACTCTTGACGTTTGGCAGTCAGATGGACAAAACCAGAGTTTATCATCCAGGAGCAGGTCGGAACACAGACCCGTCTTAATGTATCCAGGTTTAAAAGGCAATAATGTGGCATGTCACAGCAGAAACAGGTTACACAGAAAAGGACCTGGGCGGCAGGAGGGGGTTGGTCATTTAATGTTGCGAAATATGCGGCGAGCATGATTGGTTTTTATGGCGGCCAGAGCAGCCTCCAGTGTGGAGATGAGGTGCAGGAGGGTGCTGGGGTCTGTCTGGAGAACCCTCCTGCTGAGGTCACAGCCTCCCGTCAGCAGCAGGCGCATCGTCAGCATGGGAATGACCTGCTGGCGGATCGGACGACTCGCCAACTGTTAGCAAGACATATGGGAGAAGAAGTTCAAATGTGAACAGTGATAAAGGCAACCCAGTCACCAGAAACATGTTGTCATTGTACAACTAAACCAAAACCACGTTTCATAAATGCGGTTCTTATTGGCGTTGTATCACATGGCTAACGTTGTAAAACGACTGGTTAAGTTTAGACACAAAAATACTTGGTTATGGTTAGGAACCGAAAATAATCATGGTTCGTTTCATCAACGAATTGTAAAAAGATAATATATCAACATAACGACAACAAAGCAGAACAACTGTAAATAAGCAACCCCCCATGGCGGACTTTCTTATGTAACCGTTCCTCATTTCAAACCTGCCGTCTCACAAGTCCTGGTGGTGGAAAGTTAATTGGTGATTAAACACCAATTAATAAACAAACAGAAGCACACACTAAAAGATTGCAAATAACTTAATATAATATGCAAACATAATCTAATCTACATTCTCTATTTCAATCCAAAACAGATGATTAATAATTTCTAAATAATCTAGCATATATACAGAAAAACACGCACACACACACACACACACACACACACACACACACACACACACACACACACACACACACACACACACACACACACACACACACACACACACACACACACACACACACACACACACACACACACACACACACACACACACACACACACACACACACACACACACACACACACACACACACACACCTGCACATCTAGTCTCCATTCAAGGTTGTGGTAGGCAGGCAGGCTGGAGGGCAGCTGTCTCAGGATGCTGCGGATCAGATTTTGGTGTTGCAGGTAGAGCTGCAAGACAAATCCTCACACACTCAGCTGGAGCGCAGGGAGCTGGCATGCAATGTGTGCATGACAAATCATCTCACATCAAAAGAAATAGAGCGAAAGTCACCTGTAAAAGGGTCTGGTTAAGCTCTTCACCAAACCCCAGAACCAACACAGAGTCCAGGAAATCTTCTTCAGAGATCTGCGCAAACGCACAGGCACACAATGATATACATTTGACCCAATATTTTAATGTACACCCCACCTGGTGAAATAGGGGGCTCAGTTTTTCCATGACACAGGTAGACCTAAAAAACACACCACTGATCACCAAACATTACAGACGACGGTGACGTTTGAAACGTAGAAAAGCACACTTCAAGGCCCTGATCCTGTACGCGCTGAATCACTGGTATGATGTGCTGGCACCATTAACAGGATGATATCTGAGGTTGTCCTGCTAAAAGTCTGGATGAAGTCAAATCTATGGAGGTGGTTGAAGACCACTTTCCAATTGCTTATCCAAGTGTTAGTGTTTGCAGAGGAAAATGTGTAATTTGTGATATTGTGCTATATAAAATAAACTATATTAAATTGAATCATCTTGAAGCATTTATAATGTGCCGTCAACATTTACTACAATAAAATAACGTGTCTATTGCCATTTCAACCCTAACCCTAACCTACACCTGGTCGTCAAACAGCTTTATATGAATCTTTGTCATGTCAACCACAGAGAGGAGTGTCAGAGTGTGTGTGAGTCACCATGTGTTTGGAGCTCTCGGTCATCAGGTACATCAGGCCTTCCACTCCATGCTGCACCATTTCCACTGGAACACACAGCTTCCCTGCAAGCAGTGGGCCGTTACACACTCCTGGCAGGTCTATTCTGTTACACTAATGATCATGGGCTTTGTTGGTTAGCTATCAAACCAGACTATTCCTACATGCTCCGTCTTTAAACTCGTTCTGATGAATCAAACTGTACTCAAGTATTTAACTGGTCATCATTGTACTGTGCCACTGTGTGCTGTAAAGTGATCACTGTTACTTTACTTCACTTTGAGCAGGACTGTCTTACGCCATATGGCCCATGACAAGTCCACTACTGCCAGTGTTGAGTAAAGTATTTAACAGCAGTCGGAGTGGACCAATCAGCTGTAAGGTGAAAGCTGTAGTCTTACTGGCTGCTCCCTCGTAGATCTTAGGACTGCTTCCTCTCCTCAAGAACTCCAGCGCTATGCGACCAAACTCTCCAACCACTGTAGACAAAAAACACACACCATTCACATTCAGGGTTAGGACTCTATAGTGAGGCACCCTTTATCCCGTGGAGCTATTCTGATAAGTGTACAATCCAACAATGTATTTGTTATAAACAGAAACTAGAATAACTTAGAACTGCACCTGAATATATATTGTATTGTCTTCCAGCCACAAAAAGCTCTTAAACACTACTTGTCATCATTCACACACAATCATACACTGATGAGGGGCTACTGTGCAAGATGCAACCTGCCCATCAGGACTAGTTACACATTTTAGCAATATGGGATTAAGTACTTCGACATAGTCTGGGGGGTCTGGGGATCGAACCGCCGCTCTTCTGTTTGAAGGACGACGTGCTCCCTGAGCACGAATGAAGCCAATAGACTAAGAACCCACTTTCATGTTCACAGCCTTCAGTGCAGTATTGCAGCATTGCAGTCAGGTGACGATCACATCGTAACTGTCACAGCAGCTAACCATAAAGTCATGGTCCTGATCCAGGACCAGTTACCGACCTGCGGTGTCAACCTTCGGCAAGAAGGAGAGGTGTTCCTTATGGTCTTCAGACAGAACCAGCAGCATCCTGAACAGCCGGTAGAGTCCTTAACAGCAACAGCTAACAGTTCGGAAAGCAAACACGTCCATCAACCCGGAAGAGTCCGTGGACCGTTTTCCGATTGGCCGCCCCCCTCGTCCTCTGATTGGCTTAGTCCGGCGTTCCGAGGCCGAACCAATCGCACTGCTCGTGTCTAAATGTAACCAATAAAGACAACGCCGGAAACGAGTATCCTTCCTTCTTTGTTGGTGTTTTACTGCGGCTTAACATTACTGCTTCCTCTGGACGACGTGTTCAATTAAGTTGGACATTATACCCTGAACAATAATTACACAAATATGGAACCTTGCAAATAAGAAATAACCAAATACATTTGTTATGAAATGTTATATGCATGCTTCTATAATTGAGCTCTTTTTGATTTCCTTCTGGCACATTTAATTTGTTTAAGATGTCCACTATAGCCAGGATGTTTTTATTTCATGATACACAGCGGAGAATAAATGTGTAAATATGTGGGAAAAGAGACATTCTTTTAAGACCATTAAGTTATTACAACCACGATACGAACACTTACAAGGAACAGAATATACGAAAATTACTTTTTACACAAAATGTGCATGAGATGAGAAACATGTAAATTATTAATATTATCATAGAAAATCGTTTTGCTTCCATACAATGTCATATTTCAGAAGTAATTAAAAGAAAATAACGTGTATTTAGCATCTGTAGATTTGACCTACGGTAGTTTATTTAAACGTAACTTTTCAGAAAACACAATAACTGTGTAAACTCATGAATGTCCTCCAGTGAGTCAACTGGGTCAGTTTCATGTGGCAGCTTGCAACATTTACTGATCTATGGAGAAACATGGAATACATGAGTAGAGATTTAACAAAAAAAAAAATCCAAATGTGTTGCAACTGATTCCTTTCGTACAAATGACATGTATTGCTTCCGTCCATCCAGGGAACCCGCTCCTCTGTTGCACTCCTGAAGGTTTTCTCCCTGTGAAAGGATTTTTTTTCTATTTCTTGGGAGTTTTTCCTGATCTGATGTGAGGTCCTGGGACAGGGATACAAGTACAGATTGTAAAGCCCTTTGATGCCAATTTGGAATTTGTGATGTTGGGCTGTATAAAATAAATTGAATTGAAAAAAGAAGCCCATGAGTCGGCATGTGCTGGGTTTTTATTCCATTCTATGCAACAATAGAAAACACTAGAGACAGCCAGTGTGTATATGTAAAACATTTATTGTGTACAAAAAGTAGTTCAACAGTTAAACGTAAATCAGAACACGCACTCGGCATGCTGCCTGCCCCCTCGTTAACAATACCAGGTTAAATGATGTTCAACAGAAATCTCACTAAATCACATCTATATTGTAGCACAAATGGTCAGAAAGTCCTGGAGCAGCCCCTCCAGGTTGACATGATTTTCTACAAATACATTATACTATTGGCCAAAGTTTTTGACATTTTCAGTTTTCAGTTAAAAAAGTTGTGTTAAGTAACAAACTGATGCTCATGCATACTAATATGCAACAATAACGGCATCAATGGCAGTGCTTCTTGGTGAGACTGAAGGTTCATTATTAGACATCTCCGTAGAACTTTTATTGCAGAGATCCGCTGAAAACACGTGAATTGTTGTGCTAAAAATCATGAAGACTCCTGGAGGGACTGAATCCTGTTACACATCTGAGCCGTACAACTCAAATCAGATCAGTATTAACTTCAGTCAGTTGTCCGACACCGGCCCCCCGTTGGACCAGAAGCCAACGCGAGGCCGAGGAGACGGCTTTCAACTGCAGCAGTAGTGTTCACAACCCTGACATCTCTTGAAGGTAATACACACCCAATCGTAACATCCCAGAAACCCAAACACCCCTCCCCCCTTACAATGAGAAATGAAGTATATAATGTAAACAAATTGATTAAATAGACAAGCACTCTATAGAAAAAATAATAACTAACGAAGTAAAGCACGCCATACTGACACAATAATCTGTCCACATGAACACAAGGGCCCGAGTTAAACTAGTTCCATGGCTGTGGACCGACGCAACACAACCCCTATTCTCCTAGCACTTTGGTTGTCAGTTAGCGGAGGCTGAGCTTCCGTACACGTCACCATTCCATGACAGCGTTGGCTGATACAGTGACACTGACTCACTGAGGTGATCTCTACTCAGATGCCCCAGGCCACTAACGGTTTTCATTCCACTGAATTCTCCAGAGCAAGAACAGTAACATTCTTCTTCTGCATCATGTCTTCTTCCTGATGCCTAAAATGACACAGCAGATGGACGACCACAGGTCCCGTCTGTCTCTGCAGAAACCAGGAAGAGGAGACGGAGGGTGTGGGGCCATGTAAGGACCAGGTGTTTCCCAAAGGTTTGGACAGCAACGCATCATTTAAACAGATTTTTCTACGAAAGAGTTGTTGAGAAATTTGGACTGGGAGGAACATTTGTGATTCGAGATATTGGGCTAAATGGAGAAAATGTACCTGGCCTTTGTACGGAAGACATAAATAAAGAATTCAGATACAATCGATATGGGAACCACATATAAAGGTTGTATATATAAAAACACATAAAAGCCTCGATTATGGAGGAAAACTGGTCTCCATAATGTAATTTGGATCTGCTCATGGTTTGTTGTCCAGAAACCTGAGGAGCTCATCAGGTGCTTCGTCTCTGTTAACTCGTTCAGGTTCTTTCAGTCGATTCATGGAGAGTATTGTCTGGGGTGGGTATTTGAAAACTTTATGGTTGTGATCCGCAGACTTTAACATTGCTAGCGGTGTCTAGGAAAATGACTTATTAAAGCAGATCTGGTAAAAAGAGTCCATTAGTCTAAAAAAATCTTATATTGTCTTGGACAGTAAAAAAAACACATAATAATGAGAGAATGGAAAGATTCATAACCGGGTGATTCAAGAGAAGAAATATATATAAAATGGGAAAGTGAAAGCCAGGGGAAGGCTTCACATGATGGCACACTCTCTGGAGGAGGATCCCTTTCCCTGGAGAGAAAGAAACACATTGCTTCAGATTAGCACAAACATTACGAGCAGATATTACAGAGTACCAACTTGATTCCATGAAAAGCGTCTGAACTGGCATTTGTTCTGGCAGACTAAACAGTAGAATTGACCAGCACCCTGAACTTCATCCAACTGGTTCAGCATTACCAACGCGACTAACTGAGAAGAAAGAGCCTGTACTTCTTTTACCATACTACTCTTGTCTGCTCCTCCTCTGGGCTCCACCTCTCGTTCAAAGGCATAAGATGATCAGGAACTAACATTAAATCTGCCAGAGCAAAGACTAATATGGCAATTACAAGATCCAGTTTGTTTATGGACTAACAGAGACCCCTGGAGGAGCACACTGTTTGGTGTAAGGATTTTACAGGGGTATACATGTATTTGGAAAAAAGCAAGGTACTAGAAAGAGGAACTAATTAGAGCCCAAATGTGTTTAGGGATATAACACCTGACAACAAGATATCACGTTATTGTTTGTTTGTTTTCACACTTTTCACAAAGACAAGAAAACTCACTGTTTGTGCATCCTCCTCCTCTTCTTCCTCCTCCTCATCCTCCTCTCCATTCTCGACCTCCACCTCAGTCTTGGTTACGCTCCTTGTGGCCACCTCCTGCAGGATAGCGAGTCAGACCACATGACTCAAAACACAAACGCCAAGCTGCACGGTAACAGTGCTCAACACAGACAACGTGGTGGTCCCCAAATCAAAGACGCATGTCTTTACCTCGTCATCAGCGTTGACCAAAGTGGTGACGGTGTCATTTCCAATGCCCCAGGAGGTCTGGCTCTTCCACAGCAGGTCAGATGGGGGACTGTGGGCCACACCAGCATCAGCAGACCACACCTGTACACACAGGGCAGGTTAGTACATCGTATTTTCAAAGACTGGACACACATATGAACAAAGAAATCTGATTTGATTATAACATGCCTATGCCAACTCATAATTGAATGAGAAAATACTCTTAAATTTCATTTGTCACGTGATTAATCAATACAAAAGTTTACAAAACCATGTGGTTATTTCTGAGACTTTGTAGTTACTGAATTATCAAAGAAAATGCTCCATTGGTACACAGGAACAGCTCTTCTTGATATTGCTCACCGTCACAGACTGTCCACCCTTGAGAACAAACTTTGGGGAGAACTTGTAGACGACCTCTTCCCCATCGTCAACCTGTCTCTTCAACCTCCAGTTGCCCAGCGGCTGGTCCTAGAACACACAGGTAGACTCAGCATACAGGGAGCTTCAGCAGAAGGCCTCGGGGTGGAACGATCAACATTCATTGTAGAATAAGCCAAACCCTAATGCAGCCTGTACATTCTCTGCTTGGAACACTGAAGCTACTCATCCCCAAGACTCTCACTCACTTCAGTGGTATCATTGGTCAGTGTGACTGCGTTTCCATCCATATCAGTGGGTGATATGGCGACTGCTCCGCTAGCTGTGGCATCTTCGGACACCAGCAGCTGTCCTTCATCCTTAGCTACAGCCTCCCCCCTCTTCCTCTTGGAAGAGCGGGAGGAGGAAGACCCTGTTAGCCTGGAAACAGTGACTCGAGAAGACGGGCTCGGGGACAACTTCAGTCTGAAAGAGGAACAGCGGTCACTAGTTACAGGGAGGAACACAAGTGTCCGGCAGGTGGCCATGCGGTAACAAAGTAGTGGGTAATTTTTTCTGCAAAACGGCCTTGTTGGATCTGCGAGCATGGTGGCTTGCGATTGTTGGACTGAATCTGCATAAAGTCGTAATAATGCAAATATAGAAACACAGTCGACCTGATGTCAGACCTATCGTGCCTGCTCTGTCGCTATGAATGGATCTGTCAAACTCACAACCAAACATCTCGTCTTTCGAAACAACATGGAGCTGTTTTACAGAGTTTGTGTCGGTGTGTGTGCGTCCTACCTGTGCTCCTCTCCCTCCAGCAGTTTTCTGTATGCGTGGATCTCCATATCCAGCGCGAGCTTCACGTCCAACAGCTCCTGGTACTCACTGAGCTGCGAGTTCATCCGGTCTCTCAGCTCGTTCATCTCATGCTCCTTTCTCTCCATGGCCCGGCGGTGCTTGTCTCGCTCTGCTGACAGAATCTCCTCCAGCTCTCTGATGCGATCCTCAGAGGCAGCCGCCTTCAAACATACAAGCGAGCGACCAGCGTGACCATTCATTCATATAGCCAATGAGACACCCTTAGCTGAATAACAAAAGGAGCTGAAACGCAGAGGGGTGCGTCACAAAGCAGTACCTGTTTCTGCAGGGCGCTGAGCTGGAACCCAAAGCTCTCTATTCTCATTCGGGACTCCTGCAGCTCCTCTCTGGCAGAACCCATTGCCTGGTCATTGATCTCAGAGGACACCATGGCATTATCCAACTGGAGTGACAACAAGACAGAGTTTGCAGTGAGTCAAAGCCTCAAAGATAAAAGGAAAAGAAAAAACATAAAGATGTGTCCCTCACCTTGGCCTTGAAGGTGTGCTCCAGTTCCTCCTTATACACAGAGACTTGCTCGTCATGTTGCCTCCTCAGGTCCTGGTGGGATCAGACAAATCTTATTGGGAGAAATTCTCAAATGAAAGCTCCTCCTTAAGTCATGTAGTAATTCCCACAGTGTTCCGTTAATACAACAGAAACACGTCGTCAGTCACAAAGCCGTTTCTCTACTTCACACAATTGACTGAGCTTTTGGTCTTCTCGGTTAGAGAGTTAAGCATCAAGCATTATTTTCTTTAACTTTACTCATATCAGCTAATTCTGAACAAAACCAGATGCAAAAAATGATGTTGAGGTAATAATCAAAAATCGTAATTTAATTGTTTTTACAGATTCAACTAAGATTTTTTTTAGAGTAGATGATTTCCCCCCCAAATGAATCGTCACCAACACCAACATGGTCATAGCTGCAGTAATGTCATTAAAATGAACACTAGTGAAAATAGATTGCAGACACATCGCAAAACAAACCATGGCCTCTGTAATTTGATTGGCTCTTGCTGTTGTCAATGATCAACAGTTACTAGGGACTTCTTATGTTCATATCAACCCCATATGTGCATACTTTATCACTGATATCACTATACATGTTGTGTAAGTATAGTGCTTGTACTTCTCAGTCCTCCCACTGATATGACAATGGTTACCATTCATCCCAACATACCTGTAAAGCTGCTGCCAGTTTGAACTCGTAGTCATGCCTGACCCCAGAGTCCACCTCCACTACCCTCATCTCGTGCCGACGCCGAGACTCGCGCACCTCCTGAACACAAGGAAGACGCCCAGAGAGCAACTGTGAGAAACTTCATCCATCGGTCAGAACAATCTCTGCCTTAAATACAGACAGGAATGTATTCCCTTCTGAACATAATGCAAAACGTTATGGTACAGCAAAAACACAAATATTGTATCATCACAATGTTGAATCAATAGTTCTATTCAATGTTTTTAACCATTGCACAAAGTTTTCTTTGAGTCAGACACACACACTCTTACCTCTTCAAACATGCCCTTCCTGAACGCCAGCTCTTCACTCAGTGATTGACAGCGGTTCTCAAAGTCTACGCGCATGAGTGTCTCCGCCTCCAGCTGGCGCTTGCCAACAGCATGGCTGTCCTCTGCCTGTAAGAAACATGAGCACATGGAAACTCATATAATGATCTAAATGTATCTAACTAATAAAGTTAGTTAAACTGGGAAAAACTCCAAAGTACCTCAAAATGTAACTTGCACACACAAATGTACTTAGCTACATTCCAACGCTGGCGCACAACATTGTTGACGACAGATCTAGAATTGCAATGTAGGTCTCTAAATATATCAACACGATGCATTTAAATTGTAAATGTCCAGCATTTTCTTCCAACGGATGCTTTCCCTAAAGTCTCACAGCATCCTGTAGGGATCATTGTTTCATTCAAACAACACTGTTTGTCTTCAGACTATTTAACTGTTACTAGTATATTTCTAACTTGTATATTTACTAGTATATTTCTAACTTGTTTTCGTCCTGAACGTCCTCCCAGTACTCACCTTAGCCAACACACTCTTGATATCAGCCAGCTCACAAGTCAGAGCAGCGTTCTGGCTCAGAGCTGTAGAAAGAGCTGCTTCACTTTTGTGCAGCTGGCCCTCTAATCCACCGGCCCTGGACATCGCTGCAGCAAGATCCCCATCCTTCTTCTTGGCACTGGAACACATGAAAGAGGGAGGACAACACAGTTATGGCTTCACACTTCCCGTTGACTTGCCCTTCCAAGGGACCCTGATAGTAACACTCATCTGGTTTCCACATCCATCCCATCTCAAACAATGTGACTTGTGGACTGTATCATATCACCTGCGTGTGGCTTCTTCCAGGTCAGCTTGGGCCTTGCCCAGGTCGATCTGGAGCCTGGCTCTCTCTCTGGCAGTTTCATCCAGAACCCGTCGAGCATCGGCTAACTCGGCTTCATACAGAGACTTAAGGCCGGTGACCTAGAGAGAGGGAAACCCAGACATTACTAGACAGCTCAGCTGGGTAAACAATACAGTAATAACCCCAATAACACATTGTTCACACAGTCAGTGCAATAATGTGTGTGACTGGCTGAATGACTTGGTGTAAAGTGCATTGAGTGGTCAACAGACAACAAATACATCTACCATCTTATATCCTACAATTCTCAATTCATTTATTTACTTTCACTAGGACAAATCGCTCTTTATCAATAACTAAATTAAATTGCAATACATTTATTTTGTATAGCCTAAAATGACAGATTTGCGTCGAGGGCTTTACAATCTGCACACACTCATTTCCTGGGGACATACATTCCAACAAGACTATCAAAAACACATGTAGACCCGCCAGTTAACTCCAGATAGTGGGTGTAGAAACCTACCCGCTGATGTTGAACTACGATTGCGCCAGTGCACTATTTTTATAGTCTATTTAAACAACAATCGCAAGAGCAGACTGGAGCACCAGAAGGCATCCCAACTCGGTATACAACCCTGCAGGGATTGCCAGATGTGGGTCCCGCCTCTCCAGAAGCGTTGCCGCTGACATTTTGTTTTGACTATCAGTGTCAAAGTGCTGAGGCCAACTAACAGTACTGTTGGCTACAGGGGGGGGAGACTGACGGATTTATACTAAGGTACAACATCTATGTACTCTATACGTAAAAATATTAGAGCGATGTATACTAATGTAATGCAGCAAGTGAAGTCTCCGAGTTTCTCTGTGCTTTGTTGACATAGCTAGACAGCTATGCATTCTTTTAGCGCATGTTAATGCGGGTGGGTGTTCCCCAACCGCTCGCTCTCAGCCTGCAGCTAATAATCCTGACTTGACAGACAGCGTTGTTATGGAGGCCTTTGTCAGCTGCCACCCTCAACCATAGCCATGTTGAGAGCAATAGATCCTTTCACCTCACGTGTACACACACCAATTAGTTCCATACACGTTTTGTTTCACAGCCTACATGAGAACAGAGAAATAATCTCATACTGTGGAGATTTAGGGTCCTGGTGTGACCATATGCTCGTTATCTAAAATTATGTCTACCTGTTGTTGTATACAGTGATGTGTAATGATATCCATGTTTTGGGATAAAAGTATATATCACATGTTGCGAAATATTTTTTAAATAATAATTTAAACGTACAAACAACTGTTTTGGGACTGAACCCTGGCAAAGAAACAATACAAACTGAAATAAAGCATTATTTCCCCAGAACAAAAGTAGTGCTATTGTAAACAATGCACGTATAACCCTCTCTCCGGACACATACCGCGGCTCAGGTGACTGGGCCCACAACACTAACTGACATATCACCAGTGCAACTTCTGACAAATACAAGGATACACGCGAGGGAGATACACTCCGGTGGCGATTACCCAGAACTTATTGGACGAGCTTTTATCAGAAAGACTCGGTATGACTCACAGAATCATTTTTAACAATAAATCTGCCTAACATTCTACATCCCGCACGTTCGCCGTGACGCGACGTTCCACCCGAATATAAACGAACATCGGGATTCGCCCAGTGGAGATAGGCGCGCAGAACCGCCCGCCTTAATCTCCCCGGTTCTGTTTGAATGCAGATCGGCGAGTGCAATGGCGCGTGCTTCATTCACAGAGACAAAGTTAACTTGATGCAGCGTCTCTATCAGTGACGTAACGCATTACAATGAAACGTCGGTAAACTAACATGGGCGCACCGATAAACTAGTGGATAAAAAATATTGGATGAACTTCCCCCGTTTTAAGGAAAATGGGCGGTTAAAACTTCTGCTCACGTGGACGAATAGTGTAACGCTAGAGCGATGGCTGCCGGTACCGGCCAGGTGGGATCTGGCTGCGAGGCGGCGCGTGTACGAGGGGAAGAGTTGAATCGTTTTTGTTACTCACCTCTCTGGTGGTTACGTCCTCTTTCTCGGACACTTTGACCATCAACCGATCGTTCTCCAATTCCAGCGACCGAACGCGGTCGATGTAAACGGCCAGTCGGTCGTTCAGGTGCTGCAAATCTTGTTTCTCTTGTAGGCGAGAGATCCGCGTTGGGGAGAGGGGTGTGGAGGCCGCCGTCCGGCCAGCTTCACGGCTTGGGGTAGCTGTAGCCATGACGGTTCTTTCAACAATCCTGAGTTTGCTTCTTCGCTCCGTGAGGAAAAAAGATTCGCGTTTCTACTGCAGTCGTTATACGGGGACGCAAAATCGGTTGATCTCCTGAACCAGCAATAGGAGGGCAATCAATGAGTCGAGTGCTCATGCAGCGTCTCAGAGTGGAGTAAACCGCGCGGAACCACTGATGTTATTCCAAGATGGCCGACTCCTCTATTAAGACCGCGCCAAAAGCAGAGACCGCTTCCGGTCTCGCAATGGATGATGGGAGAATGGGAGAGATTTTACGAAAATTGAGGAAATGGCATATATTATAAATCTATTGCCTATTTTTGCCAAATGATGTATAAATAGATACGTTTAAAAGCCACATACATATATTAGTGCTGTTAATTTCAAAGAGTCGAACTATAGAACTATAAAAAGCTGTTTTTAACAAAAAAGGCCTTATTTGCTCATGATACAATTATTAGTATTCCCTTTTTTTATTTGTCAATTTCTGTCTATATTGTTATCTTCTGCAGTTGCCTCCTGATATGTTGGTTTGAATTAATGTATTTTGTTTTTTGACAATTTGTGAAGTTGTAGATGTGCAATTTGTAAAAACAACAAAAGAACACACACACTCTCGTGGGGAATCTACAACCACTATGACCCAAATACAATTAAACACCGTTAGGAATCTTTTGCATTCATGACTCAGGGCTGCTACAGGTAGACATCCCGTCATTCAGTTCAGTTCAAACATGTCTAGTCACTGAATATGTAGTTTAGTTGGTTCACCTAATGTGGCCCAAGCTAAGCGAACACATGTATTTCTCTCTTGAAAGACAATGTACAACTTGTACAGTACAAGTAACATGTAAAAAAGGGAACACATAATAAAAATAGAAAATAAGAACAATATATTTTTTATTTGCCTATTATACAAAATAAAATAAGTGTTTTTTTGTGTGTTTTCAGGAGACAAAGCTATACACATTTCTCCAAAGTAAGTGTAACTGTCATCCGTATTCTCAGTTATGAAGCAGTGACCTTCCATAATAACTTGTGTGAAAAAATATTTCAATAAAGAATATATTTCTTAAAAATTCGTAGAATTTTTAAAATATCATCATCATTTGTTCTACATCCTCCCACCCCGGACACAAACTATTTAAACTCATCCTCTCTGGTAGACGCTACAGATCACTGTTCGCCAAAACCTTCAGACACAAAAACAGTTTCTTCCCCCTCGTCGTCTCACTATTGAACAGCTAACTCACTGTAGCATATATATTTATATATTTATCCCTGCACTTCTTGCACTACTATTTCACAGCTACTGTATATATAGCCATTCCGCCTTATATATACTTTCTTACGTCACTTTCTTAAACTTCTTAGACCACTGCACTGTTTTGTTTTGCATTATGTTGTAATATATGTTGTCTAAGCACACTGAGAGTCACTTTACCAAGTCAAATTCCTTGTTTGTGCAACTTACTTGGCCAATAAATCTGATTTTGATTCTGATTCTGACCTTGCGCCACAAAAAAAACCGTAGTACTTATTTCCCACCAGCAGGGGCACTGCTCTACCGGTGCAGAAGCAGAAGTGTCTTCCGGGTCAAGCCTTTCATTACCCCGCCTCTTTCCTCCAGCAGTCCTTCCGGTTTTACCGCCATCATAGACAGCAGGTAAGACTTAAATGTGGAAAAATATCAGCTAAAAGCCACGGCAAATCTCCGCCATCCGTTCGTTTCTACCGAATTACTTGAAACTACGGTGACCTAAAGACTTCACTTAACGTCTGAGCCCATTATTTTAGCAGAGCAACACGTTTATTAACTATAAATGTGTAGCCTCGTCAGTGATTTGACCAACGTCCCTGTTTCTGTTTCTTCAGCGCCCGGAAGCAACTCATTCTGTATTTAACAAGGTTTACAGTCTCGATACGATGCACAAAGTCTCATTATGACATGAAGCCGGTCCACATATTTAATTTGTATGTAAATAAACACTACACAATCTCCCACGTATGTCATTATTACTGCCTCGCGCGATGTAAGCCGGTACCTGGCGCATGTTGTACGGAGCAGAATGCTTTATTTCAGAGTTCTACACATGTTGAGCAAACGCTTTGCTCCGGTGAGCCTCGTTCAGTGGTACTGCTGTGCTGCTGTCTGTCCTAATGCTTGTGCGCTCTCTCCTGCAGACATGGCTATTCGCTACCCGATGGCCGTTGGCCTCAACAAAGGCCACCCAGTCACCAAGAACGTGACTACTCCCAAACACAGCCGCCGACGCGGGGTGAGTATCTGCTGTGGACGCTCGTGAGGGCTCAATGTATGCAACTGGGAACCTTGTTCAGGGATTCTTTCCCATCAAGAAGCGTCCACACGGGACACATGCTGTTTTGCAGTGTGCATACAAACACAAGGGATATGTAGTTATGCTTAGACTATGAATGTTTCATAGCGTAACTTGGTGTTAAATCATTACGTTTATATTGTAGAGATGGTACATATTAAGCTGTGTTAAAACTACCATCGAGTAAATGTCCTGGTCTGGACATTTTTTAAGTTTACTTTCTGATACAAATCCATGTACTGAAATCTTGTGGACTCTTTTCAGTTGATCTTATGGAAACCACATGTTTTTGTCTCGAACCAAACATAGTTTTAATTGTACATTTTAGTTAAGCCATTTACCCTAGATAAAAAGACGCTAAAGGTGAAGAATTGGACATTTTCAGCCCTTTTCCTCGTCCCGACTAACTTTTATCCTTGTTTTAAACACTGCTGCTGGTTTTATGTGAATATTAACTTGTTCCAGGATCTGCTAAATTACCATCAGTGCTGTCAGTTGTACTTTAATATACACTTGTATGCAAACACAACATTTAGAGTAAAACTTTGTCCTGCAACTCAAGTGTTCTTCTTGCTAAACTTTCCTATAATTAGACATGCAAAATCCATGAAATTGAATGTGTTGTTTCTTGGATATGTATAATGTGTATATATATATTCAGAAAGACGCACAAGCGCCTCTCGCAGACGTTATATAATATGTTGGTCAAGTCACGGTTGAAGTGCTTGCTGACTGTCATTAAATGGCACTTCAAACTGGCTAAAAGCAGGATGACCAAAACAACTTCTTGTTGCGTTATCAAGTTTGTTTGTTGGTTCGTGTAACCGGCCTCCATCCAAAATTATTTGCATTAATTTAGGGATCGACATTACCCATTACGTGTCCCCTAAAGCTGTAGCGCACAGGACTGATCACTGTTAAACGTATACAATGTTTGATGGGTCAAGTAAAGTTGGCAGTGTTGCCGTACTCATTTCCTCTGTAGGGAGTCGGTAAGGATCCCACTTCGGATGAAGTGTAGCATGTTTGACAGCCGTCTCTTTTCTTCTTTCTCCACAGCGTCTGACCAAACACAGCAAGTTTGTTCGCGACATGATCCGTGAAGTGTGCGGTTTTGCCCCGTACGAGAGGCGCGCCATGGAGCTGCTGAAGGTGTCAAAGGACAAGAGAGCCCTCAAGTTCATCAAGAAGAGGGTAAGTTAGAGTTCTGGTTCTTCTCTTCTCACTCACTGATGTAGGGGGGGAGAAGGATACCTGATTCAGTCTAACGATGCTGTATTCCCTCCTCAGATTGGCACTCACATTCGCGCCAAGAGAAAGAGGGAGGAGCTGAGCAACGTGCTGGCAGCAATGAGGAAAGCTGCCGCCAAGAAGGACTAACCTGTCACTTAATAAAACGTTGGCTAAACTACAACATCCCGATTGCTGGTCTGTTTATCTTGTCCTTTCCAGCACACTTGGGAATGCTTATCTACCTGGTCTATTCATTTTGGGAAAACCATCATTGAACATTCAACCTCGCAACATGGCCATGCTGTGCAAATCAAGTGTTAGTCAGGGGTTTATGATATTGATACACTTGAGTTTTCCAATATTATGTTTTGTTGTCTGTCACTATATTAATCGTTTACCTGCACATATTGGTGACAGAATGCGGCTCAGGCTAAACTAAAGAAGGGTTTGATGGAGTGTTAAAAGCACATCTCATTGTTCTATTTTTGTGAAGAGTTTTTACTTCGATCTGATGCACATAGTGGTCCTTTTTAACACTAGTTTACTTAAATTATTGCTTTAAAGAAGCAAAATATGGACAGTGTTTGGAATTGTATCCCTTGTATTATGAGCTGTATTATATCACCGATACCTTATACCATTTCTGCCAATAAATCCCACTCTGACCCGCTAAGGATGACTGCCTAACACTGTATGCTAAACATTTCATATTCCTCCACCCAAATGTTTGACCGTTAATGTACTCAAACTTGTCAATGTCAGTTTTATTTGTCAATTTTCATACGTGCAAACATACAGAAGATTGAAATTGCGTTTCTCTTCTGTCCAACAAAGTGATAGTGATTTGTGCAACATAGAGACAATGTAAAGTGAATAGACAACATAAAGTCCATGGACAATATAAAGTGCAACATAGTAAAAGAACATGTAAACATATAGACAACAAATTGGACGAGCAACATTCAGACGTGAGTCTGAGGGAGGACGGGATGGGAGGATGGGGAGAGATCAGCTTCCTGACAGCCTGGTGGATGAAGCTGTTGGTCAGCCTGGTGGTGCGAGCCCGGAGGCTCCGGTATCTCCTTCCAGAGGGCAGGAGGCTGTAAATAAATGTGAGGTATTGTGAGTACACTGAAGACTACTTTAACAGTGGCTGTAATTCACAGATTTGTACGAAGCAAAAGCCCCGTAAGGCTTCGAAGGAGAAGCAGCTCTGTCGTGGAAAGAAGCGTGGTTGCTTTAGCCATTTTAATTGGACAGTGGCTACATAGATGGGTTGGAACAAAACAATCCTCCAAAGATAATTACTGGCTACTTTATGGATGATGTGATGGATGCTGGCAGATGCCCTGACAGACCCAGATGTGACTTAAGAAATATAAAATGGACGTGGCTGAAATGCAGCGACAGTATCTTTGGTCCAAGCCCTGCAAACCAGTGCATTGAGTGATGGTGGCTGATCTTGCAAAGTGAGTGTTTCCAGTTTTGGACTGACCTATTTGACAGACTGAGAGAAGACTTCTTGTGGGCGACTGAGGTTCTGGTAGAGCAGGGTTGTCCTCCAGCTAAAGGACAAGGTGGTGTGATCCCTGGCTCCGCTAGCTGTGTTGTGTCCTTGGCAAAGACACGTATAATTGTAGCTAATATATGCATGCAGAATTTAAAGTACTCTGTTGTCCATACATTAACCATTTGTAAGAACTATGTCAATTGCAAAGTCCACCCATTTATTAACGGATTTAAATATTAAAATAGGTAAACAATCACAGCAAACAAAGTGGCTTTATGTTTACCTTTTTAACTGCAATTTCTTCTAAAGTAATGTGTCAAAAGGCTTATGGAATGGTTGACAATGCCCAGCTGTCTTTTGGTAAATGATAAGGGCACTTGATTAGAGTATGTTAAACAAATTAAGATGTTGAATTAAAAAAATAAATCAATTAAACAATATTAGACTTATGTGACATTAACTTTTTTTTTTACATGAAAAAAGATATTTCAATTTAAATGAAGGTATTGTGGATCCAAAGTGCTGAAATAACTAAATCTGAAGTCAGCTTCAGTAAAATAATGACTGAAATCTTGACACTAATACTTTAAACTGATATCATGTAGTTTTGGAACAACAGCAGTTATGTGACCATAACAGATCATGAAATACACCGTGTGCAGAATTATTAGGCAAGTTGTATTTTTGAGGATTTCTTTTATTATTGAACAACTACAGTACTCTGTCAATTCAAAATGTCAATGAACCTCCAACCTGAGTATTTTAGAAAGTAAAAGTGAGGTTTTGGCTTTCTTAGGAGAAAATCTATGTGTGCACAATTATTGGGCAACTATTAGTGTGCACAATTATTATGCAACTAAATAAAAAACAACACATTTCCCATCTCACTTGTTATTTTCCATCTGTTAACGTGAGAATAATAAACAAACAACAAAAAATGTACAATCAAACATTTCTGACATTAAAAAAACGAACTCAGTGACTAATATAGCCACTCTTCTTTTCAATAACGGTAATAAGCCTTCCATTCATGGACTCGGTCAGTTTCTTGATCTGTTGACGATCAACGTGTTGTGCAGCAGCAGCCACAGCCTCCCAGACACTGTTCAGAGAGATGGACTGTTTTCCTGCACTGTAAATCTCCTGTTTAAGAAGCTCCACAAGTTCTCCATCGGGTTGAGGTCCGGTGAGGAAGGGGGCCATGCCATTATTCTGTCATCTTGAAGGCCTTTACTGGCTAGCCACGCAGTGGAGTGCTTCGATGCACGCGCTGGAGCATCGTCCTGTGTTAAAATCATGGTCTTCTTGAGAGATGCAGACTTGTTCCTATTCCACTGCTTGAAGAAAGTGTCTTCTGAAAACTGGCAGTAGGTTTGAGTTGATTTTGAGTCCATGTTCAACCCGAAAAGGTCCAACTAGCTCATCTTTAATAATACCAGCTCATACCAGTACCCCACCTCCACCTTGCTGGCGTCTGAGTGGAAGTGGAGCTCTGTGCCCCTTACTGATCCAGCCACGGCCGATCCATCTGGTCCGTCAGGACTCACTCTCTTCTCATCAGTCCATAAAACCTTTGAAATATCTTTCTTCAGATAGTTATTGGCCCAGTTTTGACGTTTCACCTTCAGTGTCTTGTTCACTGGTCAGTGGTGGTCGGGTTTCAGCCTTCCTGACCTCGGCCGTGTCTCTGAGCGATGAGCACCTGGTACTGCTGGGCCCTGCAGGTAGGTTGCAGTTCTAGAATATGACAGCGCTGGAGGAGGATGGGTTCCTGGTAGCTTCACGTTTCATTCTTCTCACATCTTTGGCAGTTACTTTGCGTCTTTTCTCTCTCAACATGTTTCTTGCGACCCTGGCATCTATTTGCAACACAGCGTTTGATGGTTTTATGATCACGCCCCAATATCTTAGTACTTTCAAGAGTGCTGCATCCCTCTGAAAGACTTTTTACAATTTGTGACTTTTCAGAGTCAGTTACATCTCTTTTTTGGCCCATTTTGCCCGAGGAAAAGAAGCTGCCTAATAATTATGCACACCTTGATATAGGGTTTTGATCTCCCTAGGCCACGCCCTCCCTCATAACACAGATACACATGACCTGATATGCTTAAATACAATTAAAATTCAAGTTTATACAGCTTGGAGTTGGATAATATGCATCAAATTTATGATATGGTCAAAATACTCACTTGCCTAATAATTGTGCACACAGTGTATATGTTATTACAAATACAAACACATACAAGTAAACCGTGTATTTCCAACACTGAGGAACAGCCGCTGTGAAGCGGATGGAAGGTGCCTCTGTGGGGGTTGTGGAGGTAACATGAAGAGCAGATGCTTTCAAGTGTCCACACAACGTTTACAGGCAATTCAATTCACTGTATTTAGGATCCCTCAAAATCACAAATGTGCACCAGAGGGCGTTCCAATCTGCAGGTAGGTTCATATTTGTTCCCTCTAATATCAAAGATCAATTGACCCTCAACATCATCCTCCATGATTGAATAAGTCCATGATTGAAATCGTGATCGTCCCTCTCTTTCTCTTACTAGCGTATTCCTGCAACACATCCATGGAAGGAGGCCTAGCTGCTCCAGAATATGTTTCCGGAGAGAGAGGAAAGGCATCATCAAGACCAGAGTACTCCATCCATGCTTTCTGTGTGGAAACAACAATATCATCTAAGCATCCACACGATGTAATGTGGGTCAATGTGGGGTAAGGTAAAGGTGAGAAACACTCATCAGGGAGAGCGCTGCTTGTATTTGCAAATACTGCGCTGCTTCCACCATGAATTACATCTAGAACTAAGAGATACAAAAGGGTAATTTTTGGACCGGGTTTGATTTGATATTTTCTGGTAGCTATAATAGTGATTTAAGACCTTGCATGGCATACATGTGTTGTCTTCCAAGTCATTAAGTTGTATTTAAAGTCCCAGCAGTTGAGCTGGAACCTTAAATGTGATAGTTTTTGTCACCGTTTTTTATCCTCTGAATTACATTTAGCTAACATACACATTTCCATCGCAAAGCGATTAATGATACGCAACATATATAACTACAAAGCCTTGATTGGTGATGCACCATCATATCTTAAGGAGCTTGTAGTACCGTATCGCCCGACCAGAGAGCTGCGCTCACTAAATGCGGGGCTACTTTTGGTTCCTAGAGTCTTAAAAAGTAGGATGGGAGCCAGAGCCTTCAGTTATCAAGCTCCTCTTTTAAGGAACCAGCTTCCACCTTCAGTCCGGGAGGCAGACACAGTCACCACATGTAGAGTAGACTGAAGACTTTCCTCTTTGACAGAGCTTATAGTCAGGGCTGAATCAGGTTTGCCCTGGTCCAGCCCCTGGATATGCTGGTATAGGCTTATAAGCTGCTGGGGGACATTTAGTATACACCGAGCATCTATCTCCTCTTTTCTCCCTCCTTATGGATGAATTTGTATCTCTCTATTGCACATTACTAACTCCGGCGACTGTTGAGACTCCGCCCACTCCTCCTCTACCTGCTCCAGCATATCTTAAACAGCTTGTAGTACCATATTGCCCCACTAGAGAGCTGTGCTCACTAAATCAGAATCAGAAACATTTATTTGCTATGAAACACAAATAATTTGACTTGGCGGCTGGTGTGTACATTAGACAGACAAACAAACCAAAAACAATCAACAACAATCAATAGTCAATATAGTGCATAGAATAAATTCGGGGCTGCTTGTAGTTCCTAGAGTCTTTAAAAGTAGGATGGGAGCCAGAGCCTTTAGTTATCAAGCTCCTCTTTTATGGAACCAACTTCCACCTTCAGTCCGGGAGGCGGACACAGTCACCATATTTAAGAGTAGACTCAAGATTTTCCTTTTTAATAGCGCTTATAGTTATTTAGAATCAGTTTTACCCTGGTCCAGCCCCGATATATGCTTATAGGCTGCTGGGGGATGTTTTAGGATACACTGAGCTCCTCTCTTCTCTCTCTCTCTGTATGGACACATTTACGTCTTTTCATTGCACATTACTAACTCTACTTCTCCCCGGAGTTTTTGTGCCTCGTTCGCTGTGCCTCCTGCCTCAAAGGCCAACCTCATTGGTCGTCTGTCATCTTTCGCAATGCCTCGTGCCTGGTGGGCCGGCCTTCTGCCTCTGTGATCTTGCCCGCTGACATTGCCCTGCTGGTGACCCCCCCTCCCCCCTCTCGGGCATGGGAATGGGAGGAGTTTGGGGAGGCTGGACCCGGGTATCTAATTTGTATGCCTCCTGGACGTCTCCCATGAGAGGTTTTCTAGGCACGTCCAACTGGGAGGAGATCCCGGGGAAGACCAAGGACACGCTGGAGGGATAATATCTCCCAGCTGGCCTGGGAATGCCCCGGTATCCCCCAGAATGAGCTGGAAAGTGTTGCGGGTGAGAGTCCGGGTCAGCCTGCTGGGTCTGCTGCTCCCGCGACCCGACCCAGGATTAAGTGGATGAGAATGGATGGATGGATCTCATAATTTTGACTTTTTATTTTGTTATGACTTACCATGATGATATTTTCCTTCTAACATTATCACTTATCAATTTTCATCTGATTCTTTTTCTTTTACAGGCGGAAGGGCCTTCCATATCCATCAGTTAAATAAGTGTCTACATTCTTGCTTATCTGTCACATATCAGGTGTAGCAGTTTGGTGATTCACAGACTGTACTGCCTCCCCCTCTGGCTACTGGCACAACCGCATCCATGTGTGCTACATGTAAAAGTTGTGTCCTTAGTTCACCCATCCTAGGTAAAAGTTAGAGCTGGAGAGCTGGCACTAATTCAGGTGTATTGGTTCAGTCAGGGTGTGGTACTACCAAAAAACTGTTTTTGGCATTGAGTCAGAGGTATTTCTGATTTACAATAGGTGTCATTACCTGTTTGAAGACACTCCTTTAGAGAGATGGTTTCAGCTATATTCTCACTTCTTTTCAACGACAGTATAAATTAATTCTAGTTGACGGTTGGGTTTCCCAAAAAATAATAATAACCAGTCATATTGTGTTCCTTCCATGTGCACAATTTAAAACAGACTGGACCAAACAACAGAAGGTTGTCTGGTAGTTTGTTGGAACTGACTAAAGCAAGAATTAGATAAGAGTTGAGAGTAAAAGTCAAAGCAATGGTCACATGTAGAAACAACAACATTGATGACCAGATGGTTCTGTTACAAAGCATCAATTTACAGAGCTGGATGAGGGGAATCCATGTGAAGCTATAGCGCTAGTTCAGTCGGGAGACCATACCCTCCAAGCCCACCATTTATTCCTCTCAGGTCTGCCAATCATTTCTCACTCATGCTCACTCATCGTCATCGTTCGGCGCCATCAATCATGACACCAGCTGCGCAGATCAGCTGGCTTCCTATCTAATAAACACAAGGAAACAATGAAATGTTTTTTAGCCTATCATCTTGGGAGTTTCTCCTGATCCAATGTGAGGTCCTGCGACAGGGATGTGGTACGTGTACAGATTGTAAAACCTGCTGAGGCAAATTTGTAATTTGTGATTTTGGGCTATATAAAATAAACTGAAACTGAATCTTGCTGCTGTCTCATTTAAATATGACTGTCTCTCTACCGTCAGTTTATTCATGTGGCTGTTACACCCACCTCTACCTCCCGATCTCCGTCCAGTCTTCGTGGATCCATCAACTTATCATTCAACTTATTTATCAGCTCACCAGCACCACCAGGTCTGGACTCCACGGGTGGGGATCTCCCTCAACTACTAATGATACAAATAAATATGATCCTTTCTTTATCTGACTGGTCTCTCCTGATTGAACCAGTATGTGCTGCCAAAACTAGACTAACCGTGAGACATAAAGAACCAGCACCATTTCTGACCAAGCCCAACCGCAGCCCGAACCTGGCGGGTTTCCTTTAGAACCGAAGCTTGTCTGCACAATCCATCATGTACAGCCACAAAGGACGTGGAGCCTGTCTTACCTTTACAGTTAACAAGGTTGAACAAATGTTTTCTGAAAAATGAAAGGTCTGAAAAATACAACAGAAGTGATTTAGTTCATAAATCTGTTAATCTCAGTGGCTTTGGTTAATAGAAGAGCATTACTCCTGCCATGTAACTCTACCTCATTGTTACGTCCTCTTTTTATGGTCTGTTTTGAACTTTTGATACATCACTTTGTTTTCATGACTTATATGTGAAACATGTTCTTTAGGTCTTAAGAGGTCCAGGGTTTTTAATTTGGGAAAAAGTACATTTTCACATGAAGTTGATCCTCGAGTCCAAGTGGTCGTTTTTAAGCCAAATTTGAAGAAATTCCCTCAAGGAGTTTCCAAAGTATCGCATTCACGAGAATGGAGCAGACATATAAATACTGTGGCATAAAAACAGTGTCAGTTGTTGGTGCGAGTCACAGCACGCCATGCATGCCACTCTGTGCAAGTCTGCGGGCTGGTAACAGACAACAACATGCAGGACTTACTTACACAATAGTTGCCATGGAAAACGGATCCACATGATACCATAGGCAGGAATCTACAAGCAGCAGGCTGTCCCACATGCAGGAGGTGTCTGTGGGATGCGTCCCCTAACCTGCACAGCTGTGCACCGTCCTCCAGGTTTTCTACAAGGCCTTGCTGATTATCTTACTGGCCTCTGGACGATTAACTATACCAGATAAATCATGCGGTGTATCGCATTATGCTGTATTAGTATAACAGTTATAACCTCTGTTTGCCAAACACACTGCATGACTATGCTGCCCATCGGCTAGCTAGCTCTCCTCCTGCGTCACTGAAGTCAACAATGGTATACAGTCAAATATACAGTATGTGAATCACTGCAAACACCCCAGTTCCTTGAGCATGCATTGATAAATAAACACAAACACATTATCATTATTATTTTTACAATATTGTAAGAGTGAAATTGTATGATGTAAACGTAATTACATGTATTAGTTATGACCACTATTTGGCGCTGTTCAGCATCTGGAGGTGTGGGGGTAAAGTGAGGAAAGGAGAAGGGAGAAGAGAGGAGAAGAAGATAACTTGGCAATATAGCTGGAATGTGGAGTTGAACTAAAGTTGAATAAAACCCAGAACGTCTTGGGCTGATTTATTCCTGCTCATACACCAATGTTGCCTGCAATATCACCTGCTGTTATTTTTGGTAAACAGTCGAATTGGCAGTGTCAATCTACCATTTAAATGTTCACTTAGCCAGTGAACATACGGTCCCTTATCGTTAGAGTGTTAAAGTAACACTGAGCATAGTGTTAACATTTCAGAGTTAATGGAACTCTGGTAAGAGTTATTATTTGACTCTACACTACACTGAGAAGTGTTATTTTTGATTGACACTTTGAGTGTCAAATGTAAATAAAACTTGTAGTGTTACATCTAGACTTTTCTGTGTAGAATAATTACTCTTACCAGAGTTGCGTTATCTCTGAAATGTCATCACTACGTTCAGTGTTACTGTAGCAGGTCTACTGCCGCTCCCCGTGGGTTTCCCCCACCAGCCCCAAGGATCCGTCAGTCTCCAAAAGGTTTTGTTTGATGGCAACATGTTTATTGAGGCAACACACACTCAGCAGACAACTCAGGCAACACGTCTGCTCACTCTCCTCTCTTCTGTTCCGTTCTCCTCCAGCTTTGCCCTTCTTATAGGGGCAGCATCGGCCGCTGACTGATCGCCAATCAGTGAGAGCAGCTGACTGATTGTCAACCAGCCAGCAGCCGAGGCCAAACTGGGGAGAGCTGCCACATTTCCTCACCGTTTGATTTAGGCCGGGGCTCCACCCGGCCTAACCTACTCCCCCTCCCCCTCCCCCACGAGAGCTTGGGCGGGAGAGGGGGCTCTGGGGAACCGGGACCGGGCTCGGGAGGCGGGGGCTCTGGGGGACCGAGTCAACTTTTATTTTTTTTATTTTTTTGCATGACTTTATTTAATTAATTTAAGTTTAAGTGGCCATACACAGTCTCTATGGAGCTCTGGGGGGACTGGGTGCGAGAGGTTGTGGTACTACTCTATATATACTGCTTTCTTACATGAACCTCCGTCAATTCACTTTAACACTGTATATTTTATACAAACATGTTTAACTCTGAATATGTACAGCAACACTGGGGGCGGTTTGCTCCTGCTTGTGGTGTAATAACTCTGAAAGAATCAATATACTTTGACACTGAATTATTAACACTTGGGAATATACTGTGTGCTTGTAACTTTTTCATCATGCCTATTACTCATAGTAATTGAATGTGTTGTAATCCGACAGATGTAGTCTGCATATGTGTTTAGTCACTTTTAGTGAAAACCTGCTTAAAATGAGTATGTACTGTGCATGTAGGGGCCCAGCTGTAAATACGACAAAAAGTACATATATCAGTCAGAGATACTTGCGTCAAAGACTTATCTATTTGTATCAAATGTCTGTATTGTTGGATTAACAGAAGCTCTCAAAGAATCCCGAGCAGCAAGCAGTA
This sequence comes from Liparis tanakae, assembly GCA_036178185.1. Lineage (NCBI taxonomy): Eukaryota > Metazoa > Chordata > Actinopteri > Perciformes > Liparidae > Liparis > Liparis tanakae. The sequence goes on along the minus strand of CM070102.1, from coordinate 16,232,668 downwards.
ACATTAATGGAAGAGTCGTGTTGTGTTTGTCCTCACAACCACCGTTTTCTGTTCCTTTAAACCTTGGGAAGCAATCTTCAGTTGATGGATGATATGAGCATTTTCTACAAAAATATTTTATCAAGATGTTAAAAAGATGACGAAAAAAGAAACCTGGAGGAAAAAGATAAATGGTCAAATGTATGCCACAATAGAAAACAATGGGGAACAATTAAGGATCTGAAAAGTGTAATTTGCTTGTAAAATTCAATGTAATTATATATATATATATATATATATATATATATATATATATATATATATATATATATATATATATATATATATATATATTCAATTTATTGGAAGTTAAAGAATAAACCCCCCAAAACATAACTTTTTCACTCTAACCAACTCAAATGGAGTTATATAAATATTTAATTACAGGATACAATGTGCTAATAACAAAAACATATTATTTCCTTGGTCTCACATAAACTTCTAAGAGCTCAGTGACTGCGGTGGGAACTGCATTCAAAGAGCATCTCCACCTTCACTACGTTTGGAAGATTCAATTCAATTCAATTCTGTTTATTTGTATAGCCCAGTTTCACAAATTACAAATTTGTCTCAGAGTGCTTTACAATCTGTACACATAGATGCAGGTGATGGAGCAGCAGCATGTAATCTCTATAGTGTTGTTGTTCTAGCTGCACCGCAACATGCCTGCTGTTATGTCAGAGTTTGAGATGTCTCACTACACGTAACTTTTAGAGGAGCAAACCAATCCTGAAGTCTCATGAAATTGTCGTTTACAATTGAAGGCCAACGCCCGGTGATCTCAGGTAGGCGTTACTTTCCCACATGACATCTAGCTGGCTGCAGACCACGAGCCTGTGGCACAGTGAATCACAGGCAGTATAATTGAGAGATGTCCGGACAGGTTGGCGATGAAAGGTGTTGACACAACCCAGGAGAAAAAACTAACCAATCTGCTGATCCATTTTCTCAGTGTGATCTGCAATGTTTTCTCTACTGTTTATCGAAAACATGTTCTAAGTTTGGCAAGGGAATTGTTTTTCCCCAAGTTAGAATTTCACTATGCACTGAAAACACAAGGCACATAAAAGTTATGTAAATGTGATCTGTTCGGCAAGAAAACATGAATGCTTTATTTATATTGATCATTTTAGCTTCCATAAAAAAATCACAAATGCTTTATACACTTTATAATAAATCACCTCTGAGCAAATCAATCAATCTATCTATCTATTTTCAAGCTGATCTAGTTACAGCCTCAGATAAATATCAGTATGAGTAACTCTGGCCCTAAATGTCGACATGAGTCCTCCAAAAACGTTCTGCTCTAATTCACATTTAAAGAGACGTCCACTAGGCTGTGAACAGTGTGGACATTGTTTGAGCGGCAGACCTGAGCTCTCACCTTACAGTGCCACAGGTTTCTATTACACAGAGGTCATGTTTCAGTCAGGTGTGCACCTGAGCAGAGAAAGGAGGAGGAGGAGGAGGAGGAGGAGGAGGAGGAGGAGGAGGAGGAGGAATGTGGAGGGAACTGCCTGGTAACAGACGAAGGCCATGATGACCTGACAAACCAACAAAAAACTAACTGAGGAGTCCCCTCTCTCACTCTAACTTCCTGATTATCAAACACACACACAAACAGACACACACACACACACACACACACACACACACACACACACACACACACACACACACAAACAGACAGACACACACACACACACACATACACACACACACACACTCACAAATGCCATTGAGCTCAGAAACATGTAGTCTTTCATTCATTTGACGATAAATAGTCACTCACTAAACAAATGAATTATATGTACAGTCACTTTATGACCAGTTGAATGTGGTTACCACCTGCCCCATAGTCTTCATTGTGAAGGTATTTTTTTACTTTTCTGTAGAGTGAAAGCAAAATGTGGGAAAGTGTTGTGATGGTCAATCCAGTTGAATGTATATTTTGTTGCTAAAACGTTTGTACTTTTACTTTTCGAAAATGTTTTCTTCAACTTGTTATTGACCATTGGTTCTTTAATTATAGTCAAAGATCTCAATACTTCTCAATAACAATGGACTTAAAACTCTAAAACTGAACTAGTGAGGCTTGTTTTGGCCTTTAGCCACACTCGACTGAACGATGACCATCCCCCGACGGAGCTAAAACTATCACAACAGAAATCTAGGCAGTCCCTAAATGTCTTGAAACCCGTCCTGTACAGCTGACTGTTGATACCTTTAGCGGGCGTCACCTCCCTGCATCGGACAAAGAGCTCCAGACTGAGAATGTCCTCCAGTTACAAAGGGCTTGTAACAGTTACACGCCTCGATAACTGCTGCAGCAACTATACATATGAAATAGGATGGTACAAAGAAGCTCAACATATTTTCTTAGGTTTTGAACACATTAATAAGTAGTTTAAACCCGGCTATGAATGTTTTAAAACAGACCAATTAAACCATGTGATCTTCAGATATTATTAGAGCTTTATATGTTCTCAGAAGTTATACAGGTATTTCAATAAATACTTAAACCCTTGCTTTTATCTGCTTCTATTAACCATTTATTAGGTTTTAACAAAGGTCTTATACATGCTTGCTGGGGGCTTAGCGTAAACATTAATGATGTCCAATGGCTTGTAGGTGTTCCTCATGAGAAACCGCTGTCTCTCAACATGAGCATGACATGCAGGGAGCGTCACATGCTAGCTGGGTTAGTGTCTCAGTACACGGACCGACATGTCTAAGCCTTTACTCGTTATGTTTTGCCTTTGTTTGTCTGATTACTCATGCTTTCAGTCGGCAGGGGACAGTTTCCTGTGGAACCGGTTTTTAGCGCTGAATAGAATGACTCCACCCATGTAAGAAGGAGACCGCACCAACCCTGTCAGTACAGAGGTAAACACAGAAGTGAGTTGGATGGTTCAGGGTTACGGCAAGCTGCATACCCAAACCTGTTTCCAACAGTTCATCATCAGGCATTTATTCTGGGTTAATTGGGCACACATTGGTGAAGATATTCATCACCTTCAACTTGAATCTTATGTGTTGATTCACAGGAACAATTATATTGTGTTACATTTGTAATTTATTCTTCATGATTACGTTAGCAACTGTTTAACAATACTGGTTTTCATCACTGTATGTCACGTTTACATCACGAGGCAAACCGGTTAGCAGGAAAACATGTTCATTGTACGTTTCCGCAAACCATAAACACATTAAGTTCTTAATGTAGGTTTTTGCATTCGGTCAGAGCAAGAGATGTAAATCGAGCAACAGTACACCAAACAAAGAAGTGCACCAAGGCAGGGGTGGCTGGTGACATCTTTTTGTAGTAGGGCCATCCAATCAATTTCAGCAAACATCCCATAATGATTATATGCAAAAGAAGGATCAAACAAGCATTTCTACTTAGTAGTTAAATATTTAACATTAATTCCAGCACTGGAATAATAAGGACATCTTATTCATACAATTCAGTAGATATATATATATATATATATATATATATATAATATTCCGTATATGATATATAAATACCATATAATATAAATATACAATATAAATATCATTTATACATTATAATAAATAATATAGTAGTATAATAGTATAATAGTATAATATAAATCACATATACTGTAGATATATAAAATATAATAGAATAGGGTTAAAGTGTGCCTTTTTTTAATCCTCATTGTATTTCTTCACCTCAATCCTGTGGCTGTTGTCTAGTTGGTTGTGATGTTCACTTTGCCCAATATGGTAGCTTGACAGCGTTATCCATGGATGTCCTGGTGTTTTCTTAATTTCCAAGTGCTTCATGTCCCTTATTCCCATAACTGTCCATGTTGGATCCGTCCCCGTTGAATTATAAAGCTGGTCTGTACAGAAGCTTCCAAACCTTCCTGGTGTACAAGTCTCCACAGAAGCTTAATGTGCTACTTCCAATTCAGTGAGTCTGTTGTCTTCTTGTGAGGTTGATCTGGGCCCAGTTGTTTTACCTGTGTTTTACCTTCTCTCAAACGGGTCTTGGAGGAGCGATTTTACCAGGTCGGTTCTTCTTAGAAGAAAAGTGCTCCCGCTCGCGCTCCCGCTGGCCGTTGTCATCTCGTTTATAAAGCGCTTGGCGAGAACGCGCAGCTTTGGGCCAGATGACTTTGGCACAAAGCTGAACATATTTGATAGGCTAAGTTGTATATCACTCATTTTGATCTATAATCACTAATAGGCTAAACTGCTTCTTAAACTGCAGGGCCAAAACGATTCGGCCCAGTGCAGCTGAGACACTCAGACTGCATACATTTTGTGCAGATATCCTATTTTACAAATACTACTGGGTACATCACATGTTTCTAAATCACCAATATTTTTTTTTTTTTATCATTTCTAAATTAATATTATGATTAGAATTTGTGTGGCTCAAGGTGCGTGGGGCCAGACCGTGTGGCCCTCTATGGCTGCACCAAGGGCTGGTTGGAGGGTCAAACAAACACAGGTCTTTCACTCAGGAGACCGCTGTTTGTGTCCAACATAACATTGAGAATTGCAGAACTTAAAATAGCTGATGGTGTTATGCGGCTTAGATTTCGATGACTCACAACCGTTACTTTTTCTTGCATCTTTTCAAAAGATTTGTTTTAGAAAACATTGACAAGTGAAACATAATTTCTTTAGAAATCTCAAAACAGTTTCCCTCTAAATCAAGAAGGAACACCACACAGACACCAACCGCGTTTATTATCTAGTCACATGTGTCACATGTGCCAAAACTCAAAAACAGACACTGACTAATCATGATCAAGATCAAGAACATTTTTATTTCCTGGCTCTATGACTCACAGACACACCTGCATTCAGCAGAAGAAACAACACCACGCCCTACCTCTCTGTTTATGTCGACTTGTCAGGTAAAACTTCCCAACATTCCTCCTTTGAATCATGTGTCTGTTTGCCAAAACCCAAGATCAAAGAAAAGCCTTTTTAAATTCACAGTCTCATTTGTTTCCTTCTCAGTTCAGACTTGGGCTATATTATTCCATTATGGTATATTCCTGTATATTTCACCTTATATTTTAAAATACTCCATGTTTCTATTTTAAAACAGCCCACCGAAACTAACATGGAAATCAACCACAGACAACTACAGACGTTTTTACTAACTTCACTAGTTAACTTCACTAACTTGATAGTTGGCAGTGGCAACCGATGAAACAACAGACACAAGGTTTCTCTTATTGGTGACCATATCAGACAGTATTAGTACTAACTTACCATGATACTTTCAGTCTCCTAATGGGGAAGTGGTGGGAAAAGATGCATGTAGTTGCATGCTTATTGCGCAAAGACAACCTAGGCAGCTCAAGTTCCCAGAACACATCGCAAGACTCCGCTCATCCCGGACATGGCGTTAACTTCGGAGTCTACAAAGCAAGGTCTCCTGCTGAAACTTACGGCCTCCTGAAGACCAAATTAAAGAAGACAATTAAATGTAATACAATTCAGTTTATTTTATAGGCCAATATCATAAATGACAAATCTACAATCTGTACACATATGTACATGCATACAATGAGTGCAAAAGGAAAAAATACGCAGCTCTGGTGACGGTTTGCTGGAGAAAAGCCTGGAGAACCTATTGGAAACCAGTCCAAGTTGGGTGCCGGGGCTTTGCTGGCCATTCCCAAGTGCACCAAGAACATTCTGGAGGCTGCTAACAAGGACTTGCAGCGGCTGTGGATCTGGATGTGGGATCTGTGGACCAGGGCACCATTTGGACAAACCCTCACCTGCTGGGTCAAGCGAGGGTATCTAATAATTAAAGACCCCAAACACCCTACGGCCCCGGGTTCTTTACTGATGACATGTCCATACAACATCTTATCAATCCCAAATATATAGCTTAATATTTTATAGTCTCTATTTGTTGTCGATCTGTGTCTTTTTGTAGTCAGTGGACAATTGTAGTTATGTTTTGTCTCTTTAAAGTCAGTGTGTTGTCTGTGGCAGCGGGGGCTATTTAGGCTCGGCTGCAGAGTGGGTGGAGCGGGAAAGTGGTTCAGGGAACGGTGTCTAATTGTCCTCAGCTTGTGGCTGATTGGTAATCAGCCCAGCTGAGGACAATCTGTGTTTGTGTGTGTGTGTGTGTATTGGTGCGTCTGTCTCCATAAAGGAGCAGTAGGGATTGAGGAGTGAGGTGGTGGAGAGCAGAGAAACGGTCTGCGGAAAAATAATAAAAGATATTGCCAAATATCCCTCTTGTTGCTGATCCTTTGGTGCTTAGGGGGGAAACCTGTTACATCCTCCATCCATCTTCTGATGGATGGTGGAGGTCTCCAAACTCTCCATTATGGAATATGCCTAAATATGAACTATTGATAAACTCTGTCAAATTCATTGAATGTATTTTAACTCTAAATCTGTCCTTCAGGACACATGACATCTATTGCACCTGTCCATCCTGGAGAGGGATCCTCCTCTGTTGCTCTCCTGAAGGTTTCTTCCCTTTTTTCCCCCTGAAGGGTTATTTGGGAGTTTTTCCTGATCCGATGTGAGGTTTTGGGACAGGGATGTCTATGTGTACAGATTGTAAAGCACTCTGAGACAAATTCGTAATTTGTGAAACTGGGCTATACAAATAAACTGAATTGAATTGAATTGAATTGTCTCTTTGTCGTCAATCGGTTTGTCTTAGTTGTCTTGTGTTTCTTTCTATGATTGTTTGCCCCTTTTCATGGTTGTTATGTGTCCCTTTACAGCGGATTAGTATCTTTTTAGTTGTTTTATGTTATTTTTTGGTCATTTGGTGTGTCTTTGTGGTTGTTCTGCCACTTTTCATAATCGTTGTGAGTCTCTGTTTAGTCTTTTAAAGTTCTTTTTGTGGTCACTTTTACTATTCCTGGTCAGTTTGCTTCTATTATTCTTTTCTTGGTACTAATAACAAGAGTACCATAGAAGTAGTACCCCCACACACACACACACACACACACAAAACACACAAAAACACACACACACACACAAACACACACACGGACGCACACATACACATTCACTTTCACCTGCAGGGTGTGTGAGAGCGTGTGTGAGGTGGAGTCCTCCTCTTTCATAAGCCTCCTCCTCGTCTCCATCGGATCACAATCAGTCTGGGACTCTAACCAGCACCACCAGGACTCTAGAGTTTCACTTGTTACGGATACCGGGACCAGCCATGATTGGGTTCTCTTCCCCAGTGTTTGTCCTGCTACTACTGTCGGTGAGTTACCCTTCCGTCTTTCAACTGCTGTTGGTTTTCTTTGGATTCAAGCTGTGTTGAGATTTGGAAATAGTTTTTTGTTAAACTCTGAACATAGCGTAAGTCTGAGTCACTGGTTTCAGCTCCAGGTAAAGAGAACGTTTAGAGGTTCTACCTGAACGCAGAAGCAAACAACACACTATCCGCTCCGTTTCCAGATACCAGTAGTTCCAGTCGGATTGCCTTTCCAGGATGTATTCTTCAAAAAGCTCATCTCATGGGCTTAATTACCGTGTCTGTGTTAATTCGAACAAATACCTGGCTGCCATGGCAATGCACAGGTGTGTTCTGGCTATGTTCAGTGTCACATGTCAAAGCCTGCCTTGTGAGTTGGTGTACTTAAAAATAACGACCATGACACACCGATGTGAGATCACTTCCCGTACGTTGGTTCACTCGGCTCCCTTGGGTGAACCACAAAGTGGTCCGTGTGATTAGGATGGATTATTAAAATGTGATTTGAAACAATATTATGATGATGTCATAATTAAGCCTTTCATAAAGCCGAGGAAGGGTCCATGCACCCATTACTACTGGGAGCATCAGTAACAGATTACTTGACAGAAGATAATCTATGAACAAACGTGTATTTGTATCAGAGACCAGGTCAGCACACTTCATGACCAAGTATTATGATTCATCTACTTCTGACCATTCTGTACTTTTACGCTACCTGTTGCTGATTCAAATCAACACCTAATTCTGATTTATGCTCTTTGTGTTGTGAGAAATAACAAAATGTCTGAAATATTAAGGAGTAATAACCCAGTACCAAGTAGTAACGACACCTCTCCAGTCTAACAACGCATGCAATGAACCTTTTTGTGCCCAGATCTAGAAAATAAAAATACTTTTTATCTGGGTTTGCTCTCAGACAATCATCACCAGCCTTCTTAGATATAATATAGTGAGTGATTGGCCCACAAGAACAGCAGCTATTTGAGTGTGGCATAGTTGTATTTTGTTTATAGTTGGCAGGAGAACGCAATTGAATACTTCCAGTCACACAATGGGTATCAGATGAAGTGGAATACAAGTTGTAAAATGAAATACTCTATTGGCATGGGTACCACTTTAAGGGGCCTGGTATTGGTGCAGGTATCGATACTCTCACAATCATCCAGGTGAGAGAGAGGATAGCGATACCTATAAAGGAACTCAATAACATTTCCTAAACATGGTGAGTGAGATTTTCTCCTTCCTGTTCACTCAGAGATGGGAGGCCACTCCTTTTCTGAAGGAACCCAAAGTCTCTAATGCCTCCTCTCTCATCCTGACATGCCCATGCACTGACTGAATAGGCGAGGCTCAGTTAAAACTGCTGGGCGTGGTAGGGTGTGTCTGCCTCTCTTAGTATCTCACCAGACAGGTGGATAATCTCACAGTACTCCATACCTTTTTCATAACAAGGATTCCTAGATCTCTCTTCAGGGTCCTCCATCTGAAAAGATCTGGGTTTTTAGATGTGATTGAGGCCTTCATTTGAAAGTAATCAACTACATCTTTAGGACATAACTATGGAGGAAGTGAAACATATGATCAGATTAGACAGTCTGATGACTAACAATGGGCTTACTTCTAAAGTGATTTGGGACTGGGCAGCCCCTGCCAGTCCCTCAAGGACCCCTGGTTGAGAATCATTGCAGTTCAACTTGACCAAAATTCAACATGTCTTCGCCAGAGAGTTATAAGACTGCTGGAAGGTGGACTCACAGCAGAATTCACATCCAATGCATTTTTTCTGTCAATATATCCCTCGAGTGGCAGGGAGCACACTGCCTTTTCTGCAAATACAAGCAGCCGAGCATTAGTTTCGAATGTTGTCAAATGAAGCTGAATTTCCCTCTCTCGTCAAACCGGCAGGTCAAATTTCAGCTGGACTGAACCCTGCATGAGCAGCAGGAAGTGAATGCATCTCTTCCTCTTCTTTAGTCACATGAAAGGGGTGGGTGGGTGCAGACGGTGCTGACACCACACTGACTACACCTGGTTCATGTGTTCTTGTGAGAGCACGACAACTCACGCTTTTCATTCTTTTGAGCATGTGGAGTTTAATGACGTGCTGCTCCCCCAGTCTCAGACTGGGAAGGGCCCTGTGTCAGCCACTATAACTGGAATAACCTGTGTGAGTCCATGAGGCTTTATTCAAACTAAAGATACATAGGGCTACAGTCGAGAGATACAACTATCAGACAATAATCAATTAAAAAAGGAAGAAAAAAGGTTTTACGTTTTAGCAGATTGAAATTACTTAAAGATGAATGAAAGGCAAGACTGGGGAGATTTCCGTGCTCATTTCTTTTTTTGCAGTTAACACAAGATCATGATATTTCAATGTTTTGTTCTGAGACATAACATACATCAGTTTATAGCCCTTTGGTCACTTTAGAATCAAAATGGTGATTGCTAACAAGCTTCTGAACAAGACGAGTCAGCCTTTAACGTAGCGGTGGTAGTAAAAATGCAGTCATGTTAGCGTGAGTTTGATACACCTCCCTCACCTGTTGCTGGATCAGGAGCAAAGAAACAGAACAAACATTTGTTTCCCTCTGATATCCAAACACACAACCTTTCTCTCCTTGACATGTCTCTCTTAGCTACAAAGATGCATATATTTGGCTTTGTATGACCAGCTGTGGCTAGCTTGTCGCACACAATCTCATTTGATTGGATGATGTTTTGTAAACACCTCTGAGTCCAGGATGAGTCATCAATCATTACAAGGAGACAGGATTGAGACTGTGAAAATGTATTTTTCAATTCACTGGGTCTTTAAAACTTGATATTTTTTTAACTATTTTAGTTCATGTCAGATCAAACTTAAAACCATTAAGAATTGTAACAAAAGTATTGTCAATATGTAAAGCAGAATAGTTCTCTTAAGGTTTATGCCACAACAAACCTTCTGTATCTGGACCAAAGATTCATCTGTCTTCTATTGTGTTGCAGGCTGTTATTGCGGTGATTGCTAACTCTGGAGATATTCTAATAAGACGGAAAAGAGAATGGATTCTCCCCCCAAGGCCTCTGAAGGAAAATGTAGACTACACCAAACTGGATTTTATTGCTAAGGTGAGTCACTGGTTGATTGTACCCTTTATTAACTCTGGATCAAACTGACAAAGAGGGGACTATCATTCACAAGACAAGCATGTATCTGTCTTTCAAGTGTTTTTCTCCGGTGCAGTGAGATGAACAGGTCTGGTTTTTGTCCCTTTTAGATTCGGTCAGATGCTGAAACTTCGGAAAAGATTGAATACTCCATAGAAGGCATCGGTGCGAATCAAAAGCCCTTCCATGTGTTTGTTGTCGACCCCGAAACTGGATTTATTAGAGTGACCCAAAAGCTTGACCGGGAGCTAATTGACACGTACACTGTGAGTGATACAGGAGCGATTCTGTTCCATTCAATTGTACTAATGGTGATGGAGACAATGATATTTAAGGAACATTTCTGTTTCAGCTGTCGGGTATTGCTAAGAAAAGAGATGGCAGCAATGCAGAGGAAAAAATTGACATACGCATCAAGGTTGTGGATGAGAACGACAACGCACCTGTGTTTGGACAACTGGAGCACGGGTATGTGAATGAGCTCAGTGCTATAGGTGAGTGTTTCTGCATCTTTATGTCGTAAATATCGAGCCTCCTAATTATTCCCAGAATGAATTCCTGACTGCTTCATCAAAAAAGATAACGTTTTTCATAAAATCATAAAAATAAACTGCTTGCAAAGATTCAAACAGTGTGAAAATAGCTTTTTGAACTGATTTAACTGGTAGTACACAAGGTTCTGGTAAACAATATGACATCGCTTGTGTTTTTTACTATGGGACGAGTAATCTTTCACTATCAACATTAATCACTCGGTTTGTCTGTTCCTGCTGAAATGTGAAATTTAATGCTTTCAGTTTGCTGTCATCAGAGCACAACAGACGATAATAGAATGGATCTACATTAAGGTTAACAACTGTTTCATTTGATGCTGTTTTTACAGGGACTACAGTTATGAAAATAACTGCAACCGACGCTGACGAACCAGGGAACGAGAACTCTCAAATGGTTTACAGCATCCTAGAACAGAACCCACCTAATGACATGTTCGCCATAAACAAAGATGGGACCATCTTCGTCAAAAATTCTGCCCTGGACAGAGAGGTACAGCATGAATTGCAACCTAAGAGCCAGTGGCAATTACAGATAACTGATATTAGGCTCCCCATCTGAGGATCAATGTCAGCTAATGTAATCATCAATCACAAGACACCATTATCTTTGATGTATTGTCACCTGTAATGTGCATGTTTTATAAATAGTACTAGACTGTTTGATAATTTGTAGTGCTATAGTATTTTGGGGGGTATTTGACTAAAACATACAATTAAGTCCCGAGTCCCTGCTCTAACTCTTCTGGCCTGTTTTTTGATTTCAGACAATAGATCGGTATACTCTGAAGGTAAAAGCTCAAGACCTAAATGGCAAACCAGGCGGATTGAGTGGAACCAGCATGGTCACCATTAATGTCTTAGACATAAACGACAACCTTCCCACTCTGGAAAAGCAGGCGGTAGGTTTCTATTCTCTACTTTATTAACGTTTGGCATGAGCACTATTGGTGCGAGAGGGAATTGTTTCCATGAGGCTGTTTTTAGAGTTTAATGTTTTCAATGTTTAGAATATATGGAATGTTGATATATATTTATATCGCAGACCACACATTAAAGCCAAAGACATGCTAATCAGCAAAAGTGTCTTGTTACTTTTGTCTGATAATGTGTTTGACCTGCAGTATGAGGGCAGCATTGAGGAGAACTCACAGGGTGTGGAGGTGATGAGGCTCAAAGCAGAGGACCTGGACATGAAGAACACAGAGAACTGGGACGCTGTGTTTGAAATTGTCAAAGGCAATGAGGCGAGGTACTTCAGCATTAAAACAGACCCCAAGACCAACGAGGGCATCCTGATGCTCGACAAGGTACTGCAGTTTTCATTTACAAGAATCGTATGTGTGGGTATCCCCGTCTTTCATGGGATTAATGTGGAAGCCCCGCCCTAAAGCATACCCTGTTTTATGGTCTATTTACTCAAAATGGACCATCATTTATGAACATCATACTGTAAGCAGCTATTGGACTCTCACATAAACCTATCATCATCAAGTATTTACTTATTTACATACAATATTGGCATGCAAACAAAATACAGATATATCTCTTTAATACTCAGACCCATTATTGCTGGACATTTTATAAGCCAACATCATTTTTGGATTATTTCTAATCTAAAAATAAACGACTTTTGTATTGACACATATGTACAAACAGCAAAGCTGTCACTAATAACTTTGTGCTTGAATGTGCTACAGGCTGTGGATTATGAGGATGTGAAGGAACTTGACCTAGGAATATCTGTGAGGAACACGGCTCCAATGGCTGATGGATCTCAGGGAGGAGTTGGTGTCGGTGTCGGTGTCGGTGTCGGTGCAGGTGCAGGTGCAGGTGCAGGTGCAGGTGCAGGTGCAGGTGCAGGTGCAGGTGCAGGTGCAGGTGCAGGTGCAGGTGCCAGTGCTGGTGCTGGTGCAGGTGCCGGTGCAGGTGCCGGTGCAGGTGGCACAGGTGGCACAAGTGGCACAGGTGGCACAGGTGGCACAAGTGGCACAAGTGGCACAGGTGGCACAAGTGGCACAGGTGGCACAAGCGGCACAAGTGGCACCGGAGGAACACTATTGTCAAAAGGGAAAACCTATCCAGTCAAAATCAATGTAAAGAACCTGCCCGAGGGGCCAAGTTTCGACCCGAAAGTGAAAGCCATTCCCATCTCAGAAGGAGACAGCTCTTTCAATGTGAATACTGTTGTTGCGACCTACAAGGCAATAGACGCAGACACCAGGAAACCGGCAGAGAATGTCAGGTCAGTGCTCACAAACATAGAGATGAAGCCTTTTGCAGTTAACACTACAACGTCTGCTCCGCCATTATAATATCTAACATAGACTTTTCTGATGTAGGTATGTCAAGGGCTCGGACCCTGACAACTGGCTAACCATCGACCCAAAGACAGCTGAGATCAAACTGAACAAGTTACCTGATAGAGAATCTCCATACCTGATCAATGGGACATACATGGCTAAAGTGCTTTGCATCTCGGATGGTAGGCTACACTGTATACACCACCATGTTCTGCTCCAGCTATAATACTGGTTTTCTTAGTGTGAAAAGTAGCTGGAAAGCTTTGAGTGTTCAATGGTTTTGCTGATCTTACAGCCTTGCGAACAGTGGAGCTACGTTTTGTCTGAGGATGGCTTCAGAGGAGCATTTGTCTCTGAAAAATGGAATTAGATACAAAGGAATGATCTGTTTGTAATTGTTTTATTTTCCCCTTCCAATTCAGACATGCCTGGTAAAACAGCCACTGGCACAGTAGCCATCCAGGTTAAGGATATGAATGACAACTGCCCTTCCCTGAATAACAACATGGAGACAATCTGTACCCCAAGTGATGCAGTTATTGTGAGCGCAACAGATGTGGACCACTTCCCAAATGGGGCTCCGTTTGACTTTGTCATCATCCCAGAAGAAACTCAGGGCAAATGGCAGGTGGAGCATCTAAACAGTGAGTAGGAGACTGCTATGTATTGCAAAGTTATGTTTTGAGATATACAAAAACACAGATAGATATGAAGTTAGACATCTCTCTCAAATGAAGCCAACGTGGAAGTATCAAAAACCGAAGGGGGAGAGGAGGTTGGGGGGATATACATCGTATAAATGTGAATATTATGTTATTGAGTGACGAAGGTGCCTGGTATGCATCTTAAACTAGTAGACTATCAGAATGTCTGGAACCTTGTTTTTAAATTACAATGTGTAAAAGCCAAATTTAGTTTTTAATCCGGAATACTGTAAACTTCATAATAAAGCACTTTCACTCACTACACTTTTCATGTTTGTCCTGTTTCTGGCAGAAACCTCAGCTATCCTGAGGGCCGTGGGGCCCATATGGCCTGGCTCCTATGAGGTGAGCGTTATGGTGAAGGACCAGCAGGGTTTGGCCTGTCCAGAACCACAGAAGGCGGCGATCCACGTTTGTACCTGTGAGGATGGCGTGGTGTGTGGAAAACGAGGCGCCGGCGGTCAGCCCAAAAAGGAAGTGGAGTTAGGACCTGCAGGCATCGGACTGCTTTTCCTTGGCCTGTTGCTGTTATTACGTAAGTGTGATGTGCACATTCTGCAGAAGGGTTGTGTGACAAAATAGCTGAATTTGAGATGAAAATATAGTTTAAGCCAAAGATATGTATCCACATATATATCTGAGACATTTTTATAAACACCCTTAAGTAAAGAATGAGTCAGCAAACCGTTCTACAAAAGAAAAGTTGAATTACAACATTGGACTACTAGAAGCACCTGATGTTGGTAATAAATAACTAAATGGTTGCCTGTCATTAGAGAAAACACTGTATAGTGTCAGGTTAATTAAAACCGAATACAGCAGTCTCTGGAGCACTCTTGAGGAGTCTTAAGGTAGACAACAACCTTTTCTGTTTTTGTTTTTACAGTCGGCCTTCTGATGCTGCTCTTCTGCAATTGTGGTGGGGCCGGGGCTGGGTCGGGGAACTTTGCTGAGATGCCTTTCGACACCAAATCCCACCTCATTAACTACCACACTGAGGGCCAGGGGGAGAATACGGTAGGTTTACCTTTTTGAGGACGGGAATATTGGCATATAGATTGGCAGCTTGCTTTTGAGAGGATGTCGGCTTCAAAGCTGCATGAAGGCCTGAACATGTTCTAACATTTGGATAATTTTCCTTTTCGCAGGCGGTGCCACTCCTGAACATGCCAACACAAATAGATGAAAATATAGTTATGGGTAACAGTTTGTCAGTAATGGCCCCCGTGGCAGGTATGGGCTTCCAGAGATCCGTAACCTCCATGGATGGGATGAACGTGTATGGAGATGGCTACGCAAGTGGCCACAGAGGAGAATCATGGGGGATGGCGAACCAGGCAATTGGCAGTGGGATGTACTCTGAGTTTGACGGCAGAGAATCCAGAGCAGGGGGAGGAATGTATGAAGGCATGGCTCTGCCAGACCACTTTCTAGGACAGTACTACTCTCAGGTGAGTCATTATTTCCATATGTGGATTGTAGTAACAAATAGCTCAACTAAGACTGTCTTTCATGTTACCAACTATGTACTTACTCTCTCAGTTGAAGCAACGGATAAGTTTGGCATATACCTTTTAATAAACTATTCCTAAGAGGGTATTGTTTTTTGGGTGACGGCTATATTCTAAATTTTCCAAAAGAATAGCTGCTCAATCAACCAAAAAGGTGACACATTTCTTTTCCTGTTTCAACAGAAGGTGACCAGTGAAAATGAGAACCATGCAGCGAAGGATGGTTTTCTGGTCTATGACTACGAGGGCCAGGGCTCCTCTGCTGGCTCAGTGGGTGGCTCCAGCCTCCTGGAGGTTGACAACAACTTGGATTTCCTTGATGACCTCGGTACCAAGTTCAAGACCCTGGCTGAAGTGTGCGGAGGCAAGAAGATCCCAACTGAAGTCAAACAAGTGTTCACTCTTCCGCCCAGTGCTTCCATCAACACTCAGTCTTCAGTATCAAGTTCAATGAGGGTCCATCAGCAATCCCCTCCACCCAAGCTGCAGCCTACCATTTCCAAAACTGTGGTCAGGGATTTATCTGAGGGTACTCAGGTGATGAAGGAAAGCACGGCGACGGTGAGGGAAGGGATGACCACAGTACGGAATGGAGTGACTATGGCGAATGAAGGGATGGCAAATCAAGGCCAGATGCTCCTGATACAGCCGCAGCCGCAGCCGCAGCCGCAGCCGCAGCCGCAGCCGCAGCCCATCTACTACACCACCAGCCCTATGATGCAGCCAACACATTTCGTAGTCCAGCCACAAGTTCAGAACACTGTCCTGCTGGCGGGGGCACCAACCACCAACATGCAAGGCATGGTACTGGTTAATGGTACCCAGACTGGACCTACCCAAGGCATGGTACTGGTTAACGGCACCCAGACTGGAGCTGCCCAAGGCATGGTTGTTCAAGGCCAGACAATGATGTCCAGCGGACAAGCCGGTGGCCCCCACATGTTGCTGATGGACAGTGGTGGATTCCCGGGACAAAACCTGATACAAACTGGGAACCTCTCGGGTTCTCAGACCATGATGATGGTGGAGGGCAACGTCCCTGCAGGGTCAATGAGCTACGTGCAGGGGGGCACTCTGCAGGCAGGAGGGCTTTCGGGATCCCAGAGGGTCCTGGTAGTCGGAGGGTCAACAAGCAGCGGAGGGCCTCTTATCCAGAAGGCAGGAGGTCTGTCCCAGAAAAGTGGCATCTCTGGTTCTCAAAGAGTCATGGTCGTCGGAGATGCAACTAGCAGCAGTGGGCCTCTGGTCCAAGAGGCAGGCGGTCTGTACCAGTTGAGTGGCGCCTCTGGATCTCAAAGAGTCCTCTACAGCAAGGGCAAGCCATCCACTGGCTCTCGGAGCACCGTGGTGGGCTCCTCTACCACCACAGTGAATTCAGCCCCCACATACCACAATGTGGTGGTGAAGGAAACCAGAGAAAGACACTGAATGAGAGACTATCAGGACAAGTGTGGACCTTTCCAATGATGCCGATGAGACTGTTCCATTTGCCTGGTCCTGGTGGTGATGGGATGCTTGTGGGACTCAACTAATGCAAGACAGCTATTGAAGAGGGCAGCTTCCCCATATACCCTCTCTTAAATTTGACAGCACAATTCTTAAAAAATGTTTGTCAATCCCAAATGATTAGACACACTGCAGCACAGCTATCTCCAGACACCCCGATCCTTCTTCTTATTGTTTACCAGCAGCTCAATAGCTCACTCTGTCGGTCAATCGGTCCACACAAATTTCCCAACCATATTTGTTCTTTGGAGGCTGAAATCTGTCATATGGAAGTCAAGTGTTTGGGTGTGAAGGTGTTTGTTCTAATGCCAAGTGGGAAACAGGAGGTGTGTCAGTATGATTGGCCTTTAGCAAAAAGGTACGTATCTTCTGAACCGATTCAGGTACCATGGTCAAACTCAACAATGATCTCAGCGAAGTGCCTCCTATACATAAGCCACAACCTACTATTAATCACAATTAAAACTCACAATCTGATGCTGAAATAATTGTTTTGGAGGTGTGGATGCATGCCTGTTCATAGTCACTCATAGCTATTGCAGATTCACTTTTATCTTCCGTTTCTGCACCTCTCTCTGGAGTGACACGTCATGTTCTTTATACAATTAGTACATCCTCAAGTTTTGTTGTATATCTTCTCTTGCTCCATTATCTATTGTATCACATGTTATTTTTGCACTAATAAAAATAATAAAAACCTATTGGTCAAAAGTAGCATACCTCATTGAGGAAAGCTCAACATTATTTGTACTGCTGCGTTCATATTCGTCAAGTTTAGTTTGAAAGACTCAAAAAAGAATAGATTTGCAAAAGTTCCAATTTAACATATTGGTTTTCAAGTTAATAAAACTTTCAAAGTATGCATATATCTGTGAGAGAACACAATGCTGTACTGCCATGCATCACAGTGCTATTGGTAGTGTAACTAGGTGCAGTGACAAGTGTTAAAGAAAGTGTGGTGGGCGGGACACCGAGGCTGTGCATCTCTCAACGCTGCTCGGAAGTTGCCCTGCAGAGGGTCTGGTAAAGATGACTTCAAGAAAACAAACAATGAAAATATAAAAAACTATTTATTACTTAACAAAATGCAAACGTTTACAAAGATCTGTTGGTAAGTAGTTACATAAAGGAGACATATGATGGGGGATTTAAACAGAGGTTTCAAAAGATTCTCTGATTAAATACAGAGTAACACCTGGACAGCTGTGGTGTGACAGTGAAACATCGCCAGGAATCTTCTGGTGGACGCTCCAAACCAGAGCTGTGAGCTAAACTGTGAAAGACGGTCTGAAGTCCTGGTCCTGCTGGAGGATGATGGCGCTCCTCTCCCCGGGGAAACTAGTTGTTGTGGGAGGCCTGCTGCATGATGAGTGAACACAGACTCAACATCTGCAGGTACTCGTCTGCACCGTCTGTCAGACACTTACCCACCACCTGAACCAGAGGAAACACAAGCGCAAACTGAGGCTTTATAGGAGGTAGAAGTCCATCTGAATCAGTTATACATATACCGTAATATATGGACTAAAAGATAACTGAAATCTATGAATTGTATGCACAAAGTCGACTGTGGCTTTGGTGTATGAATGATTATGAATGATAGATACATAGTCATGGTGACGTCACCCACTGGTTTGTGGACTGCCTTATGAAGCCTCGAGTTTGGCCACTGCCATCTTGGATTACGATAGAGACATAGACCCCATATATGGCTCTGGCAGCGGCAGCTACCTGCCAATCATAGTAGCCCCACCATGCTTTATGGTCTGTTTGACTCTAAATGACCATCATTTACTAAATGGAAACCATGACGTATTGAAGACTTGAAATTAGAGATTGATACCATAAACTCATGTTTACATTGATGTCCATCCAATCCTTTTGTACCTAAGCCTTAACCCTTATGTTTATTGTCCCTGATATTTTGTTTTCTGTCCCCTGGACAGAGGGACCCCTTAACATTATGAACTCCAAACTTTTGAATCTGGTATTTAAATCAAGAGAAACAATTAAGATGTGCGAATTACATAAATCATTGGAGGTAAATATATGTATATTGTATACTTGATATTAAAAGGGCTCGGACTGGGATCAACCTCATCGAGACTTCCTGCTCCTGTTTGCTTAGGGAAGTCATAAAACGATTTGACAGCAATTAATTACAACATAGAAAACAGAACCAAACTGCAGCTGCACCAGAAGCAGCGCTGCGTCACAGCACTCACCGCCATCTTCTCCGTGATGGCTGACTTCTGCTTGTCGCTCAGATCCTGCTCTATGACAGACTCGTGGAGCTGACCCAGGATCTGTGTGGCGGCGTAGCCTTCATCCACCATGTTCTGACGGAGGAGACGGTACACAATATTTTTAAGTCTTTGTCCTGCACGAGTGAGAAGAACGTGAAACTGTGACACTGCAAAGCGTCAGAACACCTACCTTCACGGCAACTTCCAGCTTCTCAAATGTGCCTGTGAAGCAGATCTGGAGCAGGTTGTCAATCATCTTGGCAGGGACGACCTGCAGTGAGAGCGAGCACAACAACACGGTCACATGACATAAATAAACAGTCTCCTATTTGACACAGAGAAGTGCTTCCTACCCCGGCTATGTCAGTGACGGCCTTCTCTGGGATTTCTTTGTTCACGTTGAGGCGTGCCGCACTCTGCAGGAAGGTGATGGCTTTCCGCAGGTCTCCGTCAGACACCTTCACTAACGCCGCGATGCTCTAGATGAGCAGAGAACGGGTAAAGAGTGACTGACCGCAGATGAGCGGAGAGAGGCATTCGCAGCTCTCTAGCAGAACCTGGAGCCCAAAGTCTTCTTCACTTTAAATACACTTAACGCTTTACTTTAAACATACACTTACTTAAACCGTTGAAAGTGGTGTTGCCTGCCTGTTTACTTTACATTATTAATTATTGCATTGTGTTGATAATGTTATGGTCCATTGCTGCACCACCCGCCATGATGAATTCCTTGTAAGTGAAAACATACGTGGCAATAAAATGTTCAGATTCTGAGGAACATTTACCAAAGTCCAAACCATTTAACGATCTATAACATCTCCTTGAGTGGCACGTTTGGGTTCTTTAAAATAATTCTTCAGTTTCAAATTGTCCACTTGTATATCAGGTACGTGTTAACTTAAGTTCTTGAAGTTCGTGGATTTACTCTCAAAGGAGTGGAGAAACGGCCTGATGAATTATACCCCAACTCCACTGAAACGCGACTATTGAAAACACTTTTTAACCCTTTGTGTGATTAAATGTACAATCATCACATGTGGCACAACATGGCACAATTTAAAAAGGATCAAAACATATTTGGTTATACACGTGTCCTCCATTTACTTTAATTCACCAAGACTTTTGTCTGTTTTTAGATTCAGAGGAAGTTTTCCAAATCAAGAAGTGAAGGTCACACAAGGAAAGTCACCAATTCCCAAATGGCCATTTCCAAAAACAGACTTTAACAGGTGATCCTGACCTGTAGTCTTAAACAGAGTGACAACACCAGAATGGCTTAAAGGGTAGGTCCACTTTTTTCCAAATATGCCTATAAAATGATGTCACGGTGATGTGTATTATAAAACTGTTTGTTCTAGTAAACTGGTCATAGATTTGCTCTAATTAACTTTTGAGATGGAGGAGTTTTATGCATGAAGCTCAATGAATCGTCCACCCTACCTCTTTGGTGTACTTGAGGTTCTCCTTCGCACAGATATCCAACAGGCGCTCTTCTTGGATCTGACTGGCCAGAGGTTTGAAGCGAAACTTGGAACATCTGGAGGTCAGCGGCTCAATAATCCTGGAAAACCGACATGTAACAGGGGTGAGGACCGGCCACACACACACAGAGGGTTTGCTTGTTTGTGTTGGTGATCAGTCAGCCCACCTGCTGATGTAGTTGCAGATGAGGCAGAAGCGGGTGGTGCGGGACTCCTTCTCCATGGTCCGCCTGAGAGCAGCCTGAGCTGGCCCTGTCATGGAGTCCGCCTCGTCCAGGATAATGATCTTAAAAGGAGGACACGGCTTCCCACTGCGAATGCAGCAAAGCACAGTGACAGAAGGTTTGAGCAGTAGGTTGACATGTACTGAGAGAGATGCCTCTGAAACAATGAGGCCGAGTTAAGATGCTCGAATAACTCTCTGCCTTGTACTGAAGCAATCCAGGCTGACTCACTCTGGGCGGGTCCCGGTCACGGTGAGCTGAGCAAAGTTCTTCACCTTCTGTCTGACAACCTGGATGCCTCGCTCGTCGGAGGCGTTGAGCTCTAGCACCCTCTGTCTGTACAGGTGTGGACTAGAGGCAAAGGATTCAAGCAAGAGAAAGCAGGTGAGTGATCAAACGAAAACGTTCTGGTTTTGAGCTGAAACATCCGCCTGCTAGCAGACAAACATCGAAGCGCTTGTTTACCCGTAAAGCTCCCTGGCAGCAGCCAGGATGGTGGAGGTCTTTCCTGTTCCAGGAGGGCCGTAGAAGAGCAGGTTGGGAAGCTGCGATGGAAACAAACCATGGCATCATGGAGGAGGCGATGGGGTACAGGGTTCAGTGCGTATGTCGTGATAGTCGCACGGTAAGAGGACCGGACTGACGCATGAGTGGTTTAATCCTTTTCATGAGTTTGTTTACAATTAGAAACACTCTGAATCACACTAAGCCATCAAACAAATGGACTTGTATTTGTAATGCTATTTACTAGTCTTTGACCACTCACAGCACTTTAACACTACATCATTCACCCATTCATACACTGACGAGAGGGGCTACGGTTCCGCCTGCTAAATCTCACACACACACACACACACACACACACACACACACACACACACACACACACACACACACACACACACACACACACACACACACACACACACACACACACACACACACACACACACACACACACACACACACACACACACACACACACACACACACACACACACACACACACACACACACACACACACACACACACACACACACACACACACACACACACACACACACACACACACACACACACCTTGGGCTAGTGGAGCCGGGGATCAAACTGCTGATCCACTTATTAAAGGACGACCCTGCTCACCACTGAGCCACAGTAGCCATTTACAGCTTGGGATTAACGGTCGTCATTGGCAACCATTTGGAGAAATTGACAAAATTCTTGGCCTTTGGTTGACCTCAGTGGTCACTTTATACATGATGACCAGATCAGATATGGGGACAGCAAATATGCACCACAAAATAAATAAACATATATATATATATAAAAATGTTCAATATTTGGATCAAATGCAGACACGAATTTCCCCATTGTGGGATCAATAAAGTATACTTTATTACATTATTATTTGTGCTGCATTAGTGACATTTAAATTGAAGCCGGTGCCCGGTTGCCAGCCACTAAGAGTCTCTTGAGAGTGTGATACTTACATCTGCTCCTTGCAGAGACTTCTTCAGCACTGCTACCACCTCCTCCTGGAAGGCCACCTCATCAATACACTTAGGCCGGCTGTGAGTCACACAAACACAGCGTGGTATTTATAGAGCACATTAGGTACACCTGTATAAGCTAACGCAACAGTCAATGGAGAAATACAAAATAAGAAACGTCACAGATAAAAAAAGAGTTTAATTCTGCGTGGACATATTAATTTGTTTTCATTGCCAAAGATGCTGGCTGACCTGTACGAGGCAGTTAATAATCAAAACAACAAAAGATGTACCGTTGAAACACATTTTCAGAACGAGCCCACAGTATTTACTGAAAAGTATCAAGTTGGAGATGAGTGAAAAAGCGCCCGGGGAGCAACTTGGGGTTCAGTCTCTTGCTAAAGGACACTGTGACATGCAAACTGTGTGGAGGACAGGTAACGAACCAGGATGACCACTCTTTATCTTTGACTTGGACTTAACGGCGTTATCTTTGATCGGGACACGTGAAGCAAATCTCAGGGACTAGATTATTTTTAATCTACATAATATAAAAATAAAAAATAAAAAAATCAAGCACATCTTCTCTCAAAAAGGTTCACACGTTTGTTACTTCAAGACTAGATTACTGCAACATGTTATTATTGAGTCTCTTAAGTCCCTCGAGTTAATCCAGAATGCTGCAGAGATCACATTACTCCTGCACTAGCTGCTCTGCACTGGCTCCCTGTAAAATCAAGAATCACTTTTAAAATTCTTCTCTTGATTGGTGATGCACCATCATATCTGAAGGAGCTTGTAGTATCGTATCGCCCCACTAGAGAGCTGTGCTCACTAAATTTGGGGCTGCTTGTAGTTCCCAGAGTCTTAAAATGTAAAATGGGAGCCAGAGCCTTTAGTTATCAAGCTCCTCTTTTATGGAACCAGCTTCTACCTTCAGTCCGGGAGGCAGACACAGTCACCACATTCAAGAGTAGACTTAAGACTTTCCTCTTTGACAGAGCTTATAGTCAGGGCTGAATCAGGTTCACCTGGTCCAGCAGCTGGATATGCTGCTATAGGCTTATAGCTGCTGGAGGACGTTTTAGGATGCACTGAGCTCCTCTCTCCTTTTTGCTCTTCTTATGGACAAATTCACATCTCTTCGTTGCACATTACTAACTCTACATATTCCCCGGAGTCGTTGTGCCTCCTGCCTCGAGGGCCTGACATCAAGCCTCATTGAACCCCTCATTCGGATGCCTCCTGCCTAATAGGCCTCTGTGGCCCCGCCTCCTGTCATGGCCCTGCAGATGCCCCTCCTCTCTACGTACTTCTGTTTGCATGGATTGTGGAGGTCTGGATCGTGGTCCATGTCTACTACCTATTATTTATAAGTTCTGTCATATTCATTGAATGTGTTGTAACTCTGTAACAGTGTTTATTCTGTACACATATCGTTTCTGAACCTTGGCAGAAACAAGCTGCAACAGCATGCACAGAAAGAGGACTTTTAGAAGAAGTAACAGTCACAGAAGCAGGCACTGCGCAGCACCCAGTCGTGGTTCATACTCACTATTTCTCCACCCATGGGACCAGCTTGGCCTTCTTCTCTGTACTGGGCCCGGCTGCTGCCTTGTCCTTCGGAGGTCTGCTAGACTGGACCGTCGCTCCTTTCAAAAAGGCCTGCATGACTCCTTCAGCACCAACACACAGGGGCCAACAGTCCTGCAGACAGACATGAGGAACAAAGGAATGCGTCACAAACCCCTGCTGGCTGTTCACGTCCTGCAGAAGACGATAAGCTCATCTGTCAAAGTGATCACTACAATAATCAGCAGAAGCAGCTGACCATCGTCTAAATGTCACGTGACATGTACAACTTTGCAATGGACATAACGCCACTGAGCACTGCACTCAAAGTGGTAATAGTGGTTTGGTCAAGTGTCGTTACTCAGATAATACTAGCATATAGTATTACTATACAATAATACAACAACTAGTGGCTGGTAGCGAGAACAGAGGTACATTTCAGGGCCACTTTGTCCAATGCGGTAAACTCAGCCGACACTCGGATCTCCGTGGTCAACTCAGCCGACACTTAAATTTCTGTGCACCTATAGACTGATGTTGACGATGAACGCGTTCGATCGGGAGCGCGCGAGGGTTTTCATAAAGTTAGCGGAAGGATTCACGTGACACATCATCCGGTTTTACAAAGTTAATGGAAGAACTATGTGAAACAACATCCGTTTTTCAAAATAAGATGTTGACAAATCAGACACAAGCATATAAAAGTAGGCAATTAACTGATGTATCTTTATAGATATATAGAAAGATCGTTTCTGAGATTTAGATTAAATTATACTAACATTAAAACATGTATTTATTTATTTAAGAGTTTATAAAAATAAAAGTCAGACTTTTGTATGTTAAAAAAGTCCTGTATATAGATTTCCCCAAGAGTTTCAGGAAATGAATGATGCAGATGTGTTAAGGACGTCTCTGACTTATCCTACACTGGCAATCAATCCATTTTACTGTACCAATTGGTAGTTATTTCAAAGTAAAGGTCATACATTTTTAGCGATAAACAAGTCATTTTGGAATGTTTGAGGCTCTGTAAATATAATTTTCACAGGTGTTCCAGGGAATGACTGATCCAGATGTGTTCAGGACGTCTCTGACTTCTCCTACACTGGCAATCAATCCATTCTACTGTACCAATTGGTAGTTATTTCAAAGTAAAGGGCATACATTTTAGCGATAAATTCGTCATTTTGGAATGTTTGAGGCTCTATAAATATAATTTTCACAGGTGTTCCAGGGAATGACTGATCCAGATGTGTTAAGGACGTCTCTGACTTCTCCTACACTGGCAATCAATCCATTTTACTGTTTCAATTGGTAGTTATTTCAAAGTAAAGGTCATACATTTTAGCGATAAATTCGTCATTTTGGAATGTTTGAGGCTCTATAAATATAGTTTTCACAGGTGTTCCAGGGAATGACTGATCCAGATGTGTTAAGGACATCTCTGACTTATCCTACACTGGCAATCAATCCATTTTACTGTACCAATTGGTAGTTATTTCAAAGTAAAGGTCATACATTTTTAGCGATAAACAAGTCATTTTGGAATGTTTGAGGCTCTGTAAATATAATTTTCACAGGTGTTCCAGGGAATGACTGATGCAGATGTGTTCAGGACGTCTCTGACTTCTCCTACACTGGCAATCAATCCATTTTACTGTTTCAATTGGTAGTTATTTCAAAGTAAAGTTCATACATTTTAGCGATAAACAAGTCATTTTTGATTGTTTGAGGCTCTGTAAATATAAACACATATACACACAGACACACACTCAGACACACCACAGACAGTCACATACATACACACACAGGCAGAGACACACACACACACACTCACACTCACACACACACACACACCCACACACAGACAGTCACATACATACACACACAGGCAGAGACACACACACTCACACACACACACACAAATACACTTGCACACACACGCATACTCTGCAGACTGACCCTTGACCTCCCAATTGTCTCTCAGATATAACCCTACTGCTTTATATTTAATATATAATATCTACCTAAATATAATACTTTGAGGTCATGGGGGGGGGAATCCCCTCCAAAACCTTCACAAGAGAAAATTGTCACCGTGCCAATAATCCTTGCACGATCCTTAAAATATTTTAGTTACTTTTTCATACTTTCAATCAACTTAAAGATATGGATTCTTTTCAGATTCAAAGAGGGGCATCTGAATATGAATTCCCTAAAGCTTTGGACCGATGGCTCTGAGCTAAGGGCCCCAAAAACAGGTCTAAAGGGTCAAATTGGGCCTTTTTCTCTTAAATTTGCATATTTTCTTACAAGTGCAAAAATGGCCATAAACTCCTAAATATTAGTCCTAGAAATCCCAAATTGAACACAGACACTCAGGATAGGGCCTACAATGAGGTGGTGGGGTGAAATTTCCTCTAAAACACCCACAAGAGTTAATTGGCTGTCTGAAAACCAGGACTTGAAGAGGGTGTATGGTTTAACAAATCTGAGACCCTGTTGAAAGCTTGGGCTGATTTTAGCTTTTTTTTCTTCTAAACATGTCAGAGCTTAGCTTTCTTTTGAAGGTTGTAGCCACTCCCAAATGGGGCCCAACCATGTAGGCTGGCAACATGTAGCACGTAGCATCGCTGCATGGGAGGGGTTTAAAAACCCGGAAAAAAACAAAATTCCTTCCTTCAAAGTTTAACAACTCCTCAAATGTTTGTAATATATGAACAATTTCAATTGTATTCTAAACCATTTGGGAGTGGATACAACCTGGAAAAGAAAGCTAAGCTCTCACATGTTTACACAATTTGACCCTTTAGACCTGTTTTTGGGGCCCTTAGCTCAGAGCTATCGGTCCAAAGCTTTAGGGAATTCATATTCAGATGTCCCTCTTTAAATCTGAAAAGAATCCACATCTTTAAGTTGATTGAAAGTATGAAAAAGTAACTAAAATATTTTAAGGATCGTGCAAGGATTATTGGCACGGTGACAATTTTCTCTTGTGAAGGTTTTGGAGGGGATTCCCCCCCCCATGACCTCAAAGTATTATATATAGCTAGATATTATATATTGAATATAAAGCAGTAGGGTTATATCAGAGACAATTGGGAGGTCAAGGGTCAGTCTGCAGAGTATGCGTGTGTGTGTGCATGTGTATTTGTGTGTGTGTGTGTGAGTGTGTGTGTGTCTCTGCCTGTGTGTGTATGTATGTGACTGTCTGTGTGTGGGTGTGTCTGAGTGTGTGTCTGTGTGTGTGTGCGTGTGTGTGTGTGTGAGTGAGTGTGTGTGTGTGTGTGTCTCTGCCTGTGTGTGTATGTATGTGACTGTCTGTGGTGTGTCTGAGTGTGTCTGTGTGTATATGTGTTTATATTTACAGAGCCTCAAACATTCCAAAATGACGAATTTATCGCTAAAATGTATGACCTTTACTTTGAAATAACTACCAATTGAAACAGTAAAATGAATTGATTGCCAGTGTAGGAGAAGTCAGAGACGTCCTGAACACATCTGCATCAGTCATTCCCTGGAACACCTGTGAAAATTATATTTACAGAGCCTCAAACATTCCAAAATGACGAATTTATCGCTAAAATGTATGACCTTTACTTTGAAATAACTACCAATTGAAACAGTAAAATGGATTGATTGCCAGTGTAGGAGAAGTCAGAGACGTCCTGAACACATCTGCATCAGTCATTCCCTGGAACACCTGTGAAAATTATATTTACAGAGCCTCAAACATTCCAAAATGACTTGTTTATCGCTAAAAATGTATGACCTTTACTTTGAAATAACTACCAATTGGTACAGTAAAATGGATTGATTGCCAGTGTAGGATAAGTCAGAGATGTCCTTAACACATCTGCATCATTCATTTCCTGAAACTCTTGGGGAAATCTATATACAGGACTTTTTTAACATACAAAAGTCTGACTTTTATTTTTATAAACTCTTAAATAAATAAATACATGTTTTAATGGTAGTATAATTTAATCTAAATCTCAGAAACGATCTTTCTATATATCTATAAAGATACATCAGTTAATTGCCTACTTTTATATGCTTGTGTCTGATTTGTCGACATCTTATTTTGAAAAACGGATGTTGTTTCACATAGTTCTTCCATTAACTTTGTAAAACCGGATGATGTGTCACGTGAATCCTTCCGCTAACTTTATGAAAACCCTCGCGCGCTCCCGATCGAACGCGTTCATCGTCAACATCAGTCTATAGGTGCACAGAAATTTAAGTGTCGGCTGAGTTGACCACGGAGATCCGAGTGTCGGCTGAGTTTACCGCAGTCTTTGTCCCCAATGTGTAGACGAGTTGTGAATAAAATGAACGTCGAATGACGAGTTTCTGAACGAGGTGTGGCGGCGAACTCTCCATGAGGAACTGTGGACCTTCACAGCCGTCGTTACGCGTCAACATTACACATATTTACAATGAAACACGTCAGAGCGGTAAGGAACACGCTGACTACACTGACGGAGCTAGCGGTTAGCTGTTGGCTAAGCTGGCTCGTGCGCGATGAGCCGCCGGCTAGCTGTTGGTTCAGCAGAGACACGTCGCACTCACCTCTGTTCACACACACACACACACACACACACACACACACACGTTCCTACGGAGCGGCCTAGCAGCGCTCCGGTGGTGACGGTCCGTCTCAGCGTCACACACAGTCCGGTTGTTGACATGTGCAACAAGCGGCGTTCTTCCCGCGCTGACAGAGGAAGCAGCTTCCGCCGACGACATGTCGCGGCATCCAATCAGATGCGGCGGATGCTGTGGTTGGTCCTCTTTCCACACTCACGTCTCCTCCCATCGCTTTCTTCTCTTCCGCTCTCTCCACTCTTACCACCCACTCTAATCACCTTTCTATATTCATAACTACGTCTGTATTCGGATTTTAAAGAAAAGGAAATGCATTTAGCTTAAGTCAACATTGTTCCCCTCTTGAGCATAATTGATCTTTAATTGGCTGAATCACCGTCCTGGATGGGCACACGTCACCATAAATGCTCTGCCTGGTGCGCCAGCTGCTGTGCCGCCGATGCTGCGTGCTTGTGTCGCGTGAAAGCCATCGGCAGGCCCTGTAATTGGCTGGCAGAGGGGCAGGGTGGGGCTGAGTGCAGATGTCTGTGGCTAATGGTGGTCTCCTAGGCATTCCCTACAGTCCCAGAGGACACCGGCTCATGGAGAGACGTTAATATCTCTGCCTGCCATTGTTGGCTCTAAGCAAGATGCGGAGTGGGATGGGCCGAGCGGCTCTGGTAGTACCGAATGAACGAGCAGGCAGCCAAAGCATGAACGAGGAAGGATGTGGAGGCTATTGATTTGTTTTTTTGACCACCGGTGAGACATGCTAATGATGGAGAAACCCATAGAAAGCATAGTGTAATTTGAGAGAATCAAAAAACAACCACAACAACGTTTTGGTTGTTTTACCATAATGAATCAAACACATCTAATGCTTCCGTTTATGGATTCAACGATCCGCCTGCTCCAATCCACGTACCTCCAGTCACCAGGATTTCCCTCATGGACCTATTAACCCCCACCCCATCCATCTACCCTCCCCCTCGCCCTGTGTCTCTCCCTCATCCACCCTGCAGGCAGGTACAGCAGCCTTCTGATCAATTTCCCTCTTTGTGACTCAGCTTCTGACAAACAGAGCATCATCGAAGCAGCAGCAGGGCTTTCCGACCCTATCCCTAGGAGTGTCCCTGGAAGCGGAGTGGAAGAAAGGTTTTCCTCACTTTCCTGAGGAGCATCCTGTCATATTTCTAGGTTTGGCATGTCTTTAATGCTTTTTGGAGTAATGTCCTCTTTTCTTTTGCCATGAGGATTAATGTTTTTTTAGGCTTCTTCATACTTTGTGGCTGTTTGCCAGCACCATGAACATGACTGTCTGTGGTTAATGTTTTGTTGTTTTCCAAATCTATTGACAATATTTTCGGTCTTTTTTCCCTCAATAACTGCCCCATTTGCTTTTGGTCACTGACTGAAATGTTTTTTATTGTCTGCTTGACAAATGAACGTGCTACTTTGTTGTTCACAAAACAGGGGCTGACTGCTTCTGTTATTTACTAAGCTACCTGCTGTTTTAATCACTGACTCTGTCTTGGTTATCACCTGCGCCTGTTTGCCGAGCTTATTTCATACGCAGGCTTACTTCTTTGCTGACTTGCTGGGAGTGGCAACATCTTTGTCACCCTCTGTTTGGATTTGAGAAAAAAGGCTTGATGAAGGAAAGGAGAGGCTCCACATAAGAATAACTCAAAGAAGAAAACAGTATAGGAACAAGAAGCAGCAGACAGAAAAGAGGAGGACCAGAACCCCTCTGACGGGAGGAAACTGGATTAGGGAGCAAAAGGAGGGGATATTGTTGGGGAAGGGAAGGGTGACGGGAGGAGGCGTGGCAGCGGAGAGAGAGGAGAGATAGAGCGGCGAGATAGAGCAGGGTGGATGCAACCCACACCCTGAGATGCTGTGCTGGCTAAAAGAAGACGAGATGTCGGTCCAGGAGCTGCTACAGCGGGTGCAGTGTGTCATCACTCATGTCGGTAAGTCGTCACATTTCTCCACTATTTTCTTCCCTTTCATCTTCCTTCTCATATTTCATGGATGTTTAGATCTAATAGGAGCTTTTGGTTCCGCTGGGGGATGGAACGTGGGATGAAGTGTGCAATGGAAGATGTGCTATCTGGTTGTATGCTGTTTTTCTGGTTATCCTTGAATTGGCTGGACATGTGAAGAGAAGCAGAGCAGATGAGAGCGATGCAGGGAATCTCCGTCCTCGCATCAGGACCGCTGAGTGAACGGGGATGCAGAGGGATGCTCTGCACATGGGCAGAGGAGAAAGTATGTCATCAGGCTAAAACAGGAGAGCCGTGAAGTGTGATCAGTGTCGATCTTTCTGTGGTTATAAAATATTTCCTTGTGTAAAGTCTATGAGGGGATTCTCTACAGTATTATGCCTCATTCATTCACAGGGAATGGGATTTGCACCTGCTAGCAACCCTGTTGGCACGATTTACAAGATCAATATTTCATAGATTTACAATCCTACAATACACTATATATTTATATCCTATATAGCTTTCTCTTTCCCTTCTCCTTCCATCTCTCTTTATGTTACTGGCTCATGTTCCATTCCCTGCTCCTCCATGCTCTCTGCATCTCCCTCCCATCCGTCCCCTCTGTCTTCTCCGTCCTCTCTGTCTTCTCCGTCCTCTCCGTCCTCTCCGTCCTCTCCGTCCTCTCCGTCTGCCGAGCTGTCATCTCCTGTACTCCCTGCGTCCTTTTTCCTCCACAGTTTCCTTGTCCTCTCCCACTCTGCATCCGGTTCCCTTTCTCCCGGCCGGTTGGGAAGTAGGTTAATGTGCCACGCTGGAGACTGTCGCACAGCATCCTCCATCACTGCACCTTCTGCATTGCACAGCTAGGGGAGCGAGGGGTAGGGGGATGGACTTGTGCAATGCGTAACTATGGAAACTGAGCTTGTGCTTCTGCTAAGTAAGAGGCTCTGCATTGATTTGTTGGGAGCCTGGCTCACACGGGATGCTGCTGCATGCATAAAGGTGTTGATTAAAGCACGTGTCTATATTCACAGCTCTACAGCACGAGCCGGTCATCCTTCAGTCCCGCGGCTGGTCTCCGTGTCCTTGAGTTGCTTCACAGCAGCTCACTGCTGCTCCATGTTAAGGACTAGTGACATACTGAGGTCAAATTCATGTATGTGATGACATTAAGTTGAGATTCTATAAGAATATTATAAGAATATATAAGACAAACATTAATGTTACAGGGGATCTTTTATTTCTTTAACACTTTGATGAATTGGATCAAGTAACGCATAAATGGATTTAAAGTGTATATTAAAAAACACTTTTATATATGCTTGAAAAATGTTATATTCAGAGTTATATGCAGATCATGTTATTATTATTATTACAATCTCTAGGTTAGTCATTTTCATGTCTTAATGCAATGTTCTAAAGCAGTGCAAGAAGTCTTAAATTACTAAATTTTAACCAATTTAGAGAGTGAGCTCTACACACACTCACACACCCACATACATACATAATATGGCTCAAAATAATTAATACGATCAAAAGCTCCAGACCTCCAAGTAGTATTCAAGTTTCTGTGAGACCCTGAAAGAAATCACCACTCATCATTTCGCTTTCTCTCTGGCCAAAGTTCAAGTTATGGAGTGGCCGCTCTGCATGGATGAACGTCATACGTAGCCACGTATACGTACCCCTCTCGATTGTTCTGTCCTTCCCATCCACAGTGCTGGTCATTCACCAGCAGGGAGCTCACTTGTTCCTGTTTGAACCTCACAGTGGTTCCCAGGACAACGTAGCCACCAGGGATCCTGATCATGGATCTCTTCCTCACTTTAACCAATGGCTGCTCGTCCCCTTCCCTTAATGTAACTGTTTGGTCCCTGTGAAGAGAGCATGCTGTCCATCATAGTGGAGACCACAGAGCATGAGGACCTATACAGGCTCCTATGCCGAAAAAGAAGAGACACCGTATATAATGTGTTCATTAGTCAGCTTTAGACGTGCTTTAAGACGCATGCTGTTTCCCCTTCCGGCTCCAGCCCTTAAAAGCTAGGCAGCTATAACAGAATATAATATAACACAATACGATATAAGTTGATGCAGTTTGCAGAAGTTTACAGCAGCAGAAGGCAAGCTTAACCGTAGATAAAACAGAGGTGTAGACTCACACTCACACTCATTTTTTATTTATGTACACTTATCTACTGTAAAATGAAATAAAGTTTAAGATGACTAAATAAAGTAAGTGCTAGGATCATATCCAGCATTGTGGCACACTCACAGCCCTTCTGGTATCCTTTACTGCACTAGTGCATGTAGACTTTCTACTGTGCAGAGGAGCTTCTGTTATTGCCTATCTTGGTAGTTATTTGATGTGCTGCTTAGTGTTTCTTGATGTTCTCTACAGACACTGTGTCTGTTCCTTGAAGTCTTTCACTCCCAGGACTACACCTTCCTATATGTTTTGCTACACAAGTTCAAAGTATAGCTGATTGGTGATGTTCCTTGAACGTACTGCAGCCTTGAAGAAGGACTGTGACTGAAAGCTGCAGGGCTTAGTAAGCAGATTGTTGCACAGTTTTGAGTGTGCAGATGCTTTCTTTCACTTGACAGTCTCTAGCTCCAGCGCCTCAGTGAAACATGAGAGCAGGTGAGCTGGGATTCCTTTAGTAAAAGTGATGTGTGGGACTCGCCGTGCGCTCAGGTCAGTACTGTCAGGATATGTAGATGTATCGTACTCTAGCTGTTCCTTCATGACGTGTGCTGGTAAACACAGCACTAAATTAGCAGCTGCACATATCTTCCATCCATCTTTATGTTTAACAGCAGCTCTGTCAGACACAGGGTTCTTGAGATTGAAGTGACTCACTCACGTGTCATCAATCAGGAATATCCCTTATCCACTCTTTGTGCTGACACCATGATGAGCTTCTGTGGAAGAGTAAACTAATTATGTGCTGCTACGTGAAGCTAGTGTGATCTGAGGGGTTGTTGAAAAACATAACCAAAGATTACCTGTGCCTACATCATGCTAATTTATCACATATCTGATACAGTGTTTTCCACTGACAGATATTATATGGAAATAACAATTATTGAAAAATGTCTTCTTGAAATGGAATGGCTTTCTGATGATGTATACTTTTTTAGAAATTCATTTCCAGGTTTTGGAGTAACATCTCTATAGGAACTCATCCTCTCTGTTCTTTATGTGTATTACAGGAAAATCTGCTATTAGTATTAGTATTAATATGATGCCATCAACTTATCCACCTCTGCACATTCACACCGAGACACAAAAGACCCCTCTGTCCACTTATTGTGGCCAATGACATCACAGCGCCATCAAGATGTGTCCTATACCCTCGTCCCCTCATGCATAATTCATGAATGTACATACGCTTTATGGATTCCTGATCTAAAATGGCCTCTCTTGTCCCACTGAAGTGTGCTGTCAGATGATTAGTGGGGGGCAGGCTTGTAAATAAGAGCATGCCCCCCCCCCCACCCCCCCCCCCCCCCACAACAGTCCTGCTCAGTCTATGAGCTGCTCCCAGACTAGGGGTTTATCAAAGGAGGATGTGTTACAGGGGCCTCATCAGTGACCTTCAGGGTGTCCAGCGCAAAAGGGCATGCTGCAGGAAGAGATGATGCCGAATGTTGCTGTGTTTTGTTGTCCCGGGCAACCGAGAGAGTGGGAGGACAGTCTGTTTTTGAGTGTAATGGGAAATCCCTGTTCTTACAGATCATTTACACCGCCTCACGGTACAGTGAGTCTGTGACATCCAATTCAATTCAATTACATCTATTGTGTATATTCAACAATCACAAATTAAGAATTTGCCTCAAAGGGCTTTATAATCTGTACACATACGACATCCTTGTCCCAGGACCTCACATCGGATCAGGAAAAACTCCCAAGAAATAGAAAACAACCTTTCACTGGGAAAAAAGGGAAGAACCCTTCAGGAGAGCAACATAGGAGGATCCCTCTCCCTAGATTGACAGAAGCAATAGATGTCAAGACTACAGAGCAGCTTCTTTGTCAACAATAGATTTGTTTTCTAGCTGCAATAAGGGACTACAACTCTCATCCCGTGTGCTAGAAGAGAAATAAACAAACCTTACTGAGTTTAGTTTTCACCATGTTTCCCTTCAGTAATAATGGGATGGAGACATCACTAAAATCAACCGACACTATGAAACCCAAAATCTTTAAAACTTTTGCTAATTAATTACTGACAACATTGAACATAAATAGTCATCCTCGACATGTGATGAAGACAGCGGAGGAACAATGAGGTAGAAACCAAAGAATGTAGGCTCCTACAGGATAATGTTTTTAATTGTTGTTTGCTCAATGTTTTTCCCGAATGATGTACAGGTTTTTTTGAGTTCTATTTTACTCTAAAGTCTTGAATAATAGTGCATATAGCTGGCATAAAGTGAAAACTGATCCCTGGATGCCTCTAGGTTTGTGTTCAGCCCTCAATGTTCCCACCGTCTGCTTAAGGTGGGACAGAAGTTGGGATTTTTGTTCATGTTGGGGGTCTCAAATATTTTCAGGTACACAATGAGTATTGAGTTACACAATAACCCACCCTAAATGTATGGTACATTACTATATTATTTAATTTTACAGTGCTTTATTTATATTTATATTTACATTTACATATATGTTGTGTATATGCTGTGTGTATATATACATATATTTTATTTTATGTTATTTTTGTATTTTATATTTCACTTTGCACACTTTACTTTATGCACTGTCACTTTCTTCTTTCTTATACATATATTTTATTGTGTTTAGTTTTATCGGGCTGCTTCTGTTGGCAACACATTTTCCCTTGGGGATTAATAAAGTATATTTCATTTCATTCATTTTCATATATTAATAGATACAAATTGTTTTTAGATAAAGAGAGAGTGGTGAAAACACTAAGTCTAAGAACTTCTTCTTCTCGTTTTTTTAAATGACCTTCACTTAAGGTTCACACCAAATATGGGTTTAATAAATTGATGAATTGAATGGTTAAAATATATTAGGTGATTTTAATGGACTATTTACTTTGTTTATGTTCTTTTAAGACTTTTGAACAATTACCAAATAGCTTGAAAGAAAACTCTGGGTCATCTACATTGAGAAATGAGAGCGAGAAGGGAATAAAAGAAGGGATGATAACCATGTCTGATGGTTACAGCATGTTTGGCTTCAAAGGCTTCTGGTGCTGCACACGTGTGTCACAGATGTTGGGAGCCGTTGTTGACAGGACGGAGCAGCAGTGTCCGCCCTGGTCTGGGTGTTGGGGGTTCATATTGTTAGCGGGATCAGGTGACATCCTCAGGTCCTTCATGACCAGAGCAGGGCAAGATGAGTGATCAGCTGGTTTGGAGGGCAACAATGTTGCTGATGCTGTTATTGACTCATGCATTCAAATCGTATTTAGAGATGATAGAAACTACTAAATTATGACTGCTCCTAGAAACTCTGTCTCCTCAAACAAGAAAACCCATATGATAAAACTTCTTTGTGATTTCTGATTTGATGCAAGCTCATTTTGTCATGGATTATTTGCTTTTGCCATATCTCAAATAACTTCTAAATGATATCACGGAAGACCCTGAAGGGAGGATGGCAGTGTGGTGACTAGTTTGTGTCATGTATGAGCACCGTACTTATTTATTGCGTTTTTGGTTTGTCGTGGTCATTTTAAGCCAAACAATGATTTACATGAAAACCCAAAACAATGTTTAAACTAGTTTTGTCGCATGCTTTGTTTTGTTTAAATTTACCACAAGTTGCAAACTGTTTAAAAACTGCCTTCATAATCCGTGAAACGTTATTGAGAGTGCAGTTTAGTTGTGTGGGACAGAGGATTGTTCCTTGATGGACCTGACCCCCTAGGTCTGTTACACACATCTGACCATTCAATTTCATTATTCTCCTATTTATGGTTGTGGGGCGCTGGAGCCGATCCCAGCTGACATTGGGCAAAAGCAATAAAAAAAAGAAGACTTGGCTTGGATGAAGCACCTTGTCGTGTCTGTATGAGATACACTGGGCTTCCAATCAACTCCAATCCAAACCCATCCGCGTCCTTATTAGATGTCAAAGCAACTGACGTGACAAGGCTACAAACATACTTATTAGAACTCAAACCACAATTTGTGTAAGTAAATGTTGAAAGTTTACTTTGAAAAGCCTTCTAACCAGTAAGTTCCCTGTGAACATGGAGCTTTATTTTGAAAAGACATGTAATGAGCAGAAGGGGGGTTTCCTTGGTTGACACAGTGCATCATCATGGAGGAAATACTATAGCTGGGTTTTCTCACCATCAACAACTACTGTAACCTCAGGAGCTGTGCTCTGATAGCTGCTGGGGGTTGGTGGTACCCAGAGGACCCCCCCACCAGCCCCCGCTGTGGAGTTATGACGTCAGAGCTGCATTCTCTCTGCTTCCTCTTCCTGCCTCCAATTGAGGGGGGTGGCGGTGGAGAAGGGTGGGTCACCATATCCTTGGGAAAGCGTTTGTCTTTCTCTGGTCACAACAATGCAGCTGAACAATAGAACTGATCCACTGGGCCACGACAGAACTTGGATTTCAGTCTGGCCTAATTTTCTACGTGCACATATCTTCTGAGCAGGTCAATCCTGAGCAGATCAAGTGAGCCGAGGTCAAGTGAGCCGACTTGGTGTTGACTGACTTCAGACCAGGCTGGCGGGGGAAGCCGGGGTTTCACGACAGTGGTTGTGTGCAATCAGAGGGCATGTCAGAATCAGAATCAGAATCAGAAACCGTTTATTGCCAGGAATGTTTACACAAACGAGGAATTTGTTTTAGCGAAAGGTGCAATATTTTACATGACGCAAGTACAATACAGGAGAAGATAAAGATAAAGTGCAACAGAGAACTTTTAAAGTGTCTAAGTGTATGTTTCTAGTGACATGTGTGTTTAAGTTAAAGTGTATGTTACATGTGACGTGTGTTTAAATTAAAGTGCATGTTAAAGTGTGTGTGAAGGAGGAGGAGGAGAGAGGAAGGAGGAAGAAGAGGAGGTAGTCCTGGGGGAGACAGAGTCAGTCAGTGGGGGACCGGGCTCCATTGATGAGCCCGACTGCCGACGGGAAAAAAATGTTTTTGTGGCGGGAGGTCTTGGTCCTGATGGACCGCAGCCTCCTACCGGAGGGGAGGGACTCGAACAGGGTGTGTCCAGGGTGGGAGGGGTCAGCCACAATCTTTCTGGCCCGGTGTATGTGTCACCATGCCGACGCTTGCAGATGTAGGCAGATGAGGAACTCTATCTCAGACATTCACAGTCACGTAGAAATTATACAACGTCAAGTCCTCCAAACTAAACGAGAAAAACAAGAATACACACTGTTCGTATTTGCCTTCCATGACGACTCATATGAGTATCGACATGAAGCGTCTTTCTTTCGTTTTCACCACCTTCAAACCGTTTGATTGTTTTCCCTTTAAAGAATCGTAACGAGCATCTTTTAGGAACACAATCCCCAGGTGTTTCCCTTCAAAAGCCCTGTTACAGTAACTTACCTGACGAATGATGAGATTATTTTCAATGGAACTGGTGAAGTGAAAAATCCCTTGAAATTCACTAAATAGCATGAAACCCATTTCTTAACTTGTACCTGAATTCTGCGTCATTAAATGTGACTGTAATCACAGCATAAGCAGCAATTGTTTCCTTCACAAACATGTCCTTCAAATAAGCTGTTGATCCTCTTAGAGAAGTTCTATGGTCCGGCTCTTAGGGGAGGAATTTTTGCTTAAATTTTGCAGTGCTTCAGGAGACTAAATGAGAAAGAAAACATAGTTCACTGAAAACAATCCTCAACAAATGGACAATGTCCACCTGCCTGTGACGTTTGTCGAAATCTGTTTCAGGAAATGACCATGGTCCATGAATAATTCTCTATTTCATACTGATGCCTCAATAAAACCTACATCAGTAAAAAACAGTATCAGTAAGAAGATGAATGGTCTTTAATTGTATACAGTGACCCTTAAAATAGATGACATAATAACCAAAAGTGCCACTGTATGATAATCTATGAAATTTACATTTTTAAAGATTTGAAGTCCTGGGCGTTAGACAACTACAGATGCTTTCCTCTATCCAATTCAGACTGCTGTAGGCCAGCCCATAAGCATCAGCAATACCGTAAAAAAAGCAGCCTATTCAAAATAACATCTGGCTGAACAGAGGAGAAAGCAACAGAAGTTCCTCTCTGCTGTTGGACATCAATTATTCAAGTGCTGAAGGCAGCACATGAGACGTCACAGACTGCCGGCAGGCGGTGAGTCAGGGCCCGCTCATGTGTCCTCACGGTGTGGATCCTTACGGGAAGGAGACTTTTAATGTTTGGTTCGTCATTTCAAGTCTGTGGTGTTTTTGTGGTTCCACCTGGAGGCAGTCAAGGCCTGCGCTGATGCCCCAATGTCATCTGATGGTTACAGGACACATGTTGATGGATAAAGACACTGCTGTTGGACAGGACCAGCAGACGGTCCTCTTGGCTCACCCTGTTCTCCTTTCTCTACCTCTTTCTGAAGCAACCCACAGATGTCACCTCAATACTCTTCAAGTAGTCTCAAAGAGTATTGAGCAAGGCCGTAGAATTTAGGGACATGTCCCTACCAATGTCCAGCAACTACTGAATTGTGCCTCACATTATCATTTGGCTCCAAAAATCAGAGATAATCTGATAAACAATAAGTCTGTCAACATGACGAAGTATTATGGACACTCTTAGAAATAATAATATGACTTTTAGAGAATTTGGTGGCATGGGAAATCGTCTTGCTCACTCAGGATTCATCTAAACCTCACTGTCGAGCTGGGAACTCTTTTGTTTTATCCATTCACAAAACATAGAAAACATACAAGTGGTTTACAAGGGGTTTTATCACATGATGCTAGCCTAGCTTTATGCTACCCTAGGCTAGCTGCATTCCGTTAAGGTCACCGTACTCAACGCATTGAAAGTCCTGTGTTACTAAATGATGACTTGGCATTTAAAAAAGAAAAATATCCTTAAGGCTTTTATAAATATCCAGAATAAAATCCCTTGTTTGTTGTTCTTCCACTTGTGACTCTGGTTCTATTCTTGGCCCGTCAGCCAACACTATCAGTGTCACTGTTGCTCGCTGCCAAGGCAACCTGCTGTGAGATGGAACAGGAGAAAATCAAAAGGCAGAGCAGTGACATGAAACTCAAGACCTTGAACAGCTCAGTCTAGACTCAAAACTAAATCTAATTTCGGTCATTGGACCTATTGTTAACTATGGATATTAATTATGTAAGCTGCCTCTTGGTTTGCGTACCAACTGGATCTGTCCAGTAGTGTCACGAGCATGTCTAAATATATATTCATACATCTGCTTTTAAATATAAAATACAGTAAGTGGATGAACTGTAAATCAGATGTCGAACATTGATTACCTTTGTATGTGTGTTTGTCTTCCTCCTGCAAGGAGGCATCCTTGAACAACAAAGCCATTAAGATCTGTGATTTATTGCATTTCTGTTTTTAACTAGCAGGCCTCTGACGTAAGCAACAAAAAAGAAGCTTAGATGTTGACACTGAAAGGGTTGGAGACTCTCAATACTCATGCCAACCTCTAGAAAGAAAGCTGGGACTGGGTCAGATAGTTTGACACCTCCTCATAAACAGGATGTCTCCCACAGAGTTATAAAGGAGGAAGAAAACAAGAGTCCGGCAGAAGCAGGCTCTGTGGTTACCTCAGCTCTTTAGCTACATGTGGGTTCGGCTGACATCAGGGTGGGGATATCTTTTTTTAAAAATGTACCTCCATCTTCACAGAAAGTTAGGTTCAGGCAACAGAACCGCTGAGTTAGGTTTATGAAAAGAACTTTGAGTTGAGTCTTTTATGACGTTAAAACTTCAGAAAAATTGTTTCTTTCTCAGGCTCCAGGGAGTCTTTAATATGCATAAACAGATGCATGAACAGATGCATAAAAAAAATCACGTTATGCAGGAAATTCATTTTCTAATATTTGTGTGACGAATTCTAGATAGGGTCAACTCGTCTGTCCAAAAATTGCACCCAAACCTTTCAGAAATTCTTGAAACCAGAAGAAAAAGCATAAGCACCATGACCAGCAAAAGTCAGAAATAAATCCAGCTTGAATCTCACAAATGTCTTTGTAGCTAATGTGGGGAACACTTATATATATATAAGTGTTCCCCACTTATATATATATATATATATATATATCTAGTTTGGTCTGAGTTAAAAATCATGACCTTGATTTTCAAGATAATCCATTGTGTCCATTATATTGAAGAGAAGGCTGGCATCTATGATATATGATATCTCCAACACTCACAACAAAAGAATCTCGACTGATAAATAGCACTACGGGTATAAAGGACAAATGTGTATTTTCAATACTAGGATGAAGTGTCCCTCTTATATCCAGGACTTATAGACTATCCGTGTAACACTTTGGACGTATGTGTAGGACACAGGACGTTTCCATATGCTAGAATATGACCTAATCGTGCTCCTCTTGATGTCTTTTCCCTTTCTACTTATGATGCAGCTACAGTGGATGTATTGTGCTCCCAGCACTGCCGAATGCTTCGAGCGTGCAGCCGCTCTCTGGCTGAAGCCATTCAGCATGACACTGCCTGCTGTTGTGCTGTTTCCATTACACGGCCAGCGCTGACAAAGTATAAACGCACTCATGGAGAGAAACAGCAAAGAGGGTTGTTCCCAAGAAACCGGAGAAAAAGTTAAAGAAGTAATGAGTGAAAATAAGGCAGGGTCGGAGATGAAGGGCACGTGGCCACACAAGGTGGAGGAACAGCGCATGGAGTTTCTCTCGTAACAGTATGTCATGAAATGGAAAAGCCATTAAGAATCGTCCAGGAATGGGGGTGACACGGAAAGGTGGGAGTAACCAGGGAAGGATGCGGAGGGGGAGGGAAGTCCCTGCTGCCTGATGGGAGTATTGTTGAGGATATTTGTGTGAACGGTGGTAAGAAATGAGCCGCTCAGCCGATCACAAGGCTGCCAGAAGAGGTTCAGACCCGCTCTGAACAAAACATTCACATTCCTCTCTCTCTCTGTTACACGCCAAAGAGGAGGGCTTGTCCCACAGCGCCGAGAGAGACCACACAGCCACGAGGACTGGACTGTAGTGTCACCTGTGTGTGGGTGTGTTATGTTGCTGTGGCCGTCAGACTGGACGCTGGTGTAGCCGCTCGGCTCCTCCTGTCTGTGTGGATTGAGCAGCAGCAGCAGCAGCATGGGATCTGTGATGTGTAAGTGATGGACATATTGACTGTTTTACCGCCGGCCAGGTCTGTGTGTATGTGTGTGTGTGTGTGTGTGTGTGTGTGTGTGTGTGTGTGTGTGGTTGACACACTGTAACTTGTGGAATTCTTACTGAAGGGTCAGCACCTGGAACCAGTCGGGACATGATACTGATTGTTAGTATTGTTAGTATAGTTTTATCAGAGAGTCTCAGTCTAGAGGTGGACTTTAGTATTGAGGTCAGTTGTACACAGGGTAGCATTGGTAAACTAAAAAGTACTTTCTGGTCCTCACTCAGTGGTGATAACTGTAGAATGAATATATGTGCACTTGATCTTTTGTGTGTTTTTTTGCGTCCCAACTGTGTTTATGTCATTGATATCCAGCATATAGACAACAGCAGTGTTGACAGTCAATATATGTGGTAATAGTGTGTCAGAGGCTGCATTGGTAGTTATTCATGAAATGTATACATATACAATACACATTATTTGATGATGATACATTGATGTGTACATTACTTTTCAAGGTTACATGATTTGTTTATTGTCATTTTACAACACAAGGTTGCCCAACGAAATGCAAGCTGTAGTCCTTTTATTCTCTTTAAGAAAAAACACATGATGGAGAACGTCATCTGATAGAAATGGAGCTGATTTTCACTTCAATTTCACCAAGAGATCAATGAATAGTGCAACGTTTCCCCTTGAGATATATTTGAGTTGAAGCGTAAATAAGCATACACTGGTACCTAACATGTGTACTTACGTACAGTTCATGAGTGAATGTACTAAGTTTTCACCACTAGAGTTACAGCATTTAGTTTTTTTTAGGTATGTCAAATTCCTGAGTTTTAAGCAGTTTTAGCTTCAGAAAAAGGAAAATACGATGCCAGGCGTCGTGTTTGAGAAGATATATTTACCTTGTGGTCGTTGATGGAATGATAGCAAAGATGCAGGAGTAGGTGCTATCATACAACCAACGAAACAACACAATATGCAACATATATTTACTGTACATCACCATAAATATAGTCACTTGATTGATTAATCAGTCGATAACCACGGTACTTTCCCGACTGCATGTCTTGAATCATGAACAAAGAGCTGATTGTGCTGTGTTATATATGAAACTGAAAACGGGTGAGATATGACATGAATTTCACTTGTAAGCTTGCTGTAACATCAGCTGTTCCTGGGACAGCAAAGTCTTGGCCCACATGTTATAACCTTATCACCAGAAAACGTGTTGTGTAGTGAAGACTTGATCACTTGTTTAAAATCTAAAATCTAAAATCTGGGTGTTGCCCTATAGTTACTCTTTTTCCCAGTTGCTATTCCATTCTTCCAACCACACATTAACATGGTCTTTTAATGAACAGTGGAGGCAGTAGTAGTATTAATGAAATAAGATTTTGTTGACAGGTCACTGGTTATCTGGATCTCATGGGATGGCTACACATGAGACGTCTACACACATCTAGCCGCCTGTAAATTAGGAGTTTCGAGATGAGATTAAGTGTCTATTTCAACTGCATTACTATAATCCTGTTGCACTGGGGCTAAAAATAACACCTGGGCAGAAGGATTGAGTCGTCAGTGTGGAGTGTCTCTCTCACAGCAGGTAGTGGTTCTTTGTAGGAGTCACACAGGCAAGCATATGTCCTGTAAGAGGCTTTACCTTCTAACGTAGGGATTATGACGCAGAGACAGTGAGGGAGAGGAGCGGGGAGGCTGGAGGGACACATGAGCGACACTGTGTTTGTCTGCGAGTGTGTCACAGAGAGGCATCGGGGAAAATGGAATATTCCTCTGTCCGTGCTGCAGGGCCAGTGAGCAGGTTTGATGGGGAGACGTAGTAGATCTGAGGAACACACAC
The DNA here is from genome assembly GCA_036178185.1 of Liparis tanakae. NCBI lineage: Eukaryota > Metazoa > Chordata > Actinopteri > Perciformes > Liparidae > Liparis > Liparis tanakae. The sequence goes on along the minus strand of CM070102.1, from coordinate 16,188,894 downwards.
ACGGGTGAGGTCAGGCAGAGTAATGAGTGGAGATGGACTGCGAGGCCAGAGCCCCCTGCCTCGCTGTCCACGCTGTGGTAAACATGGACCAGCCTATTCCACCGTACGGATCTCCACGGCGGAGATGGAGTCTTTCTACCACTTCCTGGGGGTGTGTCAGAAGATGGAGTCAAGTACGTCTACCCATTCCTGCATCCTTCCCTCCATGCTGTCCCTCAGCATGTCAGTTTGTGAGGTGTTTTAGTGTGTTCGGCCAGCTAGAAACTATAAACCAACCTGGCTTGATAAGGGCAGTGCCATTGTTGTGTTATCAATCAAAGGAAAGCTCTGACGTGGTTGATAGGTTTGCCATGGTTACATCCTTTGTCGTAGGCCCTGTCATACTTTAGGGCCCATGTGTTTGATTATGTAATGACCTTTTGTTGAAGCTAATCTTTTATTTGAGTTGTTATGATAGGCTACCATGCAGGTTGCTGTAGTGCATATTTCACGTCACTTTTGGATTACTCTGAAATAAATAAAATCTAGAATCAGCACCACATCATTGTACCCCTAACCCTAACCCTAACTACCAGCAATGTTTACATCCACGTCGGTCTAAAATGGCATCACTTTATCATTTTATCCTATAGGACATTTATGTTAAATTGTCATACATACCGTACAAATTATTGAGTAATGTATTGAGGTCACAGCGGCCTTTGACCGCCAAACTCTCATCAGGCATATACCTTACGTCCAGGTGGACTTTTATGCTAAACTCAAAGGTGTTTCTGAGATATTGGGTTAACGAGACTGAAGTACGGACGCACGTCCAGCCGCACGGCATGAAAGAACATTTCAGTAGACTTGACACAGTCCTTTGACTTTTGACAGTCTTGGCTGAGTCATTATGAAGGCACCTGTCATTGTTGTGGCAGGGATGGTTGATGAATTCATTTGCTTCTGACATGAGTTCTATTTTAAATTTTCATTTCCACATCAAATGTCTTTAAAGTAACATTACTTTTACTTGACTATAGTACACTTTCTGTGTCTGGATGTTGTACACCACGCGCTCTCCTGGGGGTTCCTAGCTCTGTGGGGTACAGCAAGGTGTTGCTCCTTGGTTATCAGATGTCCGGTGTGTAAGAAGAAGATCTGTGTGGTTGCTGAGTTTTTCAGAGTCAGACAAAAGAGGAAAATAACTTCTTCCGACCTTAGTCGGCAGCAGCTGAGGGCCAAATGATAATGCAAGGCATTAGATGAATGTTTTCTAGACGTAGACCCCATATGTTTTAAGTAGATCCATAATATTAGCTGAAAACATCTGTTTCTTAATAGCTTATGAATTAGTTTTCGTAACAATGCTCAGTACTCTAGGCCTACCCTTCCAGGCACAGTTTGTTCTGGTGGTTGCAGGGAATCTCTTCATTTCAAACTCATCAGGAGGCTAACACTCCAGAGCAGCTGGAGGCAGCTTTTCTGAAGGTGAAGCTGACCTACAGCCAGTTTGCAAGCAACGCTGCATTCCTCAGAGGGAGAATAATGACAGACTTCAGGGGGAAGGCTCAAAATATCATCAAAGTGCGCAGGGAGAGGACGTCAACAGACTCATTTAAGATCACCGTGGTCGACAGTACGTGGAACTACATTCTTTCATGTTGGACAGAAGAGACACACCTCGTTGTTCTCACGTTAACATTCAAAGACTTCCACTTAGGAAGTGCTGAATGTAACATTTGTTTTATACAGCTGTTCTGTTCATTTTCTCATTCAAATAGGCGGTTGAGCACTCTGATCCAAGCCCTGTCATACTAACACACTGTTCCAACAACAGAATCAACCAATATGTAAAACATTAAAGTAATTAGGCAACGACTGTCCCATTATGATGAGATTTCATCGTAAAGGTGTCATTATGCAGAACACTAAAGTTTATAACACTGTGATGAATGTTCACATCTTGTCAGAAAGTTGTTGGCGGTCAGATCTACATGTTTATGATAGTGTCACTTTACTGTGGTTTGAAATAAAAAGCAAAACAAGAAACTCATTAGTGCCACTTACATACAAGAAAGATGCACTCTAGTGAACGCATGTTTATGTGACCCTTTCTGACCGATTCATTAGTGGCACAGCAGACGGCGCAGCTCTAGGTGTCACTGTGTGGCTGTGAGAGGGATGCATACAGCAACGCTATTATTCCCCATTATTCTGGTGTTGTTCCCCTTCAGACATAAAACCATGCCCATAACATATGTACCAAAACACAACGGCTCGTTGATATCCTACAAGCGAGTTAAATTGTTCTTTTTCGTGCATTTTCCCTTTTCGAGGCAACCAAACGACTTTGCTCACGGTCTGGGTTACGACATCTACGGATGTAGCGCTACTCCAGTACGGATGTTACGTGACAAATGAATCGACATTGGCTTCTGGTTTCACACGGGACACACACATGGGTCTCTCCTGTGTTTACAGACAAACCCTCAACCCCGACTTCCTCCGAACATGGAATGTGTCAATCTTTATGCTATGTCAGCCGTCCTGGATTATGTGGGTTAAATACCAAGTCAGAAACACACTAATACTAGCAGCCTGTTTGTAGGGTTAGTGCTGGAGTTTTAGCATAAACAGGTGTCAACTCAGTGATCTCAGGGGATGTTTTGGTTGTCTGCGTTCTCGTCACTAGTGTGATGATTGAGGAGGAATCCCTAAAACCATGCTGTGTCTGTTCTATTTCAGTCTCAGACCATCACACCAAACATGCTCACTTTCCAGTGCATACATTCTCACACCACGGAAGGATAATGACATCCAATGCGTTTGTAGTGAGACAGCCCATGTGTGTGTGTGTGTGTGTGTGTGTGTGTGTGTGTGTGTGTGTGAGCGAGCCCTGTTATCAGCGGATCCTGTCACTAGACATCCTCTGATTGTCTTCTTGCGCTGACACCTTCTTCCTGAGGACCAATAGGAAACCCCCCCGTCCCCTGAAACTTGAGGAGCAACCACCCAAAAATAACACTGTTTTTTCACAATGTGTGTGTATGTTTGTGTGTATGTAGGTGTGTGTGCGTGTGTGCATGTTTCGTTTATGAAGAGCGTCTCTTTTCTGCTGTTGCAATTTCCTCATTGTAATCAACCCATGTTTGAGAAACTGCTTATGTTCAAGACAGTCAAGAGGATATAAAGAGAGAAAGTTACTTTTACATCTTCAATTATGTCTTTTAATAACGCCATTTTAATCAACCTATAGGCACAATTGTATTACATTCAATGGACCACTTTAAACCATATCTGCCTTTATCCCCAGTGGAAGCCAGAGGAGGTGGAATCTCTCCGTAATCTGCAGAACCCGTTTTAGCCTTAACTAAGGAAACCCTTGAAGGGATTGTGAGCAACATGTCATATTTAAGGAGAATAATGAATGTGCCTCCTGCACACTCATCCCTTTGTCTTGTTTGAGAGTAGGACTGTAATATACAAAAAAACTCTATTTAATATACTACATTTACAGAAAACAAGCCGATGGTGATATATATCTTTATTGTGACATGAAATGAGATACACAATGTGTATTTGATGATGTCACGCTTTGTCACACTGCTTAAGGTTCATGTAACAGCAAAATCATGGGATTCAGCGCTTGTGGGTGTGGTAATAAAATCAGCTAAAAATAACAACGGTTGAATCACCACACACTCTCTCTCTCTCTTTCTCTCTCTCTCTCTCTCTCTCTCTCTCTGTGTGTATGTGTGTTCACATATTCCTTGCTTTAATGTGCATGGGTCGCACATCTACAGATGTGTCGGCCCATCTGTGTGTATTTCGTACAGTCTGCTGCTGATGCAGTCATGTGACCCCTGAAAGATGCTCAGGGGTCACATGACTATATCAGCAGCAGACTGCAGGTCTGCTGAGAGGAAAGAGACATCCTTTTATAACCTTCCGTCTTGTGTAAAATCATTCTTAGGGAGGAAAGGGATCTTTGTGGATATGGCTAAACAATGTGCACACATTTTTAAGTTCTCTCTCACACACACAGACACACACATACACACACACGCGCGCGCATGCGCGCCCTGTGGGTGACTCTCAACGTGTGAGGAGTGTAGAGGAGGGGAAAAGATTCAGATAAAGGAAAGATATAAGCAGCGGTACAGGAGGCTTGTTCTAAATGAGCAGGGAAAGGCCGTCAGCCCTGTGGTTCACACCTGTTACGTAAGCTCCAACACAGGCTCCACCGCCAGGACTCCACTGACACATGATTACAGTACACACACACACACATGCAACCACCCACACACCTTGTGAATCTGAGTGTCCTCATGGTAAAATGTGAAAGGCATCCTGGGGACACCTGGAGAGCTCAGGTATGCTGGTGTGACGCCATCGCAACGCGTGGTTGAAGTGTTGTATACACATTGACTTGTCTATAAGCTTAAAAACATGCAACAGCCACAACGCACACGCATCGTGCCAGAGGAGTAAACTGTTCCTCCGTACATTGGCCACCTTTGCTCGGGCCGCTCTCGTCTTCAAACATGGCCTTCATCTTGATCTCAACTGCACACCTGTACAGGTCTGTGACTGCATATTGCAGAGCTGTGGAGCTACTGTGGTGACATCATCCGCCCACAGATTCACAAAGATGAATCAATACTGGCCACATGCTGGTTCAGCTGGTCATCAGTGTTTGGTTACTCCCTCCTTGGACCCGTTCAATATTATTAATATTAATAGAGAGCTTGGTTTGTGTGAATGTCTTTCTTTTCTTAAAGGATACAGGGAAATATTATTGAATGAAATGTTGATGTTTACATTTCAGTCAGGGATGGATTGATGAAGTAGTCAACTTCATTTCTCTGAGATTCTGCTGCATCGGTTGCATATACTGCTGTGAAGGTCTCACTAATCCAGCATGCAGGCCATTTGTAAAAAAAGCTAATTAAACCACAGCTTTACCCTCTCTAGATTGACCAAGTGTTTTAGTAGCCAACGCATGTGGATGTGAACCTTGGTCAAAGTCTGTTCATCCAAACATCCAGTCTAATCGGCCTGCAACTATTCGATTGGTAAAATGAAGGGTTGCCAGTAAACACTAAAATATGTAATAAACAGTAGTGTGTGAAACAGTATAATGCTTTTTTTATTTAAGGATCTGAATTCCAGAGTGTGATGTTGTCGTGAGACCACAAGGCAGCTTTTGCACTTGCTGTGTACAATGGGAGAGAAACAATGGGAGAGAATAATGAACACACATGCCTGGGAATACAGTTGTGTTTATACTCTTATAGGAAGTCGTTCCCAAAACAAATGTGACAGCTCGATAGGCATTGTACTGAAAACAATGTCTTTGTGTGTGTGTGCCTGTGTGCATGTGCAGTTTTCCATGTGCCTGCTGTACGTGTGTGGCAGCATCTACTGGTCCATGTGTTTCCATGTTTGTGTCCTGCAGGTCTTTAGTGTTCTGGCATGGTTAATAATAATAATAATAATAATAATAATAATAATAATACTTCAAATTCATACCGCACTATTCTTGACACTTGGTTGTGTGTGGGAAAAAAACAGAGATGTGTGTGTGTGTGTGTGTGGGGGGGGGGGGGCACATTAGTAAACAATAAGCTCATGTAAACACACACATACACAGGCTACTGTATGGACTTCTTATGAAGAACTGGTATGAACCAATGTTGCAGTGAAGCTGGGCCAAATAGAGAAAATCAAATCTCACTATATCTCCAAATACCTCGACAGGGATATTGAATTGATATTGACCGTTGATGCTTTTACAACATATTTGAAGATATGTCATTTCTAATAAAAACTCATACACAATGTGGATATAATGACCATGTTGGGAAAGATGAATACCAGACAAGTTAGTTAGTTCAATCTGGTTGGTTTCAGAATATTACTTCACTGTAATCAGCAAAAGAGTTTCATACCACAATATCAATATCACATTGATATATTGCCCGGTTGCAGGCTATATCAATCTTTTTTGCTTTCTGAATAGAGGGTGGATGACAATTTTCTGTAGAATATGGTCAACATATTCCTAACATGATATGACATGCAATAATAACTGTAAGCTTCTTTTTTTTTAACAATGGTTGGAATATAACCGTGTTGTAGAAATACACTGGTTCTAAGTTTTGTTTTGTGTAAATAGTCAGAACAATATTGGCACCTACCTCTATCGGCAATAGCAAATGATAAGAGTAGAGCTAGGTGTCTCAACCTTTACCTTTAACATAATCATCCATGTCATTCAAGTGTATCATTTTGTTTGAGTTTGCCTATTTTGATTTGATTTGGTCGTGTAAAAGTCTATTTTCTGTCAAACAAGTCACCACAACCGTCAGTAAAGCAGGCCAAAAGACTTTGGAGAAGTCGCGACCTTAAGGCGTCCTCTGGAAGCCAGCAGAAGGAACCAAAGAGTCTCCGCCCTCACTGGCTGGGCCAGAGCCCGTTAATGTTAGCTTATAGCATCCGGTCCATTAGGGTTTGGCAGTCCAACATGGACCTCGTAAAACCTCCAGACACAACAGCACATAGACACTCACACGAGACTGATGACTGAGGCTGAGCTGCAGTGTGTGTGTGTGTGTGTTTGTATGACCTCACACCTGAATGCATGTCTCCAGTCAGTTGTATTCTCTCTCTCTCCGTCCCTCTCCCTCCATCTCTTTCTTCCAGAGTGTGTCTGCCCTCCCTCTCTGACTTCTGATTTGCTGCTCAAGGCGATGCCGTTTCTCGACAGCTGGAGCTGGAAAAAGTGATCACAGTAACACACAGGCACAGTTCAGGGCTCTGCCGCTGCTATGTGTGTGTGTGTGTGTGTGTGAGTGAAACCTGAGAAAAGAGAGAAAAAAGTCTGAGATTTGTTGGTCGGGACGTCCGGGACGGTCTTTGTTGATGATGAGGATGGTGATGGCTGCGGCGATGACGAAGCAGCCGCAGGGTTGCTGCTGGATGTTGTTTTGTCCTCGCTCATTTCGGATACCATGAGATTACCCTCACTTTACAGGATTACTGCTTTTTACTTGGAGGATTTGCATTCACGCCTCGGTGTGTGTGTGTGTGTGTGTGTGTGTGTGTGTGTGTGTGTGTGTGTGTGTGTTTGTGTGTGTCGGAGGCAGGAGGGTGTTGAGGTGAAGAGTGTCAAACATGTTCTGGGTAATGTTCACACACAGTGTACAAGCTGCATGACCATGTAGTGTCTCACTTTGTTTGGTCTCACTCTTTTAGAGTCTCTAAATGATAGCAGATGTCCACATACCCACTCAGTCCTGCTCTCTGGGCTCTGATTGGACAACACAGACACGCGTCTCTCTGTCGGCCTGTCATCTTTTCTGTGAGGTGATCTAGTTTATGAAGAATGCACTTTTAACTTTTAAATGGCCGATAGTTTATCTTAGTTGAGTTTATCTTAGTTATTAGTTTAATCAACTCAAGGTAGCTAGTGATCTATTTTAACGTGCTTTAGAAAAAAAGTCTCTTTCAGGAATGGATTCTTAACATTTAAAGGAACTTTAACGTAAACACATGATACGGTAAACTACTACTGAGCTCATTCTTAAATCGTTGTGTTGCAGTTATGTAAAGTAGGGTGTTGGTGCTCGGCTGAGTATGTGTACTGTGGTGTTGGTGGTGTTGGTGGGTGTAGATTTTACGCTATAACTTCTAGACCAGAGGTTCTTAATCTTTTGTAACTTAGGGCACGTGTGGGGCTCACTGGAGGTAATTAAGCTTTCTTTGAAATACTATTTTGAAAATCAAATTAAAAAATCCAGTTTTGGAAAGCAGTCATTAACTGAGTCCGTGCTCTAAGGAGAGCTCACATGTGGGCAGGACCAGGTATCGAAACACACAGAGTCCGATAGTTCGAGGACTCCAGCCAGAGGGCAGTGTTGTTGCAGGCCCCCGGTAGGCCTACAGTCCAGGGACTGGTCGCCATCTTCGAGTCCAGTACCCAATTCTTGTAATCATTCAGCGGTTAGGCCTGTATGCTTTTGTGTGTATATTTCTGTCACATTGTTTCCGGCTTCCATACTTGTGGTTGGACTGAACAGCAGAAGTTAGTTTACTAGCTTGCGGCTAAGTGCGTAGGCTATGTCCAAAACATCTACAGAAAATTTGCTTACCTCTAAACTTAATCTCCCAAACGCAGGACCCGCCCCCTTCCCCCACACACCTGACCTTATAATTATGGTTATTAGTTTTAGTTAAACAATCCTAACTCAAGGTCCACACACTAATAGCTATATTTGCTGAATACGCAGTTCAGCGGTGTGGAAAAAGCTTGTATGCTAAGTGGACCTGGAGTGAATCATATTTGGCCAAACATTCTTTCCAAGATCAGCCATTAGCTGTCTGACTCAAGTGTCACATCACATTCTGTGACGTATATTGGAACATTACATATATTTTACCCTCAAATCAGCACAGCTTGAGCTTTCTGTTTGTCACATGGTTCAATAAGAGAGGCTCAGCAGGCGGAGTGTGTTTTGGTGTGTGTAATCTTCAGGGAACAAATCAGACAAACTCAACCCAACACTTGTCAGCGGAGCAGACTGCGTCTGAGATTCTTGATGGCTCAGATGCTAAGAACAGAGTTACATTGATACGGCCTCCATAACAGCCATTGTGCTGTCAGTTCGTCTCCAGCAGCACAACTTTAGGCATGTTTAAGTCTGTGTTAATAATGCATGTCTTTATTCTCAGCGATAGAGAATGTTTTGTTCTCTAAATGCAGTTTCAGGGTGCAAAGGAACCAAAGTGATCATTTAACCAGAGCAGGGTTCACCCCCCCCCCCCCACACACACACACACACTAGTTTCCTTTATGTACAATGACGCCTAGAAAGTTACAGTAAAATATATAAATACGAAAAATAAGTCATGCGTTAAAAAAGGAGAAAAGATGTACATTCAGCTTCCTTGTCAATTTCTTTAACTCGTGTACATATGTACCGTACACACAACACCTTGTATGCACAACTCATGTTTACCTCTCATCCAGCGTACCTCCCTCTCTCCCGGACTGTATGGTTTTTATTCATTCATGCCCCAGATGCTTTTATTCCCCCAGTATACTCTACTTGGATTCTTAAGCGGATGGAGGACACCACTCAGCCTTTGTGCATGTGTGTTTGCCTGTCTAGAAGTCATCGGTGTTCACTCTGTATCTGGCTCCATCTGATCAGTATGCCTCTCCTTCCAGATGAGATCATGCAGCAGGAGATCAGGCCCCTGCTGGCTGTGGACATCATAGAGCAGCTCCATCGCCAGTTTGCCTTGCTCTCAGGTATGTAGAGCAACAACAGCCCACTGGTCCTCATGTACTTAGAGGAATACCTCTGAAAAGGTTTTAACCGGCTTACTGCAATGGTGGTGAAGACAACAAGTCCCATAATTGTCACTACGACAGCGATCTTTGCTTGTTGGGTATAAAATGTAGTGAACAAAGTATTTTTTAACCGGAGAAAAACACACTTGAAAGAATATCATTTTTGGTCTGCCGATAATGAAAACAATGAGATTTAGAGGAGTACGACACCAGATTTAAAACCATGCAGTCAAAATGCTCACATATTCTGAAGTTTAGTCGATGTGGGTGGAGCTCAAGAAACACTTGATTTCTCAGCCAATAGCATTTCTCCGAGCACAACATGAATGCCCTTGTCGTTAATGCCTGTCTCTTAGTTGTAATTTAGGCTTTCCCTGATGACATCACACAGTAACCAAGTGTGATTTCTTAGATTACAATTCACATCGTTAATCAAATGTTTAAAACTGCAACAGTAATCCTGGAGACATGAAATGTGCAGCGTCATTGCATGGGGATGCACGTTTGTGGAAAACAGGATTGTCCAGAGACACAGACTCAGTTCACAGGCTAAAAGATAATGCTTTTGACTGAGTTATTATTTTATGTGTAAAATTGTTGGTCTTGCCGCCTCTCACCTGCAAAACATGGAGGCGTATTTTGAAGGTTGCCACACACCAGTTTCTTTGGCATTGGGACTATTGATGGAAGAGGGAATCTAGCCGAGTGATATGTAGACATTTAATTCAAATAGCATGGGAACACTTATGTTAATGTATCTTTGTTTAAAACAAGAGGTTTCATGTTGATAAATAACATTACATAATGACATAATAAAATTTACATTGAGTTGCTTTGCATTATGTTGCAATCTAGCCAGTGGGAATTCACTTTTTTATTTTAAGTATGCCTTTTTATACTTTTTATTTAACCTCAAATTGCCCCTGTCCCCCAAGCATTAACTGTGGGTGCCCTCAGACTTCCCACGTGTGTTGTGGTTCTCTAGGGATGCTTCTCATTCCTTCTCTCAGTCCTCACAGACTAAATAATACCTCTCTCAGCAGTACAGCCTCCAGATTTACACAGTTGCACACTGCAGGCCTGGTTTATTGCTGTTACCACATGCGTGTGTCTAGGATTGTGTGGGCCTTCTCAGTAGAATGTGGGTTGGTATTTGGTATTTTTTCTTTCTACAAATGTGTGTCACATGTGAACTGGAACCATTCTCTTGCCAGTCACGTGGTATCCCAACAATGAATATTTTCTAGGATTTGTTGTTTTTCATGGTGATTTCTGAACATTGCACGCCTGCAGATGGTGCTCTTTTCTTTGTCTGCTCACCCACAGTGGGTCCCGCTCCCGCTTAGCCGAACACAGAGCCTATTACTGTTCCAGAGCCAATGCAAAAGCTTTGATACGCTGAAGATACTGTAGGTGTATTTACATGTGTGTTATGTGTACACACAGAGTTGCAATATAGGCAGTCAATTACATGGAACTGTCCCTATTGATACGACTTTGAGCACATTCATCTTTATAACAAAGAGTTATAGGTCGTTTATATTTTTATTTTTTATTTATTCTTTATTTCAGATGCCAAGTTCCATATAAAAATCTGACAACTTCAACAGAGAAGTGCTGATGTTTACATATTTCTTGGCCACTAGAGGGCAGTGCAGCCAGCTAAAAACACAAGATGTGGATATCTTGACTTATTCCAGAAGGTTGATATGATTAAGGTATTGTCAAATAACTGCCTTTTAACATTTACGGCAGACACAGAGCAACATGAACATGTGACCCATTATTCATGTATTGATTAATAGAATTTACATTTCTCTCTCTGTTGTGTATACTCTGAAACAGACAGTAGTCCTATATTGGGGTTACTGGCCCCAAGTTTGAGATAATTATATTACACTTTATTTAAGGATATAAAAGCCTCAATTTTGGAAAAAGAACAATGCTAAAACTAGATTTGATTTAAAGCCACAGATTGTGAATGTGAATATTAGCTTGATACTTTCCATCTTCTGCAGATGTGTGAGGTGGAAAGATGACAGAACAGACTGTAAGTGACAGAGCAGACGAAGTCTAAAGTGTCAGATATAAAAAGGGAGCATTATTATATTCAAATTAGTTAGTTTCTGGAATTCAAACGCATTGATAATAATTATTATAATTACGCCCATCATCAGAGTTCTAATGTAACACAGTAGTGAAGTTGAGGTGCCTGAGGATTTTCAGCTCAACGTTGCCCTCTTGTGTCCATTGTGTGGAAGCGTACACTAGTTTGTGTCTTAAACGTTTTTCAGGATTTCCCATGATAAAGTTACTGTATTTAATTTTGTGACTTAAATTAATAATTGTAATGTGGAATATGCATCTACTATGAAAGTTTAATTAATATTTGTGAACCAGAGAAGTCAGTCTTTAGCTGGACAATGAATAAGAGACCGATGTCTGTCCCTTCATTCTATTGTGGTCTCAGCTCTGACAGAGACAATGTAACTATATATGAAAGTGTCGAACTGAATCCTCTGTCCCACTGGGAAGTCAATCAGGACAAATGGATGAAAATCAAACTGAAAATGTTGTCCGACAACACATCTCGTACCAACATATAACGTATAGATGTAGGGACGCGCTGGATCAAGCTGATATTAAATATATAGAATACCGTATATGATACTGTCAGACAGCGTCAGATGTAAGTGGAGTCTGTTCTGAAAGGACTCACAGTAAATGCTGTGTGTGGTGTTTTGTGTTGCAGGAGGGCGAGGGAAAGAAGGTGCCCCCATCATCATCTTCCCAGAGTTCTCAGGCTTCAGTGAAGTGCCTGAGGAAGACTTCCTCAACGTTGTTACTTACTTGACCAGCATACCCAGGTACACACACTCTCATACAGATACAAGCTAGTTTTGATGGTGGTTATCCTCACATAATCAGACTCTTGGACACCAATGAGCATTTGGTTCATTAACATTACCATTTAACCTCTCATACACTACCTGTACAGGTTGTGAGGACCATGTTACGCTGACACTGCATGGCAACCGATGGAATTGGTATTGTGAGCGGTTATTAGCCACATAGGTGTGGGTGGGAGGTTGAGTCAAACAAACACAGGATGTTCACTCAGGATATATGTTTGTGTCCCTGTGAAACGAAAAGCCTTTACTTTTGTGATCTAACTTTCCTACTTCACTAACTCATGTATGTTGTAGCTAAAAAACAGAGTTTGTACGTACGTTTCCTAAAAATCATAGTTAACCAAAACACTATCTTTCCCTCAAGCTAACCAAATACTTTTGTTGCCTAAACCTAACGTTGTTTTGTTCAAATTAACATAATTAAGTTGTACTTTCATAACATGGTTGTTGAAGTTTTGGTAGTCTTGTCTAAGGCCTGAAGGTATTGATAACTGCTGGTAACACTGATTAAATGAGTTGGTATTTCTAAATGGGTAATATGTCAAACTGAGCTACTGGGACACTTTTTCCACAATCTCTGTGTAATGTGTAATTTTGCTATTCTAAAAATGTATCTGACGTCAGTAATTTGGTTAGCTACTTTGATTAAGCACAATCATTTTGAATGACTCAGATTTAAAAATCCAAAAGGCTCATAAAGTTTCCTGAAATGAACACATATTGGTGTATTCCTTAAACTGTGCAAGATGTTTTTGCTCTTCAGCTGAGCTGCATGTGCGAAGTATGTGCAAAGTATATCAGTTTTAGAGAGTTGGATTGTCACTGCTTACACAGACACACAAAGCAGCAGTCCACTCACATGTCTTCCTCCCTCTTGTCTCCAGCTTGGATGCTGCCAGTATCGGCTTCATCATCATCATTGACCGGCGGAAGGACAAATGGAGCTCAGTGAAGGCCTCTCTCTCCCGGATTGCTGTAAGTCTTATACAAATACATATATATATATATATATATATATATATATATATATATATATATATATATATATATATAGGGTTAAGTGTCTAGAACACATCGACGTAGACTACTAGAGCCAGAGATCGAACCACCGATCCTCTGATTGAAGGACGACCAAACTAACCACTGAGCCACAGACGACCTGAAATATAGACATAGAGACTTAGACTGGTTATAGTGGGACACAGAGGCTGAGTGGACTATCAAAATAATTCATTCATATGGTTTAGTTCCGCACTTTAGAGAACACCGACAATAACTGTGTTGACTAGATATACAGTGTTGTGTGTGTATGTGTTGCACGACACAATATGCCAAATCTCAGCCATCTGTGTGTTGGTTGGCTGACGCTGCTCTACACTTTACATTGTCTCTACATCTCTGTGTGGTCGACCTCGAGGAGGCTTCATTCTGCTGTTAAAGGGGCAGGGTATGTTAAGGTATGCACAGCAATGCTTGAAGCACCACCGGGGTATAATTATAATAATTTTTCTTCTTCATTCTTGTAAAGCGACATTAAAAGTGGTTGCATATTTAAAATGGATATTCATTTCTATGCACATGCTTCAGATGTGTCCCACAGCGAGCAGTCTATGGAGAATGACAGTCTTCCTGACCCTTCATAAAGCAGTTTACAAATCCCAAACTGAAGCAAGGAAGCGTATCAAAACCATGATTAGTTTGAGTAGCATTTCTTTAAAAACATTTTTTTTTTTACGACCCTAGTTATGTTAGAACCATGTCATCAAGAGGATGCCACATGAAGCAAGTCACTATGGTGGTAGACGTGCATCTGTGCTTTTAAAATAGAAGTTTAACTTGAGCTACAAGGCCACGGTTAGTTCAAGCACTGTTTTAACGGCATGTAGCTCACAGACATGTAGAGCTCCACTGACCCGTCAGAATACGCTGCTGTAATAATTCTGTCCTTTTAATAGTTTGTTAGCAGTACCCTATATGCATGTCATACCCCTCTCTCTCTCCCTGTTGCCAGTCAATTTAATTTAATTCAGTTTATTTTATATAGCAGAGTTACAAGACATTTAATGAATATGCCAGAAATGTATGAATAGTTAGTGGTAGGCATGTAGACCACGATCCAGACCTCCACAAGGGGGAGGAGGGGGCATCAGCAGGGCCATGGTAGGAGGCAGGAGGCCGGCCCACCAGGCTGGACGCATCGTGAAAGAGGCTGGACCAATGAGGCGGCCATTCGGCAGGAGGCCAGGGGCTGGATGAAGGAATTAGGGGCAAGGAGGCAGGACCAAGGAGCCAAGACAAGCTACAGACACAGCCAGGTCCAATGTCCCTGTGAGGCGAGAATGCACAAAGACTCCGAGGAAGAAGTAGAGTTAGTAATGTGCAATGAAGAGACGTAAAGGAGGGAGAGAGAAGAGGAGAGAGGAGCTCAGTGTATCCTAACTAAAATCTTGAGTCTACTCTTAAATGAGGTGACTGTGTCTGTCCCCCGGGCGAGAAGTGGAACCTGGTTCCGTAAAAGAGGAGCAGTAAGCCTCTTGCACTATCGACAAGATGATCAATCTGGGACGGAACAAAGTTAGACCAGGAGTCCTCTGTTATATTGAGACGTGGTATTGAATCAAATGCAGAAGGAATCGCTTCTTTAGACATCTGGTGTAGAAACTTTTGACTAACGGTGTACACTCTTGTAGTATAAACTCAAAAGTTATGAGGTTGTGGTCAGAAGAGGATTCTGTGGGAAGACCTTCAAATGCTCAATGTCAACGCCATATGTAAGAACAAGATCAAGCGTGTGGCCAAAGCTGTGAGTGGGTTTCTGTACTCTCTGACGGAAGCCAATCGTCAAATGAATGGCATGATGGGACGCCTCAGAGATGTATTGTAAAGCCACATGTGGTCATGTTACCTAGGGGGCGTTTCCAGGAAACCTGCAGCTGGTGTTGGTGCTGCGCCCGTCAAGGTTCTTCCAGAGGGCGATAGCTGACATTGGGATCCGGCTGCACAGAGATGACTTTAAAATGAAGGTACCGGTAAGCATGTTTCAGTATTGACCATCTAGCTTCAATCATGAGCAACTATTGTTTCTTTTTGTGCAACATAAACATGTCGTTTTTAACTGAATGCTAAATCCCAGGCCGAGTCCTTTCATCAGTCACATCCACAAATCCTTTAATCCTGTCAATATCTAGTTGTGTTGTTATAAATCATCTCTCCTGAATGCATGACACAAACAGTCTCATCATCATTCAATACATCCAGAATATAGATCTGACCTTAGAATTGTCTCAATGAACAGGATATCAAACTTGTTAGTTTAGTTGTATTCAAATGTTGAACGTATTAAATATACAAAGGTACTCCAGTGATTAAGAATCCACTTTGGTAAAGATAAGGGACTTAATCCAACTCACTAGCTCCTCCACTTGTTTAACTGTCCCCGCCTGACCATCTTTCAAATTCCATGCCCCCAGTTTGTATCTTAGGCCTTCTGTTTATAATTTGATCACCCTGCTGACCTCATCAAGGTTATTTCCTCTCTCCGGCCACAGAAGACTTTCTAGAACTGTTTTCGGTCGGCCGTGATCAAGCGCTTGAGGTGATATGTTGAACGTGTTTGCAGATTGTGATGCTCAACTCCCTGTCGGACCTGCACGGCTACGTGGATAAAGGCCAGCTGACCCGGGAGCTGGGTGGGAACCTGGAGTACTGTCACAGCCAGTGGATACACCACCGAACTGTGAGTACACCAACAGTGACCTGGCAACTTAAAAACATGTAAGTTGCATTCTAGGACGCTGCAGGCTCACACGTGGATCCTTTTTTCTCAACAGGCTATAGAGAACTTTGCCATGACAGTAAAAACCACAGCCCAGATGTTACAGAAGTTCGGGACGGACCTGGCTGAGACGGAGCTGCCCAATGATGTCCAGTGCACCAAAGACCTGCTCACAGCACACACCGACAAACACAGCAACCTCAAGGTGAGTGAGTACATCGAATACCACGCCACATACTATCAGCAACACTAAATGGGCGCACGGCAACAGAGAATTCTCAGGCTGGTACGGGTGAAACTCACTCACAGCTGGAAAGCTTTAAAAAAAAAAAGCCTTCTACTACTCTGGACTCTCCATTCCCTCAAAGGTCAGTGTGAACAACATGGTTTACTTTCGGTCATGGTGCAAAGCAGCGTTTATCAAAGTGGAATCTTGCGGAAAAAAACAGGGTGCTCTAATCCATAGGTCAAAGCAAATCATTTTTAGAGTTCTGCTGTTGTAAATGTTGATACCACAAGGAGTTATGGCATGAGGAAACTCAACGTCTTTGGTGATACCACAAAAAAGCTTTTCCTGCTATCTCAAGCGTCCTCCACTGTGTCACGACTCAGAAAGCAGGACCCAAAAGCACGACTCAAATGTTTTTAGAGCAAAAAAGGACTTTATCGAAAATCAGAAAATCACAGCAATGCTGGCAAAAACATGAACAAAGTATAAAGACAAAATCTCAACTGCATTAGATCAAACCAACCAGGACCGAAAAACTAGTCGAAAGAACGGTTCAGACAAGACATGAGACAAGACGATCTGACACAAGACACAGGTAGACACAGACTTAAATACATGAGGAAATGGGGAACAGGTGGACACAATCAGGGGTGGAGCAGACAATCACACTAATGAGGAAACACTGGGGCAGGAAATAAAGTATCTGAAACAAAAAAGGACAGTTACTACAAAATAAAAGCGGACATGGAAAACAGGACTAAACTTAAACTTAACATAAACGACGAGATATGACACACTGCCCATTTTTTGGAGCAAAAATTCCTAAAATTACGTGCCAATAAAAATGTCTGTAGCTTCTGAACCACTGTGACTATATGCATTAATGAGGTCTTACCAGAAACAAAACCCACTAAGGTTTCTTGTGAAAGTGTCAGAAAGGCTGTAAGTCATAAAGAAACAGAGCAGTGGGCCTATGAAGTCTGACAAATTTAAGTTGTTTGTCTGCCTAAAATTAAAATGTATCTTTTAGTATAAATAATTGCCTTTAGCTGTATCTGTTCAGGACAGTATAGGGCTATATACACTATCAGTGATCGCCTGCCTCAAATTTGATGAAAATAGGACCACTGTAGACAATGTCATTGTAGACAATGTCTACAATGTTTTCTTTTCATGAAAATATCCGGGCGGACCTCCAAAAAAAAGCACCTGCTGGTTTTTAGATGGTACTAATGTTTTTTTCAAATGCTTCTTTGTCTCCAAACCAGGATGAACTGAAGCTAGCTCTGAAGCAGGGTACCACATTGTTTGGTTGTATCAAGGAGCAGGCCGCAAAGTCGGAGAACCACAAACTTAACCCGGACGAGATCGAGAACCAAACCACGGTGGAGAGGTAACAAAGCTTTTCTTCTTCATTATATGCATCTCAGTCTATAATATGGAAATATATTCCTACAGTTACTCTCACTGCGTTTGTAATGAAGTTCCTGTTGTGTGTTTCAGGCTCCTAGCCCAGCTGGATGAGACGGAGAACGCCTTTGAACAGTTCTGGTGTAAACACCATCTGAAACTGGAGCAGTGCCTGCAGCTACGCCACTTTGAACAGGACTTCAGAGAGGTACGTCTGTAGATCTGTCTGTCTGCCTCTGGCCCGGAGTCTCCTCTTCACACGGCGTCAGAAGCTTTCAGCTGGAAAGTCATACTTTGAAAAACATGCTAAACCCTTGTGCCTTACTTTTAAAAAGTAGCTCTGATGTCTGTAGAGGACACACACGTCTGTGTCACAAAACCACCATAGAATTATATATTCATATTATTTTCTACTTTCACCAAGTACATTTTTTTAATTAACATCAATCCTAATAATAACTATCAAATGTTCATTAGATTTCAGAATGTTCTGATAACCGTGTTATGTTACATTTCTAACTTTGGATAAGATAAGATCATTTGAAGCTGAGTCCGGATACAAGAAAAGAAAATGTGTGATGAAGTGGAGAACATAATAGTTGTCTTCTCTCTGTGGCTTTCCAGGTCAAAGTGTCGTTGGACAGTTTGATGGACATTCTAACCAGCCTATCAGATATCGGGGATTGTGTGGCCAGAGTTGAACACCTGATAAACGGACTGAAAACACTGGAGGAGAAGGCTCTGGTTAGTTTCTCTCTCTCTCTCTCTCTCTCTCTCTCTCTCTCTCACCCACACACACACACACACTCAAACTTCAATCTTAATAACGGCTGTATATGTTGTAACTAATGACTGATTCTTAGAAATTAAATCATGTATTAATGCTTTTTTAATAACTTGCCAGCCATTATTAAGGCTGTTGCTTACGCCGCTTCAGCATCATACAATTACATACCAGTGTAGCACCAACTCAGTTATGATGACAGCGTCTTCATAAAGACTCTTTACCATTGACGAGAAAGCAATCTCAGATTTGTATGTTATGAATCTTTGTAAATAACAGCAAAGTATCAGCATCAGTTAAAATGCCATGATATATCCTGCATGGTTTTCCTTCCAGCCCACACTAGAAAAGGCCCAGCTCCACGCACTGCACGGTGACCAGCTGATCCAGAGCAACCACTACGCTGTGGACTCCATCCGACCCAAATGTGTGGAGCTCCGGCGGCTCTGTGACGACTTCAGCAACGAGTCCAAGAAAAAGACAGATGTCTTGTCCAAATCCCTGCAGATTCACATGGGCATTGACAAGGTGAGGATGTGCTACACCTTAAACACGTGTACACATCTACAAGTGTTGGTGATTTACAAATCTACTTTGCTACTTCTGCCGTAATGTACTTAATAATTTACATGACGTGTTCATTTTATGTTTGTGAATCCGAATCGTTCTAAATTGAAAGATGCATGTCTGATATTCATAATCGGCATACTACTATCATGGAGAAAGTAAAGGTGTCATTGTAAGAGTGAGAAGCTTGGCCCCCAAATAAAATACAAAACAATAGAGTCCGAGGTGGAAAGGACACACAGGAATGAGCATGATTGGCCTCCGGCAAACAAGGTAGAGGATGTCGCGGCCCCTGAGGTACGCACTGGTCAGGTAAAGAAAAGAAATGATTTGACCTTTAAGTTTATATGAAAAAAACAATAACAGAGCAGTAGAAAAGGAAGGAAACAATGAACATCTGATCTTTCAGCCTTTTAGTTCTGTATTTCTGCATAGTGTTGGATAAAGATCAACAACAACAAATGGACGAAGAAAAATGAAAGTCAATGGGCCAGTACAAACTGATGGGTGAGCACGAGGTCTGGTAGCAGCAGGGCCAATAAGGGACACGCGGAACTAATCAGGATGGGTCCTACAATCAAAACTGGCTGAAAACAACAGTTTCTGTATTTGGTTTGCTATTATGTGGGCTTTCTGCTGCCTCTTCATCTAAACAGACAAACGTTGACTTACACAACTATTGTAGTTGTGCAAAAACTATTTTCCTGTACAACATGGAATTAATACCAACATTCAGGGTGCACTGACTTTCAGTATGACCGCCAGATAAAGTGGATTTGGAGATTTGCACGATGTGGAATAATGTTAGCTTGTTTATAACATGTAGGTCTATGGGGAGGGTGGGTTTTGGCTCCATTGAAATCTTACCCTGTTGGGATTCTGCTCCGCACAGGTAAACCAGTGGTGTGAGTCTGGCATCTACCTGCTGGCCTCCCAGGCTGTGGATAAGTGTCAGTCCCAGGAAGGGGCGGAGTCTGCACTGACAGACATCGAACACTTCCTGGAGTCTGCAGAAAAGAACCAGCTGACTGAACTGAGGAACCTCCACAACCAGTATGAGGTTGTCCTATCTGAGGACATCAGGGTATGGTGCACAGTTTGCAGTATGACTGGACATCCTGTGGCAAAAGTGATGACGCAGCAGGATTGACGGTGATGCTTTGTGTCTGCAGGCCAATGTCCTGAAGGCACTTAAGCGCCTGGAGGACGTCCAGGAGATGTTTCAGAAGCGGCACGTCAGTCTGAAGAGGCTGTCGGCTAAACAGACGAGGCCCGTCCAGCCAGTTGCCCCCCGGCCCGAGTCCTCTCCTAAACGGCCCGCACTAAAGACCCCCCCCAGAACTCCAGGGAGCCAGCAGCGTGAGTTTAGCTCTTAAACTGGTTGACACCTCGAGCTGCAAACTTAAATAGTTGTCAGCCTCTTTGCCATGAACTGAACTCATTTAACAACTGCACGCATGTAATGTGACCCGAGTTCTTGAGAAATAAAACATTTAAATGTCCTCTGTCCTCTCAATTCACTGTAGCTCTGGCCCGCAGAGTGTCAGATAACTCCAACAGTAGCAGGCAGCCCGTCGAAGTGGATCCCAGCAAGAAGAGGATCATACGCAAGGCCAAAGGAGGCATCAAGGTACCCTCCTCTCTCTGCAACATGAAGTCCTTTCAACAAGTAACTTTAATGATAGGGAACAACTGACGATGACATCATGCAGGGTATTGTCCCACAATTATTGAATCCAGTGCCAATCCTGTTAGTTTTATTTCAGCAGTACACTTTTGTATACTTTAATACTCATAAGGGATGGTATGCAGCAATAACAATCATTAACACACTGATGGCAGACACTACCATGCAAGGTGCCACCTTCCCATCAGGACTAACTAACAATCATAGAACCTTCATACGCCATAGGAACATCTATGGGATTGGGTGGGGTTAGGTGTCTTGCCCAAGGACACATCGACGTAGGCCAGCGGAGTCGGGGGTGGAACCGCAGATCCTCTGATTGAAGGACGACCCCCACTGAGCCACAGTCACCATGGGCCACTTGTTTACAGCGCCGTTGAGCAGCTGATCTACTTTAACATGAACAAGAAGAAAAGCAACAACATATCCTATTAGCCCGTTGAATTAGCTAATGAAACAAGCTGGTGTTGTTTCTACAGCTTAATTGATAATGTATCAAATAAACTGAAACCTTGGACAGAGACCAATAATCCAGCAGACACAAAGCTGTTGCGGACTCTATGTTCTGCATACCGTAACTAACATGCGGGCGATAAGCCGCTACGTTTTTATGTGAGTGAGTGGTTGATTTATCTGGAATGCTCCTCACAGTTTCAGCTGTCGTGCTGCTTCTGTCTGTTTAAAAAGTAAAGATAAGGAGCAAACAACAAAACATGCGAAAGTTGATTTTATCACACAAAGCTCTCGTCTCCCTTTCGGACACACATACTCCCCACCTGGTCAGAGAAGGTCAGAAGGTCAGAGGTCGCCTTCAGAACTTGAGGCTGGCGATCATGGCTTAAACGCGGCTAAAGGAGGCGCTCCCTAATCAGTATGCCACCCTGCAGCTGTTCGCTGCTACGCCACCCTGTTGCTGTGATCTCATTAATTGGTTTAGAGTGTGCGCACCGTCAATGTGCGCCCCAAGGTTACTTTGTGCTGTGCAGTGATATTGTAAGTGTGTTAGACCATAAACCCCCCTCCATAATTTATGAGGGCAGACGGTTACAAAATCCAAAGCCTACTGAGCAGTTTCCTCCTTCTTATTAGTCAGCTCTGTGAACACGTAAAAATAATTTTAATCAAGTGACATTAATGCAGGAGGGTATTTCACTGCCTGAATAACTACCGACAATGCTCATGAAAAGGCTGGATACATTAACTGAGCAATTTAAATTATATTGTGATGGAATGCATGAAAACAGTGCAGCAGAGAAGCTTTGGAGACTAACTGTAATCCGCCCGCTCAACCTCGGATTGTGGTTTAAGACAATTACAACCAGATGTGGGACAGTTGGAGATGGACCTGCTCCTCGAAGAGCCCCTTTGCAACTTACGTTCCACCACTTCATTCAAACCAAGCTATTTCAGGGGGCGGTTTTCAATGGCACTGCTTGACCACGTGAAGGTGCAGTACAGGTGTAAATGCACCCAAACTGCATTCAGGATGGATTTTGATGTGATCGGCCATAGAGGTGGCGTGGGAGACATCGAACAGACGTGTAGTTGCACATGCATTTCAGGTGTAAATGTAATCAGGTTAATAGATTGATTAGATACAATCGAAATATAAGACACGTTTTATTGCAAGGTGTCAAGGGGGTGTAAGTAGCATTTGCTCTGACCAAATGTATGTGCGAAAGTAATCTCTATGAAGAGATTCAGCATTCATATGTAGAATCTGGAGGCAAGGGACAAGATTTTGGTTAGGCAGTGTTCTGGTTTTTCCAATTTAGACCAAGTTGTATTGACCAATCACGTTGGAGCAGTCTTTGGTTTACATGTGGCTGGTGATTATTTAGCTTTTCATTGGCTTGTTTCATTGAACAGGGTTTTTGATCTGTGTTTCAGTTCTGAGTTAGTATATTTCATGCTGTTACTCATCTCTATCATAATACAAATGCATCATTCAGTAAATCATTGTAGTAACCAGGCTTCTGACAGGATGTGTCGGGACGAGGCTTGAGAAGAAGACATTTAGTTCAGTGATGTTGCTTCTTTGACATATTATTATTACAAGTCCCAAAAGTAAAAGAAAATCATTTTAGACATTTGTGTTTGTCTGTCACAGATTGAGGTGATGCATGAGGAAAGCCAAGGAGGCTCCACCCATGTCATTGTGACCAATGAGACAGAGGAGAGTCTGTCCAACAGACGCAGGTAAGGACAGACCACCACGCCATGTCCTCATGCAGTCCTTTGCTTCACTGTAACATCACTATACTGAAAAGACAACATGATTATGATTGTTCATTATAAGTCAGTAATGCAAGGTCATATTGATTCTGTGTGCATGGTTTGTAGTAAGGCCGTCGCCTTTCAGTCAATTAGTATTTTTAGTCTCAATCGACTATGATTTCTTGAGGCAATTACTTGCTTTCTATTCATATTCCTGACAAATGACTTTTTCCCTCCAAAAAACGTCTAAACTCAAGATTAAAAGCTGTGATTTTGTGAGATTCCCTGTGGAGGGTTATTCAACAGGTTGAAAACAGCCCTAGTTTGCAGTAGATATGCTGTTCTATTGTAATTTAACACCACTTACCACATGTGAAGAGCACATTTCAGAAACAGGTGGCGGAGCAGTTACCACCCAGGTGACAGTGCACGTTGTGATGTGGGACTCCAGTGTGGAATACCCAGTGCTGTGTGGAGGCAGTCACAACAACTGACATGTATTGAGATAAACAAATATAATTGGTCTGTTCAGTGACGACATACAACACAAATATCTAAGCTCTACTCTCTCCCCTCTATGAATAATCCAGAACCTATAAAACTAGTGTTTAATTCAGACGTGTATGTTCTGGACACACAGTGTCTCCTACTTCAGTGTAAAGTCCATGCCAGGCTTCATATGTGAAGTGTTTTGCGATACACATTCTTAGAAGATGTGTTACAAACTTTGTCTTGTGGGCTTCTGCATCTTGTGAGACTTGTGTTTCGGCCACCTACCCTATAGTGGATTGAAGAGATTTAGGAAAAATCAATGATTGACAGAACTGGACTTTATTACAGAAACGGATATGATTGTTGAAACAAATGTTCTGATTTGACACTGAAGCCAAAGAGACTTTTTCACGGAGACGGCAAGAACAACACACAAAGAAAGAGCTCAGGAACCAACATATGTGGACGTTATATTACATGCAGCCATGTCTGCCGACTCAGTGAGAAGCATCATCTCCGGGTCAGTTAAGTAGAGAGGCTCTGTGGCTGCTCAGAGGATGACACAGCAGCAGCACGTCTCACTGACATAACGCACACTTAGCGACGAGGTAATTTGACTTCTACATGACAATCTGTGCGCTCAATCAAGTATATTTGCATTTAGAATTGAATAACATTTAGAATTAGGGAATCCATCCCACAAGGCTACGTGCATAGAAACTGAACGGTCGCATGTTGAGGAGTTCTGTTTAATATGCAGGATATGAGAGACATGAGAATGCATTCAAAGGTCCAAGAGGGTCTAACACTCCAAATGAATTTGAAAAAAACAACATTACGAACAGTCTTTTCTGAAAGATAAGCAACATGTACATAAAGTAGTAAGAAAAAAGGTTTCCCCGGCTTGTGTTATTTCCTGGGTAATAGTTAGTGTATCGTGACATACTTCGGACTGTTTAAACAATACAATTGTGTATTGCACTGAGCCAAATGAAAGATGAGAGGCACTGTTGGATTGAGTTGGTTGGTGCATGTTTTGTTTCATTTCCTCACATGTAGACATCCTCTTTTTTCGTCTTTTGCTAAATGTCTTCCTAGCATGTACACGTAAAAAATAATCAGATGACCTGCTGACATTTTGGATGGGTCACATGGGCTGCTTTGAAAGACACTGACAAATTACAGATTTTTTCAAAGAATTATTTTCCAGGTTCACGTCTGACTCAGTGGCTAGCAGGTCCATCCTTCAAATAGAGGAGCTGCGGTTCGAACCTATGTTGAGGCGTCCTTGAGCAAGACAGGGCAGCACGGTGGCTCAGTGGTTATCACTGTAAAGTGACTTTGGGTACTTAGAGTAGCGCTATATAAAATGTATTATTATTATTTAACCCTGAATGGTTCCCTGTAGTGTCTTTGGTGTATTATTGTAAGTGGCTTTGGATAAAAGCATCAGCTGAATGAAATGTAAAATAAAGAATGAAAGTTCATCAAGGTTTGGTCGACATAAACAAAATAAAAACAACTAACCAGTATTCTATATATCACAATATATTACTAGTTGAATACATTCCCTTTTCTCAGTTTTGGGTTAGGGTATGTTTTTTGTATTTAAACCCAATGTGCTCCCCCGGCAGTAAAAAGGTTCATTCTAAGCTCATGACGCGAGATGACATTCACACTCGAAGTGATTCAGCATGTCCAATTGTTTTTTATGTAAAAACCACAGCGTAACAGGATGCAGTGAGAGAAAAGAGGAAGCACAATCTCAAATGAGTCTTAGCAGGAGGACTTCTCTCCTAAGATAGTAAGGCATATTTAAATAATCAAATTTAGCATAGTAAATCAGAAATCTGCTTTTAGATAGAGGACCCTCATATTAGTGAAGCAGTGAGTTCAATACACGTGTCTACTGGTGCAGCCCCACTTGTCCAAGTTTACATGTTTGTGCTGCATTATAAATCATGTGCAAGAGAACAGCTTGACTTATAATTTACTCCAAAGTAGTGGCTTGTCAACCTTAAAACAAAGCAACGTCAACTTGAGACCCGGTGTCCTAGCTTCTGTAGTTTATTTTGTAGAGGATAAATATATTTTACACCCATGCTATTGTCTTTCTTCTTTTATGATTTATCCTTCCTGACCCCCAGCTTGGGAACCACAGCTCTAAAAGTTTAAATCTAAGGGTGCAGGCCTCACAAGCCCCTTACAGAGGCAATGTAACAGCACACAAGTAAATGAGGCTAATTAACCATACGTGTACCATGTGTTCTGCCTGTACCGTAGGGCAGTTCACTCATCTGGCATCATTTAGGTCAGAGTCTGGCCGGATGCAGCTTTCTTCCTACTGGCTGGCTGGTGTCTCAATAACAAAAGTCTGAGGCACCTCGTCAGCCTGATTGGAGTGAGTCAGTCACAGCTGAGTTCAAGGATCTAAGAATAGACATGGCGGTGACTAACTAGCATATCTACCAGTTAGTCACTGCCCACAAGACAATGCTAACATCACATGATGCAGAACATTTCATATAGAACACATCTGTTCTTCATTCGGTGTCTATTTGATGTATTTGCATTATGGGTGATGCAATTCAAACTTATGATTCATGCCATTACCAATGAAATTATCGCTAGATAATCAACTTGTTTTGGTCTGTGAAATGTCAAAGTACTATAACAATAAAATCTAGTATCTTAGAGTCCACTGTAACATCATCAAATGTCTTATTTTGTCCAAAACATCAGACAAAGATTCACTTTGAATGTAAACGTAAATATCAGCAAATTACAAAAAAAAAGTTTTGCCATCTGTTTGAAAGATGATTAAAAGAAATGATCAATTGTCAAGGTGGTTGCAATTCTCTTTTAATTAAGTAATTGATTAATCAGCTAATTGGTACAGCTTTAATGACATCCACAAAATAAAATATTTACTGTACTTGAACCCTTTTGGATTCTAGGTCTTTAGAAATGCATTCAGATTCAGAAACTGGGACATATATGCAGAACATTAATCTTTTTCAACTGCCTCAGAGACGCCAGACGTCATCATATTAAACAGTTAGTTTAGATGTTATTTCAGACGGGGCTGAAACCTTTCACAAGCTGCCAAGAGAATAACAGTGTGGAGCTCTGAACGTGTGCACACAGAGACAAAAAGCCTTCATGTAAACAGAAGCGGGACAGGTTCAACCAATCTTCTCTCTCTCTAGCTTAAACAAAGTGAAAATCCAGTTGATGACTGAAGAACAACCAAGTGCATTGGTTTACTTAACAGAACCGCTTACGTCTTTATTCACACGAGAGCAAATACCTAGAATAGCCAGCAAACAGGGGAAGAGGAAAAACATGGCAGGCTGTTTGATTTAGGTAGCATCATTTGTTATTGTGGTACAGTCAGCATCCAGCAGTAAGTCACCTGAAGACAATTCATGTGAAAGCGGCCATACAGGAGTAGGTGTTCTGGTAATAAGGCAAACACAGCAGCGCCACTCTCACTGATGTGCAGTAAATATTATTTATCAATCCTCCGGAGTTGCCAGAGACTGTAGGGTCTGTTGCAGCCTGCCATAGTGAGCGCACATCCGTGGCGTGGCCGTGTGACGTGATCATGTGATTATAGATGCAAGGGTGGTACGGAGTCTTGCCCTCCCCTGAAAAGTAGACGTGCTCCTGGGGAGAGACCCCCATGGTCTTAGCACAAATCCCCATGAAGACGTCATCGATGTACATGGAGGAGTTCAGCAACAGAGTCGCGAGGTAGATCTTGGCGGCCACATCCGCTGAGACCACATAGCCCGCCCCAGCAGTGTAGTCTGGGTAGGCGGGCCAGGGGTACAGATCATGGGGAACGTGGTATTTGCTCTCTTTACGGCGAACTGGAGGGGCTCCTCTGTGTACATGTCCCACCCACAGGTCTTTGGCCATCGACTGACTATGCAGGAGCTCCCGCAGGTACTTCACCAAATTTGGCATGTGGACGAAGATGTCATCATCCGCAGACATGAGGAAGCGTGCCTGGCGGCAGTACTTGTAGCCCCAGCGGAACTGCAGGATCAGTTTGGAAGTCAGGTTGTGGAAGGTGTCCAAAAAGTTCTGCTGGATCAGGTCGCCGTAGGCCTGGTCCTCCTGCAGCAGCGCACTCTGCACCCTGGATCGCCACCCGACGTCCGGGTGCACGCCGAGGGCAAACAGCAGCCTCACGCTCGCCCCCAGTTGGGACCAAACAAAGCTCTCGTTGCCCCACGTGTCCCTGATGGCCTGCCGGCGCTCAAAATTCTCCGGCGAGGATTTTACAAAAAGCAGCAGGAGGACATCATCACGGCTTTCCCCGTCTCTGCCGCCACCTGCACATTTGCCCGGGTGGTTCATGAGGTACGGATAGTTCCCCAGCCCACTGTCCGCATCATAATAACCGTCCTTCTTGTTGCGACGGCTGGAGCTGAGGGCGTAGGAGGAGTTGAGAAAGTCGTAGCTGTTGACCAGGTAGCGGTACGTGTAGGATCTCATGTGGCTGACCACATGGTGGTCCAGCTCCTCCCAGCAGACCATCACTACACACAGAACCAGACCTGTGGTCAGCAGCTGCATGCACTGGCACTTGCGGATACGACGGAAGTTCATGAACATGGCGACTACCGCTTATCTCTGCCGATCTCCCAACACTGACGGCGCGTATCTTCCGTCTTGCTCGTCTCTTCTTTTTCTAAATATGTAAGCTATTTCATCACTGCCTCCCGTCACTCCCAAGCTTCTCTTTCTTGTGATGTTGTCAAGTCCAGTAGGCCTTCATCAGGCTCATCAGCATTCATACTTGTTGCGTCACTGATCTTCTAAAGCTCCGCTCCCTCATAGCGATCAGGCCCTAGGAAGCTCCAGGTAAAGCCGAGTGTCCCTCATTCAGCTTAAACCATTTCAGATTGTCTGACGTACTTCTCTCCGAAGAACTCCTGGTTATTTCACCGCTCTCCTCCTCTTGGCTACTGTTGCATCAGCGTGTCATTGAAACACACCACCTGAACAAGAGAGACAAGATCATAATTGATGAAGAGCAAGAGCATGTTTGGGTGATGCATTAAAGCTAGAATAACAATGAGTGGAGTCATTCATCACATGTATTGACAACTATTTTAAAAATACATCATTTGTTTGTTTACGTCGTTCATCACACACACATTCCAGACACGTTCTGGTTCCAGCCTCTTATTGTGAAGAGTTGTAAATGTTTCTTTCTTTGGCCAGTTGGGACAAAACACAACATCTGAAGAAGTCTGGAAAATCAAAACTAAAAAATATATTTGATTCATTATTACATTTTATTTTTTCGCAAATGTCACACGCGCACACACACGCGCACACACGATCAAACATTGCTGTATGTGTATGCAATCGAATCAAACCACGAAGGTGCAGCCTCGCCGCTCCCACGGTGCTCATGCTGTTCGTTACCCCGGTGAGCTCACGTGGAAGCCCGCGGGCACGTAACACATGTTGAACAAGCCCAGCAGAACACCGCATGGAGCGGCTGGTCCGCTGCATGCCGCAGTCCGGTGCGCCCGCCTCGTTTAAGAGGCTGCTGCAGTCTCTGGGACACCGGGAACAAACGCGCCGTCACGGAAACCGAAGTTTCCTGGGAATGAGTGACTTACCGGAGATGTATACCGTAACAACGCGGACGGGGCGGCCGACTTGTCGAGTGAACTCCGGAGCAGTTGGGGAGCGGCGGTCCGTAGCATCACCCGGACTGGCTCAGGAAGCGTCACCACGTGGTATTTGCGCACAGCTGAGCCATCTGGAAATTTAAGTTTGTCTATCATCAATATATTAGTTTCTACAACATTTCTGTGACGATTTAATCATATACAATATATTATTATATTGAAATGGCATTTGTATAGGGACTTACATGTTTCACTAGATTTTTATTGTGTTTACAATCTCTATTAATAATGTTCATAAAATACATGTGAGGCATGTATCCCAATAACAATGAAAAGAAACTGTCTGTCAGATGATGTTTTTACAAGCAGTGCCTACAATTCAGAACTTTCATAGCCAATGAAAATGGTATATTTGTAGTACACTGGGGCAATATTTATACCTGAATGTGAGTTGTGAATGGAAAAATGTAGATATCAATATAGCCTAACTCATTTTACTTTCTGTGACATTGTTGTTGTTCCCAAAGTGTGGAGTGACAGAGCAAGTTTAGTTAATGTGAAATAGTTTGGATTGCTTGATGGGTACCAGGCAACAGCTAGAGAGTTATAAGTGTGCTGCTGTGTGAGGATTCCTGGCTTTAAAAGGCCACGAGTAGTCCCTGAACACTCCACATTAACCTGCTGAGACACTGAGGGCTGTAGGAGACACTGAGAACACAGGGGACACTGAAGACACAGAGGACACAGGGGACACTGAGAGCTGCCGGGGAGACAGTGCACACAGAGGACACAGGGGTCACACTTAGGACCACCTGGGACAAGAGTTTTGACAGATTTCCTGCGTCGCAGTGACGTTGCTTAGTCTAGAAAAGCTCCTGAATGAGTGCAGTAACTAACACTGTGTTTACACCGTTTGCCACATATCAGATATCACTAATTGTCCACTAGACTGTAGAGCATTGATCTATTAATAATTAAATTATACATGTATAGCCCTATATCACAAATGTGCCTCAGGGGGCTTTACAACCAGAAATAAGCCTCAGGGAGAGCAACAGAGGAGGATCCCTCTATCAGGATGGACAGAAGCAATAGATGAACAACATTATAACACTATACACCATTACAACATCTATATTCATCTTAATTTACTTTAATATGTATAGGATGTCATATTGTATACCAGTATGATATCACTTTATGTGTAAAGGAGAGGCTTCTCTGTATCTGTACACCTGTCTTCTGCACACTATAGCAAGGTACACATCATAGGGTTGAATACACGCTCGGTCCGAAGCCAGTTATACTGTCACTCTGTATGTTGCTGTAGAACTAAAATAAGCATAAACTTCCATGCTCAGGGACCATAGTTCAGATGACTCTTCTTACATTGCTGACCACAGCAGATTGCTTCGTCAGCGGGGTCTCCTGCACATGACCGTTCACAAAGTGCCAGAGTATGGCGTCCTGTTTGCGAGGGTCCCGCCGGGGACTTCTCCATTTCCTGTGTAATCTGTGTGTTTAACCTGCCTTTTCCTACTATTGTTGGACGGAGTATTACTGACAGAGCATATAGGAACATAGTGAAGAATCGACCCCACTGACTTCTAAAGCTGGGGGTGTGTACCACTGGTCAAGGGTCTGTTTGATGAGTTGGGAGGGAGAAGAGGTTGGTTTGATGGGATTTAAAACACACTGTAAGAGTACAACATTAGTAAACAACTACATTTACTCAGCTTTAGCTAGTTAATTCTGGCTTTTCTGTGGTTTGCACTCATGAACCATGGGGTGTTCTGAACAATAAGCTACTGCATCCTGGTATCCTGTAGAAACAAGATCAATTTGTAATTATATTTGATACAAACTTCTATCTTTGTACCGATTAGGTATTATCCTGAACATGTTCAGCCTGAACTGGGACCAGATCCGGAAAAAGGGAGAGTAGAAAAAAGACCAACCCCTTTCTAGGAAGTGTGTATATTGTAAACAACCATAAACAGCCTACCCACTCCTCCGGCTAAATGGCGTTAGCTCTGCTGAGGACGCTGTGACTGTAAGCGCCGACCCAGCACAAAGACACATAATAGAGGGGCTTTAGCCCAACAGAGCCCCTGAGCAGGGAAGCTGCTGACGCCTGGGCAATGCTGCCACACAATAGGCCGAAACACATATTTTCACAGCAGCGTGTTTTGACTGACCACTGGTGCAACCAACAATAGTGCACTCTCACAACACATGGCCGGGCCTTGGCATTCAGTATAATCGTACCATGAGATGATTCACCTTTGGAAAGAGTTTAGAGTTAGCTTCTGTTTAGACTGAAGTGAAGGAGCTTTTCTGTTTCCTTTGACTAGAATAGGATGGGGCCATCTATGTGCTGGACCTTTCACACACTTCTTAGTGCGCTTGGCTTTACAGCTGCTGTTTCAGACACTCAACATCTGGAGTTACTTCACATGCATGTGATCAGCTGATTAAGACATAAAGGTAATGAAATGTATTCGGAAAGTTTCTCGTAATGAGGCATTCACTTGTCATGTCACATAAAAAAAAAAATACAAGGATAAATTGTGGATTCAGACCCTGGTATTCCTTGGTATTTTAAATCAACTTAAATGTGTGGTATGGCCCACTGCTACTTAAAATTAATGAAACACGTAAAAAAACAAACGTTTTGCCACCAACATAAACTGTCATTACTGTATGAGCTGCGTTAACTATATGTGTCCACATACTTTGTTCTTCAGACTTTACTGTAGGTAAATCATCCTCACTTGGTAAACCTTATTTATAACCACTTCCTGTAGTCGGAATAGTTCAGTTTCTCAATCAAATACGTTAAGACGCCACACAGCACAAACCCATCGGCATTCCTAAATACATAATATTTCTTGTCAATGACTCCCAAAATGATATAAATATAACTGCAATCACAGTTTTTAACATGCAGTTACGTTTTGAAACTGAACTTTCTGGTTGTCTTCATGAAAATGTACTGGTTTGGGTTAAAGTATGTTGAGTAAGTTTGTTATGTCATGCAAGTACGTTATTATATGTATGAACATACTAAGGCAGTAACTTCAAATATGTCAGCGTTGTCTTGGTTTGAGGCATTTAGCACCTCATAGGATGCTGCTTCCCAAGGGTAATTATCTGTTGGCTGTACATGTTTGGTCAACTTTTAGATGTCTATGCAGGCTCTAGCACCGACAGCCAGAGGCCGTGGCGCCTCCATTTCTTTCCCAGGAATTTCTGAGAGCTTTTCAGTGTTTAGCTGCAAAATGGATGAACAATAGTATTGATTAATCTATTGGTTCATCTTCTTTTGCTCACTTGTAGGTAATCAAGTGTGCCGTGAGTAGTTTGTTTCTTCTTTTTAGTTTCCAAGGCCAGAAGAGAACAATATGAGCTCATGTGGTATCGACCAAGTAAGAACTGCTTTGTGAATCTTGAGAGTGATATCATACGGTCAGTTAGATGCACAAGCTAATGGATATCAAAGCTCAGGTGTTGATATTTGATACGAGCAGATCAATGTGTGAGAAGCCCAGGTTACCCAACCAACGTGTGCTTTTACAGCTGGCTATGCAGATGAGTTCCTCTTAAAACATTTAACTCGCAGGAACTGGAATTCTCTAAACAGCTCTTAGTCTGTTATTACAAACCTCGCTTCACTTGTAAATGAGCAGCTTTAAATACAAGCAAAGCTACATTTCCATATGTTAGAGAGAACATTACATCTACTTTCATCAAGCCCTCATGCTGTGTGACATATTTACTTAGTTTTAGGTCTCTGTATTTGCAGAGGTATTGCTCATTAAAATTAAATATTGCAGGATATTCCTGTTATTTAGGCTGTGGCCGTGCTGATTCAATGAGTGTAATCACACAGTCCGGATTCTCAAGAATTACTCTATATTTATTATTTATCTTGTATTCAGTTATATCATTCTGCATTTGCTGAGATCCGGTTGTGTCACTACAAACTCCAGAAACAAAAGCAGTCAGGTCATCCGACAGTTTGGAAAGAAGATGTAACAACTCTCACGCCGTTACCCGTGGGTTTCCCCCAAAACCTCCAAGGATCAGCCATGAACGACGAGACCAAGGTTCCGTTTGGAAACCTTTTATTGCGTTTCACACAACCCAGAGCAAACCGCGAGACTACGCCTCTGCTCACTCCACTCTCAACTGGGAGCTTTTATGAGGGCGGCCTCAGCTGCTGACTGATTGCCAATCACCAGCAGGCGAGGCCAGATTGGAGACAGCTGCTACAGAAGACAATTATCGAACACGCTTCATAGTGAGCGCTGCAGTATTGTCGCCAACATTCCCCCGGTGCAGGACACCCGTTTGGGTGCACACCAGAGACCCAGTAGAGTCGCTCTGTGAACTCTGGCGAATGTTTGGGTGATATTTTACTGTCAGACCTCTTTAGTTTACAACCGGTTTGATCATCTGACAGCTCATGTTTCCACCAACTCACGGTTTCGCCGTGTGACACACGCTGACAAAAAAAATCTTGGCTATTTAATGTTTTAATGAGCCGCAGCGCCAACAAGAGCTGGCCAAGCTGCCCTCAGGGCACAATCACATGAGACGCGGCTCTCAGAAACGCACTCTGTCAGAAACGCGTCGCCCGCAAAACCATTGATTCCCTCTGGTACGGCGCGACTTTCAGACACGCCTTTAAGTCGCGACGTACCAGAGGGAATTAATGGTTTTGCGGGCGATGCGTTTCTGAGAGGCTCGTCTGGTGTGATTGTGCCCTCACCGCTCCTCTGGAGTTCTGCTGCGAGGTGTCACTTATCAGCCAATCAGAAAGAAGAGCTGGGCTACACAATAGCCAATCAGAAAAAAATATATCTGTTGTATCTGGGTAAGATTTAATCCAGCAACCAATGAAAATAAAGCATCAGTCACTCTTACCTGTCTTTAGAACTTGAGAGACCTGTTAATGACATGTGGTTCAATTCAGTACTCACTCCCTTAAACTTTAAATCTTGAAAGAAATAATTGTTTGTGTTTGTGAGGTGATGTAAACTCAGCTGTCATAACAAGCAGCAGGAGAGCACCCCACATAGCATTTATCTTTTTTATTTCCAGGCCTAGGAAGAGGACCCTTTCAAAAAATGTCCAAACAATACTTTGAACAATTAACATGTATTCTAAAGAATTTATCATAAAGACAGGACATTTGTGCAATAGAATTAGACATGTTTTTGTAAATTCTTTAAGGTAGCAAAGATGCCTCGTAACGCCAAATTAATTCAAATGTCCTGATATCTGAGCCACCAACGTGTGCGGCTGCGTGCGCGGCAACATTTCGGTCACCCCCGACAAAATCTCACTCCAAGGTTTTTTGAAAAGTTGGCAGCTCTGTGTTTCTAAACCCTTCACACTTTGTTGTAACATTGAAACCAAATCCCCTAATTTTAACAATGAACTTTGGTGAATCAAATGTTATGAAAGGTGATATAACTGATGGACACAAGATTAGGCCCTACTTAAACTGGTTCATCCAAGTCGGATTGATTTCCCTCATGTGACCTATGACTTCACTTGTGTTAGGATTAATGAAGTAACAATAGGGCTGTCAGATGCCCTGAAGCAGGTTTGCAAGACATATCAAATCAAGAATGTCAAATATCTGCTAATACCACACACTGTACCTGACAGAGCAGTAATTAAAGACAGCAGCTTTGTCAGTGGCTGTAGTCACATGAGTCAAGGGGGAAGTCCGATTGCGTAGAACAGACCTATTCAACTAGCGGCCCGCGGGCCGGATACGGCCAGTTTGAATTTAACTCCGGCCCGCCAGACCGTCTGCAAATCAGTATAGCTTGGTAATAAAAAATAAAACTGACGGACACGCCACTTTTATACATCGAGACGTGTAACCCAGAGCCGTTGAGCTTCACTGTTGCCTCAACCAGACCTGTATGGTGACATCGTTATGTTACGCCCCGTGTTGGTTGCCGTAACCCACTCTCACTAGCGCTCTGGTCTGACCACTGAAACACCGGTGTTCTGTCATTTAATGCTGCTTGTCAAAAAACGCTTGTGGTATTGCGCATGCGCCGAGTCGATTTTCAGAGTTTTTTCCGACACGCCCATCATGTTTAGCTAACCCTGTCTTTGCAACGGTGAGTGACGTCACCTTGTGGTATTGCGCCGAGTCGATTTTCCGAGTTGCACGTCATGCACGGCATGCACGGCTGATAACGGTGAGTGACACTTTTTATAATTAGACTCATGACAGAAAAAAACACTTACTGTATGCCTTTATTTGATGTACAGATGTATAAAACCATAAAGTAGCATTTTTTTATAGGGTAGCATGAATCGATACACACCTATCAGTTTATGCAGCGGGTAGCAAATTTTTACAAGGCAGCAAAAAATGACAGAACACCGGCGCTAGCTGACGCTACCGTTAAGCTCCAACATGTCTCTCTCAAAGCCGAAGCGTCGGGAAGTTGTCTGCAGGGCTCTCAAGTGTCACGCATTGAGCGTGAGACTCACGCATTTCGGTCTTAACTCCCGCCACACATCGTATTTCTCACGCTGAAAAAAACTATCGGCTATTTAATGTTTTAATGTGCCGCAGCGCCAACATGAGCCGCGCTGAAGAAAAAAAAGGACCATAATCTCCGGGCACTAGGACATGGGGGGAGGCTGCTCCTCTGGCTTCCTCACACTGCAAGGAGCTCTCTCAAAGAGCCAGGACTACAGTCAATGAGTTGAGTTTAAAGTAAACGATGCACCAAGTGAACTGTAAATCCAGGTAGTTACAGAATGCCATAGTTGTTAATGAGTGTCATATTGTTCTCCATAGAATGGAGAATTAGACACTGAACTAGTTTATATTTATCTCAGTGATAGAGTCCAAAAGAGCAGAATTTCAGAGTCATAGTGATAAAATATCCCTTTGACTCTGACATGTGTCTCCAACAATGGATCCAGGGCTTTAAAAGAAAATGTGTCATGCAAAAGGCCCTCTGCTTATTAATGAGGGCCTGAACACTGACAGTGGGCAGAGGACCTATTGTTCTTAACATCTTTAGTATTACTACGTTACTACGTGTCTTCGGCACAATCTATGTTCTTCATCAGGATGTTGGGCAGAACAATCAAAGTACCATAGTTATAAAAGCTTTAGGTTTCATTAAATCACGTAGATGTCGTGTGGCGGCTCATTATTAAAAGGTGATTCAGGCAAATTAGCTTTTTTGGAAGTTTATTTAAAGCAAGTAGCCCTTCAGATTATTTTGTACCCTTGAAGCCCCTGTCCTAAAGTTTCATTCTGCGGGGGGGGGGGGGGGGGGGGGGGGGTATTTGATCAATATTCTGTGCGGCCCTCACACCCCCCGTAATTTTCTTATTCGGCCCACTTGCTATTGAAGTTGAATAGCCCTGGCGTAGAAGGAAGTCTGCATAGGGAGAAGTGTCTGGGAGTCGACCACAGGACTTAGATAGCTGTTTGTGACCTGCATCAAACCAATAACTTATGTTAAGTTACATAACTACATTGCTTATGTATTGTAGCTTTCTGATTTATGTTACTTAGGTATTGTTACATTACGGCGTAGCATATGTCGTGAGCCTACTTAACTATGGAACAAACGTATACAATTTCCCTGTGAGAACGGAAGTTGATTTAGAAAAGACTATGTGTGCAGGTAACAAGTGAACATTGACACCTATTTACTGTATTCTTCACTGGCTGCCAGACAATATTGGCATAGTGACCATACTTGGTACTGCATAACCAATGATACACACTGGCCCAGGAGCTTTTTCCATACACAATAATTAGAAAAAGAATATATATTATGACTGTCATAAACACCTAAACAATGCAATGTATCATAAGAATGTTCTCCTTTTGGTCCCATATATTTTGGAAAAACTAGAAAACTCATATGATTCAGTTATTTGAGCCTATTTGTGTGTTTAGCAAGCTAACGGGAAGACAACTCTCACACAGGATTGTTCCCACTGACTCTTTATGCCTGTTTTATTTAACTGAAAGCAGGAGCTAACCACTTCTCTGTTGACTGGAAATGATGAACCTGGAGTGAATGTCATTGGTAAGGGCAAACTATAAAAAAACTCTCATACAACAATTTGTGTGGTATATTAAACGTCTTTCATTTATGGTATTTGCTCTGTGCACATGCATAAGCCCTCATGGTTTGGGTAAAAAAAAAAAAGGATTTGTTGTGTAGAGAAAGTATTACTTAACACATTAAATGATTTAACGTGTGACCCAAACAGCAGTCTCCTAAGGGGAAAGTCCTCTGTTTGTTTGACTCAGTCATGTTTTTGTAGGAGTAAAAACAGTGCACGAGAACAGACAGAAAATATGTAGTCAGTAATGGAGACAGCAGCTTTCGTACAATTGTGTTCCGATTCCATTTCAGAAGTAGTTCTCCATACTCAACATGAGAGAAAGATCTGAATGCAGAACTTACATTCAAGAAGGAATAACTTTAGATTGACACAAGAAGGAAGAAGGAAGAGTGACAGACCTTCATACAGTCATCTTAAATACTCAAACAGAAACTGCATGTGATTTCAGATTATCACACCAGGTATTAATTTCCTTTAAACCATATGCTGACTTTATTTCTTTTCACTGATTCTTGGCTCTGACCGAGCAAAACTGATGTATTCTGGAACTGGGTGGGAACCTGGCTATGTGGCAATTCTGTAGCCAGACCTTGATTTGCATATAATTTTTTTTTTCAAAACTCAGAAATATGAAAGATTCCGAAACAACATTTTGAAAAACTGAAGAATGTATTCTACACTGAAACCAAAGATACTTATGTGAGAAACATATTCAAATGAATGGGATTACAGGGTCATTATATATATCTCCATTGCCGAGGTGGAAACACTTCAGAACTACTGTTATCTCACTGTGTGACCTGTTGGTTATTAAAGGTGTATTTGTTCACATCCTGTTTGCTCTCTGTTGCTGTGCTCACCCAGCCGGCTCATCCTGAGCCTGGTTCACCCCCTCGGTCTCACTGGAGCGCTGCCGTAGACTCTGGGTCTGGCTCGGCAGCCTCCCAACAGAGAGAAAATGTGCTGTGAGTTCTCAGACTATTTACTTGTCTGACTTCATCACCTTGACACATCCAGCTTGTTTCCCCCCACTTCCCTCCCTCACTCTGCCAGTCTGCTACTGCAAGCTGACACCTTTAGCCTGGAACACTTGAAGGTATTATCGACTTAATTTAGAGCACCCTTCAGCACACACACACACAAACACACACGCGGTGCTCCTGACTTACCAGGCTGTTTTAGAGTCCACCTTCATGTGTGACGTCAAGTACAGATAAACCCTTCTCCTCTGGTGTCTGTCTGTGACACTCACTTTCTCTGCCTCACTCTTTCCGTCTGCTCCTCTCGTTCCTTCACCAGCTCCGCTTTCTGATTTTCCTCTCCTCCTCTTTTTCCTCTCACTTCTCGTCCTGTCCGATGCAGTACAGTCAGCTCAGCTGAGGATTGCCCCGAAGGTCCCAGTGTGAGCGCTGTGTGAGAGAGACACTGAGTCTCCTAAAGGGGGAGGAACCACATGGTTCACACGCACACATGCACACATGCACACATGCACACACACGCACACACACACACACACACACACACACACACACACACAAGCTGCAAAGACACGCCACACAGTAGCCTGGTGTATTACACTTCAGGAAACAGTCCCAAATATGATAACTAAAAGTTAGCCAGTACTTGTCCCCACACTGAATGTAACCATCCTGCAGCCAGGACAGACATCCAAGCCGAAACCCAAATGGCACTTTCTCGCAAGGAAGAGATCCACGTGGCCCTCTCCAGCTGATACAAGTAATGTCATTTACTGTATACCAGTTACGTAACACACAGACATATTTGATTAAAAAAAAACACTATTTTTAACCACAAACTAAATATTTTTCAAGACTAAATTGCATAAGTAAACCTATAAAGAAAGTAAACCTATGTTGGAAGTTTGTTTTGAAAATATATAAGTGACACTCCAAGCAAAGTTGAGATTGAGCAAGTCTCAAAGTCATGAGAAGAAAACTAAAAGGTTGGAATCGTCATGTTTGTAGATATGGAGGTATAAAGTAGTCCATCTATTATCATATGGGAGCTAGAGCTGGATATCGTTTGGAATTTCACGACACTTACAAATATAAGAGCGTACTGATCATTGATCAGTTGCAGTCCTGATCATAAAAGGATGATTTTAATGATTTATGATGTAACCATATTGTACATTAACAAAATAAATCAATATTTAAACATCTTCTCTAAACTGGCACTTTGCCAAATTCACAGATGCGTAACAGTGGCCACCCGTGGCAATTAGAGAATATAATAAATGATAAAATATAGTGCAACAGGGGCACAAGTAGAAAGGAGTCAATACAAAACTGAAGTAACTCGATCAGTTTCACAGTATATCAACTGTATCTCAAAGTTAACTAACATTACCCATTAGCGGCACCTCTTATAAAACCAAGAGTGGCGACTCTGTAGCTGCAATCATCAGATATTAGAGTTTCCTGTCACTATTCATCTGCCTGGAGCATTCATTTAACACTTAGTAATGTTCCACACGTGTATATGTGGAATCCATGTCCAAAGCTGTATCAGCTGATGCACACATCATGTGCAGTAAACCTAATTATGGCTGTACGTCGACAGGAGGATCAGTCTTTGTCTGTGTGTATGAGCATGTGCGTGAAATTGTACAAATCAGAGCTGGCACATTTGTACACAGTCAGCTAATGAGCGCAAAAGAAGAGCAAACTGTGTTCCTGTGCTTGTGCACATTCTTAGTCCTAACGCGGTTCCAGAGTCGTGGTCTGGCTCTTGCTTTTGCTTTTACAGGCTTTTGCCAAAGCACAACCGTTTCCTCCACTTCCTGTAGGTGTGTGTGACAGATGGGAGCATTTGCGTCAAGCTTTATTGACCGCTAGACTTGTATTGTACACGAAACAGCCTTTTACGCATCTCTGTGGGTTTCTGATAGCAAGTAAAGATCATTACTGGATGTACATGTTTGCTTGATTTAGGTAGATTTTGCTTTATAGATATAAAAAAGCCTTTAAAACTAGTTTTACGGAAGAAAAGTATCACCTGCAAGTTTTCTTCCTCACTGGATGGATTCATACTCAGCCATACATTACATGTCATTTACAACTAGACTTCCATTCAGGGCTCATCCACAGGACAGGGCCTAACCATTGGGTAATAATGCAGGAGTCACCTCCAATTTGAACCCATTCGAACAGCATTTGGACTACTCGGGGTTGTATAAAGTCTTCTCTTGTCTCTGCTGTCCAAAATTGAATGGAGACACCCTGATGATGTCATCAGTTTAGTCTCAGCTTGGACAATTAATATTTGTCTTTAGAGTTCCTGGGCAATTACCAGGATCTCAGTTCCCATTATTTATCCTCCAATGTCCTCAGTCTTCAGATCGTACTGTAAAATGAGAAAGTAGATTATGGGAGCAATGTCAAAATAATGATGGAAGAGGAAGATAACTCGTCCTCTGCAAAGGTGATTCCAGGGAAATGGAAACAGTAGTCTAGATTAGCTCTGTGGCTTCACCTTTATACGTACTATATGTTTCTCTGAGTAGAGTTCAAGCTGTGTTGTTTTACCTCAGAGTGATGTAGCTAATTCCTAATGACCTATTTTGCATTACCATATTAGGAAAGGGTGGCACGAGAGAAAAAGGTCAAGGGACCACCAATGTACAATCTATCCGGTGGGCACTGTCGATAAATGTCTTAATTTTCAAGGCAATTCACCCAATTCCCTCAGGTCGGACATAAGTAGTGTCACAGCTGTGTATGTGTCTACGTTTGGGAGTATGTAGGAGATTATATAAGAGTGTCCTCTAGGTCACTCAATCAATTAGCAACTTGCCAAAATTAACAACAAGTCCTTCTTGTTGAACATTAATACAAG
Organism: Liparis tanakae; assembly: GCA_036178185.1. Classification (NCBI taxonomy): domain Eukaryota; kingdom Metazoa; phylum Chordata; class Actinopteri; order Perciformes; family Liparidae; genus Liparis; species Liparis tanakae. The sequence continues at coordinate 16,147,830 of CM070102.1, read as the reverse complement.
TAGCGGCGGCTGACCCATAGAGGGCCACAGGGCCTGGCCCCTCCACATTGAGCCAAAAGAAAAGAGAAAAAAAAGTATTTCATTATTCTAATAATATTAATGAATTTAATAGATTATACAAAATGTCAATATTTGTGTTTTGAAGATATGGAATATACCCAGTAATATTTGTAAAATAGGATATCTGTGTAAAATATGCTTTTCCTGCACTTCCTGCATGTCCTCTCCGCCTCTCTCCGTCTGTCGGTTGTCTCAGACGGGGCCTGATCGTTCTGGCCCAGAAGAAACCGGTCTAAGAAGCAGTTTAGCCTATTACTCATGAAAGATATAAAGGAGTGTTATACACTGTAGGGATAGGCATCCTAAAATAGGTTCAGCTTTGGTCAAACACTGCGCATTCTCGTCAGGCGCTTTCTTTCTTTTCTACATGGCGGCGATCACAGATACGGGAGTAAGGGAAGCACAAAACATGAGAACGCCTAGACAAACATGATGGCTCCTCAAGCAGCCATATTGGGCAAAGTGAATGTCGCTACCAGCTGGACGACGGCCACAGGAGGAGGTGAAGAAACACAATGAGGATAAAAACAGGCAATTCAGTTTATTTATTTGTATAGCCCAGTTTCACAAATTACAAATTTGTCTCAGAGTGCTTTACAATCTGTACACATAGACATCCCTGACCCAAAACCTCACATCGGACCAGGAAAAACTCCCAAATAACCCTTCAGGGGGAAAAAAAGGGAAGAAACCTTCAGGAGAGCAACAGAGGAGGATCCCTCTCCAGGATGGACAGATGCAATAGATGTAATGTGTACAGAAGGACATATTTAGAGTTAAAATACATTCAAGGAATCTGACAGAGTTTATCAATAGTTCATATTTAGGCATATTCCACGATGGAGAGTTTGGAGACCTCCCAAGTGGAGGAGTGGGCGGAGTCCCAGCAGGGCAGTGGCACAGCTGGCGACAGGAACTCACGATCCAACCATCGAAGGTCCATCAGCAGATGGAATCTATGCCGTCTCATAGGGTCCGATGACCCCATGAGACGTGAAGTCAGAAGGACTCGGGAGAAAGCAGAGTTAGTCATGTGTGATGGAGAGATGAAGATTCATCCATAGGAGAAAGAAAAGAGGAGAGAGGTGCTCAGTGCATCCTAAACATCCCCAGCAGCTATAAGCCTATACCAGCATATCCAGGGGCTGGACCAGGGCAAACCTGATTCAGCCCTGACTATAAGCTCTGTCAAAGAGGAAAGTCTTAAGTCTACTCTTGAATGTGGTGACTGTGTCTGCCTCCCGGACTGAAGGTGGAAGCTGGTTCCATAAAAGAGGAGCTTGATAACTAAAGGCTCTGGCTCCCATTTTACATTTTAAGACTCTAGGAACTACAAGTAGCCCGCATTTAGTGGCGCAGCTCTCTGGTGGGGCGACGGATTACTAAGCTCTTTAAGATATGATGGTGCATCACCAATTAAGGCTTTGTAAGTTAAGAAGAATTTTAAAAGTGATTCTTGATTTTACAGGAGCCAGTGCAGAGCAGCTAGTGCAGGAGTAATGTGATCTCTTTTCTTAGTTTTAGTGAGAATACGAGCTGCAGCATTCTGGATCAACTGGAGGGACCTAAGAGATTTATTAGTGCAGCCTGATAATAAGGAGTTGCAGTAATCCAGTCTCGAGTAAGAAGCAGCGTGAACCAATTTCTCTGCATCTTTTGAGACAAGATGTGCCTGATTTTTGAAATATTACGTAGATGGAAGAATGCCGTCCTTGAGATTTGCTTTATGTGGGAGTTAAAGGACAAGTCCCGATCAAAGATAACGCCGAGATTCTTTACAGTGGTGTTGGATGCTAGAGTAATGCCATCTACAGAAATCACATCACCAGATAATTGATCTCTGAGGTGCTCAGGGCCGAGTAGAATTACTTCGGTTTTGTCTGAGTTTAACATCAAGAAGTTGCGGTCATCCATGTTTTTATGTCACTAAGACATGCTTGAATTTTAGTGAGTTGGTTAGTCTCCTCTGGTTTTATCGATAGATATAGTTGAGTATCATCTGCATAACAATGAAAGTTTATAGAGCGTTTCCTGATAATATTGCCCAAAGGAAGCATGTATAAGGTAAATAGAATTGGTCCAAGCACAGAACCTTGTGGAACTCCGTGACTAACGTTGGTGGTCATTGAGGCTTCATCGTTTACAAATACAAACTGAGATCGATCTGATAAATAGGATTTAAACCAACTTAGGGCGGTGCCTGAAATACCAATCGACTGCTCCAGTCTCTGTAATAGGATGTTATGGTCAATGGTGTCGAATGCAGCACTAAGGTCTAACAAGACCAGTACAGAGAGAAGTCCTTTATCTGCTGCCATTAAGAGGTCATTCGTAATCTTCACCAGTGCTGTCTCTGTGCTGTGGTGTTTTCTAAATCCTGACTGAAACTCTTCAAATAAACTATTCTGATGTAGAAAGTCACACAACTGATTTGCGACCACTTTCTCAAGGATCTTAGAGAGGAAGGGGAGGTTAGAGATCGGCACACTTACAAGGTTCATAGGGGCAACTTAATATTTAAACATGTTCGATTATATGTGATTCATATGATACAATGTTTATTATATGGTATTTAAATATCATATTATACTGAATATTATGATATATATACTGAATTTTATGAATACGATGTCCTTAATATGTTGGAATAAATGTTAAATATTTAACTATGAAGTAGAAATACGTGTTTGATACTTTCTTTTGCATTGATTCATACTGGGATGTTTGCTGAAATTGATTGGATCACCCTACCAAAAAAGAATTCCACCACATACATGGATGCAATTACAAAGTAATTTAAAAAAAAAGTGTAAGTAGTGTTGATCCTGAGTGACTTACCCAAGAGAGTTGTTTTTAGCCCGTTTTTTATCAGAACTTGCCAAGTTGCTCTAACTTTAAGAGTGTTTTGGCTGGAAGGCTGTAACCTAAATGAATGTGAGGTAAATTAGACTGATGCGAGGCAGCAGTGATGGTGTTGTTTCCATTACTTCTCCTCTTTCCACAGCAAAGTGCATCTTTCTATGGTAATGGTGCCATATTTGTCCGTTGGGACACACATCCTGATGAAGTCTGCTCTCACTGCTCTTCCAAATACCCACAAAACACTCCTCAGAGTCATTGCTGCGGTGCCAACACTGAACATCATGGTTTCTGATTTATTAGTTTGTTTGTCAACTTGCAAAGACATTCCAGAGTAAAAGTGCATGGATGAATAATTTAATGTTTTTTTGAGTGGAAATACAGCCAGCAGGGTTTCATTGTGATTTTCTCTGCATGCGTTAGAAATCTCCTCGTTCTGTGCTCTTCCTCTGCAGACACATCATGACTGAGCTGATTGAAACCGAGAGGTTGTATGTGGAGGAACTCCAAAGTATCATGGAGGTACAGTATTTCTGCTGGTTCTAGAATGTTTCTACATTGCATTATAACTGACAAATTCAAAATTGATAGCTTGTTCACATTGGTTTGGTTGTGTAGCTTTTTTAGTGGATCGATTTTAACGCAGCAGTAAAAATAAAACCCATGTTGTAATAAAACATTAATTAAATTCCTTTAAATTACATTGACATAATTACCAGTCACATGTAATATTTAAAATGTTTGACTGACTGAGATCTAACTCTTCTTTGCGAGAGGAGACACATCTGATGGAGATCTGCTCTTTACTTACTTCTAGTTATTCTCCTGTTGTTGAAGTCAAATTCAGCCTGATGGACATTAGAGCTGCAATGATTAGTTAATTAACAGATAACTAATAGGCCACTACTTTGATACTGGTTTAACTGTTTATCTTCCTTTGGTAAATGGGTCAATCTCCATGGGCACTGGACCCATCCTTAGTTATTAAGGAGCAGTGGGCTGCAGTGAAGCGCCCAGGGAACAACTGGGGGTTCAGTGTCTTGCTCAAAGACACTTCAACATGCAACTAGCCGGAGAGTGTGCTTCGAACCGCGTACCTAGTGGTTACAGGAAGACCACTCTCCCCATAAGCTACAACTGACCCCAACATATATATATATATATATAATAGCAACAAAGGATTCTTCCCGGTCAGGGTCTCTGGTCTTCGGTCTCACGCCGGCTGTGAGACGGTTCCTATCTCCTGTATGGGCAGAGCAGAGGAGAGCGGGGCGGCTCCTCTCCTGAGGTTCCAAGGCTCCTTCTCGTGTCCTATTCAGGCAGATCTCTTCTCCCGATGCCTTCCAGTGGAGGGAAGATATACTCTGTCTCTCATCAGCTGATGGGCTGCAGGTGTGACCACTCTCATGTGCCAATTGGCTGTAGCGCCTGCACTGGGAAATACGCCCCATGGATCACTTCCCCCAACCTGAGCTTTGGGATCCGCCTCCTGTGCCCTGTCTGCTCTGCTTTTACCCTGGTCTACCACAATATGTGGATAAATATGTTTTCATTTGTGTATAATGACCTAAAAGTAAGAACTATAGGCTTTTTATGCTTAGAGTGGGTCCTTCATATCATAGAGAGCGGGTCCTCTTCAAGGAGTCCGCCATTTTTCTACTGGTGGCCTAGAACAGACAAACCAAACACTGGCTCCGAAGAGAGACTTTGAACTGGATGTTCAGTTGGTTGTAATCCAATCAGAGGGCTGGTCAAATCCATCACTTTTATTAGTGAATAGTATTTAGTAGTATGCATTTGTTGTAAAATTATTAATTATAATAGAAAAACATAAAATGGCTCGTCTGAGATGTAGCTCTAAGTATTCAATTTAAATAAATCCAGAAATCCAATAACATTATGACTACTGGTGCACCGCTGAGTTCAATATCTGCATTGATTGCCTTTTAATAGAAATATCAATCTAATTATTTCCCTCATAAATCCAACCTTAAGACTCCTGGTTGAACTCCACATGATCTCCTGGGATCAATTTTATGTTGGTTCACACTCGCACTGAAAGCTGAACTCCAGCATTGATTCTGTATTATATCGATTACATGAACAGAGCGTTGCACATTAGAGTATGTCGTCTATAGATCACCATCATTACCCACGGCTGGCCTATTTTAGCCAGATTGATACTGCAGCTGGGCAGATATTAAGACTTCTTCTTCTTCTTCTTCTTCTTCTTCTTCTTCTTCTTCTTCTTCTTCTTCTTCTTCTTCTTCTTCTCTCCAGGGTTATTTTGCAGAGCTGGATAATTCAGAGCTCAGCCACCTCATCCCTCCGTCGCTGGACAACAAAAGGGATGTGCTGTTCGGCAACCTGCCAGAGATATACGAGTTCCATAACAGGTAGGTGGAATGCATTTTGTATATCGCCATGCCTTATGCTCAACGGTATCCTGGCCACATATCATATCAGTGACCACAGGTTCAAAGAGTAGACATGCATATATTGAGTTGGTCACAGGGTGAGATCATGTTTTTTTCTGATTGGTCAAAAGCTAAATGCAATGAGTAAAGCATTGTTTAGCTCCCTCAAAAATAAACTTGTGGTAACACTTTTTGTTTTGTTTTATGAATTTATAATACACCATCACCTTTTTTATAATGCATCATCATCACTGTTATTATGCATTACAATTGAATTACATGTTACTCTCATTGTTTTTTTAAGTTAAAAGAAACATATCATTACATATATGTAAAAACAACACACACAATCTTCTAATACATCTTTACTTAATCTTTGCCTTCAGAAACTGATATGGCCTTTGTATGCACGTTTGTGAAATTAATACAGTAATATCCAGACTTGGTCTTTCCACTCACATCCTTCCATCCACAGTTTGTGTTCCAGCTGGTCTGTTTGCTGAAGGAAGTCACACACACAGGGTAACTGGTTGGGTGACTTCTAGGTGTCTTCCCACGTTAGGATCAAGATCTACTATTTAAGTAGTGGGAGGAACATCAAATAGACTGCCAAGGCGGTGCATCTCTCGGACCTCCACTTGAAATGTTCCTGCATCTGAAAGCAGATGTTAGGCCTCATACAGACAACGAGCAAAGATAATATCACACACATATTACACACAGACACATTGTATAATCTATTCTGTGTGGCTGTGTTGTGCGAGCTCGTTCAAATGCAACCCTATTTGTCAATATGATAGTCAGAGAGCCCATCAACACTTCTTATATTTGAAGCCTTTTAATCCAAAGAGGGAAAAGCTCAATCTTGAGTCAAGTCAATGGTTTGAGCAGCTCATGTTAAATAAATTCAATCTTATTGATCTGAAAATATGAGAGGCCCTCCAATGGGTTGTGTCGCCTTGGATTTGAAGAACTAGCAAAAATGTTGCAGCGTCTTGCTGCCCAAAGTTCTACCGTATCCTCGACCATTGGAACACACGCCTTAACCTCAACCTCAACCATCACAAATCATAGGTCTCTGCTAGGGGTTTTGGGGTCTTTATTGCTATGAAAAAGCAAATATATTAATGTTGATGTCCAGATCATTATTATGAACTCCATTAATTATGGTGTATATGAGTCCAGCTGACTTTTAGGACAAATGTAAAACTTAAATTAAATGTTTTTTTTTTCTTTAAAAAGAAAAGGCTTTAAGGACACAATGATACTCGTTCAGAATGCTGCCTCAGGTAATGAGACTGGGCTGTAAGATCCTGAAAGAGATTGTTTCTAATATGCTGTACAACCCGTAATACCACAGTTAAATGTAGTTTGCCCATACTTCTTTGCTTTGGGAGTTATATTATGCTAATACTGTAGGTAAGAATATCAATGTTAGCCTACATTTGAGAAGACAAATAAACGTTCTATTCCTTAACATAAGGACATCGGTATGTACTGCAAGGGGGAGATGGGCAGGGTAATTCGAGATGCCGGAGGGCTCCACCCTCTCCCAGAGGAGATCATTGGGATCAGGTGTGGGACGAGACACACCTGGAGCTGAACTCCTCGTTAGGGAGTTGAACAAAGAACTATCAGGGAACATGATCTAGTGGCACATGTCACATTTCCCCAAGATCTCCAGGGTGGTGCACACAGTTGAAACCCGAGATTCTAAACATAAATTAATGTTATATTACATATAGTTTACATATAGTTTAATACATGTATGAAATGTATTCTTAATGCATCCTTAGTTATTAAGGAGCAGTGGGCTGCTGTCAAGCACCCGGGGAGCAACTGGTGGTTCAGTGCCTTGCTCATGGACACTTCAACATGCAACTAACATTTAACGTACATTTAAACACTGACTAATGGTTTCCACTTAAACCTCCTCTCGATAAGGATTTCCACAGAGTTAGATTCGAAACAAATGTAGAAATAATCAATAGCGTTTCCCTGGGAGCTTATTGGCATGCCGTTTCGTGATCCGGGGCCGTTGTTTTTTGGGCTGACGTTGCTCACCACTCCAGCATGCTGAGGAATCCGAGGCTGGCCCATTGCTCAGCTATGAATGGATCACTGCTGTTCAGGGGAGCGGTTTACTTAACCATTTATTTATGTTTTACGAGGTGGATTTGTCCCACTTTGCCCTTCCTAAAGATTTGCAAACACTATAACAAATAATCCAGTTTTGTATTGAGCGTTGCATTCTTGGGGATCTGCAGCATGTGGTCACATTTGAGCTGGGGAGAAGTAGTTTGTGGTTACTTCCTGAAATCGTAGCTCCACTCTGTAATTTACAGAGCTGTGTCGCATGTGTGCTTGAGCTCTATACGTACACAAAAAGGTATCTGTGTCGACAAGATAGTCCTCCAAAGCAACTGACACCAAGCAGCCGAATGCAGAGACATTCAGGCCGTCTGCAGAGTCCCTGAAGGCCTCCTTTCCCTCTTTCTTTTTAGTACACTTCCTTTCCTCTCCCTCTAGCTACTTGTTTTCCCTCTCATCTCTTCACAGTAACTGGTAAAAGTGTGAGGTGGGCCAAGAGTACAACATTGATTTATTTTTGCACTTTCCTAAAGCTGGGAGGAAACAACCGATTATATAATAATACTTTTAGTCACTCAATTTATCATCATCCATTTTTCTCTCATTATGCATACAATCTTTTATAAATAAACGTACGTCTTCACAGGAAACTATTTAGGAAAGGATTGCAGTTTGGGTTAGAATAACTACAGAAGTTACCTGACAAATAAATCAACATTAACTTTGCTTTTCACAGGCGTGCACAGCGGTCTCTTGGGTGCAAGACCATTTATTGTTCAACGCACTTGCACTCTTTACTTTCCCTGCTTCGTGATAACACACACATTGTTTTTGTAAGATATCTCTGAAACACAGCGCAGTCATTTTTGTAGGTATTATATCCATAATGCAATCAGTAGGATATTTTATTTTCTAAGATGCTCCCTGTCTGGAATATGGCCGTATCTTTTAAGCCCCACACCCTGTTACTTTCAAGGTTCAAATTGAGATTACCTTAATTACATCGTCACAGGACTTCACAAAGCACCAAAGAGACACAGAAGACTGACTAACAACTGGAGAACTGTATTCGTACAACTAGTCTGATACCAATGTGTAAAAATGGTCAGAGTTTCATTTTAAAATGGAAAGGGGTTTTCACACGGCGCTCATATTTAACGAATATGTGAATGCTTAGTTTTTCTGTTTCTTCCTTTTTTTTCCCCCCTGAAATGTTTTTTTTATGTTTTTTCCTAATCCGATGTGAGGTCAAAGGTCAGGGATGTCGTATGTGTCCAGATGTTAAGGCCCTCTGAGGTTAATTTGTATTTAGTGATTTGGGGCTATACAAACTCAACTGAATTCAATTGCATGAGTAGTAGTTAACGGCCAACTTACCCCAAAACGACTCCGGCAAATTAATTGAAGGCATGTTCAAGTTGTGAATCTAAAAACTGCTGACACACGTTAGTAATTTGGCTTGCGGCCCGCCAAAGAAATAATGACAGTCTCCTTCTCTTTGTTCACAATGTACCTGCAGGACATTTCTCAAGGAGCTGGAAAACTGTGCCGAGAAACCAGAGCTGGTGGGAACCTGCTTTCTGAAAAGGGTGAGTACCATCGTCGTGGAGTTGTTTTTATCAGTACACTTCACATGTACCTTACTTACAATTGATTATTTCTACTGTATAATGTCTCTGTATATATTCTTTTATTGAATCCCTTTTTACATCTGGTCTGTAGTTCTTTATATTAATTTCCGTATTCAGGTATTCCGTATTCCGTGCCAACTGTCCTCCCTCAGAAAGTGAGCCGTTCACAGACGGTGCAGAGAGGTGGTCGTGCAGAGTGACTTATACAATGACGATGGGTCAACCTTTTCTCCAGGGTGTAAGAGGAACCCAGTTCAGACACACGCGTCAATGGACTAAAGTTGTCACAATTGTCAGTGCAGGGAAACAAACCACCATGCAGACAGACGAGGAAGCAACAGGATGAGGTGTGGGAATTATTTTTGGAGCTTCAAGTGATCAAAAGTCCTAAAGGCTCTCTCATGTCCGGCAGACATGTAACAGGCAGGCTGGATATCAGGTAGCAGACAGCGACCTCACTGGTGTAACGCCATGTCTGCATCCCACACCAGAGGTGAGCAGAAAGATGTTCGAGAATCTAGAGCAACGCGATGATCATAGGCCACCCCCTTCACAGCTCGATGGATAGCTACTTGCATTGACCTACAGCATCTCTTTTGGCGTGTGTGAAGCATAGACTTTGAAGGTCCCATATTGTAAAAAGAGTATCAAATTACTCAATCCAAGGTGAAATACACACCCCCTGTATTCATGAACTGTGGCTTCAAACAAAACAAAATAGATCATAATACAGTTTTAAACATCCTAAATGTGTGCCACAAACCCCCATCTTTTCCTGAAAGAGTTATAAAGCAACAGTTTCACAGCGTGCACCGGTCGCTGGTCCCGTCCAACGGTCATCAATGTTGTTTTGGACACTTTTGGATTGGATTAAGTCCTTCGCTTTGTTTGACCAACCCAAACTCTTTTGGATTTGAGAAAAAGAGAATTGCCTCTGGCCATAATCAAGACAGAAATTACCGTATGTCATCCTTCAACATATATTCGGCACAGCAAATTAATCATTTGTCGGCATATTCTGTGGTAATCAGGGTTAAATACGGGTTGTCTTGTCATGATGGACTCCTTTAATGAATGAGGAGATGAGATGTGCCAGATCGATCCACTACTGCTAAAATTGCCCAGAAACTGCCGAGTTGATTTACTGGTAGGCCCATCTTCACCCAGACACGTCCTTGTGTTGTCAGAAAGAAGAGCTGCAGGTGTACGAGAAGTACTGTCAGAACAAACCCCGCTCTGAAGTCCTCTGGAGACAGTGTGGAGACAGCCTGTTCTTTCAGGTAACACACACGCAGATACACACACAGATATACACACACATACACTGCATACACACATACACACAAACACACACATACAGTACATACTGACACACACACACATACATACATACATACACACAGACCCACTTACACACACCCCTAAACACCCCTACACACACACACACATACACACTCACATACTCGCAGGTATACAGACACACACACACACACACACACCCTTACACACGCACACCCACACACACTGTCATTGTTGCGTCCCCATTGTGTGTGCTGACATGAGCATGGAGCTGACAGCAGCTTGTGGAGGTTGGTCTCCCTGGTTGGTTCCCCTCCTGATGGAGAGCGCTCGGTGTTTGTGACGACAGGAATGCCAGAAGAAACTGGACCACAAGCTGTCCCTGGATGCCTACCTGCTGAAGCCGGTCCAGAGGATCACCAAATACCAGCTCATGGTCAAGGTACACACGTAGAATGCTGTCCGCTGTAGTGGACCCTGAAGCCCGCTGTCTCGCTGTTTGAGAAGCTTCGTTGATTGGGCTACAAGCTCTTATTATTCAACCGATGTTTGACGGATGTTTCAGTCCATTGCAGTCCAGGGCATTGCCACATGCAGCCTTGATTTTATTCCGACAAAATTCCTCAAAGAAGTGTTTAGCACTGTAGCGCCAAGTATTTTATTAATTATAAATAGCTCCCTAGCAAGTGGTACTTTCCCCATCAACTTTTAAACATGCTATCGTACAACCGCTTTTAAAGAAACCAAAGCTTAATCAATCTGTTCTTTCCAATTTTAGGCCAATTTCAAAACAAGTTTTTAACAAGATTACATTTTAGGTCCACTGTTATTTTCAATCTATATGCTTCCACTTGGTCAAATCCTCCAGTGACACCATGTATCTTTTCACTGCTATGCAGACGACAGACAGATATACCTTCCGCTGAGACCTGGTGACCCAGAGAGCCTAGCTGCTGTTTTAAATTGTCTCTCTGACGTTAACTGCTGGATGGCACAACACTTTCTCCAACTCGATAGTGAACTTGGTCCCCTGGCTGCCTATTTAACACCTGTTGCTAGAAATCTTGGTGTCATGTTTGACTCGCAATTGAACTTTGAATCGTAGATTAAAAAAATTGTCCAGTCCTACTTCTTTCAGTTGCGAATCATTACAAACATTAAACCCATACTGTCACAGTCAGACCTGGAAAAAATCATTCATGCAATCATTTTCTCAAGACTGGGCTACTGCAACTCCCGCCTTTCCGTCATTAATCCAAAATCCATCTCCCGCTTCCAACTAGTCCAGAATGCAGTAGCTCGGCTTCTGACTGGTTTTAACAGACGGCAACACATTACCCAGTCCTGGCCTCTTTCCACTGGCTCCCTGCTTGTTTTACAATTGATTTTAAGATTTTGCTGATCACTTTTAAAGCATGCCTGGGTCTGGCTCCAAGCTACATCATTGAGATGTTAGCCCCTCATGAGCCAGCACTTAGCCTTAGATCCTCCGGTGGGCCCTTCTGGCCGTTCCGGAGTCCAGGCTTAAATCAAAGGGCGACCGTGCTTTTGCTGTTAGAGCCCCTCGACTTTGGAACGACCCACTGAAGGGGATAAGGCTTTCAGAATCAGTTACTTCTTTGTAATCACTTCTTAAATTTCTATTTTATAGAATAGCTTTTAAGTGATCTAGTCTGTTTATGCATAACTTTGGTTCCCCTAATTTTTTTTTTTTTTTTTTTTTTTTAATTTATCATTTATTTTCATTTTAATATATACTTTTGAATGTAATATTGGTTTCTTGCTATTCCACTTGTTTTGCTTTGACTCTCTGTGGAGCACTTTGTAAACATTGTTTTTAAAAGGTGCTATATAAATAAAGTTGTTATTATACTATTATTATTTAGTTTGGCATGTTGCATGTAATCCCCCACAGGAGTTCCTAAAAGCTGTTCTTGAGCTCGGAGCCACAGTGAGAAAGAAGTAGTTGTAATTGTATTAGTATGAGTCAGGAGTGAAGGAGCGACCGAGAGGGGTATGACGGGCAACAGAGGTCCCACAGCCTGAATCCAACCAGCTCCGTGGCACACACTGCAACCAGTGTACTATACCAGTAACATAAAGTTTGACATGTATTTACAAGAAGTAGATTTTGTAAACAGCCCTTTGTATGGAGTCTGAAGGTACCACCATTTATTTTGCAGGTTAGCACTACTCGTCAGGCAGACATGACTCCACTATTATATAGAAAATAGTTGTTTGCTGCTACATTTATGATTTTTCTTGACTTAATTTACATAATGGTCAGCTTCAACAGCCCCATCATATCCCAGTTCCCAGGTATTGGGGGTTTGCTCACCCAGTGTTGTGACCTTTGATCACAACAATTTCAGATGGAAAACATCATTTTGCAAATGGCAGCGTCAGTCTTTTTTCTTTTTTAATCCTTCCTAATTCAATCTTTTCTGACCCCTTCTTGTTTTCCAGGAGATGTTGAAGTGCAGTAAGGGAGAGGGGACGGCTGAGTTGGAGGAGGCTTTATCCACCATGCTGGACATCATCAAGTCTGTCAACGACTCCATGCACCAGATAGCCATCACTGGCTTTGAGGTCAGTGAGTGGAATTCATTCGTCATCGCCAGCGTCATCAAGTGCAAAGTTAAGAATACTTGATGAATAGGGCGGTGTGACTGGCAGTATGATCAGTATTTTTTTAAATGAGTTTCTTGTTCAAATTATTTGTTAAATGTTTCTTATTTAAAATGCCTAGTTCTGTCAACTAATGTGTTTTTCCGGAAATAAGTTAAAAGTTTCAAACGAGCAGTTACAGCGCTGTTGGCTTTGATTGTATTTCCCTCTCCTACGATCTAGTGACGCATTAGCTTACCGCCAATAGCAAAATCCAAACATGGATCAGTTGATCCCGTGGACCCTTTTCTTCTTTGTGATTAGCATTGTCTTGATGTTGACCAGAGAGAAAGCCATGGGACGTGTATGCGTGAAGAAAAAGACACAATACACACATTGACTGAAGAAGGCTTAAGCCAACAATTGAAACAACTTGATTAGTTAATGGAACAATCAGTTGGGGATTCATTAATGCATCGTATACGTTCTTAAATCATTTCACAAACAGGGAAGTGTTCACAAGCCTCAGTTTGTTTAGCCAGTCCGACTCAGGTGGGAAGTGATACTTCTGATCCGTTCTCTATCTGGTCTGGTTCGGTTTCACAGTGCAATAGAGCACTTTGACCCTGATCTGTGAGGATGCTTTTTTGTGGACTTTATTTAGCATGTGAAGTGCACATTCACTCAGTTATCCCCCACTCACGTTACACCTCCTGTTGTTTCTTTTTGAGAAGAAAAATTGCCAAGGATTTTTTTTTCCTGTTTAAAAAAACCCCCATTAGATATAATAAGTCAGTAAGATAAATAAATGAATACAATAATAAAGACAATATAATACATTATGAAATGGACTATATATATACACATTATAAACTTAAAATCAGAATTAGTTTTTGAGTTTTAATATTTTAAAATGTTATTTTAAAAGAACTTTCATTAGGTCAAAGTATGTAAGCGATAACATCAGTCATGTCATACAGGCGTCCTGCTGATGGTTAGGGAATTTGATGAAATTCTTTGGCATCTGGCTGGATCCTGGTCCAAGTGTTTGATTTCAGAAGGAGACTCTCTGAAAGTGCCCTGTTTCTCATTGTGTCCTCCTGTGTGATTGCTAGCCCCGCCCCTCATTGTGTCCTCCTGTGTGACTGCTAGCCCCGCCCCTCATTGTGTCCTCCTGTGTGATTGCTAGCTCCGCCCCTCATTGTGTCCACCTGTGTCTCGTTCCCCAGTGTCCAATCACCCACACCTTCCCGGTGTATTTAAACCCCATTTGTCTCATTCCCCAGTGTGGGTTTGTACCGTTTAGTTTGTCCTTAATGTTTAGTTTGTCCTTGACCTGTTTAAAAAAAAAAAAAAGATTTATTTGAAATTACAAAACAGGACTTAAAGTACAATAAACCTCGCAAATGAGGAGTGAAAGGATAACACAGCACACAGCCAAATGGTGAGGATACACATTACAGCCCCCCTCTCTTCCCTTTCCCAAAACAAATATACAACAAGGCAATTTGATACACAAACAGAAAAGAAAATGATAAAAGCAACCAAAACCCAACATCAACAACTTGCTGTGAAATGCTTGTAGTGACAAACTAATATTGTGGCCACCTTCTCTGACCTTCAACTCTCACTCACATCTACTCACATACATAGACTAAATAACTTCCCACTACCTTCTGGATTAATCTTAGGAGCTGCCAATGGGAAATGAAGGGTTACAATATAGCGTAGGAATAAGTAAAAGGTCAGGTGAGACAGCACGTACACACACACACACACACACACACACACACCTATTCACTTGCAGTCCTTGACCCGTTTTGAGTGAAGTATTAAATCTTCTGTGAAATCGTTGTTGGCTTTTGGGTCCAATTTCTCTCTGGCTACGAACACTTGACAGAAAGCATTGTAACTCTTTGTTTATGCAACTCCCCAGCAATGCTCATTTTATGGAACATGTTGGTATACATATCTAAATGTCATATCTGAATTTCCTTTGTTTGAGATGATACCTCCAACGACTGATTGGAACAAACTTTCTGGAAAGCACTAACTTGTCTTAAATTGCCGAATACAACTTGAGTCATTCTGCCAGTTCATGAGCAGCTGCTCCTTTGTGAGATTTGGTCATGGACATAATCAACACCAAGGATTTGTTATATAAGGTTGCTTGTTCCACTCCATTTGGGAATAACAACTTCACACAGCAGAAATTGAAGACCAGCTGCTTGAAATTCCGCACAGTTATGTTGTATGAACTTAGCTTTGTCCTCAGTGGTACTAAGGGGCCCACAAAAGGAGGAGATATCTATAAATGATGTCGTCCCTGAGCTGCACTGTGACAGAAATAAAGAGGGCATGTGTCAACATGAAGAAATATGCCATAATAATCTTACTGAAAGTTAAATTAATTGCCTAATATATCAATACCATTATAGTAAATGTAGTCTATTCAATAAAAAAATGTCTCAATATATGCCATTTTGCTTCAGAAAGCTGAGTTCCCCTGCTTGTGGCCAGCAGTGCCGACATGCACCAAGATGCATTGAGCTCGAGCTACTGGCACTAAGCCAAAACATGGTGTAGCTGAGTTGCTTCTGAAAGGAGGCTTCGCTGTCCCAAGCAGCATGGACCAAGACAACACGCCGTTACTATGCACGCTCATGCATAGTTACGCACAAACTCTCGGTGTGGTTGACGGCGACAACATCCAACAAAAGCAGCCCTCACTGAATTCACTGCAGCAGAATTATTCTATTTCTTTTGGCATTGGATTGAAAGGCATCACGAGTGTGACTTTGCACTCGGCAGCTACATTTCTGGAATATCCGTTGAGTGTGTGTGTGTGTGTGTGTGTGTGTGTGTGTGTGTGTGACATCTATTAGCTATCATATATTAGTAAGGTACAAGCTATGGTTTGGGTTGTGCATGAGTGCATAAAAGTGCAAGTAATAATCTTTTTTTATTTAGAATGGTGAGTTAAAGTGCATTCCAGCTTGTAAAATGTGACAGCGGTATTAAAATAAAAGTTTACTGGTAGAAGCGGTATACGTTTTCTTTATTTCCCCTGTAACCCTTCTTGATCCACAAATGTAACATAATTGCACTCTGCATATAACATGTTTGCCTCTAATGACTGCACTGAGTGTTTCTCTAAATGTCTGGCTGTCTGTTCACAGGGGAACCTGAGTGAACTGGGAAAACTGCTGATGCAGGGATCCTTTAATGTGTGGACTGACCACAAGAAAGGCCACAGCAAGGTACAAACCCACGCTACAGTGTAACTGTCCCTATGTCACCAGAAGTACTTCATATAAACCATGTCATGCCTTTCTAACATTAGTCAAACAGAACTCATCTAAAGAACGGCAAGTTTGAGTTCTCTTGTTACCATTCCATGGATGGGTGGATATGTGGGTGGAAGGTTGGATGGGTGGCTGATGGATGGATAGTTGGGAGGATAAATGGATGGATGGTTGGGGGGATTAAACCACAAAAGCAATTTTAGAGAAGTGCTAATAGTTTTTCATTACATTACATGTCATTTAGCAGACGCTTTTATCCAAAGTGACTTACAATAAGTGCATTTCAACCTAGAGTACAAACTAAGAACAACAAGAATACAGAAAGTAACATTTCCTCATCATAGTCAAACTACAAAAGTACCATAATAAGAGCCATTCAAGTGCTACTAAAGTGCAAATCTGTGTTTTAAGCAGGGCTGGGAATTGATCAGTGGAAATACGTGATGATATTTGTAGTAAACGGGCCTAGCTGTTAGCATTTACTTTATGTTCATCACAGGTATCAAATGTAAAACAGGGAGGTGTGTCTGCACAAAACAGGACGAGATTGCTGCAAACAGAGACTGCAGTAATTATTGCAGTTGCTAACAAAACATGTTATCAAACATGTATTCTCTTCTCAGCGGAGGGTTTATGAGAAATATGGCGCTCGTCCTGAGAAACCTACTTGTTTGCAATACCAGTATTATCTACCAGCTCTCAGTTGTCTCACTTCATTTAACAACAAAACTTTGTTTTAACATGAATATGATAGTTGAGCAGTGAAATGATTAATGCACAGGCAAACTGGTAAAACAAGCGATCTCCTGGTTGCAGGTGAAGGACTTGGCCAGGTTCAAGCCCATGCAGAGGCACCTGTTCCTGTACGACAAGATGATGCTGTTCTGTAAGAAACGAGAGGAGACCACAGATGGACACGACAAGACCCCGTCCTACAGCTTCAAACATTCACTCAAGGTCAGTCACAGATGATTGTTTCTCCAGCTGTCCCCGGTGTTTGGTTGACTCTCCTCGGTGTGGTAAAGTGAGGAAAACCTCAGTGCAGTCTGAATTTCTCTTTCAGCTAAAAACTTAAATTTCTAAATGTTGGAAGTTGAAATTAACTGAGTTGGTGTAGATATGGTGTAGTGTACACAGCATTTACATAAGAAGTGGACAAAGTCATCGTGACGGCACCCATTGGCTCGGGGACTTCAGCTTTGAAGCTTTGAGTTCTCTATTCTGTCCGTCCCCATCTTGTATCGGTAGCAACCAGAATCAACACTAGAGGGAAGAGCTGAGAAGAAAACCCTGAACAATATATTTTTAGGCCACCAAAATGTTACTATTAACTTTAATGAATTGAAAACACACTGTGAAAAAGTGAAAGTTTTGAAACAAAATCGAGGAAAACTCCCAGACAGGTAGTAGAGACCTGTCAATCACATTAGCCCCGCCCTAATCATACCGTGCTTTATGGTCTATTTGGCTCTAAATGGACCATAACTTACTAAATGAACATCATGCTGTTTTGAAGAATACTTGAAACTGGAGATAGAGACCATAAACTCATGTTTACAATGTTTATTGAGGGAAACAATTGAGAGAGAAGAGTCATTTGGTGTGGCTATGCAAAGCAGCCAGGCTCATAAAACGTAGGAAATCTTGTGCTCGTCCTCATCTGTGTGGAGAGAATCCACAATGTTTCTCACATTTGTCTGGAGGAGCCGTAACGAAGGAGCAAGTCCACCTCGCTGCCCTATCCGAGTCAATGTTGTTTTCTTAGCTCCATTTCTTTGTCTTGAAAGAAACGAGAGCACTTTGTGAACTGCCATTAAGCGGCCGTATCTGAACCCAAAAATAAATTGAAGGTCACTTAAATGTTCACAAAAGCTTTCACTCTCTCAAAATGCCGACACTTTTGCGATGAAAGTTAAAGTTTAATGTGAAATTCCACATTTGAATAGGTTATTTTTCATGAAAAACCCAGCTTACTCCCCCTCAGGGAGCCATGCTAGGAAGGAAGGAAGGAAGGAAGGAAGGAAGGAAGGCCCCCTCACCTTGCTCTCTCTCAGTCAGTGCGTTTACATGATGGTGTAATTTGAATATTGCTTTAGTCAGACTTTGCTATCTTTGGGGGGGGGGGTCTGCTATTATCCCATTGTACATGGCAGTGAGTAAATCAAATCATTGGCTGAAAACATGTCACCTCCGATACGCCAGGTGGCGCTGTTTTCATTACAACTCCTGTTGTGTCGCACATTTCCTTTTTCTCCACTGACCTCATTAACACATCTCACTAATGTTATACATATATATGTAATAATACCCATGTATATAAACACCTCTCGGTAGTAGCCAAATGGATGCTAAGCGTGTGAGATAGTGACTGAAACTCCCGATAACATCAATGCTGTTTCAGTTTGCTTCACTGACTCCAAGTGGCCACACCCACACGACACGACCTAAACATATTATGGAAATAAAGGAAATTTCCCAGGCTACATTTTAATTAAGAGCTCGCTGACTGTTCATCTCATGGCATGTAAATACGTGCTTTTCTTTACCAGCAGTGGATTGTAAACCTGTCATTGTAAAGCCAGAGCCTGAGCTGGCTCTGATGAATACGCTGTTCAGCACCTCAGGTTCCCTTCCAAACAAGGAAGTCAAGTATGAAAGAAATTCAATCACGTTTTTTCTTTGGGTCAGCATAACACCTCAGTGTATCACGCTCATGTTCCTGTCTGTTGTGTTGTCATGAACAGTAGCAGGTTTGCTCTACGAAGTGCTGATAGTCACATCCAGTCCCCCCATCAGAGCAGGGTCACTTCATTAGGACGCTGCTGAATGATCGGCGGAGCTCCTTTCCTCCCTTACCTGCCGTTAGATTTGGCAGATTTTCTGACCATGGATCCAGTGTCCATCTGGAGTTGTGTTCAGGTTCAATCAGAGTCGTCGTTGCCGATGCATTCGAGTGCCAAATTTCATGATCACCGTGCTTTCATGAGAAGACTAGCAGGTTGGACTGTACATGAGTTCTTCACTACAACACGTTACTCTTGTTGTAGGGCCCATAGAGTCTCGGGTCCTCTTCTGAAATCTTAGTTCCTCTGATGCTGTTGCTTGATCTGAAGTAGCAGGAGGAAATGCTTTTAGCTTCCACACTCCATCAGATATGCTGCTCGGTTTTTAAAAACAACTAATATCTAATAAAATCATTGTTTAATAATTGTATTTATCTGAAATTTGAATGGAACCTGTATTCTATATTGTAACTTTCAATTCTGTTTGATTTATAATGCAGTACCATGAGGAGCAATTTATGTTTATAAACTTTATATACATATATTTATGTCTAAAATGTGCTTATTATAATAATAATACTAATTGCTATACAGCATATATAGCAGTAGCGTATCAATGTAATACGTCTAGTGCTGTACGGCGTGGGACTGAGCTCAGGTGCACTTCAGTGTGTGTTCATGGTAATGAAGGAACATCCAGTGCCACAGGGAGGCCCACTGGTGTGTTTTAATAGGGCTCTGAGGCTCAGAGGGAGATGATACGTCAGGCTTTGACACAAAAAGCCTTGCAAATAAAAACATTCACTTTTATGTTTATAAGTGAATGTATGCTCAGTCTTCTATGTGCTCTGTTGTTTATTCTGGGGATTTCAAGGCAACAGAATGCAGGTTATCTTCCAGCCAGTCCTCAGCTCATGCTGCGTTCACTGTCTGCTTGTTGCTGAGGACACAGCTGTGCTGCCTCTCACAGTGTCCCTCTGTCTGTCCAGATGAGCTCTGTGGGGATCACGGAGAACGTCAAAGGCGACATCAAGAAGTTTGAGGTGTGGTACAATGGCAGAGAGGAGGTTTACATCATCCAGGTATGAATTTCACGCAAAAATGCACACAGAAAATATTAGATAAAAGTCAAAGAATGTATCGAGATTTATGTGAAATAACTTAGTTTGAAATATTTCCGTACCCCATCACTCACCCCACACCCCTGAGACCAACCTGACTGCATCTATCAGACTCAGGACTAGCTCCACCTCCACCAGCTCCAACGGGAACATGCTGCTCACGCTTCAATGCATCAATACTGCAAATCTAATAATGAGAATACATCAGTTATTGGAGACATGTACTGCAGAAAGCCCACTTTCAATAATTGAAGGTTATTTTGCTGATAATGCTTCCGTACTATTATTTAAACCGGAAAGCATTTATTGTATATATGTAAATCAGACTGTGAAAATATGAATACGTGTGGTGATGTAAATGAACACAAGCATTAAGTGTGGGTGGGTTTTTTCAGGTTGCATGCAAATGTTTTCAATAAAATTGTCATAAAACTGAAAAATATACACTTTAATATTATTCAAAAGATCTTATTAATATTTCATTTTGTTGTAGATGTTTGTTGGGAGGCATTCAGGGAAATTTACCACAGTCCTCCTCTTGGAGGCAGTGTTGTCCCACACAGCTCCCCCACTTAACAGAAAAACAACATTGGTGTGAAGGTGCTCATTGTGTACATGAAGCTGAAAGTGTGTGTGTGTGTGTGTGTGTGTGTGTGTGTGTGTGTGTGTGTGTGTGTGTGTGTGTGTGTGTGTGTGTGTGTGTGTGTTCTTCCCCAGGCTCCTTCCATGGATGTGAAAAATCTGTGGGTGTCAGAGATTCGTAAAGTTCTTACGGGCCAGCTAGAGGCGTGCAGAGGTACACACACACACACACATTCAAACAAAGATGGTCTTAAAAACATCTTTCTTTATGTATTTTGACCCTTCATCAGAACGTACTACAGTTGAATTCATGCACCTGTTGGCTTCTGTTTTCACTGTTTTTAACCTTTTCCATCCACATCAATGGGTTTAAGAGGTGACAGTCTCCTTTCCAATTGTTAGAAGACGAGTATTCCTTTGGCTTTTTCCTGGTGTATCACGTGATGTTTGATATCACAAACAGGCTGGGCAACAGAATTAGTAAACCGTGAAAGGGGTCTCGTGGTTACTTTTGTACTTGTCCCTTTTCAAACCAGGGTTGGTGATTGTTGGAACTGTAAAAACTAAACATTATGGGTTAGATGAGTCTTATTTTGTTCCTGCTAACTAATGAGGTACAAAGACTGTGTCTGTCAATGGAGTCTTGGAGCTTTGAGGAGCACAATACAGCTGTTTCTTAGGTTGGTGACTGTTGAAACAGAGAAAGACTCACCAAGTCAGAGTTTTATTATTAATATTTAATATTATTTTTATTAATATTTGTTTTGTTTTATTAAAATGTGTTTTACTACGATCTGCATGGTAAAACACACTTTATTACTGTTTCTGTCGATGGAGTTCTGTGGCTTTGAGGAGAGCATTTTCAAATCTTATATTTTAATTGTTAATAAATTATAATAACATTTCAAATACCTGTTGATTTCATTATTACATATACACTTCAAAGTGTGTCACATAGCTTAGCACCAGAAAAGGGGCGGAGATTAGCGCGTTCAGTTCCCATTACTGCTGGTGGGTCCAGTGGAATAAGGGCTCTACTTGCAGACATATGGTACGGGCACAGAAACATTGCATATTTCTAACCACACGTTCAAAGACTCACTGCTACTCTATTCATCTTCCAGGCATTTCTCATGTCGCACAACATTTATCAACTAATGTTGGTAAAACTTTAACAAAATTGTTATTCACATATTGTTTGATTTTCTATTCTCCTTCCCCATGCTGAGGCCCGATCATTATTTCCTGCTGCAGCAGCTCAATTTATTTCTGTGGTGAGGGTTCTCTTGTCACGCAGCAGCGGTATCTATCCGCACATCTTGGAGTCGTCCTCTCTCCAATCTGGTGATAGGCCGCTCCTCTTTCTAATACTGTCTGTGAACATACACACATAATTACAGTCTATTGAGCAGTCGTCAGAAAGAAGCAAATGACTCACACTATTCAGGCTGCTACAGCGATACCGAGTGTCTTTTATTTTGACAGTTAAAACACTTGAGTCAAAAGAGGGTGACTTAATAATAATAACAATAATAACCATTTATTTTATATAGCGCTTTTTTTCCATGACTTCTATGAAACTATATATTTTATATATTTTCTCGTCATTCTGATTCAAAACATCATTCTGCCTAGGGTAGGTTTTTTATCTTCTTCTTCTTTTTCATTTGTGGCTCTTAAAAGCGTGATTACATAATATAAAGACAGAGAAAACCCACACGAGTTGGGTCAAACAAACACAGGACTCTCACCCAGGAGCCCGGTGTTCGTGTCCTGATGTGTTGAGTTATTCATCCTGCCGTGGTTTCTGTGTTTATGTTGGGTTGTTTATCTTTAAAGCCCAGCCCTGATGTTTTTCCAGACACAACTCAGGGGTTTTGTTGCCTAAACCTAAGCAAGGCTTTTGGTCTACATTCACAGCGTTAACCACGGGTTGTTCCAGCGCCCGTCGTGGAGCGTCACCGTTTGACCCGCTGGGCTACCCAGTGGTTTAAAAAGGGATGCGTGTTAGAAATAGAACACGTTGCTATATAGGCCTATACAGTAGCCAACTTTGTAGCTTAGAAATGTAATTTCTTAAATATTTGTTTTTCTAATCTTGTTGTGGAGAGAAACGTAATCGCTGCCTAAGTTAGTTGACATTAGTTCATAATGACATAAATATGAGTGGATATTGTATTGCAAATCTGGATTTAGTCCCACAACACTAATGAAATACTGTTATTAAGCATTTTACCGAAGCCTTCAGTAGACACTTTGACACTTGCCAGAAATGTAAATGTGTCCTCATTATGTCGAAGAGAACGCATAACCAACGCTCGGATACGCTGCTGACAAAAGTGTCCCCGGTTTCAAATGAGTTGTAGATGAATGTAATTTGTAGCAGGCAGGGTTTTGTAGAGCAGAGCCTACTGGGATTTGGTAACAGGGAGTACAGCGTTGACAAAGAACTCCAGCTATAATATCTATAACAAATCTTTAGCAAACCTAAAACTCTCCCTCTGTAAGTTAAAAGGCCTCCAAAAGTATAGGATGACAAAGAAAACATTTTTGCAGTTAAAACTTGATATCTATAGTCAACCATCTGGTCTATAAGAGGTTCTGTAAAGTTTAGGTTTCAAGGCAGCAGATGGATTCCTGTGACAAACTCCCAGGCACGGTTACCTCATCCGGTCAGCTTACTGAGAGCAGCGCTTATTTTAAACCAAGGGACAGAAAAGTAAACAATTTAATACTGCGACACATTTTCACAAGAAATAGTCAAAGCAAGAATATCCTGACTTTTAGTCCCTAGTATAGGTCAAGCCTAAAACAATGCAGTATCCTACATTTATAATTATTCAACTTGAGATATATATATATATATATATATATCTCTCGATCAATACATTTTCTTAAAGTCCTAGCCTGAGTGTAAGGATAGTACATAAACACACACACACACACACACATACAGAGTGACACACACCTGTCTCTGTGTGCCTCTGTCCTCTCTTTCCCTGTGTGTTCCTTCCGGCCCTCCGTACCAGAAATCACTCGTCCACTGTTCCACTCTGTGGACCTGACTGACAAGAGAACCCCCCGCTGTGAGACGCACAGTCTAGCTGTCTGAAAACCCTCCTGTGTGCATGTGCATGTGCGTGTGTGTGAGAGAGAGAGAGAGAGAGAGACTGACTAATACCGCAGCAGCCCTGTCATGAAGCCTGGAGAGCAGAGGCTGAAGGAGCCTGTGACGGTCCAGTGCAGCCAGCGAGCGAGGTGTGTGTGATTTACACCTCTGACTCCATGTGAGGAGGGTGGAGACGGAGAGGGAAAATGAAATTGGTGTGGGAAAAGGAGAGGGAGGGGATTGAAATGGGGGAGAGAAGAGGGAGGCGGAATGATGGGTTAAGAGAGACAAAGAGACAGAGAGAGAGAGAGAGAGGAGAGATGTTCTGGGTGGAAATGGAGGCTGAGAGGCAGCACAGAGGGAAAGAAAGAGACTTGAGAGAGGAGGGAGGGCCGTGAGTGAGGAGAAGGGAGGGGGACGGAGGACGAAGAGGAGCGGCGGCCTTTCAGCCCTGAGAGACTGCTGAGAAGGAGAGAAAAGAGGAAGAGATGGATGATAATGGGAGGTGATATACTGTCCAGATGGAATCCTCACTGAAAATAACAAACACAGGACTTTCACGTAGGAGACCGCTGCTCATGTGAAGACATCAATGACCATTATTTTACAATACTTTAGTTATGTAACTTACATACTTAGTGATGAGTTATCATATCAGGAAAAATAATGTTCCTTTTCAAGGCTCGGAGCCATAAAATATAACATTTTGACAATTAAAGATTTTTCATCATTGAAGGCGAGTGTTGCACTATTGAAAGCCATCTCTCCAAATCATTTGTATTATACTTTACTTTCTTAAACTAAAGATCTTTAGAATAAATACAAATATACTTTGATCCTCCTCTGTTGCTATCCTCCTCGGTTTCTTTCCCCTGAAGGGTTATTTGGGAGTTTTTCTTGATCCGATGTGAGGTTTTGGGACTGGGATGTCTATGTGTACAGATTGTAAAGCACTCTAAGACAAATTTGTAATTTGTGAAAATGGGCTGTACAAATAAACTGAATTGAATTGAATTGAACTTCAGGTCAAGTACTTACTTGGACAATTGTTGAACTTGATCCACTAGAGAGAGCTGTGGGTTCAGTGGGAGACGGCCGTGTTGCCATGTTTATAGATACAGGACGTAACCGCATGAGAGAGGTGGGCAGCTAAAGAATGAACTGCGTGATGAGTACATGTTTGTCATATTGACTTGTAACGCCTCCTCGCCGCTGCTTCCGTTCAGACTGCCACAATGTGGCCAGCCTTTATGAATGAAACATGGGCAGCTCCATGATGAGAAAATACATCCGTTTAGCTGACTACAATATGTGGAGCATGTGGAATGGCTTCGTGCTGAGTCTGCATTTGTGCGACAGCTTCATTGGTCACTTGGAACGGGAGGCGACGAGCGCGGTGCACAGAGCTTGGTATCTCACTTATATGAGCTATGCATTTGGCCGTGGCCTCCCGTCTGCAGTTATTTCACTAGATCCTTCTCTGCAGGTTTCTTGTCACACTGCTCGGTCCTACGGCAGGCCGGATCTGTTATGTTGCATTTATGAAGCCTCTTATTTAGGTACGGTTGATATGCAAAGCAGTGTCCCCGCTGACTTCAGCCATCTGATGTTGATGCCTTTACAGAAGCCTCGATGTGGTTTCTATCAGGCAAATACAAGTAGCTGACAGAGTTAATGCAGCATTGTGGGCGACGATTTGCATCAAGATTACTTAGAACTGTTGGAATGAAAGGAGAGGTAAAGCTTTTTGGTGTAAAATATGTGTGTGTGTCTGTGTGTGTGTATATATATATATATATATATATATATATATATATATATATATATATATATATATATATGTAACAAGTTGAATGATGACAAATGTAGGATACTGCCTATAGGCAAGAAAGAACTTCTCGTCTGCCGTCTCACTTCATCACCAGAGGCTGTATATAAGAAGTTTGATGCCACTCATTGGTTTGAAGCCTTGAGTTTAGCATTTTGGCATTCCAACTCTTTTATTTCTTCTTCCATCCAGTGAACAACATAATAAATAAGATAATGAATCAAGTTCTTCATTGACTTGCAAATAATCCAGGTTTAAAACACTTTAGCATTGGCATCGCTTCACGGCGAATCTTGAACTTTCCGCGAGAATGGTGGCATTGAGCAATATCTCTACTCACTGACTTTAGCAGTTGTATTGTTTTTTCACACTTGAACTGTTCTTGGCGTGAAGTGTACTGATGGGAAAGCCTCCTCAAGGACAACTTGTCAAAGACTGCTGCACAGTGCAGTCCCTCCAGTGCTGACCCCTAGCTGTAACTCTAGAAGCATGTTGTCCTGTAATGTAACCTCTTGTGGTTTGTCGGATGATGACTGATCACTCTGAGTAGGAGTTGATCTTTTGGGACCCACATTTTGTCTGAGTTCTCCCTAATCATTACCTCACAGTTTGAGTTGCAGACCTTAGTCAGACCAGAACATGCTCACATAAAAGATTTCTGTAAAAGTCACATGCATAATCGTCCTTGAAGGAACAAAGCAACGGTTTGATGAACCCTGAAACGTAGTTTCTCTCTTGTGTTCACAGAAGCCAGCCAGCTCAACATCTACGGGGCCCCCATGAGGTCAGCAACTGAGTTCATCTCACAAGATATAATGAATCTTCTCAGCATAAGAAAAATAACAAAAATAAGAGTTTAAAAACCGGTCCCTGTGCTCCATGTACTGCAGGAATGTGCGTAAGATGGCGCTGAGACAGTCTGATTCATCAAGTCCAGAGTCGGGCTTCAGGAGAGCCAACCCCAGCCCCAATATGAGGCAGAAGAGAGGTGAGAGGTCACTGTAGAACAAACTCCAACCAAAATAACTTCCCACTACCTTCTGGATTAATCTTAGGAGCTGCCAATGGGAAATGAAGGGTTACAATATAGCGTAGGAATAAGTAAAAGGTCAGCAGGTGAGACAGCACATACACACACACACACACACACACACACACACACACACACACACAATGTCTACTGCAGTAAGACGACGGGTACAATTTCACACTTGTGAGAAAGCTCTTGGTTTTCCATTAAAGAGTCAGAATACCGTGTGTGTGTGTGTGTGTGTGTGTGTGTGTGTGTGTGTGTGTGTGTGTGTGTGTGTGTGTGTGTGTGTGTGTGTGTGTGTGTGTGTGTGTGTGTGTGTGTGTGTGTGTGTGTGTGTGTGTGTGTGTGTGTGTGTGTGGTCACCGTGCGCCTTGTCACCTACCTTACTTCCCCCTCTCCTCGCTCCCGTCCTATGTGTCTCTGTTATCTCATATGAAGCGGAGAATGGGGTCTTGAGTTGGCATTTCACACACAGGACATTGTTCATTCAGACGCGAGGTGAGTGAGCAGGAGGCCGCTGGGCATTACGCAAAAACGCCGCGCTCACGTAGACCAATCTGAGTTTGCACATAAACGACGGAGTCTCTTGCTGATTGTTGAATTTGTCTGAAGATTTCCCAAAACCTGATTAAGCCAAATCTAAATGAGCTCTCTTCTCAAGCACATTGCCGTGTCCTCAGAGGCTTTGGTTAAAACTGGTCTAAACCAGTTTGTGTGCCTTCAGCTGAACACCAGTAGTGTTCTCTGCGTCTGCAGTTTAAATTGAACGCGTTGCACAGAGCTCAACAGAGTCTGAAGGTCACAGTCTAGTCAGAGGACAGATCTTACAGCTCTCATTCTATGAATTTTAGATAGTTCATATCTTTCAGCACGTATGATCTTATGAATTTAATACGATCATAAGTGTCAAATGAACTGTAATAAAATGGATCTCATGCCTCAATTCTCAACTCTAGAAACAAGATTAGATTTCCAATCTACAAATTCATCTCAACCGTATATTGCTAAAAGCATCAGCGCATGTTAGTGAGCTGTACAGGCAAAGACACGTGAGACATGCTGGAGTTATGTCAAGATATAGAATAGAAGAATAAACCCCTCTTATTCCTATGAAAACCAAGACACCGTTGCTGTTTAATGTGTGACACGTATCTCTCCGATTAAGCCATTGGAATCTTTAAAAAATGTGTTTCTGTGTGAGAATGACTTCCATCAACACTCGTGCCTGCAGGTGGTTTTCGACCTTCTTCTTCTTCTTCTTCTTCTTCTTCTTCTTCTTCTTCTTCTGCTTCTTCTTCTTCTTCTTCTTCTTCTTCTTCTTCTTCTTCTTCTTCTTCTTCTTCTTCTTCTTCTTCTTCTTCTTCTTCTTCTTCTTCTTCTTCTTCTTCTTCTTCTTCTTCTTCTTCTTCTGAACGTTCTCAAAGACGAAATAGATCTGTTCCACAAGATAAATCATGGACGTCTAAATCATTCCAGAAGCTTTTCAAAATCCACTGACGGTTTGGATTTCTCTTTTGCATTTGTTGCTATGTTTAATTAAAAGACTCTCTAAGTAGCTGTAAGTACCCTTTTACATAGCTAAGCTCCTCCTCCACTCGACGGCAAACCCACCGACACACTAACTTTGGCTTCAGTGGGAAAGGTTGCAATCTGCATTCATTTCAATACAAATGACTCTGCAGAGGTCACAGGTGTAAGTTATGGGCTCCAGCTCTGCTCGGCAGGGAGGGAGACATGACACCCGGGTGGACTCGCTAATTTCTTCCCCTTTCCAGACACTTTCTTTGCCATCAGCCACGAAATTTGTTCTTTATCTTCAAAGCAGCGCTGGAACATGGTTCATTAGTGGGCATGGAGTTTAAAAAGAGACTGAATAATCAACACATATACAAAGGAAGTAACCACTGTAACATTTACTAACCCGGTTTTCCGCCGTGTTTGCGATGACGGACATCACACATCAGAAAGAAAACAGAAAGGTGAACTTGTCTATTGTCACTGGGAAAATCTGACGCCTCTGTTTTGCCAGGTTGACCACATTTAGGCAACAAGGTAAAAAAAAAGCACAAGAATAGTCTTTGAACAGCACAGAAACACACACACACACACATACACACACACACACACACACACACACCAACCACTCTTTCAATCCCCACTGCTCGTATGAAGGTAAGGGTTAGGGGCAGCGTCTGTTGTTTTTGGTCTCACCCTCAAATGGGTGCCGGGCCACTATTAAAAAAGCAACTGTCTAGACCCATTCCTGTCTGCACACATCCATTCACACCTCCTCCTCTCTTTGACTGTTTTCCTCTGCCTCTGTCAACCCTCCTGCCGCTTTCTTTCCTTCAGTCCTCTGTCTCTACTACCCGCTGCCTTGACATTTCATTTCTCCATCTCCTCTCCTTTCCCTGCCTCCTGTCTACTACCTTCTACCTGCAACGTATTTATCTTCTTAGACAGTTTGAAAGAAAGAGAGAAATGTACACTTTTATTCATCCCTGTGGGGAAGTTATTCCCTGCATTTGACCCATCCTTAGTTATCAATAAGCAGTGAAGTGCCCGGGGAGCAATTGGGGGTTCAGTGTCTTGCTCAAGGACACTTCAACATGCATTCATGGGGAGACGGGGGACCGAACCGGGTAGCTAGTGATTACGGGACGACCACTCTCTCCATCAGGATGACGAAAATGATGAGGCGGATGTAGCTGATCAAGCTGATGAGAATGATGAAGCTGATGAGACTGATGAGACTGATGAGGCTGATGAGACTGATGAAGCTGATGAGACTGATGAGGCTGATGAGGCTGATGAGACTGAGGCTGATGAAACTGATGAGACTGATGAAACTGATGAGACTGATGAGGCTGATGAGACTGAGGCTGATGAGACTGATGAGACTGATGAAGCTGATGAGACTGATGAGGCTGATGAGACTGATGAGACTGATGAAACTGATGAGGCTGATGAAGCTGATGAAGCTGAGACTGAGGCTGATGAGACTGATGAAACTGATGAGGCTGATGAGACTGATGAAGCTGAGGCTGGTGTAGCTGATGAAGTTGATGAGGCTGAAGTTTACAACGATTGGGTGGTGATGGAGGGTCTGAAGACACAGAGACAGCAGTAAGACGATAAACTAAGAACTGAACTGAGTTCAAATGAACAAACGCTCACACTGCAATACTGGTCACACACACACACACACACACACACACATACACACATACATACATACATACATACACACACACACACACACACACACACACACACACACACACACACACACACACACACACACACACACAGTCAGTCCTCGATGTGTCAGTACTTGTCAGATTATTCAGTGTTTGCGTGTCAGTTGGTCCAGACATGTGATGCTGTGTGTTTGAGCAAAATGTGTTAGTGTCTGGTGAGTTAACACCTGATATTAAATATTAAGACTGCAAATAAGAAGTGGATGTAGTCATGGTGACGTCACCCATTGCTTTGTGGACTGCCATTTTGATGCCTTGAGTTTGGCATTGTGGCCATCACCATCTTGTTTTTTTAGAGCCAAAAGTGACCATATTTGGACGAGAGGGCTGACCTGTAGAAGAACCAGGCTCGGTAGGACCAGGTAGCATTAGCGTATCACTCACAGCACCATCTCGCCCTTATTTATGAGCCAATTGGAGCCAGACTCAAGTGTCAATTTGAAGAACTCCATTTTCTAAATACTGCGATTTCTTAATTGTTGCAGCCACAGAGGTTTCAACCGGTGGTGTACCTGTTATAGCTGAGTCATTCAGAGCATGGGTGTCCAAAGTCTGACACTGTGCCAATTTACTTTTTTATCTTCTATATATTTACCATTTGGCAACCAACTTATTGAAGCGTACATGGACCATACAGCCTCTGGTTAGTGTCATAGTAAACATAAACTATAGGCCGACGGCCCACATGAAGAGTGTTATTCTTACCGGCTCTCAGAGCTCCAGCAGTTTGGTTGAACTTGAGCATTTTCACCCTTCTATTAGTCAGGAAAATGGCTGCAACTTGTATTGTATGGACGCAGTAGTCGAGGTGAAACACTGTCCCTTATTTCCTTGGAGCTACAGTTCACCTTTAACATGAAGTTACTGAACATTTTCTTCTATATTTTGTATATTTATTGCTATAGAACAGTGGTCCTCAGACCACGGCCTGCGGTCCGGTTACGGTGTGGCTTTCTGGAAAACAATGAATGTTTACATTTAGTGCGATCGTCACACTTTTTCTGTTACAAACTGACCCCGGCGCCCATCAGAGAAGGGAAACGTTATGTGGCCCTCACAGGAACAAGTTTGGGGAGCCCTGCTATAAAATGTTTTTGTGTCCTAGCAGCTCATACAACATAATGCTTTAATTCTTCTAATGTTTTTTTTTTCAAAGCTTTAGTGAATCATTAAGTTCAACAGAAATAGATACAACATTGTTTGTCATATTATCCAGCAGTAGATGCTATTTAGCCACACTGTGTCACTGCCAAACATTGAGGAAAAACAAGTGCTGTTGTGTCTTCGCTACTGACACTTGTGTATCATTATGGCCCGCATATGAATCGTTTCATAAGGCCTTCTCTCCTCTCTCCTTATCTCCTTCTGTACTAACCCTGTTCCCTCCCGCTTTCCCACTCAGTCGATGCTTCAGCCTCGGCTGCTAACGCTAGGAAACGCTTCACCTTGCAGGGGCTTTCCAACAGGAGGTCTCTTCAAGCAGGTAATGGTACTATGCAAGCGCTCACTCACGCTGCCTTCATCGTGATCATCACCATCACTGGCATCTCGTCGTCTGTTCCGTGTTTCCTTCACCTGTCATCATCGTGATAACCATCATCATTCTGCACGGCCAAAGCTTCTACCTGTTCTCTGTCCTTTCTTCAGTCTCCACTCTCCTGTCACATAAGTGCTCTGGTCCTCCTATTTCTCTTCCTCAAATATTTAATGCTCAAATATTCGCTGGGTATCTCGTAGTTATCTCTCTGTGCGACCCAGCACTCACAGCGTGTCAGCAGACTAACGGCCACATCTCCCTCCACTCCTCTTCCTCTACTTTTATCTGGTTGCGTCAGTATCCTCCATCATCTGCTCACGCTCAAACAAGGAAGCTGTGATTCAGGAAAGAGGGGGATGTAGAGTGGCTGAAGAGACAGCATTTGAAGAAAGGAAAACAGCAGGAGATAGACAGAATGATAAAATAAGAGAGAATATGCGTCCCAGCACTGGCGACCCAAGGCGAGGCTCGATTCTGCCGCGCAGCACTGCGCTAAATGTCAACCTCTAATATTCAAGCCCCTCTTTGACATTTGGAGACATACAAACGTTTTGGAGGCCGTGATTCCAAGTTCGGCTTTCCACGTCGCAGCAGTTGGGCGGCCCGTGACCCTAATGCGACTGATAATGAGGGCTGCTGTATTTTATGGAACTTCTAACTCCAAATTAAATTAAAAAAATCCAAGAGTCAGGCCTGTTTTTGAATCAGGCCTATATTAGAGACATTATTTTCCGTGTTAGGAATACATTTGATTGCATTTTGGCCTCCCTGTTGTCGTATCTGCTCCTATTTGCAGTTAATGCAACTCAGCATTTACTCTGTCTAGTGTACATTTCCACACCATGAATGTCATCAGTACAACAACAGAGTTGTCATTCTAACCACTGTGTTATGTTGTGGACACACACACTATTTAAGATGAGTGGTTCAATCTCGCCTCTATCGTAACTTGTCAAATCAAAGTGCCGAGAAGTAGAACGGTCCCGTTTGAACGTAGCTTAACATCAAAAGAGAGAACTGCAAAGAAAAAACAATATCAAAGAATGAGTACAAAAGAGTCGGGCAGCAAATTGGTTGCCTTACATGGTAGGTAGTTTCTCGTGATATCACAGGTTTAGATCAAAATCCATCTGGTCAGACTTCAAGTAATGTGTTGACGTCTGAACCACATCGGTTCAGACCAACCAGCATCCTTTACAGGACAGAGACTCCCAGTGTAATAACACCATTTCATCAGAACTGGAGTTTTTTATTTAATGAAGAGCAAAGAACGACACTAAAGGCTTTTCACTTCTTTAATAATAGTGTGATTGACAGATGGCTCATGGCCATTCCCTGGAGGGTAGGATCCCTACCCGTGTGCCTACTCTTCTCCAAACTGTTTCCAATGACTCATCAGACTGTTCTGTGTAACAACACATAGCATGCTGGTGAGATTGACTTGATGTGTTTTGTACAGGTGGAATAATTGGAAATGTAAAGGAAGAAGTCTATAGGGCCAAAGATATATGGACATCTCATGTTTACATGGTTACCCTTTTGGATGGATCTTCATTGGCCTGCTCCAAGCCCAGAGCCAGATGTGAGCACCCGACATCTGTGTTGGACCTCAGTAATGCCCTTGCAAATCCCTGCAGCCATGTCCAACATGGTGGGAAGCTTAATGGTAGAAGAGTGGAGGTTATTATTGAAGAAGACTCATATCCATGTTTGTGTAAGATATTATGGGATCCTAGCCA
Source organism: Liparis tanakae (assembly GCA_036178185.1). Lineage (NCBI taxonomy): Eukaryota > Metazoa > Chordata > Actinopteri > Perciformes > Liparidae > Liparis > Liparis tanakae. The sequence goes on along the minus strand of CM070102.1, from coordinate 16,114,569 downwards.
TTTGTCATAAGAGCTTTGTCTTTTATACCACTCTTTATCATCTAGAAAAGCAGTTCCCCTTTGCTTCATCAAGAATGAATTAATTTGACTAACATCAATTGGTCTAGTTCAGGGGTGCTCAATATGTCGATCGCGCCCCCCCCCCCCCCATCGGTCGATCGTCTTGACTTGGTCACATTATAAGTAGCTCGCATGCTGAAAGTGTGACCACCTCTGGTCTAGTTGTTGCAATGGCAGTCAACAACCAGAATATTGCTCCTTACTTTAACTGAATTCCACTATGAACTTGTCTCTATTATAATGACTGGATATGTATCTCGTCCTCATCAAGTACTCTGAGCTACACCGTCCTGAGCACTGCCCTCAGCACTGAATGCGCTGTCTGCTCTTTGAGATGGAAATCAATGCTGAGTCGTTGGCAGGTGAGGAGTCACCATTAGAAGGAGTGCTCCCTGCAATAGGCCCAACATATTAGATCACTGAAGAAAGGAGTGGAATTAAGGGCCACTCTGTCGGCTCCGTTCAACCTGCAGGGTTTCTGCAGGGTTAACTCCGGTCATTTCCTTTGATGGAAGACATCCTCACAGAACAGGGAGCTGCTCCAATGATGCTGCAGGGCTGATGTTTTACGTCCGTGCTGAGGAGGTGCAGTGGTTGAGCCTGATTGTCATCAAACTGTCATCTTGATTCTGTTTAATTCTTATCTACTAACTATGGGAGTCTTGGGATTCAAGGGATTGTTTCATCACAAAATATGAGGCACTTTGAGCCTCCTAACTGTTTGGATACGATACATACCTAAGCCTGTGGAGCGATGCAGAGCTCCTAAATCGATGTCCCTAAAATCCACACGACCACCTCAATAGAGCGTGATTGCCTTTTATTTTGTTTATTTTAACAGCTGAAAAATCAAATAGTGCTCGACAAAAACATTCTCATCCACTATATTCTATTGCTTTTTTTATTTTTGGTGGATGTTACTCTTTAATGTTCAACTAGCTTGTTAAGAAATAGATTGTGAAGAAACATTTAGCACTTATTTGTCATGGAGATGTGACCACCATCTTCCTCTGAGGAAGACCTTGAGATGAGTCGAAAGCTCTCATGTTCTTCTTCTTACTTTGTGTTTTACGTTTCCTGCTCCCTCTTTCCACTTGCTTGTTGCTTTATGGCTTTCACTTGTCTCTTATGAAAGAACGTTGTATTTTTCGATCACTGTTCAATGGATACACCGCTCATACCATAATTATTTCATATTTAAGTAAGAGATGAAAAGATAGTCTATTTTTCCATTTAAGCTCTATATAACCCTCGTCCCTCCCCTGCTTCATCTATTTCTCTCCTCCTCCCCCTCGTCTCCTTTCCGGCTGTAGAGCCGGCTGCTAAGGAGGCAGTGGTCACCCGCCGCTTCTCTCTCGCCTCCTCTCTCACCTCCTCTTCCTCCTCCTCCTCCTTCGCCACACGACGCACAAAAGGTATCCGACCAAGTGTTCCTGCCTCCACGTTTTGCTATTTCTATATTTCCTTGCTTTTAGACTCTTAAGCTCTTCACATTCACGAAACATACACAGCAGACTGGTGAAGGTACTCAACAGCTCAAACAGGTCAAACACTATTTATTACACTGCATTGCTACATTAATATGAATTATTTCCGTCGCACAGTGTTGAATAACAAGGTCAGTAATGTGCGAATGTAATTTAATGCAAAGAAAAGCCAGCATGATGAAAAATATTGTTGTTTGTTACGTTAAAGTACGAGTGTAATTTCTGTAAAGCATCTGCTACATCATACAGATCATAAAGGACATGCACTGTGCTGTCTTTTGAGGAAACAATGGTCTGTTTATAAAAGGGAGACGTTAATGTTAAAATAAATGTTGTTTGGGGGAGGTGATGAAGATATCTGTGGTGTAAAAACTACTGTACATTAAGGTTACACAGTATAGAGTATACATAAGGTGTATGCAGTATATCTCAGTGAGATGAATGTTGGTTATACATAATGTATATATGTTGAGGTCGAAAAATGTTTTGACAACAAACATGCATCCAATTAAAAGATAAAAAACAGTGTTTAGGCGGCTTTGCCCTTCAGCACATCCCAAGTCATCGCTTTTCAACACGCTTTGTTATTTTCATACATTTTCACATCAATCACGCACACACACGCACACATACACACACATACACACACACACACACACACACACACACACACACACACACACACACACACACACACACACACACTTAAATTAAATCTGTTGTGACAAAACTTTTGACCTTCTACCCGTTTACTAGTCTCTTGAAATGTATGAGATGCATGGAGAAAGTCAAGCCTTTGAAGAGAATGAAAACAATATTAACGGAGAAAAAAGCTGCAAATGAACAAACGCACCTATTCTTTTTCCAAAACGACTGTAAGGAAATAATAATTTTGATAAGCTGACATTTGGAACGCAGGGTGACATTCAAAGTGGCAGTAGAAGTGCAATTTATTATAGGAATATAGATGAGAAGTTCATTCTCAACCGGGCAGAGGCAGGTGAGGAATTCAAAACACCATGAAGAGCGATATTAAAGCTTCCCCTTGAACTATTTCCACTCGGCTTGTTTTGTATTTCTCTCCTGTACTGCGGTCGTCATGTTTCGATAAGGCCCGGCCGATGAGAACGCTGCGGGTCACATGGGTTAAATGCTCAGTGGATTTGGAAATTTGGCCTTTTATTATGATCCTCATCCAACATGGGCACTAATATCAAGGAAAATATAACCGTTCACTAGTCAAGTATAAACCCACACACACACTGCTGTATCTATGCTATATGTATTTCACAATGTTCTTTTTGAACATCTTTGTGTCTTACAGATTTATTCAAGGTGGCCGTTGAGGAAATCGCTCATTCTTAATCTCAGCCTTGTTAAAACAAAAATATATACATAGGTTATTTCCTCCTTATTTCTATAGATTTTAAGTCTTTAGAAGTAAGAATTTCCACTTTATAAGTCCGATCTAGATTCTTTTCTCTACCGTGTTTATGTCATATGAAAAAGGTGAAAGGTTTTGCCAGGACAATCTATATAAGTTCTTAATTGTGTTTATTCTTTGAAAACGGATGATTGTTGTTGTTTTCAGGATATTTGTTCAGTGTTGGTTGTTGTATTACTCATTATGGTTCATACCTGCTAACATGAAAAAAAGCTTTGTACAACGGTCCCGGAAAAAACTTTTTCCCCACGTGCTCTTAAGTCAATAACACGGGAGAGAAAACATCTTAGATAACATAATCAAATAATTACATCCACCAAGTCAATATTACAAGATACTTTTGAACCAATTTACATTTACATTTTTACACCTTCACCCTAAGTGAAGGTTTGAATATCCAGCAACGACTTTATTTACGGCGTATGAGAAATAACATGAGAGGGGATGGGCTGAGTCTCATGATCGTCATTACACATCGTCCTCTGTGAACCAGATAGCGATCATGAGACTCTTTTCATAATTATCAGAATAACGTCACATCGCACACGTTAACGTACACCGGTGTCTGGATGAGGAAAGCCCTCACTTTAACAGAATGGAGCTGCATGTTACAGATGTCTGAAGAGGGTTGTGGGTTTAACGCTGTGTGTCTGCCTTCCTTTTCAAATGTCAGTACCTAATAAAGCTTCTGGTTGCATGCTCTGTCCCCCGGCCAGGTCCCTTGTCTGCTAGCATAAAGAGCAAGAGACACGAGATAAAGAGTGATCCCACTCCTCTTGGTTATGAAGGTACATGAACGCGCAGAGATACGTCATGCCTGTGATGTGCAGGCTCTGAGCATGTTGGGCCTTTTAGTTTGGTTTATTAGGCACAGCCTGTTTGTGTGCTATGTTTTTTTTATGTATGGTGTCTGTCTGTCTCTGTGTGTGTGTGTGCACGTGTTTTTGTGCTCGTTGTCCTCCGTTTCTCGCCTGCTTGCGTTGACTTAGGTTGTGATCCGTGACGTGACTTTTGGAAGCGCATGAGCATCGGTTGAGGAGCGGTTCAGATGTGTGTTGGTGTGGTTTTGGTGCTGGTGTTTGTTCTCATGGACTACTTGGTTTGATTTCTGCATGAGTAGTGTTGGATCAAGATTTTTTTTTTATTTGATTGATACATCAGGACCTTCCCGTTTTAATCTTTGTTTGTGGGTGACGATGTGGAAGGGAAGGTGTAAAGCGTTTGGCTTCCCTCCAGATACTTTGCGTGGTGCTATGACAGCAGTCAGGAAGCGTCAGAGCATGACTAGCAGCACCGCTGCTGCTGCTGCTGGCGGCCCCCCCGCTGTCTCTAGGTCCACCTCCCAACCAGGTAACGGCAGAGAAGGACTCATTTGTGTGGTTTTAGTTTTGACACCTTTTTTTATTTTGTTTTGGTTGCTACTGTTGGTTGTCTTATTTGCCTCAGTGCTTTTCTTGTGATGTGTATCTTCTTCTTCTTAAGAAATAGTTTTCCAAAGAAATCTGCTGGAAATCAAACCTCTAGTTCTATTGCAGCCTTGTAGCAGCCATGACCATCAAATGACTCCAAACTGCTTGTGCATCACTGTCCAAGTGTTCTGTGGCCAAATCACTGACTTTATTATTATTATTATTTATTATTCAGAATATGAGAATGTTCCCTATTTATTATGGATGATATCAACTCATGTTAAGTTTGGATGACTGGAGCATTTTGTGTGAGGTCGTTAGGATTCTTTGAACATGTAGACATCCAGAATATAGATCTGCTAAGCTTTGACTCACTGTTGCATTCACCCAACAACTCAATCAGAGACACACTCCTACAGCTCAACTGAGCTCGGCCACCTAATCCTATTCCTAAACAACAACACGCAACAGTATTTAAACCACAATCCGAAATGTTGTTTTTCTTATCTGCTTCCGTTAAAGTTACAGTGAAGCACATATGAAGTATAGTTCTGCAAGTCTTGTGCACAAGACTTCATTTATTATTCCCTTTTGAAAGCCGAGTTTTACAAGGACGCTTAGAACTTGTCATTTTGGCCTGAACCCTTCCTTCAGAATCGGGAAATATCATTAAGCATTCCATAAAGTTCAGGATCAGTCGGCGGCATAGTCATTCCGTGTGAGAAGCCTGGCTACAGTTTTAATTATTTCAAAGAGACTCATCAAGCTGTGGAACCGTGTCTCCCACAGAAATACTTTAGCTTACAACTAAATTGTACTCTCAATTAGGTTTTGAGGGAAATGTGTTTTTACCCGGATCAGTCTCGAAATCACAAGGTTACAAGATAAAAAAATGACTCGGTTATGGTTAGGCGACACAAGTATGTGGTTAGGTTGAGTGACACTGCATGGCTTGGCTTGCAAATTACTTTTACGGTGTTGAAGTTGCAGATGAGACACACACATGTAAATATATTGACTCTTAGTTCCACACAGGACATGAAGAGTTAAAAAAAAACGTGATCCCGGAGAAAATAAGTTTCCCTTGAAACGTAATTGGGAATGTAGTTTTCTGGGTATATCATCTTCTACCAGAGCGGGCTGAGCTTTCATAATGATGGAAGACAAATGACTGAACTGCACAGCAACACAGTTTTTCTGTCAATGAAGCGCCATCGCCTGCCAAGTGGAATTGTTTATGAGGACATTTCGGTGGTTAATAATGTGTATGGATTCCCCTCAGGCTGGGCCCAGAGAAGGCTCCCTTCCATGGACACAGACGACTTTGAGACGATCCCCTCCAGTGCAGAGGAGTCCTCCAACTCTTCAGAAGAGGAAGGCAACAATAAAAATGTAGGTGACGCTCACCTTAGCTAGAAACTGTTGGAAGGTTAAGCCTGAATATGACCAGGAGCATACTTTATAATCTGAAACTGAAAACAGGAGACAGTTGATACCACTCAACATCCTGGTCCTGCTGGGTCACATCAGTTCACCACATTCTGCCGTCACCCTCCCTCCACAGCTCGCCACTCGCCCCTCCTTCCCTCCCCTTCATCCTTCACTTTCTCCTCCTTTTCTACCAAATCACCTTCTGATCCCCGCTGCTTAATTATTTCCCGTGGACATGTGTCTCGTTAGCAGCGGGCACTGAAGACTTGACATTTAAGAATCGAAGGAGGAGAGACGAGAGATTCTGCACAGGTCTGCTGGGTACGGCAGCCTTTCCAGATCCATTATCGTCTGTGTGATGTATCACAGATCACCACACAAACAACACCCCCCACACACACACGCGCACACACACCTACACACACGCACCGCACACACCTACACAGACACCCCCCCACGCACACACACACAGACACACAGAGGATGTTAGTGCCGCACAAACGCTTCAAGGAATTTACATTTTTGCCTCATTTGATAGAAGTCAAATGACGTTATTTGTGTTTATCTGAGCCACTGTAGCATTCAGTCTTTCCATGAAAAGTAGTTTTTGGGATAAAACCCCAGGTATACTGTTGTATTAGTGTTCCCTGTAAGAAGAGCGAGCAGCGGCTCGGATGGAAATATGGAAAACGTAAACTAAATGCAAACATAAAACTAAAGGCAAACGTAAACTAAAGGCAAACGTAAACTAAAGGCAAACGTAAACTAAAGGCAAACGCCTCCTGTGGAGAACACAAGCTCAAACTCGAGTATTCCTGCTCTGCTCTTAGTGAAGTTGTCTGTTTTATAACTGGAACCTGATCCAAACTGGGCCTGGCTCGATGCACGGTTTGACTCGGTTGTTTCTCTCTGCAGGGTGACAGCGGTCGGTTCCGGGTCCAGTTGACCTATGAGTCTCGTGAAGGCCGAGACCTCTCTCTGGAGGTCGGCGACCATGTCCAGTTTGTGGAGGAAGCGGAGAGCGGACACTGGTGAGTTGTAGTTGGCTCTTTGTTGTAAGTCAGTCAGCCTGCTCACTGTTTCCCTGGTTCCCTGACTCAGCACTATATTTGTTGGTCCCCATCTGCCAGTTCAAACACGCCTCATTCCCTAAATAAAGGTGCAAGAACACAAACTTACCAGGTTGTTCCCAGAACAATTAGAGCCAACATCGCACAAATAAGACCAAAATAAACTGCATTATACTTTATTTAGGGCACAGCTCATCCGTCTGCCCTCAATAAGCTGTAATTACAGTGCAAGTTCTCCGTCTTCACTCTCATTTGCAAAATGTGTTTGTTAGTTTTGTTCTGCGAAGGAGTTTATATTTCTGGCTCGATTCTTCGCAGAGAGCTTTTATTGTTGAATCACATTCTCTACGGCAGCAAAAGGGCTATTCTGTTTTCTGATTACTTTCAGATTTGTTCTTTACTCTCTGTGTACTCAGCGTTTTGTTGTAGAAACCTTGGCTTGTTAATATCTGTGTAATTGAGTCTAAGGATTGGCTGTGGTCTGCTTATAAAGAGCCTGTTGGGAAAGTGAGGCCAATTCTCAGAGTATTCGGGTAATATTACACCCAGCTGTGGCATCCAGAACTGAATGTCGATATGTTTGAATTGGTTCATCTGGTGAATTGTAGCTCATAAAGTATCTGCGGTGTAATGTTACACACTAGGTTTCTGCTTCAGATATTTGGCCACTTGCAAATGCATTCTACTCATTTGGTTTATGCCAAACTGTGCTTACTTACATGTGTCACCCTTGTTTACGATCTGTAAAAAGATCTATTAAATAAGACATTTATAAATGTGTTTTAGTTTTTTAACATAATTCCACAGTTGATGATTTAAGTGTGAGTGCCTATGCAGTGCTGCACGTCCCTGCCCCAGGATTTAACTGATGGAGCTACAGCTGTTTCTAGTTCCTCACAAATTGAAGCTATTAGAATAATTTCAAATAGACGCTTAAAAGTCAATTATTTAAAGATCCAAACCTGCACTGAGACAGCCATCACAACGTCTGTGTTTCAGCCAGTTGCCATGTTTCTTACAGTTCTTTTGAGGGCGCAAATTGGGACAAATGTATAGATTACGACTTTAAATCTGAGGGTAAAACATAGAGTATATCACAATGCAAAGTGCTGCATACTGAGCTACCACTCAGAGAAAAACAGTCCTTTGTTTGTTGTTCACAAACCGCCCTATCAACCACCTGCGGCTGTGTTATTGTCATTTCCTGCTACGGGACGGCTCAATGGGCCATTTTGGCTTCAATGTTCCACCAGAAACCTGCTCAATGGCCCTAACAGCGCTATATGCTACCTGCCGCTCTGGTATTTAGAATGCACAAAGCACCCAGCCATCGGCTTATTGAAACATTGCATCATTGTGTCCTTTTAATAATGCATCATTTGGCACTAAAAGGATGCCGTGCCAACACATTTCTACCAAGCTTTAATTTTAATTTACAAACACCGGAGCAACTTGTGACATTGAGGCTTTAAGTCGCCTTCATCATTCTTTTTTCCTAATCCTCTGACTGTCTGTCCGTGGAGAACGGACACAACTGTGATTAGTTGTGTTTAGATTCAGAATGGTATGCCTAATTCAAGGTGGATTTTTCAATGTCAAAATTGCACAATGATAAAAAGGAAGTCCCTACATCTTAAAGCCCCACTATGTAACTTTTCCACCTTAAAATAACAGCTTGAAAAAAATTGTGCCGCTACAATGACTTTTAATATGTTGATTTGCTCCTCCGCCACTGCCATCGGGGGTCTGTGGGCTGAATACTGCTGAATGTAAGACTTTGGGAGCGACCCGGTACTTCCGGCGGAAGTAGTTCAACTTGCTGTCTGGCAGCTTTACGCAACGTCTTATAGTGCCAGTCCACGCTCGCAGGTGACTTTTTATTTCGCGTTCAGCGGCAGCCCGGTCGTGATCAGCTGGGAGCAGACGAGCCGGAAGAGCCATATATGGCTCGAGACCAGACGTTAAATACCTGAAGGGGGCGCTACAGGGGAAAAGTTACATAGTGTCGCTTTAAAAACTAAAACTAAAAATGAATCTTTTTTGACTAGACCTTGATTAAAAACAGATTATCACTTCAGTAGCACTTAAATGGCACTTACTTCTAACATTTTCTAGTTTGGTTTTCTTGAATAAATTGGACTTTCTTGCTTCTTGTTCTGAATTTGTACTTGAATGCACTTATTATGAGTCGCTTTGGATAAAAGACTCAGCTTAATGAAATGTAATTTTCCGTGGGTGGCTGAGTGTGATGCAGTGAGCAGTGCCAACGGTTTGGTTACTTTAACCGGCTTATTTGTTTCTAATAAACAGCAGTTTTCCAGATAACTTTTCTAGCCACGGTTAAGGGTGAAGTCAAACAGGACTCTGGACGCTGCTTGAAGGAACTTGTTGTGTTATTTTTGGCGGTCCCTGTGGACAGCAGCAGTAGTGTTCCTACGCACCAGACTCCCTTCTCATGTTACTGCAACGGGGTCTCCCAGTCTTCCCTGCATGGTTGTGGTTCTCCTGTGCCTCCCTTTAACTGACATTTCTAACGGCTCTTAGTGGGGACCGGCGGAGCAGAGAGGAGAAGCTCTGCTCCTGTTGGAGGAGGAGAAAGAGAGATATTCAGTTTACCTTCCGGACTGACTATACAAACGACACACCTTATCAATCCAAAACAATCACTTAATCACTGGATACTGCCACATGGATAACAATAGATCTGAATCATCAACAACAGTGCTGGTATTCATTAGAGTACTCTTGATTTAGGTCTCAGTACATGTTGCTATTTTGGACTGCTTTGGTTCTTGATAGATTAGCACCATATTAGCTGTTAACTGATTCCCTAAAAAGATGGTCAATGTTCTTATATTTAAATATTATATTGCAGTTCTGATACATCCTCTGCTTACCTTTGGTCCCTGCAGTTCTGGGGGAAATAATTGATCTATAAATCTTCTGTATGCCTCCATTATGTGCCCGCCAGAATTACTTTTCAGTCGAAAACGTTATGTACCCAGGAAGCAAAGTGAATAGTTTCTCGCACTCTATATACCGGCCATCAGAGTATGACTTCTTCTGGTTGTGTAGAAGTCTATAAGAACTATGATTTATTTTCTCAATGAACATGAGTTTATGGTCTCACTCTCTAGTTTCAAGTCTTCTTCAATACAGCATGATGTTTATTTCCTAAGTTATTGTCCATTTAGAGTTAAACAGTCCATAAAGCAAGGTTTGCTTTAGGGTTTTGCTCCGTTGTCTTGGAGTTTTCGTATTTTGTTTGTTTTCACTTCATAAAGATTCATTGAAATCTTTTGGTGGGTGAATGTGTAAAATACAGTGTACTTGTACCGGATCTTGTACCTTTTATTTTTCTGGGTGCCTTCAATATTTTAGTATCAAGCCACACAATTATTCAATTTTTTTTTAGCACCAGTAGTCCAGAGCCTTGGCATAAAAAAAATCTTCTCAGATTCTGAAATTTGCCTATTTATTCTTTGTCCAGAGATTACATCAAATGTTAGCCAATTTTCTATTTATATATATCGCTATATACCGACTTGCATTTAGGGTTCGAGACCAGTGCCACATGGTTTATCCATGCACCCTTAACGTCTCCCCACTGTACACCAGGCACAGAGAATGACGGATGCACCTCCTAATATAATGCAGTGCAGTACAACAACACCATAAGCTTCGGATATTGAGTTGATAATCAAGGCATCATAAGGCAGACTTTGTGTTGATGATCCAGTAGTTTTAGCCTTTTTTCCCATTGCTATCTGTACTCATTGCATGGCTTCCCATGTTAAAAGTCCATCTTGAGTTTGGTCTGCATCAATCAGCCCGGCCCAGAGGAAAGCATTGAGACTGGTGCAACCGCTCCTCCTCCGCTGCCCTGTTCTCTCTCTCTTCAAGGATTAAAGGCTCATTGTAGCTTGTTTGGAATTAAAATGTAATTCACTATAACATTACCATCACGCAGCAGTGGGAGGTACAACAACAAAATGTCTGACTTATATTATACAATCAAGGGAGGAAGGGGTGGCGACTGAAATCAAAGTGGCTAGAGATGAATAATAGATTTGTTTCCTTCACCAAACCTCCACCATCCATCCTCTTCTCCAGAAACAGAGAGCCTCTGCCTTCGTGCAGGAACGGCCTCTGGAATCCACAGCTGAAAGTGTTTTGATCTCACGCAAGATCCGTGCATTTGAAAGTGCCTAATACTCTTTCAGATAAAAGCTTGACTTGCTTTGAATATGCTCATCAGCTCATACATACTTAAAGAGTCTCCTGCCGTCTGCCTCCATGGGTTTCCTACGCTAAAAGGTCTCCCTCACTCACACTCGTCTCTCTTCCTCACTTGAGGAATATGAAGAATTTATAAATTCTCCCATTTTTCTTTGGGCTTTGTTGTTGGATCAAAGCTAATGTGCAACTGTGTATAACTTCAGGACGTGACTGATGGAGTATATGCTGCAGTGTGTTTCCTGTACACTCACGTGAATTTTGTGTCACCTTCTCCAGATTTAGGAGTTCATTTCACACTCACAACACACACACACACACACACACACACACACACACACACACACACACACACACACACACCTGTACCTGTGGGCTTGATGTTGGCAATGTGTGATTTAAATTTGTCACAACTCACAATCATAGACTGCGAGGGTATACAAGGTTTGTGGACTGCCATTTTGAAGCCTCGAGGTCGCCATTTTGCTATTGTTTTTGCAAACACAATTAAGTGACACTGTACTAGAGGGCGGGGCTAAGTACAACTGAACGCTGAATAAGACATTTAAATGTTAAAGTTACAGCTGGCCAATATAAATAATGCTAATGCAAGGCTTTCCTTGTTAGATCTGGAGGTTGCTTCAGTATGAGCAGCATGCAGAGCGGAGTCCTCTGATATGTTGTGGTTTTGTTTTGCACATTAGGGAGAAAAAAAACATGTTCAAACTCCAAAATACATAAATAGGTAGACCGTTAAATTAAAATATTTGACTTATACATTGATTTGCCAATTGCATCAAATTATATACCATTATAAATACATGTATGCAAACTTGATATTATGTCACATAAATTGGTTCTTTATGTCTCCTTTAATATTAATTTCCCATATGTATGTTCCATTTGACTTTCTCTATTATTTACTTATTTGTACATTTTCTTTATTCTTTATTTACTTTGTTATATATAAAATCAAATGTTTTCATATATTTTAAATGTATTTTAAGTTTATTTACTCATTATTCAATATATGTATAAATGCATTTCTTCATTCATGCATTCTTTCTATTTGCATTAATACCCCATTAAGTTGTTAAAATGCTGTGCTCGTATCTGACTTCATATCAACTCCATATAAAAGTGTGGGACTGGGATCCCACAGTAAAAATCTCCGAACCTCTGCCGAACAATACCTCTTTTTTCTCCAGTCTATATCTTGACAACCATTTGCAGTCTTATAATACCAATTATGACTAACTGACAAATCAGAAGCCTTACATTGCTGTATAAATATCTGTCAGTCACCATATTGTAATTTCTCCATGTATGTCCTGATGAAAGGATGACAGATGTCCAAACAGTCCAATCAAAGAGTGACCTGTCCGCCTGTTTAAGTTCATGTTTACTCCTCTGGCTTCCTCTTTAAAATGTCAGTGTGAACAGGAGCCGGAACAAATGAATCCGACTACAAGTGTGAAATGCACAAGTTTGTGTTTTACAATGAGACCTATAAAGGAAATGCATTCTCTGTTTCACACAGGTCTACTGCGGAGCTCCCTCCTCTCTAAGAACGGTCAAGATGTTCTATTTAAAGGCTGTTCCTAGAGAGCAGTCATGTCAACAATTGCTCTATATGGAAATGTTGTTGTCATAGGTTTATTTGTGTTATTTAAAACAAAAAGTTATAAAGTGTTACTGTTTTGAGTTCTGTCCTGTGAGCGAGTGAAGACCCTGCCCTGCATTGTGTCTCATGTCCTAGGCTAGTGAAGAACCTTTTAACAGAGGAGACAGGGCTGGTCCCGTCCAGTATTCTGCAGACAGCATCTGAAGGAGGTCACTCATTAAGTACCACTGCTACTTCTGACTAACCACTGGCAGCCTTGCTGTTACACTCTCACTCTCCCACCCACTCCTCCCACCGCTCCTCCACTCCAACTCCGTCAGTTCCTCTCTCACTCTGGTTTGGTGGAATTGGGTGGGCTTGGGCGGGCCGCTGCTCTGGGAATGATTGGGTTCAGGTTGGACGGAGCGGAGGGGGATGGTTGAGCTTTTTCTTTTTCTCATTGCAACACATTCCCCCTGCTACACCATCCTCAGGAGCTCTTGCTCTCTCTGTACTATTAATGCTCCAAGTAAAATTATGAAAAACATATTATTATTATTACATAATTATTATGTAATTATTATTATTACAGTTGTCTGACATTGTCAAAGTGCTCGAAGATATTTTTTGTCCAATAGCAGCCCAGTGGCCTTGAAAAAATGTTGGCCATGTACGTACAAATTACGGATAAGTAGAATGTGTGTGAATTTTTACCTTTATGTTTTGATCGCTGTGTATTTATTTGTATACGTTTGTGTTATTTGCATAACTCAAAAAGTATTAAACCGTGTTACATGAAATTTGGTGGGGTGATTTGTTATTAGCCAGGACTATTTTATTAGATTTTGGGATTGATCGGGTCAAAGGACAAGGTCGAGGTCATGAAAAGGTCAAAATCTTTGTTTTACCATAGTGTGGTCAATTTGTATCCAATCGGCCTGCAACTAATGCCAAAATGTGGCTGTGGCGAAGGTATGCACTCTACTGAGTGCCAGTTCTAAATTGTATGCGATTCAAAGAAGATTCTGACCTTTTCATGACCTTTACCTTTGACCCGATCAATCCCAAAATATATTTAAATGGTCCCCGGATAATAACCAATCATCCCACCAAATTTCATGCGATTCGGTTGAATATTATTTGAGTTATGCGAATAAAACGCAAACACGCACATACAAATACATAAATACACGTTGATCAAAACATAACCTTCCGCATTTTCAATGCAATGTAACCCAGGAGACCACTGTTCATGTCCCATGTGAAACCATTACGTTGTCACGTTACATTGTTGCGTTACAATATTATATTATATATCACAGGAACCATGGTGTTTCTTCTAACCAATAATTTGGTTAAGCATGGCATTGAGTATTTGTGCAAGTGGGATACATAATGAGCCTGATATGAAATGCATGTATGAAACCACATTCAACGTATCCACAGATATTTGCAGAAATGTACAATGCCAACATTCTTTCTATAGCGGATGGGTTATTTTGTCGTATCGGCAATTAATTACTGATGCGCTAAGCAACCAAGCATAGACAGAAAATCAATTCATTGCATAATCAAGTCACCATAGATTAATATATTAACTGAAGAGGACAGCCACTCCTGAGCTCTTTCTCTCTTTTGTCTCGCTTCAATGTCGCCTCCATCTATCGCTCCATCATCTCCTCCCTTTCATGCCGGTCCTTGAAGTTATACGGCCTTGCTTGTTTTCTTATGGAGCTCTGTCCGCCCCTCTTCAAAACAAATATCCCTTCCCTCTCCTCACTTGCCCTTCTTTCCTCGTCCTATTATGCCTTTCTTCTTTTGTTTTGGAGTTTTTTCTCATACTTGAGGAGGACAGAACTCTTCAGTATTTTGGTTAAGTGAGGCCTGTTTCCAAAAGGCCCTCTTCACCCGTCTGTATTAATTGCCCATGTCTACCTTCCCTATAATTCCTTATGCACTCTACTGGCTGATATTTTTGCAGATATTGAAAGCCCCTCTATGATGTCTCCTTGTTTTATCCTCCTATTAAAGCTGCATTGTTTGACACTGCAGTCCTGGCTGTGCATCCCCCCTCTTAGACACTGTGTTTGAATGCCACAGTTTATCCACATTTCCCCATGCTTGATTTATATACTATATAATAAGATGTCAAATTGTATATAAAGTTGGCGCTGACTTGAGTCTGTCTTGTTTTTCCCCCACAGATATCTTCAGTGATCTCTGTACGGCGGCACTCTCGGACTCGGACGACAACGAAGCCAGTACGTGGGGAGATGTGTCTCAGGACAGCAGATAAACATGGCTGACTATTGTAGTTCATGTTGGACTACAGACATTTTTGTTGGATCACAAAATAGTTTTTCAACACATTTTCTAAACTAGACTTTTAATATCAACGACTCTTATCTTTCTACTTGTAAGTCTTCATACAAACATGTCCTGCTATTGTATTTCAACTGTAGTTTTTTCAGAAACTTCTCAGTGAAGCTTCTGGAAACAGCTGGTACCTTCAGGCTGATGGCCAAAGTGGGAAAAGCTATAGAAGACTTTTGATTCCAGGGAGTCCCAACTTTCATTGGTCCATGGAGAACTGAAGACTGCACGGATGTGGACACTGAACTTCACATCCAGTCAGATGAATTTAGAATATTTACTATTGAAAATGCAATTTCAGGCTGAATAGCGGAAAAATCGGATTCCTTTTCTGACTTGCATAACTTTGAGGAAAAGGATAAATTCCATGTGCTGGTTGTGAGCAGGCCTTGGAAATGGGCTCTGTTTTGCTGCTGAAGTAAAACTCTTTGAGACCAGGTTCTGCCTCCGCTGCCCCGCTTCAGGACTTTTCAGGTTCAAACTACAGCCACTTCACAGTAGCTGCTGCCTCGTGAGGAACCTGCAAGTTGTCCTAATTTCCTTTCTTGGCCCTACATGATCTCACCACATTTAATCTGTTGCATTATCCCAACGTGACCGTTTTCACCACCTGACTTGCAAATGATCTGTGTAATATGCTCAAAGAGGTTTTTATTCATAACCCAGTTAAAAAATATATAAAAATAATTATAATATATATATATATATATATATATATATATATATATATATATATATATATATATATATATATATATATATATATATATATATATATATATATATATATTACATATGGTTTAATCTATTTGGAAATAACTTGAATCATGTCCTCACAGGTGTTATACAGATAGCATGTTTTGTTTTGTTTTGGACAGAATCTTTTTAATATGGTTTAGCAATGCTCTCCTATTGGGCATCAATTTTCACTTTTCACTTTTGGAGGAGTAGGTGATCAGAACAGCCTTTGGGAGGGGGTCAAAGATGTATTATATTTACTTTATATGAATATTCATATAAAGCAAACAACAACAATATAGGTCATATAGGAATATCATTTCAATTCAGTTTATTATATATGGCTCAATATCACAAATTATGAATTTGCCTCAGTGAGCTTTACAATTTGTACACATACGACATCCCTGTCCCAGGACCTCACATCGGATCAGGAAGAACTGCCAAGAAATAGAAAAAAAAACGTTCACGAAAAAGGGAGAAACAGGGAAGAAACCTCCAGGAGAGTAACAGAGGAGGATCCCTCTCCCCGGATGGACAGAAGCAAAATATGTCATGTGTACAGAATGAAACATTTCAGAGTTACACAAACACTTCCAATGAATATGACAGAATGTATGAATAGTTTGTAGTAGGCCTGGACCACGATCCAGACCTCCATGATCCATGAGAAAGAAGGAGTTAGAGAGTAACACTGTATTTTGTCACTTGGGGGATAAAACTTTCTGCATCTGCAGTCGGCGAGGGTTTGCTTGGGTGTGAAATGAATGTTGTCATCAGAGGGTGTACAAAGTGCGGACTTGTCTGGGCTTGTCCGTGTGGCTACTCCACTTAAAGTGCTAGGTAGTGAGCTACTGCCCCCTCAAAGCAGACAACAGGATTGCTACCCATCCGTGGTGGCCGCAACTGTCGGTGTACAAGTCTGGAGTATAAACAAAGCTCAACTCTCCTTCTAGCCTTTGGCCTTCACCAACTTTTATATTGAGAAATATATGTGTATATTTTGTGTCCAGACCAGCTTGTGGCTAAATGTGTCTGTCTGCCTTCTGCTGCAGAGCAAGATACTGTGCAGCTTGTATAGGGTCGCTTGTTAATCCAAACCAGCTTCTTGCTGTGTCCACAAACAAGGCTGAAAACTCACAAAAAGAGAGTGCAGGACATGATCAATAATTCATAGAGCTGAGTTGAGTTGATTTGTCATCAAAAGCCACCTCTTTTGTATCACACAGTTATTTGACTCATTGTTCATTTACAATGTGTTGATTGGTGAAAGAAAGGAAATGGGGTTTACTAAGTCAGAGGTGCAACAATTAAGAACATTGTTAAACAGAAAAAGAAAAAAAAGTTATTTTCTAGCAGAGTTTTGTTGAGGAATCAATCATAATGTGTTTATTCATTGTAAATGCACAGATAGAAGAAGCCACTTGGCTTTGGATGGATTTTTTTTGTTAGCAAGCAGCACCTGGACTGTTTCCTAACATCAGCTGGATAGGTTTCACCTTCACAGAGTATAATAGCACTGCACACGGAGGGCTCATTTAAGGAGAGGACATTTTGGTAATTGTAAATAAAAGTCAGTGTTAGTATATTGTTTCATTGTTTGAGGGGGTAGAGATCCATTTTCTGAATGACTGCTGTATTGCTGGGACACGGCTTATCAACATTATATGTCATTTCTACTGACGGATTGAATTCTGTGGACTGTTCACGGATAAATCTGGAGATAGATGGTAGGTCACTTCACAAGAACATTGATTTACATTTACTCTGTAACTTGTTAGAAAAATGTAAAAAGGTTATCACAAGGCTGCATGTATTAACCTGTATACATAAATACATGATAACTGAATACATGTCAAAGTGCAATACTGAGTTACTCTGTGAGAATACTACAGTAAGTAACTGGGATCAATGTTTAAAACCAGTCAGAGGTGGTTTTGATAAGCAATGAGAAAGTGAATGGATGATGCATAGACAGATACATATATGGATGGATGATGTAATGATGGATAGGTGCAATAGATGGATGGATGAATGGATGAGTATATGGATGGTTGGACAGACAGACGGATGGACGGATAGATATTCTGACTGTAACTTGGTTATTACCTGTAACAGAACTCTATTAAAAGTCATATACATTTATATTAGTCTCATTGTAAAGAAATGCACTCCTCTTGAACATGTTGTACATTTTGTTTTTCCTCTGCTCAATGAAAAATAGTTTATCTTTGTAAATAAATATTTCTATTGTACTGCATCCTGCTGTAAGCCCATTATAGAATGTATCAAGTCTGTGTATTGTACAATATGTCATTGCAATGTACATATTGATTAATTATGAGGATTATCAGGAATTTATGATATTCTTTTTATCACCTTGTTTTTTTCTTTTGGGGTATTTTAGACATAGTCCATTATTCCAAACTTAATAATGCATGTAAGACTGAGATTTGATACAGAGAGGTGCTTGATTTAAAATAAAGACCCCATTTATTATAAACTGTGTTACATCCTGTTCTTCCAGAGCAAGAAGACCACATACAGATACAATGATGCCGTTATTATACATTAAAGAATAAAAACTATTTGAAATACATGTTAGTGGGTCTGCTTTGTGCTATAAAGTAATCCAACATAGTCACCATGTAGTCAACCTTTAGTTTGTGGACAATGGTTTGGACCTGTTGAGTCTGGAATTTTGGGGTAAAAGCTTAAAGGCTGCTTTATGGTCTATGTGACTCTAAATTAACCAACATTGACTAAATGAACATTATGCTGTATTGAAGAACACTTAAAACTAGAGATTGAGACTATGAACTCATTTTTACAATTTTTATTGAGGGAATAAATGAAGAGAGAAGTCATTTCCCCATAGACTTTAACAATAAGTTTAAGGCACTTCTATATTGGCTCTCCACTTTCAGAACTGGATGTTCCCTTTTGAACAAATTTCCCATCAAAATGGCTCCATTTTTTTGTGAACCTCTGCAGAAGCAGACAGTATTCTCACTGATGCTGTTGTTTGTTTATTGGCTCAAAAAGGTGTGAGGATGGTTTACAATTACAGATCCGGCAGATATCAGGGGTAAAATATTTGGATGGTTGGAACAGACAAACACAGGATGACCTATTTGACCTTGCTTTTGTTAAGGAACTAACATACTAATCACGCTGCAAACTTATTTAACGTAACAGTCATACTTGTTTTAACCAAAACCTTGATATTTTCCTAAACCTAACCAAGGAGCTTTGTTGCATATTTAAACCTCAAAACTAAGTAATTATATATATATATATATTTACTTTGCTTTCCTATATTACAAATTAAAGGATAGTTTAACAGTAAAAGTTACTAATATACCCAGAGCTCAAACCCCAGGCTTCATCCTAATGCAACACACAATATGAACACCCACATTCAGCAGGGAAACTATGAGAATAAGAAAATATTGTCTCTGCTGATCGGAGATGGAAGCGTATGCACTGCAATGCTCAGCATGCACAAGTGGGAGTAAGAAAAAGCAAAGTGAGAATGGAACAGATCTATTTCCAACACCGTGCTGTGTTCTCTATCTCACAGACAACACGTGTGTCAAGAAAGTATGGCTCTTCAAAAGAGGTGTTAGAAAGGTCTGTGCCAGCAGGCGGTGGGTATCCTCGCTGTCTTAGAAGAATACTCTCTGCATGTCATCACAGCTTATTAATTATGGTTTGAGACTGTATTGAAATTAAATGTAATTATTTCTATTTCTGGGTTAAAAGATTAAAAAAACAACAGTAACAAAGATCAACCTGTATATATCCGTGCCTGATGGAAGCTTCTGGAACTTAACATGTAGTAGATGTGGAGATCCAAAACAATAGTGTGTGTCTTTGAGATGACACTTCCCTCCCTCCCCACACAGCTCATTAAGGGTAGCACCAGTATGTATCTTATGGCACAGCTGTACAATGTCACAAAACCCTTCAAACCGCCAACAAAGCAAATGTGTTGTACTGCAACACAGGCCCAGGACGAGCTTCCAGAGTCACATTGATTCAAAGAATTGGCAGTCTGTCTGAGGAAACGGTTGTAAAGTTAAAGTAAGCTAGTTTATGAGTTATTTAGAGGAAATTCAATTCAATTCAATTCAGTTTATTTGTATAGCCCAGTTTCACAAATTACAAATTTGTCTCAGAGTGCTTTACAATCTGTACACATAGACATCCCTGACCCAAAACCTCACATCTTATCAGGAAAAACTCCCAAATAACCCTTCAGGGGAAAAAAAGGGAAGAAACCTTCAGGAGAGCAACAGAGGAGGATCCCTCTCCAGGATGGACAGATGCAATAGATGTAATGTGTACTGAAGGACATATTTAGAGTTAAAATACATTCAAGGAATCTGACAGAGTTTATCAATAGTTTATATTTAGGCATGTTCCACGATGGAGAGACCTCCCAAGTGGAGGAGTGGGCGGAGTCCCAGCAGGGCAGTGGCACAGCTGGCGACAGGAACTCACGATCCAACCATCGAAGGTCCATCAGCAGATGGGATCTATGCCGTCTCATAGGGTCCGATGACCCCATGAGACGTGAAGTCAGAAGGACTCCGGGGAGAAAGCAGAGTTAGTCATGTGTGATGGAGAGATGAAGATTCATCCATAGGAGAAAGAAAAGAGGAGATAGGTGCTCAGTGCATCCTAAATGTCCCCAGAAGCTATAAGCCTATACCAGCATATCCAGGGGCTGGACCAGGGCAAACCTGATTCAGCCCTGACTATAAGCTCTGTCAAAGAGGAAAGTCTTCAGTCTACTCTTGAATGTGGTGACTGTGTCTGCCTCCCGGACTGAAGGTGGAAGCTGGTTCCATGAAAGAGGAGCTTGATAACTAAAGGCTCTGGCTCCCATTTTACATTTTAAGACTCTCGGAACTACAAGTAGCCCCGCATTTAGTGAGCGCAGTTATGCTGTGTGTTTCTGGGGCTTTTATTCTGGGGCTTTTATTGTGAAAGGTAGGAACAAAAGGAGTGGAGCTGTTCTGTCTTGGCTCAGACCATAACTTTTGTGAGCAAAAATCCACATGAACAACAATTTGAAAAAAATATGATTGTACGAATCAAATGTGTAAAAAGTATATATTGTTTGGAAGAGGGCAGGCATTTTTTCTAAATGCCCGCCCTTTTCCAAAAAGTTTACAATGATGGTTTCTCAGATGGTTCAACCTTGCGGGTTACCATATCTCTTCATTGAGCCAACAAACTATACTATAATTCATATTCAGAGTTAGATAAGAGCCTGTGTACAAGAACATGTGGCTGAATACAAGTAAAAGCCTAAGAAAAGACATGCATGGTTCCTATTTCCCTCCACAGGCCTCAGTACGCGATAGAAGTTAACATCCTCCATTCCTCTCTTTGCCCTGTAGGCAAAATGTAAGGCGTCCAACTCCAACATCATGTTTGTTACATATCAGATTTTTATATTTTTATAACGAGGCACATTAGAGCCATAGGAATACGATCATCCTATGCAT
Source organism: Liparis tanakae (assembly GCA_036178185.1). NCBI lineage: Eukaryota > Metazoa > Chordata > Actinopteri > Perciformes > Liparidae > Liparis > Liparis tanakae. Next base: position 16,093,199 of record CM070102.1, on the reverse strand, counting down.
TAATACTTAACCTTAACAACAAAAGATTCCTCCCACATGCTAGCAGCCTTTTGTTGTTTTGAGGAGGACTGCAAGATATAACACAACACATCCCCTATTATGCCTTCAGAAACCAGGACTTTTCCATATATAATTACCTCATCTATTTTGATCAGATTTGTGCCTGCAGGCCATTTTCTAAAAATAGACATCTCATCTGTAAAATCATACAGCAGATATTAAAAGTCTTCTGCCAATTCAGCATCCGGCTTCTCAAAATGAAACCTCCTCTGCATCCCAACCATGGACACGGTTCCTTTAACGCGTGCCCTTTAATTACTCAACCCTCACTTTACTTTCACACTTGATTTGAGCTTTCAAATCAGTTCATGTGCCTTCCTCCTTTTATTGTTCTTTGTCACAATAAGACAGCTTATTCTGAATATGAGCATATTTAAGTGAATTGCTGATCCAGGACTTGATGTTCTTTGAGAAATCACCATATTTTATCTAAGGAAGTGTCTATTAGATAATCAAAGTGCGAGCATGAGTATTTAAATAGATCCAAAGCAAAGCAGCCCTTCAGTTCCTGTCTTCAGTCCAGACCTGAATGACCCTGTTTGATTCTTCCTCTCTTCAGGCCCGACTCCAAGTGGAACCACATGAATAGAGCCGGGGTCTGATAAACCTGTCATCAGGTAAGATATATGTATTATTTACTGGTTCAATGCATTAGTCTTGTTGGACAAATGACTGGGAGACTGAGAGAAATGATTAACAGGGTCAAACGTGCATTCTCTCTAATGTCCAGCAGGGGGCGACTCCTCTGGTTGTATAGAAGTCTATAGAAAATGACCCTACTTCTCTCTTTATTTATTCCCTCAGTAAACATTGTAAACGTGAGTGTATAGACTCAATATCTGTTTTCAAGTCTTCTTCAATAAAGAACTATGTTCATTAAGTAAATGATGGTCCATTTAGGGTCACATAGACCATAAAGCAGGGTATGCTTTAGGGCGGGGCTACACGGTAATCGACAGGTCACGGTCTGGCTGGAGTCTGTGTTTTTGTCCTATGAAGCATTGGTCTACTCTAAACGGTGGTTGAGCTCTAGAAGGAAAAGCGCAGCCACAAAAAGTGTCAACAGCACCAGAAAACAAAGGAATCCACAGCATGATCGACATGACAGTGAGAACAAACACAATCACAATCACAATCGTTTATTGAAACGTGAAAGGCGCATAACAATAAACATAAAATAAAACAATAAAACAATACAAATAATATAAACAATAATAGAGATGTCATAATATGGTAAACAACAAACATATAACAGTATTTAAAACATGTATATATTATAAAATAAAAGTAACAATTGTATTTTAATAAAGAAAAGAAAAGATTTACAAGGGTGTTGATGGATATTGTCATGGGGATGTCAGATGTTGTTGATCACAGATCCCCATTCATACTCTGAAAAGCAGTCCACGGACTTCTGTGGTGTAAAAGCCTTTTTTATATGTTGACGTTGGGATGAAATGCAGGCGTCATGACCAGCCCTAGTGGATGTCTCTTGTGATATAAATGATCAGTGGCTCCTCAGGTGTTTCCATCATTAGCTTTCCTGCCGGGCTCTGCTTCTCCATCAAGGCAAAGAGAACATGCTATAAATGTTTAACTTAAAACATAATGTATTCTCTCTGTCTGTGACTGGTGCTAACTAGTTTATCTGCTTTCCACTGAACCCAAACAAAAACATAATTTAAAGCAGGGAAACGTGTGTTGTAAAGAATTTAAAGCTCCAGATTGTCAGTCTGACATAGAGATGAGATAAGGCTGCTATTTGATCTGGATGCTGACGCTGACTGGCTAAGAGGATATAGCAGAATGTCCTTTAACCTCAAAGTTAGTGGTTTCATCCTGCCTCCCACTGTCTGCATAGGGATGATGGGTTAAATGCAGAGATCTTCTGTCGGTATATGTTTAATCTAAATCAAGTTGACTTTTTTCTTCTTTTATGACTTACTTTTCACACTGTCCCCTATCTAACTCCTGGCGTAATACCTGTATATTTTAAAACTTAAAATAAAAATGCAGTCAACACACCTCCCTCCCGTCAACGCATTTCATTTGACAACATGACAGCTTAGCTCGACAACTACTATATGGATTTCCAACAGATTTGGTATGTATTATATATTATGACATGTGTCTTTGCTACCTATGACTTGTTCATCTGAGTGGTGGCTGCTTGAACTTTTATCCTTTGCTTTTCACACGACGACACTAAAATCCACCATCCAAAAAGAAGAAGCTGATATTCTTAGAACATCTTCCTGAAACCAAACAAAAGTTGTGGACACTAGACTGTATATATATATATATATATATATATATATATATATATATATATATATATATATATATATAGGTGGATATGTGTGTCCCATATGTGTGTCCCATATCCCTCCGATTGTACAGAACTGAAGCCCCAAAATCCTGGATACAGTGGCTTCCATCTTCCACTTTTGACATCATTTGGAGCCAGAGTCCGATCCAGGGAGTTATCTTTCTACCACCCGTATTCATAAGAGGAAATAATGGCTGACACTTAAGACACTTATCCCCAAAATTACTCCCGTAGCTGTGCCTGCGGTGTATGAACGTTAGTTAGTCCTGATGGGCAGGTGGCACCTTGCATTGTAGCTCCTCACATCAGTGTATAATTGGGAGAAAGATTACACGTAGTGTTTAAGAGCTTTGATTGGTCCACATAGAGATGCCCTTCTATCTGGATGCTGAGGCTGACTGGCTAAGAGGATAGAGCAGGATAGAGCATTGCAGGTAGCCAGCCCACCAGGCAGGAGGCATCGCAATGAAACTTGACATGCAATATGTTGATTTTTAGTAACCAATTGAAATTATTTGACTACAATTGCAGTCTTTTCCTCTCAGAGGCCAGTCACCTGCTGTAAACAAAAGTTGGCATTCAGTTTACCCTTTTCAGGGCAGCAACATATTCACAGAAAGGTTGTTTGTCACTTTTTCCAATAGGAAAGCAAATCTAGTCCGACATGTCTGTGACAAAATGACATATGCGCGGTTCATAATGTATGTTTATGTTTTCAGCGACTCTAAATTCTGAACCACAATGTCAGTCGAGTATTTATGGAGAAGCCAGAGGGTTGTTTAGTCAGTCTGGCCAAGGAGCAGAGAGAGCGGTGGAGAAAGTAACATGATGAATATGTAGTCAGAGCGTTTCAGACACAGACAGATGTCGCAATAACCCTCAAAACTTGATAAACAAGTTGTGTTTGTGAAGAATCGGCACTGATCTCGGAGGGTAGACACAGCATTTCTGAAAAGGTCTCTAAAGGAAAACATCCTGGAGAATTTTACACCACAGGTCAGAGTTTAATACAAACTGTAGATGATTGAGCCCTCATTAGTTCTCTTATATTATTGAAGGCATTGATTGAAACATTTGTAAATGCAATTAAACCCAAACCGTGGTATGATCCTGAGAATGGAGACACTTTGAAGCCTTAGCACTGGGTATTGTCTGGAAAAGTACTATGCCAGTACTAATACCAGTACTGTTATGTGGGGCAAGGTTTGTGTTTTTACGACATTTTCCAACGCTTCGAAGCGTGTGTCGAGTAATGGAAGGGGCGTTTCCTCGAAGCGCGTCTCGAGGCTTGCTTCATTTAGGGGAGGAGCCAAAAATGATGACGTCGTTGTTGGTTGAGAGTTTAGAGAGAGAGATAGTTTGGAGAATTAGGAGAGTGAGGAGAGAAGGATAGGTGATAATATGGAACTGTTGAGAAACTGTTATTTCTGAATAAAAATAAATAAAATGTCCCCTGTCATGTACATCACTGTCCAAGTTACACACACATATTCAGTCCCCTCTTCCTAGTTCAACAAGCACTTTCTCTGTCCTCTGCCTGCTTAAGCCCATGACATTTTCCTAAAGTGACATAATAACATTATTACACAACCTGCCATATCATAATACTACCAATTTGGGAACATTTACAATCAGGGCGTGGCTGGGAACAATCAGGACTGACAAGCACAGGGAAGGAAGCGTAGGGAAACAAGAAACGAGACAAGGACTTCAAAATAAAAAAGGAAACACTCCAAATCATAAAAAGTACCCTTACAAGTTTATGAGTTACAAGGTTATTTTAATATCATTGTACTACAGAGTTTCACAATTTGGCTAAACAACAAAAATACAAAAAACAAGCACAACAGAATATATCCTATATGGAGGGTGGAGGATGAATGAAGAAGTCTCACAGCCAGAGGAAATAAGTCTGCTGGTATCTCTCTCCAGGTGGCAGCAGGTGAACAGCTTGTGACTGGGTGTGTCTTTTAATATCCTTCAGCTCTTCTCAGGCTCCTCTCGTCTCTAACATTCTGATGCTCAGGATATGGTACCACTGACGTTCTGTGTGGTTTTAACCCCCGCTGTAGAGCCCTGCTGTCCTGACCGTGCACATCCCTGCTGAATGGGTTGGAGCTGCTGCCGTAGCGGGCCAATCACACATTGCGTTAAATCCATGATTGCTTGCATTGGCTAAGAGCAAAACCAACCTGCTTGCATCCAAAGAATTGATAGTGTCCCTTCACCTTTGTGTGTATTCATATTTGTCTGTGTTTGGTCATCAAAGAGCAGAGGCCTGAGTACTCTAAAGACTTGGGGAAGTGTCGAGAGGACAAAGATGGAGAGAGGGGAGATAAGGTCTTGACAAAGCTTTGTTCCGCACAGAGAACTTCCTTAGGGCTGAATACAGAAAGACAGGCAGAGATTGTGTGTGCGCGTGTCCATAAGATGACTGAGGGAGCAGTCCGACACCCACAGGAAGGCAGGCGACAAGCATACTAAGGATTTCACAGCAGTCAAAGGAAAAGAAGAAAAGCAAAAAGGAATCGCTGGAAATGAATGTCTCCACTGCCCTCCAGAGCACACGCTGCTACCCAAAGGACCACTGTTTGTATTTCTGTCTTTTTAACTTTGTGTCTGCTTGATTGCGTCATTGTGTGTACGTGCTTTTGTGTGTAATGTGACAGATGTTGGATATCTATTGTTGAAGCCAACGTCTTCACCAGGACTGAAGGATGAGAGACTCTCCAAACTCAGGTCATTCCAGCCTGCTGCTCCTTTATTAGACATTTGTGTTCATGAAAAACAGGATTCTGTAGCAGATTACAGTCAGGGGAAAGAGATTAATTTTAAAACATCCTCAGCTCATTATTCCTAAAGTTGAACAGCCACTGGGGCACAACCATGTTATCCTGAAAAAGTATGCACGGTAACATTTAGCTGCTTCGGAAATAAGACCTCATTACACTTGAGATTATTCTATCTGTATTGTGATTGCATATCAGTATGCAAATGAGGTAGTTGGCGTGGCACTGGGATCTGGGTCAGGTTAAAGGAAGACATGGATGACAATTATTTAGGGACTGCAAAGGTCAATGGAGACACTTTTAAGCAGGAGTACTCAACATGCCTTGTAACTGTCCCTTCATGTTGGACAGCAGGAAGAGGTGGAGTTAGATCTTTTTTCTGAAGAAAATGGTCACTGTACAGACTGTACTTAGAACCAGTCGAGAACCACAATGTGAGCCAGACCATCCTGGACTGACAGCATGTTAACACTATGTTAAAGCAACGCTATGTAACTTTTCCTACCTAAAAATAACAGCTTGAAAAAAATGGTGCCGCTACAATGACTTTTAATATGGCGATTTGCGCCTCCAGAAAACTGATGAATGTAAGATTCTTTAGCCGCCCGCTCCCAGGCTGTAGTACCCGTATGTACGGGCAAACTCTCACTAGTGTGCATGAGAATGTTTTTGGAGGAACGCAATCACCAGTGAGTGAAATGGGTGAATGCTGGTGTGTGTTGTAAATTGATTTGAGTGGTTTCTAAAAGTAGAAAAGCACTAAATGAATGCAGTATATTTATCCTTTACCTTTGAGAGGGTTCTACATTGGACAACAAAAGTGCAGTTTAATTGAATTGGTTGAAGTTAACTTAACTAACTCATAACGACTGATGTGATAAACTGTCAACGTTTACTCACATGGGACACAAACAGCGGTCCCCTTGCAAAAGTCCAGCATCTGTTTACATTTGTAAATTTAATGTTTCTGTTGTTTTGATGTTGTTCATTTTGTTTTATCTTTTACCTTTATTGTTTTCAGCACTACATCAATCCATCATTTGACCGTATATAACAAGTGTTCCAAAGATTTCCGCACAGTGAGTGAATAAACACTTCCGACCATCTTTACTGGCATTTCCACATTGCTTTATCTGAAACGGTAAACCAGCCATTCAAAAAAGATACATGTTCAATAAATCCCAACTGACACATGTGCTAAATACACATGTTAACGAGGGCGGGTGTTAGACCAAGAGTGAGGAGTTGTTCACAGAGTTTGTGTGGGATGACTGTGTTGAGTGAAGTCTATAGAGTAGTCTTGCATCAGTGTTCTTGCCCTCTAATAATACAAGCATTTAGGTGGAGTTAACAGACTAACTAATAGGCTCAGATGTGTATTGCAGAAAGAAATGTTTAAACATAAGAAGACATTCTTTACTGAATTGAGGTGTCAGTATAATAATCTAAATTCTAGGGACGGTCATTCTAAACTAGCTTAGGCTATAAATGCTGTGATATGTGTCATTGGTTTATGCTATACTTGCTCCATCCAAATACCAGTGAAGGAAAGGGGGCAAAAAGGAAAAGCATAATAGGGCCTCTTTAAGAAACAAAATACAACTAGATTTGAAAATGATCCAATGAAATTAGCCAGCAGCACTAACTCTAAATTTACTCTAAAAACGTCCACCAGCAGCATATAAGTCTATAGCAGCATATCTAGGGGCTGGACCAGGTGAACCTGATTCAGCCCTAACTATAAACCTCATGTAGTGTTAACATTCTTTGGCTTGTCGGAGGACTAGAAAAGCATAGTACAAGTACAATTCCATTTATTATTAGTAAAGAGGAAATCAATGCAATGGCCAGATAATACATTATCATTGGAATATTAAAACATTTATTAGATCTTCGGGTCAGCATGTGTAGTTTTATTGAGGAATGTGAACAAATGCACAGTTGTATTTGTAGAGAATAGACCTCAACAGAAAACTGCTTATGTTAAATTATTATTTTATTGTTTTATCCATGTTATTTTTTTCTTCTGGGAAAGTAACAACGTATTTCCGACAGTACGTGAATGCTGCAAGTCTGGGCAGCAAACGTGGTGCGCGTCGTGATTTGAATGAACAGACCAATCAGCGGCCTCGCCAGTTGGAAGCTGCTTGCTTTCCGTCACTTTCGCCCAATCACCGCGCAGCCCCGTTGTTTGTCTTGCTTTTTGAAATGAGCTCTAACAGCAGGCGGACTCCGACTTGGGACAACTATGAAGGAGCGTAGTTAGCTGTCAACAAACTAAGGCAGCCACATTTCGACAATTTGAACTATTTTTAAGTATAAAGAGCAACATGCGTCCCCATCGGACTTGAGATTTAACGGAGATAGTGTCCTTCTTTTCTGAGTATTTTGGACCGAAGAGGAGTTCTCCGACATTATTTATTGTTGACTTACTCGCTCGGTAGCTAGCTCTGTTAGCCAGAGAGCGAATTGAACTAGTTAAAGCTAGCTCGGCCGCTAACGGCAGTGTCGCTCCTCTCGCTACCTTTCTGTTAGTCCCTTCTCTCAGGCACCAGCCGCCGGAACAGCCGGTAAGTTTGGTTTACTTTGAGCTAGTTTTAGCTGTGCTGTTGATAAAAAGCTCAATAATGTAACGCTAAGCTAACCTGCTGAAGGCAGCCGACGTTTAAATAATGACGTCTGTAAGCTAATGACCTGCTGGCCTCATAGTTGAGACATTTTCCCCACGATGTTACACAGTAAATATCTCATGAAACACGGGTAGGAGAGAAACGTTGTCAAATAAGTGTTTATTCTCCATGTTTATTCTCCATAATCCGACTAACTTGTTAGTAAAAGAAAGGAAACGTGTCCGTTGTGAGCTTGTTACACGTTTTTACCACGGCATCGTTTGCCTTTTTTCACCCATTACCATAAATACAAGTTAGTGTCGATTGCAGCAGAACGTTTTTAGGCCACTGTAACTGACTTTCATTGGACCCAGGACGCACTTTGCCGTTCGCTAACCAACACTGTAGTATCCTCCTCGCCTAGTTTTACCAACGTTATCACGGTCCACATATGTTGCTGAATTGTCACACTTGGGCAGTATTTAGCGTTTCAAGTCATGCCAACTTGAGTCTCTCTTCAGTTTGACAGTTCTTCTCATCTTCTTCCTTGTTGATCTGCTGTCTCATTCCTCTCTGCCTTGCTGGCTTCTCCCTGTGTGTCTCTCTCTGTTCATTCCCTGCAACTGTTGATGGCTGGGACAGTTCGGTGCCTTCACAAGTCCTCGGCATGGCTGACAGCAGCATACTGACTTTAGGGACAGCCCGGAGTCTGTTGGTGGACACTTCGGTCTATGATTCGAGGATCGCGGAAACCACCAAGGACCATGTATTTCTGGGCATGTCATGTGACGACGGGGAAGGTCAGTTTGCATCTGCTACTATTTTGTCTTTTCTCCCTCATTTTTCGCGATATCTCAACCCATATTGTTTTCTGCTGTAGCTCAGTGGTGAGAGTAGTCCTCCCGTAGCCACAAGATACCCGGTTAAATATCCACTATCCCCGCATGTTGAAGTGTTCTTGAGCAAGACACTGAAACCCCATCTCCCTGGGCGCTTCACTGCAGCCCACTGCTCCTTAATAACTAAGGATGGTTCAAATGCAGCGAATAATTGAGATATATATATATATATATAAAAATAAGATATGGTATTGGTATCAGGACTGATAAAGTTTATATGCTTTATATGCCCATCCCTTGTTCTACTGGGAACATGTATTGGCACTATACTCTATCAATCCTCCTCTTTCTAATTGCTATGCTCCCCTTCTCTCTTGCCTCTTAATCAATGATATTTTGTAGGGCTAAAACTCCTGGCTGAAAAACTTACATTCTCCTTTCCCAGAGACGACCTACTCCTTGAGGTGTGTGTGCGCGTTTTCGTTCCCTTTACCACCTTGTTCACTGTTTATCTGTTGCTTTTCCCCGTCAGATATGCTGCCAAAAGTGGAGACGAGGGTTGTTCTTGTGGGAGCAGCGAGCAGAAATGGAGCACTGGTCAAAGCACTGCAGGTACATCAATCTCTATTCACCCTGAAGTACCAATGGCCTCCATTAAAGTGGCAAGCCTCCACTATCTGAGCTTGTCATTATCACTGCTGTTCCCTGTTGGACAAGTAGGACACATACATTTTGTTTTGACGGTCGGCCCTTATTCGTCTAGGTTACAACTGTCCATAGATGAACACTTTTTGCCCTTGATGCATCTGAAGCAGCACGTAATGTGAAAATAACCTGTGGATGTACATAAAGATGTTTTTTCCTCTAACATCATTGCGTGTTCAGGATTTCTGCAGTACATAATAGTGTAACTTGCTGTCTATCAGCAGGTGTAGCAATGATTCTGGAAATGCAGTCATATAAAGCAAAATAACTAATCTGATAAGAGCTTATAAAAAAGTAATACCACCAAAGTGAAACATTAAAATGCTAAAAATACTAACACTCAAACTAGTACTGCAACAATAAGTCAACAAATCAGGCAGTACGTTTGTGTGTCGGTAAGTACGAATATAAGGGATGGGCTTTTGCGGTGACGGTATTATATCTATTATGGCAATGCAAGTTTAAACTTGTATATAGAAAAAATATATATTTTTATTGGCTCTAAATAAGGACAATTAGGTATTTGACTCCCATGTATTTGGGGAGGAATGTCCTGCCTCATAATGTAAATGTAATATGATTGATTCTGAATTGGTAACCTAGTGACAACCAGAACGTGTGTGCGTTAATCACGATAAAGATAGTATTGCAAAATCCATTCTGTGGCCCAACATGACACCAATGATGGTGAGAGAGACAGTTTCCCCCTCACCCCTAATGTACATACTGCCTACGTCTGGTACATTCTCATGAATGCAATATCTCAGAAACATCAGGAGGGAATTCTTTCATATTTGGCACAGACGTTCACCTGGACTCAAAGACGAACTGACTGGTTTCTGACTGACAAAGCATAGGGCCACTAATCTAACAAAACCCAAGTTCATATTTTAATTTAAGCCGTTATTGTTTTCAATGTAACTATTATGACTGCCCCATAAACCATTGTTATTAACAGTACAGCTCATGACCATGAAGCTTCTGTTACTTTCCAGATGAAAATAATACCACACAGACGTTGTAGTTTCTTGTTACAAAACACACAAAAAGTGTTCACAATTCTTGTTCCAACCAGACGGCAATCATTGAATTACATGCTCTGAGGTAAAATAAAGTGGTACCTGTGGCGTTCTCAGGATTGTAATAAGCCCATCCAATCATTTAATACGGCCTGATTGTAATGATTGGACGCACTACCTGCCTGCGTGTATTCTAGCCAAGCACCTCTTGAGTCGCCACAGTCTTCCACAGGCTAAACAGCTGGGAGTACTTACAGACGCCATGTTGGTAGTTTGGCGGAAGGCCTGACTAACCGGCTCTAGAGCTACTTTCATTGCAACGGGTTGGCGACACTGTGCTGGGGTTTTCGCTTGGATATTATCACAAGTTTTTCAAGATGACATTCAATTCAATTCAATTCAGTTTATTTGTATAGCCCAGTTTCAAAAATTACAAATTTGTCTCAGAGTGCTTTACAATCTGTACACATAGACATCCCTGACCCAAAACCTCACATCGGACCAGGAAAAACTCCCAAATAACCCTTCAGGGGGAAAAAAAGGGAAGAAACCTTCAGGAGAGCAACAGAGGAGGATCCCTCTCCAGGATGGACAGATGCAATAGATGTAATGTGTACAGAAGGACATATTTAGAGTTAAAATACATTCAAGGAATCTGACAGAGTTTATCAATAGTTCATATTTAGGCATATTCCACGATGGAGAGTTTGGAGACCTCCCAAGTGGAGGAGTGGGCGGAGTCCCAGCAGGGCAGTGGCACAGCTGGCGACAGGAACTCACGATCCAACCATCGAAGGTCCATCAGCAGATGGAATTTATGCCGTCTCATAGGGTCCGATGACCCCATGAGACGTGAAGTCAGAAGGACTCCGGAGAGAAAGCAGAGTTAGTCATGTGTGATGGAGAGATGAAGATTCATCCATAGGAGAAAGAAAAGAGGAGAGAGGTGCTCAGTGCATCCTAAACATCCCCAGCAGCTATAAGCCTATACCAGCATATCCAGGGGCTGGACCAGGGCAAACCTGATTCAGCCCTGTCTATAAGCTCTGTCAAAGAGGAAAGTCTTCAGTCTACTCTTGAATGTGGTGACTGTGTCTGCCTCCCGGACTGAAGGTGGAAGCTGGTTCCATAAAAGAGGAGCTTGATAACTGAAGGCTCTGGCTCCCATTTTACATTTTAAGACTCTCGGAACTACAAGTAGCCCCGCATTTAGTGAGCGCAGCTCTCTGGTGGGGCGATACGGTACTACAAGCTCTTTAAGATATGATGGAGCATCACCAATTAAGGCTTTGTAAGTTAAGAGAAGAATTTTAAAAGTGATTCTTGATTTTACAGGGAGCCAGTGCAGAGCAGCTAGTGCAGGAGTAATGTGATCTCTTTTCTTAGTTTTAGTGAGAACACGAGCTGCAGCATTCTGGATCAACTGGAGGGACCTAAGAGATTTATTAGTGCAGCCTGATAATAAGGAGTTGCAGTAATCCAGTCTCAAGTAACGAACGCGTGAACCAATTTCTCTGCATCTTTTTGAGACAAGATGTGCCTGATTTTTGAAATATTACGTAGATGGAAGAATGCAGTCCTTGAGATTTGCTTTATGTGGGAGTTAAAGGACAAGTCCCGATCAAAGATAACGCCGAGATTCTTTACAGTGGTGTTGGATGCTAGAGTAATGCCATCTACAGAAATCACATCACCAGATAATTGATCTCTGAGGTGCTCAGGGCCGAGTAGAATTACTTCGGTTTTGTCTGAGTTTAACATCAAGAAGTTGCCGGTCATCCATGTTTTTATGTCACTAAGACATGCTTGAATTTTTTGATTGCATTGTTCTATTTTCTCCATTTTGTTAAAAACATTTTTAAAGCTGAGGCATGCAGAGTCGAGTGGCTCGGTTTATTGGCTCTCGACTTGCGTAAGTAAGTACTTGGAGACTTATTTTGTCCAAAAGAAACGGCTTAATTTTTTTATAATTGATTAATATTGTCAAAATGTGTGACAAAGACTGTTTATTTGATGGAGAAGTGCGCAAACACTTTTGTAAAACTACACCCACAAACACGCACGCACGCACGCACGCGCACACACACATACACGCCTGTCTGGGGAGATAAGACATAGTAATACAGGAGTCTGGATGCTTGTACCTTCACAACCCACAGTATTACAGTGTAGTTTTGGCATTGAGTGGTTCATGCTAACAGCTGCTGGCTGTAGCTGGTGTATTTGTATCACAAGCTATTCTCTTCTCCTAGCGTAGCAGCCCATCAGAGATTATCAGCTACTACACAACCCCACTTAGCTTAGAGGGCTTTTCATCACGCGTCTGTGTGCGCTTAAAAAGAGAGAGGCAGAAGAAAATGATCACGGACAGTTTTCTCATCATCTTGATGAATGAGGAGATTTAATTAGATATAATTATAAGCAAGACTTCAACACAGTACTTATGAAATGGTGCCGTCGGTTATCAGGAAATATATTATCTGGTCATGGAAGGAATTTAATTCCACTTTTCAGAAAAATTATATTTCAACCAATGGATGTCAACTTAACCAATCAAAATACTAAATGGCATATTAACATCAGGAAATGAATTGGCTTTCATTTCATCAGATAAACAAACGGATCTTAAATAAATAAATACATCTTAAATAAATCTTGGCATCAGTAGTTTAACTGATGCCAAGATGGCTCGAGGCTGGGCCGTGGACCGATGAGGCCAGGCCCTGGAGGCAGGAGGCGCAGAGAAGGAGGCAGGGCCTTTGGAAAGGAACCAGGTCCAGGCCAGGGGCTGGATCCATGAAGCAGGGGCAAGGAGTCAGGATCCAGTCGACAGGAGCAGCTTCAATGAGAGGACTGTCTGCAATTAACCGTTTACACACGGGTAGGACTACAGAAGCAACAACGCCTGGGTTAATGTTACATTTCCCTTTAACAAAACGCAATGCATCCCATCGGGCTATCAAAACATCACATCCTGTCAATGTGTCCACTTCTTCAGAGCGGTATTAAGTGTCTACCAGTGCGTGTTTGTGTCCGCTACAGTGAGCAGCGTAGTTGTCTGTCTTTGAGTAGCGCCTTGTGAAGGTGGTTTGGAGGCGTGGCGGCAGACTAAGTGCTGCAAGAATGACTTCTTTCCCAAGTCTCCTGAGTCCTGTCACTTGTGAAGGCTTCCTGCTTAACTCATCTATTCCTCCCTGCCAATCTGCAGCGTGGCCACATCCAAAGACATCTGCCGACGGCTCCATCAGAGTTCTCTCGATTGCCTGCCGCCATCGCTCATGCAACCCACAGGAAGAGCCCCCCCCCTCCTATTTCTCCATGCCCCCTTCTTCCTTCTGTACCTGTCTCTTCCTGCCTCCCTGAGGGCTTAGAACTTTTATATTAATTTTTCAGAGACATTTCTCCTCCCAGCCTACCCCCTGTGATGCTTTGTACTTGTTTGAAGTCCCTGTCTTTTGACTTTGCGAGAACACGGACCCCGCCCCATCTCCTCCTCACCTTCCTCAATTTTGTCCTCTTGTGGGTTTATTTGTAAGAATTTGTCTCTGGCTTGCACCTTCTTTCTTTCTCATTCTCTCTCTCTCAACACTCTGTCCTTCCCCTCTTTTATTTCCCTATCTCCTCTCAAATGCCAGTGTTTGACATCCACTTCCTGCTGGTTGTTTTTTTACAGGCTATCAGAGTAATGGAGGTACCGGTGGTAAAGATAAGACAAGGCGAGGCGGGCGCCGAGGAGAAAATGATGATAAAATCTATAGTCAATATGGTACAGTACAGTGTCTGCCTCTCTGTGTGACCGCCTGACACTTTGATGGGGACTGGGGGAAGTGCCGCATGAGTCTTAATTCACACGGGGTACTCACTCAATCATTGTGCATGGCCAACTCACTGATGGTGAATTGATTTGTAGGTGCATATTTAATTGTATGTGATTTAATAACTGGCTCGCTCCCTAACAGATGGATTGAACTCAAATGTCAATGCAAGTTTCTGGGCTGAGGAGTTATTTAAAAGGCGTAATGGTATTTAGAAATGGGCTTTTTAAATGGGCAGCTTCCAGCATGTAAAGCTGTTTGCACCCAACACATTCTGTGGGACAGGCCTTGGCCTGCGTTCAAAAGCAATACAGCTGAAGCTTTGGTGTTTGAGTGTCCTTCTGTTAAATAAATGCTTTAGCATTGAGCGAAACACATACATTAGCTTTCTCTTTGAGAGTGAGATGAGAAGATTCTGTGTCATTTACAGAGCCTCAGTCTAGATGTGGCATTTACAATTATACACTTCTGTTCTTGAACAGATGAGACATTTACAAGTGCGTTGTAGGGAGGTCGTTGGAGGTATTTTTTAACACTGGAAAGAGCCAGGCTCACCGTATACCCTTCAGATCTTACGCTAAGCTAGTGTATGATGGGGATATTAATCAGATCATCTCACCTTTTCAGAGAGAAAGCAAATAAGTGCATTTCCCAAAATGTTAAATTACTCACACAGGTGTCTGAAGCAATGTGGATCCTAACATTAACACATGGCATTCTAATTCAGTCTGTGAGTGTGTGAGTGTGTGAGTGTGTGAGTGAGTGTGTGTCAGTCACTCCGCCGATGCCTCTTCACTTTGTCTTGTGTCATTTGTTTTATGGGCTGATTTACAGGCAGCACGAGTCATTTCCCCTCCTGCGCTGCCAGCTCTACCCATAAGCGTCCCGACAGTTTGCTCTGTTATTGAAGCCATCGATTCAGACGATTCTATTCAGATTCCGAGGAACACTTTCTCTCTTCTGAGAGGGCAGGGCTGATTGTTTTCATGCAGCACTAAGCATGGTCTCCGTGTGCAGCAGAGATGGAACACAATGCTGTCTACTGTATGTGTACAACGACGGGGCAGTGAAGTCTTTTCTTCACTTCCAGCTTTCTGAATTAAAAACTGACCTTTTCAAGAGAAATCTAATTGAAATTATTTTCAGAACTCACTGGCTCTAAATATCTCCTCTGAATCAGTCACGGTTGTATTGTTGTGACGCGGTGTACTTCCTGCCTTACCAGTGGAACCAGGACAGTAATCACACAATGAACGTATTTGGTCTTGTGTGTTGAAGGTCATTTGGTGTTTCCATATTTGTCTTATTAATCAAAAGTACACACCGATCAGCAGCCTCTCGCCAGGCTAACAAACCTCTCCTACTTTGCTGATTCATTTTGACATTTCCTTCCGCAGTGTGCAAAGCACTGCTTCATTACCACTTCATGTTATTTCTCCTATTCAGGAAATCAATACCCCGTACATAATGACGGACAACGTCAAGGAGTTTGGAGATGGAGAGAACACCGATTTCGAGACGGTGTTTGTCCTCACCGACTTTGATTCTCCCGACTACAACTACCTCTACAAACACGACAACCGCATTGTGGGGCCTCCCGTCGTGCTGCACTGTGCTTCCAAGGAGGAAGTAAGTGATTCATCTTTTTCTCTGGGGCATAACATGTGTCACGGACTAGTTTCCCCAACAGGATGTAATCAAGGACTGATTTAATTACTTTTAATAACTTCCCCACTTTGGTCTAAGCATGGCTTCTCAGACCTTATCGACATTGACTTCAAACAAAGAACTTGCAGCTTCCCTCTGACATATGTGACCGGTTTGTCATGTGGGGAGGACTCACCAGAGACGGGCCCGAGATTTATCTTGATTTGAATAATCTAAATGCAAAATTCTACGTCCTGGCTCTGCATCAGGATGATGAACGGGGGCTGCCGCCTGCTGCGCTGTCGCTCTGACAGAGACTTCACATCGGATGCTAATGTGGAAGATGAACAATATGCCCGACTGGCTTCTTTCAACAAGACGCGGCGCTCTGCACAGTTGCCAGCTGAGGACGGCCCACGCAGTGTGTGACTGCATAGCAGAGCATCATAGGGATGTGTGTCTCGGTTACGGGACCAATGGTCTCAGGCCATTTAGCAGTTGTTCACCGATGGCCTTTATCAGACCATGACGAGGTGTTGGCGTCACTGTACATCTCAAATCTGTGAAGCTTGCAAAATACTGTTGACTTGATTTTCCAAGCCCTTTTTACATCAATCGGTGCCAATAATGTGTTCGAGAGAGAGAGAATCCAGCCAGCCATGTACTGTCCTCTGCCTGGGAGGAACCTCGGTACCATATCAGTCTGCAAACAGAAAAGGCTCCAGAGGGGCGGGCCATATGTGTGACATTGTCCGCATCAAGACTTCCCTTTCCGCGCTCTGTTAGCTAGTCTGATTAGCAACTTGAGTGACATCTACCAGCAAATGGTTTCACAAGCAGCCAATTTAGAAGTCAATTTGAAACAATAAAAAGCTTTGTGAGATGATAGTTTGCTTCCCAGAATGCATTTCGACCAAAGTGTTACACCTCTTTTGACTGTTTACCGGTGTTCAATGACAAAATGCTCGGACGTGATTGGCCAAGACCAATTTCTTGTCTCGTTGAGCCGACGGATTGACCATGTGAATGCAGCATTTGTTCAAAGAGTTGACGCTGTCCAGCCCTGACTGTGCCGCTGTCGTCTTTGCAGGGCTCTTCCACTGAATTGTTAATCCTATTGTTAAAAGAGAAAAATGACATTAACAGTATCACTGTTATTTGATCCTTCAGTCTCTCCAGTTCTCCTGCCGGCCTCTCTACTGCACCACAATGCTGAACCTGTCGCTGTGTTTCACCGGCTTCAGGAACAAAGAGGAAGTGGTGAGTATATTACGGCATTTTCTTTGTTCTTGATCCTTCTATGTAGAACGAGGCCTTCTTTTTTTTTTTTTTTTTCAAACACACTCGTCTTTTGCGCAGCACCATTCCAGATGCATTGCTATGACCTTCCAGGATGCATGTTGTAGTGGAACACTTACTAATGGGGGTTTCCCGTGGTGGGGAGTTATGCTGTAAGCAGGCCTTTGGAGTCGAGCCTGACGCGTCATTCCATGGCACAGCAGGGAAACGTAGTTTACCTTGATGGCCGGTTGAAAGTGTGCTGGTTTGCAGTGAAGGCAGCACGATGTTGCCCATCTGTTTCTGCCCGTACTAGAAATAAGACGATGTGGGAACATACAGTCGGGTCCATAAGTATTTGGACAGTGACACCATTTTTTTAATTTTGCCTATTTATATAACTGCGATGGATTTGAACTAAAGTAGTCAATATATGCTTGAATTGTAAACTTTCAGCTTTATTTTAATAATAAAAATGTCTTTAACTGTTTATGAATTAGTCATTTTTACACGGTTCCACACATTTCCAGAGGTTCAGAAGTAATTGGACAGACTGACACAGTAAATCTATTGATTATCTGTAGTACTTAGAATTTTTTTTGCAGTCAATGGTAGCCTGAATCCTTACATCCATAGCCATCACCAAACGCTGAGTTTCCTCCCTTGAGATGCTTCGCAGGCCTTCACTGCAGCCTCCTTCAGGTGTGGCTTGTTTGTGGGCCTTTCTGGCATTTCTTTTCCTTGAGAAGCTCTTGCGTTGTTCTCGCTGTATGTTTTGGGTCATTATCCATCCGTTTATCATCAAGCACCGTCCAATCTCTTTTGCAGCGTTTGGCTGAATCTGAGCAGATAGTAAAGCCTCAAAACTCATCCTGCTACTTCTATCATCAATCTTGGTTTCATTTACCAAAGAACCTTCATCTAAAACTGATTAGGCTTATTCTGGTATTGTCTGGCAAAGTCTAATCTGACCTTCCTGCTCTTCAGTGTTTTGCACCTTGTTGTAAACCTTCTGTATTCAGATTCATGAAGGCATCTCTTGATTGTAGTCTTTGACGAAGACACGCCCCCCTCCTCCAGAGTTGATCTCAGTATTCAGGTTATGAAGGGTTCATCTTCACCAAGCAAATAATTCTGCTACGTCTCCTTTACACGTCCTCTGTGGTCTTCCCGGTCTTTTAGTGTTGGTCAGCTTCCCAGTCCGTTCCGTCTTTTTAGGAATGTACCATTTCGATTTGGTCAATATGAATGTTTCTGCCATCGGTCAGGACTGTATAGTTTGACGGGCTTTTAATGACCTCCTTTACTTGCACTGACACCATGCTGAGGATTCCCTGGACCAGCTACCAAATTAAACTCAACATTTTGGATCATCTGCAGATCTTTTTACCTGCCTATTTTGTCATGAAATAATGAGGGAACAGGCCACACTTGGCCATCAAACTATTTCTAAGACAATTGTCCAATGACTTCTGAACCACTGAAAATGTGGGGGACTGTGTACAACTGATTATAATTGGTAGTCTAGCAATGCCACGAAGCAGGCTATAGCATTGTAGAATATGGAACTTAAAACGGAACATATTTTGACTGTCAATTGTAGGCAGAAGAGTCTGTAAGAAGAAGCAGCAAAACAACAACAGTGTATTATTTTACAATGTGTTATGACATCTTAATATCCAGCAAGGACTCGAGATCAGCTCCTCGTTCACTTCTCTCCATTTTCACATTTCATGGTGCTGCTTAGAAACATCTCAATTCTTAGAGAGGTTGGTGGACTACTTTAAGCTATTTAGTTGAGATGCCCTCTTTTGTCTTGTCACTCAATGCAATACAATTCAACAGCATTGTTGTTACTGTTCCACATTTCCATCCTGTTCAGGGTTCTTACGGTCATGGAAAACCTGGAAATGTCTGTACTTAAATCACAAAGGTTTAGGAAAAGTCATGGAAATGTGTTATCACATGTTCATTTACACCGAGTTTGAAATAATGAATTTGTTTTAGAAAGAAAGACGGCATACACTCTCATACTGGCGGCGCAATTTTCTTTTTTTTTCGCGTTGCAAGTGAACGCACCTTAACTGGAAAGTTTGATTGCCATAGCTCGTGAAGCAAATGTTTATTCTTTAAATAAAATATTGTCTCTTCATTTGTTTCATTACATGTATACTGTATGCTTTGGAATTCACATTGTTTAAATACTAAATGTTCTCACTTTTTCATGTATAAAACGAGATTTCAGTTTGGTCATGGAAATTTGGTTTAAAGTCATGGAAAAGTCATGGAAATCCACTGGTCAACATGTGAAGGAACCCTGCTGTTGTATACGCTATTTGTAAATCAAATGCATATCAAAAGTATCATGCATACAGGGGACTAATCAACTATGTGGGAACAAGGATTAATAGTGATAAAGAAAAGGTAATTGGCAGACTAAAATGTTTAGCATAAACCACCTTGTCTGAACTTGTGCTGCTGATTTGTTTCCTTGTAGAAGAACTTGGTGAATCTGGTTCATCACATGGGTGGAACCATCCGGAAAGACTTCTCCACCAAGGTTACTCATCTCATCGCCTACTCCACTCATGGCGAGAAATACAGGGTTTGTATATTTTCAGTTGGGCAAAGTAATATTCTTGTATAATATATAGAGAAAAAAAAAAACGGGAAAAACTTTCACAGGGAAAAACATTATCAAAAAGCATCAGCAAGGCCATGGAGGAAGAAGTGGAGTTAGTAATGTGCAAGAGAGAGAGAGAGAGAGAGAGAGAGAGAGAGAGAGAGAGAGAGAGAGAGAGAGAGAGAGAGAGAGAGAGAGAGAGAGAGAGAGAGAGAGAGAGAGAGAGAGAGAGAGAGAGAGAGAGAGAGAGAGAGAGAGAGAGAGAGAGAGAGAGAGAGAGAGAGAGAGAGAGAGAGAGAGAGAGAGAGAGAGAGAGAGAGAGAGAGAGAGAGAGAGAGAGAGAGAGAGAGAGAGAGAGAGAGACCATAAAAGAGGAGCTTGATAACTGAAGGCTCTGGCTCCCATCCTACTTTTAAAGACTCTAGGAACTACAAGTAGCCCTGTATTTAGTCAGTTGCCACTTTAATTCACAGTTAAATCCTTTTTTTAATAACGACAATACACAACCTCCTCCATAGTGATACACTGAGATAGACGGTAATGATCTGTTCATCTTTTTTTCTCTCAGTTCTTACCTTTACTCTTTCCTCTTATGGAGGGTGTATTTAGTTGAAGCTCAACAAGAGATAATCCAGTTAGAACAATTGGGCTGTGTGACAGGCAGTCACGGCTGCTTTACATTTGAAAGTGCATCGCTAAGAATAAAATGGGGATTCAGCAACTGTTTCAACCAATGGAGCCTCATACTTGTTTTGGTATGGTGCCTGGAGTGAAAACAGTTTGCACCTGTCACATTTGTACTACAATTCTGAGTGACAGGGGGATCAGGATAAAAAAACGACAGGGGTATTGTTGTACTGTGAGCACTGATAGTGGAATTACATGGAGGTCTTCTAGTTCAAGGGTTTTATTTACTCATTTGTGTCTTGTCCTCCTCTCTCTTTGCTACATCGTCCTCTGTCCCATCTCTCAGCTGGCAGTGTGCATGGGGACGCCCATTCTGACTCCATCATGGATTCATAAGGCTTGGGAGAGAAGAGATGAAGTGTAAGTAGAAAGAAGGAAGCAAGCTCATGTATCATTCAAAGCTACTCTCCTTTGTGACGATCAAGCTCTACAATACGAGCGTTTCCCTGCATATGTGAGTGAAAAATCTGTGTGCAAAGTGTGAAATGTTATTTTTCCTGATGGTTGTGATGAAGGCCAGGTCCAGGATGACAATGAAATCCGTGGTTCAGGTAGCAGCTTCTCATTTTCTGCCATTGAGTTAGTCTTTTACTGGTTACAGTGACACGTGGCGGCTGGTCAAAGCTGCTGTTGTGTAACTTGGCTGTCGTCCGCTTTGTGTCCCGTCTGCCAACTGGTATTTGCTCTCAGGGTTGGATTATTTGTGAGGGAAGAAGCTGCATTCTGAAATATTGATTTACCACGGAGTATATTCTTCCTCTGTAATTATACTGGAAGAATTGGTCTTAGTAACAGACATTTTTTTAACAAGGTGGAATTGGCTACATTTTGGCACTGCCATGTTTGAGGTTGTAAGGGGTGCTGCGGTGTTGAAGAAGTACAGTAATTACCATTTCACTCATTAGTTTTTCCAGCAAAGACAATCGATTTTTAAAGAAAAGGAAAATGGCACCCCTGACGAGCTGACAACTTGTCATTTAAATTAGATTTTAAAAAAAACATCATCTTTACCACACTAAACATTGTTGTCTGTCCCACAGCTGCGTACCAACGTTTTGGAGAAACATAACAAGTTACATTCATTTGTGGCTTTTAATGTCTTTTCTTTGAAGTGTAGTGTGACATCACAGTACAAACTTGGTACCTAACATTCTTCAAAGTCGAGGTGTTGTGAAGCCCTGGGTTATGGGATGTGCCGTTGTGACCGAGACGCTGTCTGTACGGAGCTCGTTGATGAGTAAACCTGTCGGTGTTCTGTGCTGGACAGACGAGGCAAGGGCTCTTTTGTTTTTTATGGTATCAATGTGCGACTTCTTGTTACTTCCTGCTGATAAAAGTTAGAATTGGCCATGCGGGTGTATCCAGCTCTAATATTTATTATTGCTTATTGGTCCCTGGAAGGGACCATTGTTGATGGACCACTGGGGATCATTCGCAGAGCGGGTCGTCCTTTAATCAGAGGATCAGCTGTTTGGCCCCCGTCTCCTCTAGGCAATGCCGACGTGTCCTTTGGCAAGACATTCAACCCCAAATTGCTCCTGTAGGCTGTGCCATTGCTGTGCATGTTAGCTAGTCCTGATGGGCAGCTGGCACCTTGCATGGTAGCTCCTCCCATCGGTGTGTGAACGTGTGAGTGATGACTGGTGTTAAAGCACTTTGAATAGTCGGTTTAGTCTGCAGGTAGCAAGCTGCTTTTTGAGATGTAGCATTTCAAACTTATCTTGTTGGATAAGTTCTTGATTGTCCAATGAAGGCATTATGGTTGTGTAGATTTACACTCTGAGCATATTAACATACAACTGTAACCGTCAACTATGTTCAGGAAACTGTTCTTGACAGTTGCCCATCCAATAAAAAAGTATAGCCAAACTTTCTAGGAGTGATTTCATAGTGGTATTGATTTTAATCTTTCTCCCACCTTCATGTGATAAGTCACTTTTACGCAGAAGAAGAGGAGTTCCGAACAGAGTTCAAAGTGCCTCCGCTCCAGGACTGCATCCTCAGTTTTCTGGGGTTTTCAGATGAAGAGAAGGCCAACATGGAGGAGAGGACTCTCAAACACGGTCAGTGCTGCAGCTCACGGGGATCTGTCATGGCATCCACGCCGAAGCTTTTCCTTTTGTGTTTTGTCAGTGACACATTTGACAGGGTGTAGACATTTATTGTTCACTTATATTTTGTATTTTTTAAACCTCTTTAAATACTCACTATGTTCCTGCTCGAGCCCAGTGCAGACGTATCCTGTTGGGAAATGCAAAGTGTTCTGCTGCCCCTAGTTATAATGGCTGAGCTAATTGGATAACTGCCGCTTTAGATTTTAGATTACATTTCACTTAGCTGACCCTTTTATCCAAAGCGACAATTGGAATGGTCAATAAGTGAAGTCCAATCATGAGTACCCATTCAGAACAACAAGAAAGTACAATTTCTTCCAGAAAGCCAACCTGAAAATGTAAGTGATAATGTGTTTTTATTCACGGTATAGTCGGTAAAGATGTGTTTTTAGTTTCCGGCGGAAGACGTAGCGACTTCCTGCTGTCATTGGGGAGCTCGTTCCACCACTTAGGAGTCAGGACAGCAGACAGTCTGGGTTTTGAGTGATTAGCTCACAGTGACAGTCACATGTCGATTAGTAGATGCAGAGAGTAGTGAACGGGTTGGGGTGTAAGGCTTGACCATGTCCTGTAAGGCTTGACCATGTCCTGTAAGGTTTGACCATGTCCTGGATGTAGATTGGGCCCGATCTGTTCGCAGCACAGTACGCAAGAACCAACGTTTTGAAGTGGCAGGGGTAGTGTGGCTCAGTCCTGATGGAAGACATTCAGATTCAACCTTATTGTCATTGCACAAAAAAAGTAAAAGTCTGAGGACAACGAATTGTAGTTTTTCATCTGACTAGAGCTGCAAAAGAAAGCAGGCGATGTGCTGTGTAATATGCTGGATAATTACAATATAGACAGCATAAACAGTCAGTTTGAAGTGTGCGTGTGTGTGTGTGTGTGTGTGTGTGTGTGTGTGTGTGTGTGTGTCTCTTTCATTCATTCATTCTCCTGGTTTTCTGTGTCTAAGGTGGCAGGTACCTTGAGGTTGGAGATGAGAGGTGTACACACATGGTGGTGGAGGAAAACTCAGTAAAGGAGCTTCCATTTTCTCCCAAGAAACTCTATGTGGTCAAACAAGAGGTAGGTATTGTTTTTGGTTTATTTTAGTCCTGCTTCCGAAGACGACGAGAACATTTGAACACCTGCTACTGGTCAAGCACCATCTGGTCATAACAGGATAACTGTTTTGCTCCAGGAAGATACAGACGCCATGAGAACAAGAGTAAAATAATGAATCCTCTCAATTGGTGTCCTCCTACAGTTAATGCCATATGATCAATTGCACAGGATTTCTTTTAGAGGAAACCTCAATGGTTACAGTCTCTACTCCCCCTCTCTCCGTCTGTGCTGTCGAGAGAGGGATCAATAATAGATTTCCTCATCCCAATGGATGAACAATTTGAGCAGGGGTAGTTTAGGTGTAGTTATAACCTTACAATCTGTCACTTTTATTGGTTTTCAAAGGAAAGTCTGTCATTGTAGTTTTAGCAATCTTTTTTTAAATGTATACCTCTATCCTAACCTAACCCCAGGCAATATAACACGTTTTCTCTCTCTTCTGTGGTAGTGGTTCTGGGGCAGCATTCAGATGGACGCTCGAGCCGGAGAGTCCATGTACTTCTATGAGACGGTGAGTGTATTCTGGGTGTAATAATTCAAGCCAAATTCATGTTCACTCACCTCAAGGATAGAACGAGGTGCTTGACTAGAATATATTATTTGTGAACTGTTAAAAACACATTATAAAAGGACACTAAACAGCACACAGTGACACAGGCTAGTTAAATAAGGGAGTCTTCAGCTCATTTGTAAAGGCGTCTACACAGACAGAAAAGCCTTGCACAGTGTCGAGCGACCACTTCAATGGCAGGTGGGACCAGCAGGAAGCCCTCGTCCCAAGACTGAAGTGACCTCCTGGTGTTACAGGAGTGGAGCAGGTCCACATGTACGCAGGCCCAGCCACGCAGGGTTAGGGTTATCTCATATGTCATATATCAATGGATGTGTAGATCAAAGTCCACAGGCTGGTCAAATATAATGCCACGGTTTCTAATATTACACAAAACCGCTGAAGGGCAACTTTGGGAGCGATGAGGTCTGAAGCATGAACAATGATTTTGAGCTGTAAGCCATCCCGTCCTTCATGGCAGTCGGTCTCATCAGGCCTGAGAGAGATCTGTTACATAGATAGTTGTCTTGGTTGCAAACGTTTTTTGGGCTTTACGGTGTTTATTGTCCCTCTCACATTTTCCTTCATCATAATTTAGGAGACATGCAGCTTGTTTGCATTTTTCTGTCTTTTTTTTCTCTCCATTTATTCTGTATCAGTCTTGTCCCTATTGTATTTAATATTTATGTCCCACTGTACTTCAGAACGACAGCCCAGCCATGAAGAAGGCAGTGTCCCTCCTCTCCCTCACCACGCCCAACAGTAACCGCAAGCGTCGGCGTCTCAGGGACACGCTGGCTCAGTTCACCAGGGAGTCGGAGATCTCCCCCTTCCCTCCGCCACGCAAGAGGCCGTCAGCAGAGCACTGCCTGTCCAACAGTTCTCTGCTGGACATCTCTAATACCCCTGACACATGCAAGGCCTTGGCAGGTAAGACAGAATGATGGAGGACTGGAAATCAATAAAACCTGTTTTCGTTTGTTATGTACATATGGAAAAACGCAGTAACTTAGACAATATTCTTTTCTGTTCCTATAGTTGGTTTTTCTTTACGATTACAAACTTATAACCAGATGATTCCCTCTTGATTTCAGAAGACAGCGTAGGGAAGAGTTCAGAGAGCAAATCAGACAGTACTGTGAGCAGGGATAGGATGACAAGAAAGAAAACCAGGGAAAGGAGGATAAGGACAGACAGGGAAGAGAGGAGGAGAAGGTCCTCCCAGGGGACAAATACTCGTCAACAAGCAGAGGAGCGACCGATCTTCTGCAGGTCAGGTTTGGATTCAGGAGTACGACGGTAACATGCCGACTCGAGGCTCATAAGAGAACGTTGAGGGGACGATACATAAACCCCTTGTCAGTTTTAACAAAGGAGCTGACAAATATTAGCTTTTTAGTTGCCGGCTGACTGTAAAGGAGTACAAACAGGAACCTTTATTCAGAGTGTGCACCTTCTGAGTAGCTGTCAGGCCCTCTAGCCTCATCCAACAGGTGGCGTAGCACCATTTTACTGCTATAAAACAAAGCATTCCATACTGGACTCTGGACAAGGTCATTCAGATGACAAACGTCTTAAGTTTCATATTGGTATATTCATTATATTGTTACATTTCCTCTTTAATCTGACTTGTTTCATTAGTCGAAAGTAATAGTATGGCTAGCATGAATTAGTGTTTGTCTACAATGCTGAATAGGACCGGTATTGCTTCGGCTGGTTGAGATGACAAACCTTAATTGTTGAAGTATCTTATTTAGTTTATGTAGTTATTTTTGTATTAGCGATGTAGCTGTTGTTGGTTATGTGCTCTCTGCAAGCTACTATCTGTACTAGTTTGTTTACTATATGTGGTTTGTTAGTGAGCCCATGATGCAACTGATCACATCAAATAAAAGTCCTGTAATAACAACACAGATCATATCATCAATATTTAAAGTTAATCAATTTCTTAATTGTAGCTGTTTTTTTTAACATGATCAAATATGATCCTCATTAGATTCCATGAGGTGTACACATTATTTATAATTAAAAACAAATGCTATTGCTCCACCACCTGTGTGCCTGCCTCAGTGCCGTATGAACAACTTGCTCTCCTTCCTGTCCGTCTCGCTCCTCCAGAGAGTTCCAAGCCGTCCAAGAGCTCCACTCCGGTTCTGTCCAAGCAGTCGGCCCGGTGGCAGGTCTCCAAGGAGCTCTACCAGACCGAGAGCAACTATGTGGACATTTTAAGCACCATCCTACAGGTAGTGTCCGTGTGCATGTGGACAATTAACACTCCCTCAAAGGTTGTGCAGCCGGTTGTCATTAATGGTCTTAACGTTGGTCTCTTCAGAGATTCGGACAGCTGACCGGTGAGGGTCTGAATGACCTGCCGCACCTTTACTCGTTCAGTCTCCATCCTGTTCAAAAAATATGTATCTTTCTGCCTTTGGATCTTCTTTCTTAGACTTTCTTCATTTTGACGTCCTTTTTATTCACTCTTTCTCCACCTGCCTCAAATATCTCTAGTTTTGCCCTTTCCCCCTTTTGCAATCCGTCTCCTCTGTTGTTTACTCCTGGGCTTAACTACAACCCACTGCCTGGGTTTCACCAAATCTAGGAATCAACAGTTCTCTCTTAAAAAGGAACCCCAAGCCTTCAGTCTTACCTTCAATGCTGCGTCACACAGTAGAGGCTGACTCCATCATCCAGACGCGTGTCGTCACCCGTCGGTCTCTACCTAGTTGTCACTAGTCTGTCTACTGTGTCGTCACCTGTCTGTCTCTACCTAGTTGTCACTAGGCTGTCTACTGTGTCGTCACCCGTCGGTCTCTACCTAGTTGTCACTAGTCGGTCTACTGTGTCGTCACCTGTCTGTCTCTACCTAGTTGTCACTAGTCTGTCTACTGTGTCGTCACCTGTCTGTCTCTACCTAGTTGTCACTAGTCTGTCTACTGTGTCGTCACCTGTCTGTCTCTACCTAGTTGTCACTAGTCTGTCTACTGTGTCGTCACCTGTCTGTCTCTACCTAGTTGTCACTAGTCTGTCTACTGTGTCGTCACCTGTCTGTCTCTACCTAGTTGTCACTAGTCTGTCTACTGTGTCGTCACCTGTCTGTCTCTACCTAGTTGTCACTAGTCTGTCTACTGTGTCGTCATCCGTCTGTCTCGACTGTGTCGTCACCCGTCTGTCTCGACTGTGTCGTCACCCGTTGTTCTCTTGGTCTGGACCAAATGAACCAAACGTTAGTTTTGAAACCGATCCCAACATTTGCTAACATCTGTTGACTAAAATGGACCAACTGACGGAATGGACGTGTAAGGCTGGCATGTCTTATCATATGTTCTTTAAGGACAATGAAAATACAATACAAGCTAACTTGTCTATTCAAAGTACTGCTCATTAATGTAATGTGTTTTATGCCATTTATCTTTTTTTATTTTAGCTTTTCAAGCTTCCATTGGAGAAAGAGGAGCAGGTGGGTGGAGCCATCCTGGCCCAAGAAGAATTGAAGACGATATTTGGCAGCATCCAAGAAATCTACGAGGTTCACACTAAGATAAAGGTAAAGTCCTCAGCTGTTTGCACCTAGTTTAACTAAAGGGCCGTGATGGTGTCATCTTTGAGGAAGCGTTGTCGACCTGTTCCTTTCTGTGAGTGATTGGTGGTTTGTCCTTCAGAGTAACCTTGAGGAGCTGCTGAGGGACTGGTCAGAGGACAGGAGTGTAGGAGATATCATTCTCAAATATGTGAGTACAAACGAGACAGATGTGGTCCCTTGCCTATTTGCATGTGTATACAACAAAGTACCAAAGATGACCTGAGAGCAATTTACTGATTGACTGATCCGCATATCCTGTTTTTGATTCTTTCTGAAAACTATAAGTGAAGGCATAGACCAACATTATTGTAACTTGTCTTTAATGGAACATTTAAGCAAAATGTTATCCGTCAGAAAGTCTAAAGATAACGCAGATCAGTAAGTGATTCAGACATTATGCATCTTTGTTGAAGGGTCTTCTAGTTACACGGAGAGATACAAGGCTCAGGTGGTAGAGCACGTCGTCCTTTAATCTCAAGGTGGGGGAATGATGATGATAATAAATAAATTAAATTAAGCACGTTATCGGGTACAAGAGCACTATATGAATGCAGTTTAGTTCCCATTCATTTAGTCGGGGCATTGGAAATGGTTTTATGGGACTAATTAAAAAAAATGTTTGTGTCTTCCCTGTGGAACCTCGTTCTTGTATGTGTGGATGGATCTTTGATGCGTCTGCCCTGTCCTCCTCTTCTCCCTCCAGTCTAAGGAGCTGGTCAAAGCCTACCCACCCTTCGTCAACTTCTTTGAAATTGGCAAGGAGACCATTGTCCGCTGTGAGAGACAAAAGCCACGCTTCCATGCTTTTCTCAAGGTATGACCTTTGCATTTGTAAAGTGTTTTTTTTACGTGACCGTTGGGTGGCACATAAAGGTAGATTTAGCAAAAGAGAGAGGCAAGAGGCGGCAAAGAAAAAACAACCGGTTCAATACTAACATTCCACAATGGCAATACAGGAGCTGCACATTCTACGTTCTCTCCGGAGCATGCACATTACAGTATTTATTATCAGTTATTTTATATTTAATTTGAGAGATTTTACATAAAAAAATAACATAAAAAAAATAATAATTTAAAGTCAAATCACGGCTGCATACAACAGCTTTTCAATAAATGTGCATAAAGTGTTTTATTTAGAAAAGATTAAGCTTGCGTTTCCCTTTAATTATTTTTGTTAACTCCAGTTCACATCTTAAGGCCTCAATAAATTGTATTTATTATTTATAATCTCTCCATGTGAAATCTGACGATGAAACCCCGGCAGCACACGTTTGAGCTTACTCTTTGAACAAGAGACGGTGGCGGAGAAAAGAAGCTCTTAACAATATATATATTTTATTTAATGAAGCACTTTTTTCAAAGTTTCTTAGTTATGTATTCTATTTTTTAACAAAGTGCTCATTGTACTTTGCTTGTCATTATTTATAATCCAGTTTAGTTTGTAAACTGACAATACATATTGTGTAGGGGTGTCACGATACCAAAAATTCAGCAGTCGATACCGATACCAGTAAAATAACACGATTCTCGATACCAATTTCGATACCACGGTAAAAAAAAAAAGATTCCATGTACAATATATTTGAAAAATAGCAAGACATACAAAACATGTGCAACAGAGCATATCACAACATAATAAAGTACAATTTGTTGGAAGCCTACACATGGTGCCTTATGTATGGCTTCATTTAGCTGGGTTAGCACATCCTGAGTTAATATTTCACTTTTCTTTGTGGCAGATGATGCTGACATGCGTATTTGCCTTATCTTATCACAAAGCTCTTCTTTTGGTTTTCCGTCAAGTAATGTTTCAGCAAAGACACTCATGCATTCTTTGACAAGCCCTCCATCAGTAAATGGCTTTTTGTGTTGCCCCAAAATCCAACAACTCTGAGGGAACACTCGTGAGTTGTTGGGCAGTGAGCGTGTGGCTCAGGCTCCTGGTTGTTCATATTGGGCTGTGAGGCACTTCTGTGATCTCACTTCGGATTTGAGTGGGTTTGTTTGTTCAAAACCTTTAAGTTTTGTCTCATAATGGCTTTTCACATTGCCACTTTTAATAAGTGCCACGGTTTCTGAACATATAAGACACCCTGGTGTTGTGCTCCCTGTGGGAAGTATGAACAGAAAAGAGTCTGTCCATTCCGGATTAAATGCTTTATTTTCTCTGTCAACTTTTCTTTTTTTGGAGAGTGACATGTGTTCTTTATGTGTCTCTCCCTTTCGCTGTCTCACTAGCATTTTTCTCAACTTTCTCCGGCGCAGTTGTCCGTTTCCCTCCCTTTCGCTGTCTCACTCGACTTGTTCTTAACTTTCTCCGGCACAGTCGTCCGTTTCTCTCCCTTTGTTTTCTAAATGTATCGCTATCTTTCTTTTTCTTTCTACCGTCTCAATGTTTAACCTGCCTCTAACTTTCTCATCTGTCTGCGGACTTGCGCGTTGCTGTCTGTCTGTTGAGACGTAATGTTTACCGCCGAGAATGCATAGATTCGATTGGCTGAGTGGTATCACGTGGGATGGCTGAACTCGCATGCAATTGGTCTGTGCGTTTCCACATCCGCTAAACCACTACCGTAAAGACTGAAAAGGCTGCGCCGCGCCGCCGGTTACAAAAATATATAATACCTCTCCACTTGACAGCTTGCTAGCTAACGTTAGCTTCCGAGGAGCGCAGCGCGCCCCCGTCAGCTCCAGGAGAGGCGCAGCGCCGATGCCAACAGCTGGCATCGGCGCTCACGGTACTTGTGGTACTTACGGTACTTAAAAAAAAATAGGTATCGTCGGTATTTTGATATTGAGTACCGCAAGTATCGGTTCTCGTGACATCCCTAATATTGTAGAGATATTATTGAATTGTACTAAATTAGATTTCTCTAACTGGACCTCTGGATGTAACTGAATAATGCTCCTCTACACCGTAACAGTCGGTGTCGCTACGCTGGGCTGAATCACAGCATCTCTCATACTAAGGGATGGCTTAAATGCAGGTCAAATGGTTGCATGTGACAATACAAATCAATTTCCCTGCATATGATCCATTATATTTCTGGTTGCAGACAACGTCCAGCAGAAAGCACACCAACCTGCCCTCAAGTTACAAGTGTATCTCACCTTGCGTGGAGACAGCTGTTGAAGCAGTATGTGTGTATATATATATATATATATATATATATATATATATATATATATATATATATATATATATGTATATGTATGTTTCACAGATTTTGAAGAGCATAAAGTAGTTTCACTTTTTTAAATACTCCCCAAGAAGCCCGATGGATTTGAGCGACTTTGTTTGTTGGTTGACATGTGGCGCAAAAAACAACAACACACACGCACTGTCACACTAATACTTTGTTCCTGCAGATCAACCAGGCCAAGCCCGAGTGTGGCAGGCAGACGTTGGTGGAGCTGCTCATCAGACCCGTCCAGAGACTGCCCAGTGTGGCCCTTCTTCTTAACGGTAACACACACACACACACACACACACACACACACACACACACACACACACACACATGAAAAAGACGTGAGAGAGAAAAAAAAGTGTCAATTACGTGGTTGATTGTCTTCTCCTTATCGTTCTCCTTCCTCTATTATCTCCTCTCGATACCTGTCTGTAATTGCTCTTCTCCGCAGCTCTACTCTCCTGATTTTCATCTCGTCTTGCCCGTCTACTTTTATTTTGACCAAACTTTTCTTTTCTTTCCATTTCATCAGACATAAAGAAGCATACGTCAGATGACAACCCAGACAAGATAACGCTGGAGAAAGCAATTGACTCTCTGAAAGAAGTCATGACGTGAGTTGGCGCGACCTCACCCTTCTCCTTTGTGATGATTGCTCAGCCAGTAATGTTTGATCATTTTCACCCCTCATGTCAACTCTGTCGCTCAGTTTTGAGCCTTTGTGGGTTCAACTTGTAACACCTGACTGTTGTTGAGCCAAGATGTGAAACAGGGGACTTTGACTGAACTGTTGAACCTGACCTGACTGCTTGCAAATTATACAATTAAAGACTAATGAAATAGTTAAAAAGTAAGTGAGTGTCCCACTTTGGTTTTGGATTGGGATACCGGCTGCTTTACTTTACCTCTATGTAGAAGGTCTTTCCTGCATAGAGAACTTCAAGGCAGCTGCCTCTGCCAGATTTCTTCCCCGACCAGCTCCCATCAAAACTGTCACCAATGGAAGACACTTTTATCTGCTTCAGTTGCTGCACTTCTGTAATTTGTAACGTCAACAGGGGCGTGGTGGTGTGTCCAATGCTCATGGAAAGCAGACCTGCCGGTCCACGTTTTAATCTATGTGGCCGGCACCTATTTATGATCACAGGAAGCAAAGCAGTTTATCTATTCAATATGATCTATTTATAAGATCAATATGGTAGCACTTGCACCTCATCCAGGAAAGGCCCTGCATGTTTGACCAGTCATTGACTCAGAGCTGGGAACTATAGCTGCATCTTATGAGGTACTCTTTATTACTGTCCAACCGTCCATATCCCAACGGTGTTCTATGAGCTGTGATACTATAAACATCCTTAATAAATGTTGAGTGATCCAAATTGTTGCTTTTCTGCTTGTCAACTACTGTTTTTTCTTAATCGTTTCAGTACCTCTGAGATGACAAATGACACCCATTACCTCTCCTCTTCCTCCCACTAGTCACATCAATGAGGACAAGAGGAAGACTGAAGGCCAGAAGCAGATCTTTGATGTTGTCTATGAAGTGGATGGCTGTCCTGTAAGTTTGGGGGTTGCTGCTGTTTAAATGTCTTTGCGTGTGTTGACCACCTGCATTACATCCATCCAATATATTCAACATTTGTTTTGATGAGTCATGCCATAGTACAATGTGCAAGTGTATTTGACATGTGACACTGTCATTGTTGATTTGGTAGACATTAAACGTGTCATCATTAATTATTTTTTATATTATGTGGATGCATGAGCATTAGAGAAGAGTGAAATATTTTCACCGTTGTATTATTTAGTTATCTGATATTAATAATATGTAGGCGTGAGAAAGAATGGACCTTCGGTTAGGCCTGCAGGAGTCCCTCTGCTCCATGAGAGAGGGGAGATTTTGATGGTAGCCGATGAGTTGAGGAGAGAAGCTGCTTTGTGGATCTGTTGAGGGTCCAGGCCGGCTGGGGATGTCGTTTTTAAGGAACCCGGTTCTCACAGCGCTTCATCTGAATGGGGGGTGAGTGCCGTGGGCGGTACGTGTTTGGACTTGAGAGCAGGTAGGAACCCCTCCTGTGACAGTAGAAATGTTAGTGATGACATCGGTTAGCTGGGTGGCACATGTTCTTAGAACTCAGGGATGTCATCAGGCCCAGCAGCTTTACTCGTATCCCCCCCCCACCAGTATTCTTGTCACATCTGCTGTGGTTATGGACAGTGGCCGGTCCTCTGGAAGCAGACTTCACAACTGACTGGTGTCTCAGGAAAGGACTCGCACCTCCACCCAGATGACTGGTTGGCAATGATGAGGTTATTGTTGTCTGTGGCTGGCAGCACGTAGTGCTGTGTTTATTCTTAATGTTTTCGATAAGCATCGAGTATGTGAGGGACTATGTCCAAGCACCACACGTCCTTGATGTAGACAGAGTCCACCTCCCCTCACGTCCCCGGAGGCGTGCAGTGTACAGTCCAGTGCAACAGCGTGTTGGTTATGATGGAACTGTAAAGATGTGGCACCACCGAGCCTCATTTTACGTTAGCCAGCAGCAGGCTTGGTAGTGGAGTAACATAAGCTGGGTTTGCATAGCTCCTGCCTCTTCCTGGGTTGATGTTTGGTTTGGGTGGAAGATGTTGTGGCGGTAATTGTCTGCCGATGTCACCGTGGTCAGTCATCTTGCATAACCTCCTCTCTCTTAGTTTCATCCCTTACTCTTGAGCATTCCCATTTACTTCCTGTGCTTTGTCTTCTCTGCAGGCTAACTTGCTCTCGTCCCATCGCAGCCTGGTCCACCGGGTAGAAACGATTGCCCTGGGAGACCAGCCTTGTGACCGAGGAGAGCACGTCACACTCTTCCTCTTTAACGACTGCCTGGAGGTGAGCATACACGCTGTGTGTGTGTGTGTGTGTGTGTGTGTGTGTGACAATCTCACTCAGAACATGTTCACACCTAGTTTATCTGTTGCAACCCTGGTCAGGGCTGTTGGTCACCAAACTTCAGATTAGACTTCTGAACTCTTCACATTTATTAACTCTGTTCTTTAATCTTGACCGGCCTTCAAGGCTAACTGATGAATCTAAATTTGCCATTTTTCCTTTTTAAAGGTCGGGGTCACACCAACATTTACAACAGTGAAACTTCACTGCAAAATCATTCATGTGAAATTACTCAATTATTTCCAACTCATCCACAGTTCACTTTAATTAACCGAGGCTTAACATTAAGTCCATCTTTTTGAGATGGTAAATTACATGAAGCGTCACTTTATTTTTACACTATCTTTAATAAGTATAATAATATATATATATACACACACTTTTCTGTGAGCCTCCTCTGCTGCATCCTGGATTGTTGCATGTGGCGTGAGAGATGTTAAACATTATTGAAAGTCATTTGAGTAACAGAGTAATTTAATTAAAACAACATGAAAGAAATAATAAAGAAGTGGAAGTTATATATGTGACACAAATGTAATCATTTAGTAAATATAGTTCAAATAACTAGCCGCATCACCTGCGTGTTTTCTGTTTTCACCACTTTAAACTCTATAATTCAACCAGTGATGTAACGAGCCATGAATACCTTTCCAGTGTACCTTGTTCGTTCAGCGAGGCGCAGCGTGAACCTCAGCATGCTCTTAAACACATGCTGAGATTCATGCGCACACGCAGCGTTGAATACATGAAGGAGGCCTTATGCAAGGTAGCCACATTGAAACGGTGATCAATCCCTGCGTGTGCAGTCTATCATGGCTGACACAATCGGTTAATTGGCAAAGGGGCGAGCGAGAGAGAGAGAGATGTGCGTCCACAGTCCTGGCTGTATGATGAGTGAAGGTTGTGTTCGAGTGGTTGGCCTCACTACTCCTCTCCGTCTCGCAACATTGATTACTCTTGCGTTCATATAACCACTCTCCCCCTCTTCCCCCACACTGCCATAATAACGATGACCTATGGTGTAGTGTCCTGTTTTATCCTCTCCCCATCTCACTCTCTCCCTCCCTCCCTCCTCCTCTCTCAGCCTCTAATTAATGTGGCATTAATGAGTTGCATCGTTTACCTCTATGAAGGCCTCATTGATTTATTGCCAACTAATCGATAGCGGCTTCACCCACACACTGCAAAGTGCACCCACACACATTCTAAATTGCAACCGCATGCACACACAAGTTGCCT
Organism: Liparis tanakae; assembly: GCA_036178185.1. Classification (NCBI taxonomy): domain Eukaryota; kingdom Metazoa; phylum Chordata; class Actinopteri; order Perciformes; family Liparidae; genus Liparis; species Liparis tanakae. The sequence continues at coordinate 16,058,083 of CM070102.1, read as the reverse complement.
TTCTTCCTATTTTCCTCCAAAGTTGCTGTCTCATTTTGTGTGTGTGTGTGTGTGTGTGTGTGTGTGTGTGTGTGTGTGTGTGTGTGTGTGTGTGTGTGTGTGTGTGTGTGTCTGCAGATCGCGAGGAAGCGGCACAAGGTGATCAATACATTTAAGAGTCCGCTCGGACAGACGAGACCACCGCCTCCGTTCAAACACATCACACTGATGCCGCTGTCCCAGATCCGCAAAGTGCTGGACCTGCAGGACACAGAGGGTAACGCACACACACACACACACTGTGGGTCAGTGGGGAGCAGGGTCGTCCTTCAATCAGGATCGGCGGTTCGATTCCCATTAAACCACAAATTGCTCCCATAGCTGTGTCTAGTGTGTGTGAATTTAAGTTACTGTTCAAGTGCAGGTGGGACCTTAGCTCCTCCCATCAATGTATGTGAATGGGTGAATGATGTCATGTAGTGTTCAAGAGCTCTGGGTGGTGGAAGACTAGAAGTGTGCTTAACAAGTGCAGGACCATTTACACTATTGAGGCCACTGCTTATCACTGCATGTCGTCTCAGGGTGCATCATGTCTCCATCAACCACTAAAATGAGTGTCTTATTATTATAGAAATTATTTGTAATATTATTAATAATAATGCCTACAAATAAGACAAACTAACTTGGCAGAAGCTATTTCACGGTGTCTGTTCATTGAGTTCAAATCTTTTGGCGATATTCCATTGGTCTTTCCATCGTTACAAAACAAGAATCTGTGAGCTATAAACCAACTATTCCGGAGTCACATGAAATTGGGGGAAAACAGACATTTCAAAGTTTTTTTTCTTGTGCAATTCATATTGGAAAAATAAGTTTTGTAAATGTTTTAGTTAAATGCATGAGTCTGCACTTGTGTGTCGACACGAGAAGGCCCAGCTCAGGCCGCGGCGAGGGAATCCACAACGCCCTCGGTCGGCGCCGCTCCAGCTGTCGCGTGCTTCGGGTACCGTTCTCGCTGGGGAGCGGATCCTAGCACCTCGAGCTGATGCTGGAATCTAAATATACCATGTATAACAATAACTAAAGTCAACCACATTTCAATGTTTATAAGGGGATTGGAAACCTGACTATTGCTTTAAGATGGACTTCAAAATGATGAACCCATCCTTTTATTGGTAATACAAAGTGTGTGTAATATGCTGTTTATAATGAAATTAATGACTGCTCACAGGGAATCTAAAAAGCCGTCGCATACACGACCTGTAGTTAATGGAATGCAACTTCAAGTTCACGGTATTTTAGGTGTTCAATACAAACAAATTATTGACATACTCAAATATGATTTGATTATTTGCGCTTTTGATTGCAAGTTGCCACGGCAACTGAATTGGAAGAGGCAAACGTTGTGTTAAATTAAATTCCCATTTTCTGCACACTGATTGGACATGATGGACATGATGACTCCCAATGAGTCACTCACTTGTTCTTTTCCCGATGAAACACACGGCACTCTGTGACCATGAGGTTACAATTATAATCCACTATATCTTTTCATATATCCGAGTAGTTTGCTGCTCTTTTAAGTAATGCTTGCTGCCCTGAATACGGAGGCAGATATGACCCCGTGCACACTGCTTCCTGTTGGCTGTCATTAAAACATTTTGCCACAGTTTTCCTGCATAAGAAGCTCCAGGATCCCATATGAGTACGACAGGCTGACGAGTCGAGGGGGTCCGATAGCAACCGTTTCTTACATATTTTGAAGCTTCCTTTATTTTGTCTACCGCTGTAGCTTCATGTACAAACACAATGTTCTCTAACTAATGCTGTCTTTACACAGGGGGACACTGATGATTGATGTTCATGCAGTTTGGATAAAGCACTGAATTTGTCTTGCATGGTTTTTTTCTTCTTCCCCCATTTCTGTCTGCCTGCTCTAATCTCTCCATCTGTTCTCTCTTCTTTTTCTCCCCGTCCAACACTCTTTCTCCCTCATCATTTTCTGTCACATTCTCTTCATCTCAATGTCATCACTGGACGATTCATGTTGTCACTGTTCATTATTTTCCACCTCTCTCTCCATCACTGTATGTCCTCCTCCCGCTGCCTCCTTTCAGAGTGTGTGAATGCCTTCGCCCTGGTGGTTCGCCCTCCAACTGAACAGGAGAACTTGTTGTTCAGCTTCCAACTGGCCGGGGAGGAAACGGTTAAAAGCGCCTGGCTGCGAACTCTGTGCCGCCAAGTCGCCAACACCATCTGCAAGGCTGATGCGGTGAGAAGCTCCACGCATGCACACGCACACAGAAAGGATAAAGGCTGGAAGCTGCCATCGCTCCGTGATCCTGCACAGCGAGTTCACTGGGAAGAGCTGGCTCCTCTAGAAGCCCTTCCTCACTCGGTCTCGAACTTCAGACCTTTCCAGTGATCCGAAGCAAAACAGATGGGAAGCTTCCCACGGACCTCGCTTCAGTTGGTTTCTCCAGTGAATTATTATTGTTTTGGGTGGTTCAGCCTCTGGACCATAACGGGAAGTGCGGAACCTGAGAAAACAGTAGCATAAGCGTAGAGGGGGCGGCCCGATGTTTGGTTGACATTTAGGTCGTCCCATAGACCACGGTATGAAAAAAAATAACCAATTTTTTTAAATTTCAATAGTTGACTATATGAATTTTAACCGAGTAATGCTAGTAGTTAAATCATTTCCTTTTACAAAAGCTGAGCAAAACTACTTGCCTTGGAATAGTCCGTCTCAAACGTCCGTCTGGGCGTTGTGCTCACAGGAGTTATCCCGATCATTTTAATTGCAGGTAGCCAGCAAGAGATGAGGCGGCTTCTCTGGGGCTGGAGGGTATGAATTCACTAAGAAATGCACCGCTGCGCACACAGCCGTGACGCTACTCGTCAGCTCTTGCGGCGCTCACTCAAAGCGAAATAGTGGAATTCCGTAGTTCATTTAACATGATGCACAGAGGGATACAGGCAAGGCTTAGTTCTACCAGTTATTTCCGTGGGATTGTTCAAGCTTGAGAAAAACATCGCCAAATGTACCGCTAAATGGTTCGGGGGGAGATTGTGGAAAACCAACGTGTCATGGGCCGTTTAAGCGTGATCATTCTAAGTGCACAGGAGGTTGTGTATGTGAGGCTGTCTGCTCCATTTAGCAGAGCCAGCAGCAGGGGGCGATGTTGGCCTCTGCTCTGCCTGCCACTTTGCAGCTGCATTCCTAATGCTGGTTCCACTGGGCCAGCGCTGCGATGTGAATACCAATAAGATGGGGCCAGTGAGGGGGGGGGGGGGGGAATAAAGTGTGTGTGTTTTTAAAGCCTACTACACCCCCCTCTTGCTACCACCAAACACAAAGTGTTTATCGGCATTGATCGCCTGAATCGCACACTTTTGTTCAATTCAGCTTTTTTTCTCATTTTGTACAGCCCAGAATGAAGGTCATGATTCATTCTACTGAGTCTTTGTTCTCGTCAACAGGAAGACCTGATTCAGAGCACAGACCCAGACTCACTACAGGTCAGCACCAAGGACATGGACAGCACCCTGAGCAAGGCCTCCAGGGCCATCAAGAAGACCTCTAAAAAGGTACCGCTTCCCATCGTTGACGCGAGGTAACTTCAGCCGGGCGTTGTTCAGCAGGTTAAATACCGTGAAGTCTGTCGAATGAGTTTTTAACCACAAGTTGGTGCGTACTGCTCTGCTGCCGTCCGTGTGATCGACTCCTCAGCTGACAGAGCTGTCGGCGGCCACACGAGAGAGACGCGTTGGCCTGAAGTCAACCCGGTGTCCTCATCCGGGTACGGCCCTGATTTAGACTGACAGGACTACTTCAATTATTTCCTGCTAAGTTACACAGAAACATGAATGAAATTAGACACAAGACATCGAGTGCAGACTCTCTTCCTTTGATGTGATTCAGCATTTATAAAACAAAGGGCTGGTATTGAAAGCTGCCTGAGATCTTCTTAGCTGCTCTTTCCAGCGCACCCAGACATAGCAGCTGAAGGTTTTGAATATTTAACTGAAGAGAAGCATCAAACTGCCTCAAAGAATCGTTGGAACAAGCAGATAAAAGATATGCAACATTTCATCACCACATGGAAAAAGAGAGAGCAGTGAAGGTGAAGAGATTCCAGAAAGGCGATGCGGGAGACTGTCAGTATTTCTCTTTTCTTTGGTTCTACGAAGTTGCTTTCCTTATTCAGTGTGGTGAGTTTACACATGGCCACAAATGCAGCGTTTAGCAGCTGTTGTCTCTTTAACAAATAGTTTTACATGTATTCATAATGTACGAGATTACTCCTTTCACAGATAAAAGCACATTGTAAAACTACTAATGGTAAAATGTCTGTCCTCAGATACTCGGTGACAATTACTAAGAGCCTAAACATGTGCTGGCCACAGATACTCTAAAGCAGGGGTCACCAACCTGTCTGACACGGAGAGCTACTTCTTCCCATATAACAAATTGCATAAATCACCTTTTTAATAATGAGCCGCCACACGACATTCACGTGGTTTGATGAAACCTGAAGCTTTTATAACTAAAGTCTTTTGATGAAGAACATAGGTTGTGCCGAAGACACGTACAGTAATATGCATCATTTACCTGGAGCTGAACTCGTTGGCTGTCATCCTGACTCTTTGAGAGAGACCTTACTTGCAGAGTGAGAAAGCCAGCCTCCCCAAGGTCCTAGTGCCCTGGGATTATGGCTGACTATTTTTAGAACATGTCCTGCGTGCGACTCATGTGGTCCCTGCGGGCAACCAGGTGCCCGCGGGCAACCGTGTTGGCTACCTCTGATCTAGAGGAAGTAACTGTGTGTGTGTGTGTGTGTGTGTGTGTGTGTGTGTGTGTGTGTGTGTGTGTGTGTGTGTGTGTGTGTGTGTGTGTGTGTGTGTGTGTGTGTGTGTGTGTGTGTGTGTGTGTGTGTGTGTGTGTGTGTGTGTGTGTGTGTGTGTGTGTGTGTGTGTGTTTTAGGTGACCAGGGCCTTTTCCTTCACCAAGACCCCCAAGCGTGTGATCCAGAGGGCGTTCATGGCCAACAGTACTCCTGATGAGAAGAGCCAGAGGTTGAGTTGTGAGAACCGCATCGGCAGCAGCTCCACGCTGGCTGTAAGTCTTGTTCTCTTCATATTCACTTTGGGAGGCGGGCGTGAAGCTCTCTTATCGCCAAGTTATGTTGACTTCATAAATACTATCTTTAATGATGAAATAACATTTCCTGGATTTAAAAAATGCATCTTTTATTTTTATCAGCATAACAAAATTAATACTGGGATGTTTCTCTGTCATGTGTTCCTCGGTCCTTTTTATTTTTCCTCCATATATTCCTGTCTTGATCTATCTTGATTTTAAAAAGGGACTTCTGCTTTGCAGGAATCTTTTGTAAGATGGTTCGTTCAGTAGTAAAACCTAATTTATTTTCCTACACGTTTTGTGTTCTGGCCAGTGTTGAATGAGTCATTTCTCGTTAATCTATTTTCATTAAACAAGTGGGTGTGACAAAGAGGAGGTGAATTCTTAACAAGTTCAAGAAAAATAACATTAATTCCCACATTATTGACACCATTTAGTCACTCATCTTGCTTGCTACCTGGTTCCCAAGGAGACAAGAATATATATATATATATATATATATATATATATATATATATATATATATATATATATATATATATTTATTTATTTATATAAAAACAGAAATGTGCAACGATTCGCATATGCTATATGTGTAGAATGCAAAAAGCATCCTAGGGAGTTGATGTGGCTTCAGGTATTTCCTTGTCAACACCGGCCGAGTGTGCCTTATTATTTTTCACTGTTGGCTCTTCCTTTAATACAAACAGCAGGCGAGTCTCGGTAGCAACTACTGCATCTAAAGAAAAGCTCATGTTGGCTGCTTGGACTATTTAGATTATGAGGACACGGCCATGCCATGTGTGTTGAGGCTGAGGCCTCCTGGGAGACGATCCATGTAGAGGACCACAAGTTTTATTAAGGCTGCTAGGGATCAAAGGTCCGTCCAAGGACCCCACCTTAGTTTTTAAGGAGCAGCAGGTTCAGTGTCTGAAGATGCGTTCACACCAAAAGCGATGCGATTTTCCCCGCACATATACATACATATAATATGTGTTATTCTGTTCTTAACATTATTGTCCGTCTTGTTCTGATACAACAGCGCTGATGCGCAACTCGAGAGCTGATTGGCCCGAGTTGCAAAATTAGCGCCTTAAAGTTGAAATATTTCAACACGGGGCAAAAATTGCGGCGGTAAAAACGTGTCTATACGTTGACTTTTCATGGGATTCGGCGCAAAAAAAACCGCTTCACTTTTGGCGTGCACGCACCTTTACACTTCAACATGCAACTACGGGGCGAGCGGGGATCGAATCGGGTACCGTGGTCTCAGAAAGCAAAGGCCAGTAAGTGTAATTTCATAATGTTATCCGTGGAAAAGAAAAGACGAAAACCTCAACGGAGTTTATTCAGTAACTCAGGCAAAGGCTGCAAACAAACACTGGAAGACACTTTTATAGGGACAGAGAAATTCCATCTAGAAATCTTACACAGAGCGGTTGTTAATATAAAGAGCACGTCATCATTAGGAAGTAAAACACATAGGGTACAGGTTGGATGCAGGCGATATCTTTGTAATGCAATGCTGATCTATTCCATGGTCAAGCATACACATTGGACACATATTAGCTGATATGTGATATTAAAGTGCAAAAATAGAATAGAAACGGGATCAGGGCTCTACTCGAAGCCAATAGAGCAGGTAACATTAGCATCAACTGGGATATAGTAGCATCCAGGAGGCGGTGTGCCAGGCGGTAGATCATGTCATGTGTTGTAACTGTTCATTCTGTCCACGTGACATCGTTTGCGTCTGTCCATCGGGGGAGAGGGGTCCTTCTCCCTTTGTTTCTAGAAATCCCAGGTCAAGCTTCCACACACTAGATGCCATATGCTTCACAATAGATATGCAAAGTCTTTGTACTCCTGTAACCTGAAAAAGTAATGTAGTACAAAACAATTGAGGCTATGATTTAACACTAAGTGTTTGGGCGAGAGCCAACAGACACTTTCTGATTGGACCAAGATACTGAAAAATGGGATCATCAGCTTTCTTTTGAATCTGTTTATTAATTCAACGGTGTACGCGGTTGTGCATTATGTATTTAAAACTACAGTCTGACTAGGTATGCAATTTTAAATTCCCCCTGCAGTCTTTCTTGCTCTCCTTAAACTTAACTCCTAACATTTCTAACTTACTTTATGAAATCTAGAGCCTTACTTAGTATATCACAGGTTGTTTACCTTCTCAGGATGTCCTCTCTCCTCGAGTTCTGTTTCATCGTCTCTATTCATCTGCCTGTATCTTGTTGTTCAGTCGTTGTTTTTTCCATGATCTGTAAATCCCGTCTCCATGTGTGTCTCCCCCTGTCATGTGATCCAGATGTCTCGCTCCACGTCCACGTTCAGTTTGAGTGATGCCGCCAAGAGCAGTGTTGTGGTGCAGCGCTCAAACTCTCTGGACCATCCTCCGCTCAGAGCCAGGGTCCAAGTCTGTTTACGCGCCCCCAGCAGCCCAGCCCCAAACCCTGCCCCCAGCCCCCACCCCCACCCTGAGTTTAACGAAAGCCTCCGCCCCGTCTATTGCCTTAACGCCCAAGAACCCAAGTCCATCCTCCATGCTCCATTATTGTACCCACCAGCACCATCCCATTCAGGCCCCTACGCCTCCCAACGGTCCACCTCAAGTCGTCCCACCTCCACCTTGATTCCGGCGGTCCGAAACTCCATTCAGCTCAAAAACTCCCATCCAAAATGCAGCCAGCCCGTGTCCAGACACCTACCCTCAGTTGGGTTCCAGACAAGGTTGCTGGTTCCTCCACCTGTCAATCTGAAAGGCAGGACCTTGTCTGAGTCATGCAGGGATCCCCAAGCCCCCTTGGACCCACCCAAGGCTGCCCTGACCAGTCCTCGCAGGGAGACTCTGCTCTAAACCTCAGTCCTGGAGTCTGATGTGAGCAAACTCCTCACTGTGGTCTATTTTTAACTCTGGGTGCACAATACCACTTTCAATTTCATATTAATCCTCACGCCTTTTAACATCCAAATACCACAGGTGCATTTCTACTTCAAAATCAACTCCTTAAAACGTGAGACCCTTCGACAAATAAGGATCCGATTAATGACGATCTGCTGCACAGCTAAACTCTGATCTCCAATAATTAGACGGTGATGGGGGTGTACTGCTTCTTTCCACTTGAGTGCAGGTCAGGGATTTTAAGGGTTGATTTTGAATGGTTGTGCTCCTATGAATCACCCAGGTTACTAACGGATGGTGGTGGCGGGGAATGTTCACGAGGTGAATGCCATTACTTGTGGGCTGTATACAGAGGGCTGAAAGGAGCTGACTTAGTGTAGAGCCGGGACATAAAAGAGAGGTGGACGCCTGCTTCCCCTCAGGGGGAGCGGCTCCTCTAAAGGCTCTCTGTGGCATATACAATATGGGGGTTTTAATCATGACCGATTAGTTCAGGGAAATCCATATTCATTATCAAGGGTTGATCTGATTAATAACCATCTACTTAAAAAGTGTTCCTAAGTTAAAGTCTAAAGTCTTTGTTTTAACCTCAGCAGCTTCTTCAGCAAACGACTCGAGGGACGGGTGTTATTTCGAGATGATCAAGAGTCCAAATGAAAATGTTGTGCCTTTTTTAAATAATAATAATAATCAGCTCCCATCAGCCATTTAACCCGTTCCCCGTTCCATGGACCGAGCTCTATCAGTCTGAAAGCTATTCATGCTGGTGACAGTGTGACATGGGGTTCAAGCATGCACATCATGACTGTTATCTATTTGGACATCATCAAACCATTTCACATTGTAATTCTACAAAAGCCTTTTCATTCCAACGAACATAACAGACGGTAAAAGGGTCATTTTGCTAATGTTCTACTGGTTTTCTCAGGTGTTTGTGTCCGGTGAATGGGGACAGCGATGTCTGCCGTGTTCCCCCTCAATGCTGACCCAGTTCACTAAATGGGCCGCAGTGCGTTTGCTCGGTGCGACTCCTCGTGACACATTGAGAGCTTTGTGTCTTTACTCCAGATGAACCACGTGTTTTGTGTGTGTCGTTGTGCTGCTGTGTGCAACATGAAACTAAAACTATACAGCGGTGGCACACGTGTTTGAATGTGATCAGTATAAAACCTGAAGTGTGAGATCGGCCAGCCAGTCATGGCGGATCAGCTGTCGATGGATCCGTGCATCTGTAGTATTTGGTCATAATCCAACATGCCTGACAAATGAATGATCTTTGTCCGAGTCTGGACCAGAAGTTACTGAAACCATTTCAGACAGACGGACACAGCCTCCCGTGAGCTGCGTCATGAGCAGGAAGAATAGTTCTTTTCAATTGACTTGGGGAATACAGTAGACCTGATTGAGGCAAAGACAATTTAAAAAACAAAAACCTGCCTTCTCATGTCCATCACCATTGTGTCCATTCAGCTGGACGTCAAAGTCGGTCCAGACACTCGGGGGCTTTCCGTCCCTCTAGAGTAGAAAACGGGCCCGGTCCACCGGGGTACGTGCAATATTGGCAGAAGATGAAGTCAGCCGTACAAACATTTAATATTACTAATAACAGCACGAGATTTAATAAGGTGTGATGTATGCATTAGTATCGCTAATGGCAATCAGCACTTGACATGATTAGATTGTGAAGTGCAGCTCAAAATCACATTTGAATTTACAAAAAGCAACGGCATGTTCAATATGTATTATGTATAAGAAAGAAAATAAGTCACTCTAATTTCGAACACATGAGGTTGTGGTTGTTAGTCCCAGGCGGAGTGAGACGGGAACAGATGGCGGATCTCTGGAAAACTAAGGCAATATTGTCCATCATTTAAACAAAAAACAATCCCATCAGGTGATGTGGTAGTCCGATATGTTTCGCTTTAAATGTCTGACTGTCCTTCCTAATAAAATCTCTTGCATGACTGTGTAGGCGTGGCCGGTATGTTGGAGAATTGTCCTCCATTGAGTTTTTCCAGTGAATGCCGAGAATAATTATAAAAACACGCATGAAGTTGGGTTCCCTGATGTCGCCCGCCTGGCGGTCAGTCATCCTTCCAAAACAACAGCATCCCGAGCGGCTTTGTAACTTTGTAACGTCGTGATCGGAAAAATTGGTGGAACCATAGACCGTCTTGAGTTCAGTGCCAAAGTTTGTCTTTGAAGGCAGAGAACCGTAGCAACAGCATTCGTCTTCGTACACTCAGTAATTAAAATGAGGCTGCAGCACATTTACAGCCTAATTCTTCACACACTCTAAAAAAGACCCGTATTCAAACCATTTACATGTTTTCCAGATTCCTTTTTTTTTGTTAGTTTTCACATTTCAGAACAAAACTTATATGCTGGATGACTCAAATTTGAACCATTCAATACATTAATATCAAAAGTGTTATGAATATCACAGAAGAATGAATCAAACTCAGCCTGCTGGCAGTGGTTTGGATGTTCAGGATGTGTACCTGTGACGGGAACACTCATTTCATTTCACTAATTTATGTTTTATTCTAAAAGTCTGAGTCCCTCCGCGTGTTCCACGTCGTAGAGATTACAAGGTCCCACACGTGACACGCTGTGGCTTTTACTGGCCCGACTAATGGCAGCTGGTATGGAACGGAGGTAAATGGCTGAGTGGACACTCAACATTCATCCACACGCTCTGGTGCTTCCTCCTTCCAAATGTAACACCATGTCCTGCTAACGGCTTCTCTACGGTTATTTAATCTTTTCAGTTTTTCCTTCCTGTTATTAAAACCTACATGTTCACCAAAGTCATTCCTAAAGCTCTGGAAACACCGTAACACCGCGACAACGAAGTCTGGCGGTACGACGAACATGAGCAGCCGGACGTCAGCGCGGCCACTTCAGGGCCGCTTGAAGCACAAGCTGAGACATCAGCGTGGGATGCGTGTCCACACGAGTCACGTTCAGTTCAAAGTGTAGATTGGCCTTCAAAGGCTTTAGTTGTGTCAGCAGGAAGAGGGACGTAGACCAGACCACCACCTGACCACCTGGAGCGCCGTTTGTCCTGGCTGCTCATGTTTCTGTAGTCGTGATGTCACGGCCAGCTTTCAATCCACCAGGGTGATCCTTTAACGACACAGATGGGTGTTTTCCTCACCTCTCCTGCACACCGCCATGTTTCTGTTCCTCATCGTCCGTCTGCTTTCTATCTGCAGGCACGCCACTCCCCCTCCATGGTCAACCTGCCGTCCATGTTTGAGAGGAAGTACCACACATTCAGTCGTTCCACCACCCACCTCTTCTGAGACGCCGCTGCCCGGGGACCGCCAGCCACCTCGCGTGTTTGCACCTCCTCTGTAGTCGACTGCCGCTCAACAGAAAGACCCGGCTGGACAGGTGTGTGCTGTCCTACGCGTACGCTACCTGTCAACTACTGGCACACAAGCCTTTGTCCATCCTGGAGCTCCTCTTTCACTTTTCAAATCCAGAGGAACGGGCGTTAGGCCCCATTTGGAAAAGAAACCTCACTAAAGAATAGTCCAGCTCCCGTTGGAGTGCTTCACAGCTGAGACCTGGGCGAAGGCGGGTTGAAACAATAAACCAGTTGTTCATCAGCCCCAAGCCCAACATACGATGCAGCTGGAGCTGACGACTCGCATCCAACAAACCGTTTGAAGCGTCTCTTTCAAACATGCGCACTGCTTTAAATGAGACTGAGCTAGCTGGAGGAGCTAGCTGGAGGAGCTAGCTGGAGTGGTGCTAGGGGGCCTCTTGTGTGTGACGTCACCTCTGTGATGTCACACCTGCGCTGTCCGTAAACAATGAAGGATGCTCTGTTTTTTGTCGGGTACTGTTAATGGATTGTCTCGTCACGATTGAATTGTGTCTTTTGTTAATGTCCAGATACACATTTAGTGTTGATGCGTTCAGCTTCCTGGAGGAAGTGAATGAACGTTTCCTTTTCGATGATTAGGTATGCAGGGGGTTGAGCTCTGGTGTTGGTTGCTTTCACTAGAACATCAGTCTCTACTTTGCTCTGAGCGGGACCTTTATGATAACTGACATGTTTTATTGTAGTTTCACCTGACATATTAACTTCACTTCCTATAATTAACCCACCCATTTAAACTTGTGATAGTTTCCAGCTTTTATAAAGCTTCTGTTTTAACATGTGAGAGACTGAGTTGACTAAAAGCCCCTGTGCTCTTGTTCCCTGTCCACGTTTTTAGACCCTTTTACAGAATGCTGCACCACTGTACATATTTATTATTGAAGAATACTTTTTTTCTCTCTTGCTATTTATGGTTTCCACTTTCATGTCTGTTTTTCCTCTAATCCAGTTTCATTGAGCGTCTTTTGTCTCCTGTTGTTTCATCTCTATTAAATGCACTTAAACATGTACCTGACGAGTGAATATTTGACTGCTGTCTGTCTTTGATCACCAGTACATTATACAAACTGTATTCCTATTGGCTAATTGTACCACATCCTTTAAATTAAATCATCCTATTTCTTCTTTATGTTCCAGACTACGGTTTTGTTCAAAGTTTAACCGAACACTCTACAAGGTTAATTTAGTTTTTAGAAAACGTTCATCTTGATCTTGTAAAAGCCTTAATTCAGCCACTATGATCCTTCTTTGCAATCGCAGATATAATCGCTAATTAACGGATGAAGCTTCTTCATTGGGGCTCAAAATGTTTGACTTGCTAAAGTCTTGGCGCTTCCAGTAGATTTGTGGATCTTTGAAGGCCTGTTTGTGATTTGCATAGCACTTTGAAGCGAGCACATCAGCCCTCAGTTGTCTCTACTTCTTGCTCAGTTAATGTAGGATTTGGTTTAGAAGTATCTGGATCCCCCGAGACAAACAGTCGGCAGACTCGGTGGGATCTCTGGAGGATGTAAACCCGGTCCACAAATATTGACGAGTCGGCAGAAGAGGATAACCAGCAGGTAATTAGTTTCAGGTTGTGACGGTGATGGATGAAAGGGTTTAAAGTTCTTGTTTCACTTGTAACAGCGAGACCAGAACATGCACCCTCATATTGCGACCCTCCTATGGATCCCTCATGGCGCCCCCATTGATGGATCCCTCATGGCTCGATCCCCTATGGATCCCTCATGGCTCGATCCCCTATGGATCCTTCATGGCTCGATCCCCTATGGATCCCTCATGGATCGATCCCCTATGGATCCCTCATGGATCAATCCCCTATGGATCCCTCATGGCGCCCCCATTGATGGATCCCTCATTGCTCGATCCCCTATGGATCCATTATGGCTCAATCCCCTATGGATCCCTCATGACGCCCCCATTGATGGATCCCTCATGACGCCCCCATTGATGGATCCCTCATGACTCGATCCCCTATGGATCCCTCATGGATCGATCCCCTATGGATCCCTCATGGATCGATCCCCTATGGATCCTTCATGGATCGATCCCCTATGGATCCCTCATGGATCGATCCTCTATGGATCCTTCATGGATTGATCCCCTATGGATCCCTCGTGGATCGATCCCCTATGGATCCCTCATGGCTCGATCCCCTATGGATCCCTCATGGTGCCCCCATTGATGGATCCCTCCAGGATGACCTACAGACCAGAAGCTCTTTACCAAACTGGACTCTGGATATTAGTGTTGGATCTCATGTTTGAATTTCCCTGTGCTCTAACAGAAAACACAACTTTACATCTAGTCCATATTGTTATTTATAGATACATATATAGCCTAGTTATATTCTTATCTGATTGTTATTATTATGGTTTGTCTCACTTTGTTCCGAGCCAATGACGATGTGATAATGAAGGTGACTCGGTTGACAGTCCTACGTCTCTTTGGCCCAATCCTACGTCTTAAACCGAGCCGACGTCACCTGCTCAAGGTGCGAGTGTGAGAGGCTGTCGGGGCTCGAAATAGTATGAATACAGATGGGACCGCACCGTGTTGCAACATATTCTGTTACCATGACAATGTCAACACATTATATGTAATTGCGGGTGTTCATTTTATATATTGTGTATTCCCAGAATGGTCCGTCTTCAGGCTTTTGTTTCACAAGATGAGAGGTAACTGTCAAATCGTCTATTTCCTTGTTTTTGTCTCAACATCTTCAATTACTAAATGTAAATAAATGGTTGAATAAACCGATCTCTGCTCTCATGTGTTGTAATATACACTCAGAAATTCTCTTTGTTTTTGTGGCTGAACACCTGAAAATGTTGCCGTCCTGTTATTTTGTTTTGTGACTCCGGCTTCATCATGGCAATCCCGGGTTTAACGTCACAATGCTATGAATTGTGGGTAAATCCCACAGGCAAAGTTTTCAGATAAACGGCCTTAAGGGAAGTGTTCATAAAGGCCTCAAAATGTCTGAAGAGAGTCCTCAAACCCCTGAGAGTTGGACAGAGACAAAACTAAACCCTCACAGACTGCTGGAAGCTCCTCATAGTGCAGACTGAGGGCCACACAGACTGCTGTTTACCTCATTAGGATCCTGCAGTGTGATGCAGGAATGGCAGCAAAGACAAAAATGTCTCAATAAATATAGATCAGGCCTGTTGGGGAGTCCCCAGAAAAAAGACTTGCCACAAAGTGTTAAACTACACATGTTAAAGAAAGTCTGCAGTGCTGCGTCGAGTTATTAATGCTAATAAAGCTGAATTAGTATGAAATCAAATATTACAGAATACAAAAGGGTCTTTCTGACATCACTAAAAGCTATAATTGAAAAAGTGCTTTATTTTTGCGCGGCGCGTTGCGCTCCTCCTGCCCAGCCGGCCTCAGCTTAACCATGATCACATTTGCCCCCTCCCCCCCCGAGTCGGCTGACGTCCCTACACTGAGGCACGGAGCGTCTTGAATGGGGAGCCTTTAAATGGAGCCACCTTGGCATGTCAGTCACGGCGGCGGGCCGGGAAGGGAGAGGTGCGCCTTTTTTGTCCTCTTCATATGCAACCTCTTCAAAACATTAAACGATAATCTGTAAATAATAAAGCGTGGAACGTGCCGGGCTGCCAAGTGAGCAACTGGTGGAGTGCCATGCGGGCCCGAGGCGAGGCTGGGGAATAGCCACAATGAAAAGGCACCTCTTCACGGAGGACACTCGCTTTTCATATTTGCCTTTGCCTTCACTTCAAAGTGCCTCAGACTGGCTGTTTAGGGGTGAAACGAAATGGGAAAAGGGCTAAAAGGAGGTGTGTGTGTGTGTGTGTGTGAGAGAGGGGGGGGGGGGGGTGTCCGGGGTCTGCTAGCTCCAAGCTGCCAGCAGGAAGGACACATTCCCAGACCAAGGTGAAGACGGCACTTAATATCCAGAGACTCGTACTAAATACTGTAATTGAGAAAAAAGGTCTTTATGCAAACAAAGCTCTCTGCGTGGACGTGAGATAAATAGAGTTCCTCTAACGGATTACACAGGAGACACGAGTAGAAAGACGGAGCCGTTTGACTTTGAAATCCATCAGTGGGAAGTGAGGGTGTGGAGAGTGGACCGTTCATGTAAAGGACTTCTCTGCTCATGAGAAGTTTTCATATTAAGTGAAAGTTCCTCTTATTTAACCATGACCCAAAACTTTAAGCAAAGTGGGTGGTTTCCCAGACAAGCACTTCTCCTGTAACCTTGAGAGCCGAGGCGTGTCCCCCCGGAGCCGAGGAGGACCGTACTGTCTGTATTATTCAAGCTCTGCTGATTATTTTAAATGTGATTACAGCGTGTCTCAAATGATTCAGATGTTTGTAGAGAAAATGACACAGTCCTTGTGAGCAGGTTTTGTGGTTATGAACGTTCATCGTTCTGGCAGCACTGTAGCAGCCGACTACTGCGGAGCAGCATCTGGATGTCCACCATCTGGATGTCCACCATCTGGATGTCCATCTGGATGTCCATCGGTGGCAAATGTTCCTCAGTTTGTTTGGTGAAAGTGAGTGTTGCACTTTTACAGATGAGGTACTTCTGTGGATGACCTTCCTTTTAACACAGCGGTGCTCAACAATAATTCAATGATGCATAACAAAATGCAGTCGTAGTCCATTTTTAACACAACACACAAAAAACAACTTCCTGTAGTTATTTATTTTAATAAGCATCCTAAGGAATGTAAACAGCTGCAACAATAGATACAATTGTTTTAGCTTCTTCATTCAATTCAACATGAGGTAAACTTTGTCCATCACCTCTGACTATGTTAGAGCTCCAAGCAGCGTGATGTACACACAGTCCAGCTCCTCCACCATGGATCCAGGTCTATGTGAACACATGGGCTCAAAGGTCACCGACCTCTCGCTGCTTTTATCCATCTTATTTTCCTGCCACCGGACATCAGACGGCTGGAGCAGGCTGCGTCGTGGAGTCGCCTCAGGTCCTAGCTGCGTTAGCTTAGCCTCCATCGGTTCCTCCTTCCTCCTTCCTCTCCTCCCGGCGGCAGTGTGGTGGCATTTGGCCCAGCAGGTCTGGCCGGTTGCTCGTTGGTGTGCGCTGATCACCCCAAGGTCCGAGACCATGTGAGGAAAAGTACCATCATCAGTATATCAATACCATATATCAACATGAGAAGTCTTTCTAAAGAAGTCCAGTTATTTGGGAGAACATTTTAACGACCATGACTGTCAGGTGACTAGATAAAATGCTTGATGATGGGCAGCCATGTGAGCCAATCAGAAGCAAGTTGAACTTAGATCCGCCCCTCTCAAGTAACCCAACCATGAATAGAAATTAATCTGTCAATAAATACAACATATTTTAATTAATAATATACATTATTTATATATGGTAAAAATAAAACAATTGAATATTTGATCAACTTGTAAGTAACGTACCATGGAGTAATTAACTAGTATTATCCTCCACTTGTATTAGAGAGAGAGAGAGAGAGTGAGAGATAGAGAGATAGAGAGTGAGATTGATTGTTCAGAACCAGAGCATCGTCTCTGACTAAACACATGACGTCCTTCGAGCCCAGAAGTTCACAAAATGTTTTGTTATTCTCTGAGTCTGCAAAAACAAACTCCACCCTGAGCCGAACAGCCAGGAGCCCCATCAGCATCAAATCAACGTATTCTGAGCCTTCACCCCGTACACGTTTTTTCCTTGTTTTCCAAATTGCTACTTTGCATCAGTGACCTCCACCGGTTCGCCACTCTGCGGCGCCCCGGTGCTACTTTGTTCCTCCGCCGCTGTGTCCCTGGGCTCGGGGCGCCCTTCGGCCAGCCTGTGAGGACAAGCGGTCTGCTTGTGTAAAACATGGTTTTCTCTCTCTAAACCCTAATAAACACCAACATACAAACAGAACAACTCAATCACTCAGTGAACTGTGAAAGAAAAAGATTATGAAAAGTTTGAGAAACATCACCAAACATTCAGCCTCACCACGCTCTTCACCACCTTCCTCCAGAGAGAGAGAGAGAGAGAGAGAGAGAGAGAGAGAGAGAGAGAGAGAGAGAGAGAGAGAGAGAGAGAGAGAGAGAGAGAGAGAGAGAGAGAGAGAGAGAGAGAGACTCCCAGTGGACTATAGCTGACCTTCAGAAGATCAATAGAGAACAGAGCTCTTCTGGATATTGACCAGCACTGATCTGCCATCAGTGTTTCTCTTCTCCCCTTTTGCAACCTTTTATTTCTTAATTAGTCTAATTAGCTCTCCCAACTTGCAGGACTTTTTGACTTTAGAGCTGCCAAAAATGCCGCAAAATTAGATGAAGCTTCAAAGTTTAAAATCATTCAGTCACAAACCAATACATCCAGTGGTGTCCGTCTGAGGGGAAGAAATCAAACGTCTCATGGACCCATCTTCAGCATGTGGCTGTTAGAATATGCCTAGAGAGAAACCTGGGGATCAGTGTCTCGCTTGGACACTTAGACGTGTGGACAGTAGAAGGGTTGTGGGTATAAAGGACGACCCACTGAGCTACCTCTATTCCAGTGTCAATGCTTAATGTAAATATTACAATACATTCTATGAAATTGTGTTGCTAGTATTTGTATAGTTTTATTCATTCAACTTGTGAAAACAAATTGCCTCATCAGTCTACGTTCTGCCTGTTATCATGCGTGTGTTTTTTTTACTCTAAGTGTCAGTTGTGTTGTATGTTAGGACAGTCTTTGGTCATACACTATTAGATATAATGCAGCTATTAGACAAATGTTTTTCGCAATTGTCAAAAATGTGAAGATGATCAACCATAAGCACGTATGTGACTCAGCAAGAGACGCTTAAAAAACCCTGAAAAGATCAACGTCTGTCTAAAATAAAACTCAGATCTGATAACTCAGGGTGATAGAAGTGTGGTCTGGAGACTGGAGGTTGTGGGATCAAACTTTATGTAAATGTCCCTTAAAGCGACACTATGTAACTTTTCCCCTGTAGCGCCCCCTTCAGGTATTTAACGTCTGGTCTCGAGCCATATATGGCTCTTCCGGCTCGTCTGCTCCCAGCTGATCGCGACCCGGCTGCCGCTGAACGCGACTCGCTGCCGCTGATCAGCGGCAGCCCGGTGTTCTCCACAGCAGCATGTCACTCCGTCTCTACGAGTCGCGGAGCGGAGCAAATAAAAAGTCACCTGCGAGCGTGGACTGGCACTATAAGACGTTGCGTAAAGCTGCCAGACAGAAAGTTGAACTACTTCCGCCGGAAGTACCGGGTCGCTCCCCAACATCTTACATTCAGCAGTATTCAGCCCACAGACCCCCGATGGCAGTGGCGGAGGCGCAAATCAACATATTAAAAGTCATTGTAGCGGCACAATTTTTGTTCAAGCTGTTATTTTAAGGTGGAAAAGTTACATAGTGGGGCTTTAACTACAAGAGGAATAGGGTGATGAAACTCTGCACCTCGGTGGAGAAGAGAAGAGAAGAAGTTTGGTTTTCAAAGTCCCTTTATTGTCCCATTACAGAGAGACACCAGATCAGTGTCACATCATTAGCTTAGCCCAGAACATTATTAATCCAGATCCATAATTATATCAACTTTACATAAATGTACAATCAGCTCTGCCTCCTTTCCCACGGAGCATAAAATATCGGGCTTTCAGCAGTTCCTTCAGGACCGGTACCAGCTCCACACTGCCAGCACTCTGGAGTCTGGTTCCTGCGTGTCAGCCAAATGGCCAACTTTTTAAAAGTGCAAACAGTGTTCACAGACGAGGACACTGAACAAACGGATTGACTAGACTTTCACTGTGCAGAATCCCTCCCCACAATCAAGATGCACTTAGCTCAGTTCACTCTGCAGATGAGGACTTTTCATGAGAAGACAAGCGGCGTTTCTCAATTCCAGGTACACCGAGTACAGACTTGTGTTCTTTTGGAGTCTGGACTTGGGAGTCTGGTCTTGGGAGTCCAGACACCGAAGGACCAGAGGACGGTAGGACGGGAGGAGAGTCTTTCTGTGATTGGAAAAGCAGCTTACTTGATGATGTCACCACATCAGCTGTTTATGCTAATTATTCACTGTACATTATTTTTTACAGTTAAAAAAAAATAGGACAACCCTGCTTTTTTCATTATTCTTTAAATATAATTGTTTTATTTTGAATCATGTATATATATATATATATATATATATATATATATATATATATATATATATATATATATATATATATTTATATACACACAATTAAAAATGAAATAACCATACCAAAAGGATATTTGGTAATATTATTGTCATTGTAGACTGTGCTTCTGCTCCCCACTCTCTCTCCTCAGTCCCTACTGCTCATTTCTGGGAACAGACGCACGCACGCACGCACACACACACACACACACACACACATTGGCCTCAGCTGGTGGCTGATTGTTAATCAGCCACCAACTGAGATACTTTGCAGCCGAGCCTAAACACCCCCCCACTGCCACATAGGCCTACCCTCTAGCCGTTTCTTAATTATAAGTACACTGAGTACAGACTTGTGTTCTTTTGGAGTCTGGTCTTGGGAGTCCAGACTCGGAAGGAGGGGAGGACGGTCTTTCTGCAATTGGAATAGCAGTTTTCTTGACGTCACCACATCAGCTGTTCTTGCTCCTGAGTTTACTCCAATTATTCACTGTACATTATTTTTTACAGTCAATCAAAATATGACAACCCTGCTTTTTTCATTAACCTTCAAATATAATTATTTTATTTTGAATTGTTTGTGTTGTATATATATATATATATATATATATATATATATATATATATATATATATATATATATATAAATATAAATAGGTGTATACAGTATATAACAAATATGTGTATTTCTAATAAATACGTGTATATATAATTAATATGTTGTATACATACATATATATTTGTCTATATCCATCCATTATCTATGCCGCTTATCCTCATTAGGGTTGCGGGGGCGCTGGAGCCGATCCCAGCTGACATAGGGCG
The DNA here is from genome assembly GCA_036178185.1 of Liparis tanakae. NCBI lineage: Eukaryota > Metazoa > Chordata > Actinopteri > Perciformes > Liparidae > Liparis > Liparis tanakae. The sequence goes on along the minus strand of CM070102.1, from coordinate 16,037,660 downwards.
AAGGCAGGGGACACCCTGGACAGGTTGCCAGTCCATCTCAGGGCACCAGTCCATCTCATATATATATATATATATATATATATATATATATATATATATATATATATATATTTATTACACATGTAATTGCAAACAATTCGGTCAAAGGAAAAAAGACAGCAATGTTAACATTTAATTAAAATATGATGTTATGAATCTTAACCCTCAGTCAACCTGATTTAACGTTATCTGTGAATAAATAATAAACTCTTTGTGCTCGGTAGATCCTCCAAAACTAATTATATCTCATGTTAAACCGCTATGGAGATATCAGAGCCAGCGGAGCATTTCAAAAAGTCCTGCCAAGATCAGGCTGCTCTCGGCAGCCACACAGCGCGCTGACCGCCCGGCGCTGTGAAGCTCACTGAGCAGCAGAACCTCAAATCTAGGGCGCAGATCTTTATCAGGCTGAATCAAAACTAACCAACCACAGATTTGATTGAATTGGTACTCGGGTTGCGACAGATGACGTTTCACAAGTCCGCGAGAAAACAAGTAGAGAAAAGTACACATAAGTACGCATATTGAGAAACGGCTAAAGACTTCTGCCAGGGCAACATCCGGCCTAGCCTACCCCTCCTCCCTCCACGAGGAAGAGGAAGTCAGCCACAACCATCTGTCTCACTGGCCTATGGATCACCTTAAAATTAAATGGCTGTAAAGCCAGATGCCACCGAGTGATCCGGACATTGGTATCCTTCATGCGGTGGAGCCACTGGAGCGGGGTGTGGTCCGCCCACTCGCCGTGTGATCACAAAGGGCCCTTGGCACTTGGCGAGGAGTTTAGAGGTGGAGGAAGGAAGCAATACAAGTACCTTCTCTCCCGGTGTGAATTGTCTCAGCCTGGCACCTCTGTTGTACAGCCACTGCTGACGCTCCTTGGCCTGGAGCAAACTCTCACGTGACAGCTGACCCAGTGTATGGAGCTTTGGTCGCAGGTCCAGGACGTGTTGGATCTCATTTTTACTGGTGCTTGGTCCTTCCCTACAGTTTTCCTTAATCAGGTCGAGCACCCCCCGCGGAGTCCTGCCGAACAACAGTTCAAAGAGAGAAAATCCCGTGGAGGCCTGGGGAACCTCCCGTACTGCAAACAACAGAGAGTCAAGCCATTTATCCCAATAATAATAATGTATCCTTTATCCCACAATGGGGAAATTCCTCTATGCATTTGACCCATCCTTCGTTATGAAGGAGCAGTGGGCTGCAGTGAGGCTCCCGGGGAGCAACTGATGAAGGAGCAGTGGGCTGCAGTGAGGCTCCCGGGGAGCAACTGGGGGGGTTCAGTGTCTTGCTCAATGACACTTCGGCCTGCAACTAATGAGGAGAGCGGGGATCGAACCTGCGACCTTGTGGTTACGGGACGACCACTCTCCCCACTGAGCTAAACCGCCCCCATCCTGATTCAGTTCATCTTCATTAATACATTTGCGGATCATGGACTTCAAAGATGCCCAGTAGCTCGTAAAGTTCTCTCAGTGTTCTTGACATGAACTGCGGAAGAATTTCCTTCGGGATTCCAACTCAGGAGATGACCTGAAACAGCGCCTGTACGACACTCTTTGCTGAAATACACCTCTTCCGGATATCGTGTTGCGTAATCCACAGGGACTAACACAAAGCGATATCCGCGTGCACTTACTTCGGTGAAATGACCTGATGAGGTCCATAGCGATTCGCTCGAATTGAACCTCCATTAACGCAACACTATGTAACTTTTCCCCTGTAGCGCCCCCTTCAGGTATTTAACGTCTACTTCAGTGTTGTGAATCTCTGGCTCTCGAGCCATATATGGCTCTTCCGGCTAGTGAGTTCACAGCTGATCAGCAGCGTGTCTCGTTCAGACCCGGCCCGGTGTTCTGCACAGCGGCATGTCATTCTGTCTCTATGCATCGCGTAGCGGAGCAAATAAAAACCTGTGAGCGTGGACTGGCACTATATGACGTTGGGTAATCATTGCCAGAAAGCAAGTTGAAGTACTTCCGCCGGTCCAAACCTGAAATACCGGGCCGGTCCCAACATCTTACAGTCAGCAGTTTTCTGGCCACGGACCCCCGATGGCAGTGGCGGTGCAAATCGCCTTATTAAAAGTCATTGTAGCGGCACCATTTTTTTCAAGCTGTTATTTTAAGGTGTAAAAGTTACATAGTGGGGCTTTAATGTCAGAGGACGCAAATGCGCTCTCGGAATGGCCGAGTGGTTTTCACATTTTTGAAATTCATAAAACTATATTCAAATAGCCCTAGTGGTTGCAGAGATACAGCCTTTTTAGTTATCGTATGCAATTTTGGAGCAAAGGCCTCCAAATAGGTGGGGGCTTAGAACAGCAGTCTGTGGTTAAATAACAGTAGTCTGTGGTTACATTTATTTTCAAAAAATGTAAAACTTCAATTCTCTATGAATACCCTGAATACCCTTGTCTCCAAGTTGTTATTTTCATACCATAGAAGATGATTTTCAGCTTGTGTTGATAATTATTTTGGGCTCAACTGATGCTTCTTTACAGGGGTGCATGCAATAACTCGTCAACACACCAACGTCACACTGGGTGGGTGGGTTTGAACAGCAAATTCTCCTTGAACGGTGAAGCATTGTCACAACAACGCTGCAGCTTCAAATCAATTAATGGATTCATTGTGTTAGCAGCTGCCAGGTTCCTCCCAGGACTTATGGGGGGTATTGTCTGTCTGGGCCCTGTAACGAGGCCCAGATGAATGAACATGGATGAGAACTTAATTAGGACACACTCCCATTTTTCTCTGCCTCTTTCAGTCTCGCACAGCACTCTATCAACGGGTTTCTCTTTCTTTTACAGTTTCATCTTTGCTTTGAATTAATCTTCTTGCACAAGTGATGAGTTGGACAGTTACCGGAAATTCCCAGCAAGACAGAGGCGGAGAAGGGGACAAGGAGAGAGACATCAGCAACTGACTGTGGATCAATGTCTCAAATGAAGAAACATGGCAGTATGGCACCAGAGGGTTCCAGCTACTTATGAGCCCTTAAACAGGTGAGAAACACTATCGACGTTTCGCTAAGCTGAGTGTTTACTCTCTACAGAGGACATCAAAGGCAGAGAGAAGCTAAGGTTATTTACATGTTTTACCATAGTAATGATAGGGTGAGGGCATAACTCTCTCCTTTTGCATTTTGGTTTTATTCCGTGACTTTGCATGTGCAAATATAAACTGTTGTTCTTGCATGTTATTCATGATAAGCTCAGTGCTCAGGGGAGATTTAAAAATACAACACTTCCCGTTCCATTCATCAATATCCCCTCTTTCAAGTTGGCTGAAAACAGACCTAAATAAATTACCAACAAAATGGAGGTTCTGTTTTTTCCTCTTTACACAGGCTGTGCTTAAAAGAAGGTTGTGCAGGTTACAATTCCCAATTCTTCAACCAGACTTTTCCTCCAAACCTCGTCACTTGACTTTACTTACATGTTTCCAATTTTGGAGCTGTGGGGTATGACCATTTCATAATGACTGGAGCAGCAAAGACATTTAAACCACTTGATGAACACTTCTTCCTGAGATGGCACGACTAAAATACTAAAGAGGTGGAAGTGAAGTGACTTGACAGATCGTCCATGTTATTATTGTTATTACACCCTCCAGTTCCCCCTCAGGTAAACACTGTTACATCTGTGTGGCAAGTTCATTGGAAGTGTGGATGTGATGTACTGGAGCGGAAGTGTAATTGAACTTGCTACTTACACGTTTGTCGAGAGCAATACATTGGAAGGAAGAGATGCAGAATGCTAAAAGGGATGCTCTCCCCAGAGGAGACCCTGTGAAAACACAGAGGTAACCAGTGTCTATTTACATAAGCTGGCTGTGCCGGGTGAATACAGCACTCAGTGTGCAAGCTATATATGCCAGGTACATACTCTATTCACTGCAGGTTAGAGGCTATAGCTTAATGTGTGATTTTAATGAGGAAAGGAGAAAAGCCTCCTATGGTTATTATGATAATAATATTCTTTATGATTACCCCGAACAAATATTTAAGACAATCACAAGCCAAACATGTTTGGAAAAGGTGGCTTTAAAAAAATAATGGATATCATGTTATACTGACACATGTGCCAGAGTATTTGCACATGGCACAACACCTTTATTGCAGGGAGTAATGGAATGGTGAGCTGTTAGATGAAGACTCGTCAGTAAGGGAACCAACTCGTCTGTTTCCTGCTGCTGTGTGAAACATCAATCAACCATCATTGTTAACTGACATCTTTATTCTAATGTTCGGCTGAGCTATAAAGGAAGACATCAGTTGGTCTTCCTGTTTGTAACAAAGTAGCTGCTCAAGGCGTGTTTGCTGTAGTATTAAACTGCACTTGTTGTTACCATGGTAACCACATGTGTCTCCACATGTTGTGAATGGTTTTATTTCATAAAACAGACGTACTGGTTTATTAGCTAGGTAGACAGCATGTACTTATTTCCATCACAAAGTCCCACATCAGTAATTTGACTGGCCCATTGTGCACACAACACGGCCAAAAACAGTGATGAGGATAATCAAATGCAGCTTCAAGGTCTCACGAGTCACAGTTACACCCTTGACGCCCGTCCAGAATGCATCTCACTGCTTGCAGCGCTTCTCCTGTTCGAAGCACAGAGCTGATGCAAGAGGCTTCAGAGGACGGCACCGTCAACCTGATCAAGTGCACTGACACATCAGACAGGGTTAAAGGAAGACACAAGTCTATTTCCATATGTGTGTGTGTGTGTGTGCGCATTTGAGGCGCTGTGTTGTCAGAAGTGATACGATCTCCGGGTGTGGTGTGTGTTTGCTTTCATGATGAGTCATTTCTTTAGCATTCAGTGCAAATGCTGACACACAGACACCTACACAAAAAACCCTACACACACACACACACACACCCCTACACGCACACACACACCCCTACACACACACACACACACACACACACACACACACAGATCACCTTTCTCTTCCTCTACACACTCATGTATTGTTTTACCTTCCCACCTGAACCTATAAACAAACACACACACAATCCCTACACACACGTACAATTGTTCTGTCTGTCTTCCACACACACACACCCCTACACACACACACACACACACACTCACAGATTCACTCACTCGCATGGTGCTCAGCTTCAGCGGAGAAGTGTGAAAAGGTCAGCGCTCTCAGGAAGCGATGCTGCTGCTGATGAAAGTGGAAAGGCAGCAGATGAATTGACCTGTTATTGGCTCAGTGCTTCAGCTCCAGATGAGCTCTAAACTAATCGGGCATTTACTTCTAATTTCGTTGTTTGCTGTAAATCAAACAACACACTGTTTACTCAGTTTTCTCGATTGCTCCTCAACTGTTCTATTCCACACTGTGAGAGGATCCCTGAATGTGAAAGTGGATGTTTAGACCAATACAACAGACCAGTACGGTGCTGTTATCAAGGCTTAAAGTCTGAAAGACAGCTGGTGGCGGTGATAAGATTACATTTTCTTACAGCTTTATCGATAGAGCGACTGAATGTCAAACCTATCTTCACGTTGGGCAACAGAAAATAGCATAAAGTGATCAAAATAAATATTGTTAATCTTTCATAAAGTCTTTCCTGGAAGCTATTCGGAGTGCTGCACCTGGTTGTACACAGGAACACAAACATAATTATGTAACAAATTAAAAAAGAGAGCTAAATGTAATGTTTATGTGTTATAACATTGTCACATCAGTGACGTATGGCATGGCCCCCTACAGGCATGCGCAGGTTGTGTGTTCATGCAGAGCAGAGCCCGCGAGTACGTCAACAGTTCAGTTGTATAATTGCCTCCTTCATATCAGTAAACTATCTTTAACACCCGGTCTGATTATTAACTCACACAACGAGAATATCACATTGGTGACGAGGATAAAACTGAAGAAGACGACTGGACTAAATAATAAAAACATAAAGGAAAGAAGAAAAGGAATACGTGAAGGACGGTTAACGGTTAACGGTTAACGGTTAACGGTTAACGGTTAACGGTTAACGCGACGACACGTGAGGACAAGTGTCAGCTAGCTAGACGTGCAAGCTAACCTAGCCTAAGGTACTGGAGTGGCTAATAGAAAATCCGGCCCCCCCCACCAAATTCCCGATGCTCACCACAGCCAGCGACAACAGCACTGATCAAATCATCAGAGAGCGTGATAAAGTGGCGAAAGCAAAGATGAAGTCCAACTCCGACTCACACCGCCACGCCAAGCCAAGCACACTGACCCCTGGAGACACAGTGCTTTGCCGACAGCCCAAGCGCAAAAAGCTCACACCTCCATACAACAGTGAGCCATACACCGTGTCAGAGGTCAAGGGCTCCATGGTCACAGCGACTAAAGATGGGCATTCAATAACAAGGAATTATTCTTTCTTCAAAAAGATCAATGCTGAAACCCAAGATGTTCAAACGGATCCAGATGATGACGGTAGTGACACTGTCAATGACAATGTGATGGCAACACCAAGGTATCCATCCAGGATCAACCGTCAGCCGCCATCGCACCTCAAAGACTATAGGTGATTTTGAACCACAGGTTGAATGTGAAAAAAAATAAAGGAACAAAAAATGTTGATGTTTACACTTGTTGATGGTCTCAAGAGTCATGCATCTGACTGTTTTATGTTTTAGATAACAGGTTCAATGACACTTACAATAAGCATATAAAGGTGTTTTCAACTATTAATCCATCTTCAAAAACACTTGTCTTTGTTTGTTAACAGCTCATGACCAGATGTTTCTCCTGTCTGGTGTCTGTGCTGCTCAAGCTGTTGCTGCCAGGATTCTCCTGAGAAGATGAAGACATTCACCAATAAACTGCTTGTGGAAACCACTTATAGTGATCACGTCTGTCGGGGTCAAATTGATCACGGTAAGCAGATGATTATTATAAATTAATTTATCGATTTTCTGTATTAGTATATGTATTACATGAATACAAAGTTTTGAAACGACAGCTTCACTATTGTCTGGCTCACTGCAAATCCTCCTTCCTTTCCCTTCAGCGATGACCCACTTTGAGTGATGCGAGGCTGGCTGTCGTCCGGCTCTGAGCCACTGCAGTGAGGGTGGTGCGTGCAGATGAACAGTGGCCTTTTCCCGGGGCTCCACGCTCGCTTACCTGCCCAGCGGCGTGGACGGAGACAGGCGCCGTTCCCCTGCGCTCGCTGCCTGCACCGCGCTCATGCAGGGCTGGTTGAGGATCGGCAGCATTTCACTCTGGTGGCATCATGTCAGCAGGCACCATGACTCCACTGGAGGAGGACAGCTGCAGGTGATATACAAAATATGAATCCCGAGTGTAACTAATGTCAACGATGCTAAATATTAGGGCTATGTTGTCAGGGTGTTACTACTTTTGTTCTTTTTTGGATGTGTGTTTTATGTATAAATATCTTAAATAATTCAAATGCATACTTAAAAGCTGATGTTCGCTTTCCAGATTAATTTTGAATTGTGATGTGAGACTACTAAGTATTTGTTAGTAATTAGTATTGAGTAGAAATAGAATACTTAGGTATTGTGATACATCACGATACAATATATTGCAAGATATTAAGATACAATACATATTGCAGTTTATTGCAATACTTGCTGTTTCCCGCCTGGATAGTTATAAAGTCACACACATATTGATAAGTTAGCGAACAAATTGCATAAAAAGTACTTCAAACAGTAATTTTACTGCACATTCCATTTCATTCTGCGAGAAGGCAGAGAGAGAAGGAGCTGGGGCTTTGTTTTTATGGAGAAATGGGTCAAGACCTCTGCGAAGGTGGCTGATCAAGACCAGATCTTCACCTAGCTTGGTTATGGCGGATAGGTTCCAGGGCTATATGTCACAGCTGTCCGGGACAAACCGTTTGAAAAACCTTTCCCTCCCCCAGGAATGCAGACCTTGAACTCCTTTGCTCCAAAGCCATCTATCACCCGCCTATTGCATCTGTCTGTTGTATCAACTGTTGTACTGTGTGTACTTCAGTGCTGTAGAAAATACACAAAAGCTATACTTGTGTAAAAGTAAAGATACTTTACTGGGGAAAAAAGTTAACGTGAAAGTCACCTATTAGAATACTACTTGAGTAAAAGTCTTAAATGATCTGTCTTATCTATATTATCTATATATATATATATATATATCAATTCTAAAGCAGCACCTAAAGTAACAACCCACTTCATACGGTTAGAAGAATCTTTTACTCCGACAAAATAAAACAATTCGCCCAAATATGGCCCCGGGTGTTGGTCTTGGTCACCATGCTTCTTGTTAGCAGGCGCTTTCATGTCTTCCAACATTAAATGAGACCTCGTCGATCGCTCGCTAGCATCCTGGGCATCACTGGGAATATAAAAAACGCTGAAATGACCCCTGATTGGCCAAAGCTGCTTGTTAACGCTGCGTTCACGTTCGATGTGAACGCAGCGTTAGAGTCTGTGTTCCACCACAGTCTCTGATGTTTGTCTCATGATTGATTTTTTTTTCGGAGTAACGAGAAACAATATGGTTTCAGGGGAAATCTATCACAGTAAAATAACCAGTTTTCATTGAAAAATGTAGTGAAGTAAAAGTAAAAGTCAACAGAAATATAAATAATACAGTAAAGTACAGATATCCCCAAAAACTACTATGTAGTAGTATTTCTACTTCGTTACTATACACCAGTGGTGTATTAAGTGATCTGATATAACTGTGGTTATGGTTATTCTAAATACAGAACAGGAAGCTGTGCTGTTACACACCATCCTAGATTCAAATGATACCAGCTTAGTAGAAACATGTCACTGCCCGTGAGGAAAAGAACAATCCATATGATGTGAATTACTTGATTAAATATTTATAAACCAATTGATTCATAGAACATAGCTTACTGGACCTCAACTCAACCTGAAGCTGGGTCCAGTGAACAAGGGCACATCACCATGGTAACAATATAATGGACTTGGGTGAGGTGGGGAAGGAATGGTGGACCTGCTGCATGCAGGCTACCTAAAAAGAAGATGAAAAATGAGCAGTAATTCATAGATATCCCTACAAATCCTTTCGTATGTTATCCACAAAAGCATAAACTAAGCAATATGGTGGGGGGTTCTGAATTTGATCTTTTGTTATGATTAACAGATTATGATTTTCAGTGGATATGTTTTCAGATGAATTACATGTTCAGACAGAGGCTTTGATATGTTTAAGTTATATAATACGTTTTTCTTTTTGAGTGTTATCTATAATGATAAACAATTGTCCAGAAATAAAGTACAAGTGCATAGTAAAGAAAAATTCTTCCCCTTGCATTTTTTTATGGTAATTCAGAATGTGTCTCGTTATTCTGCATAAATGTACGAGCATCCTGACGGGGACACAAGCAGCAGGGCTAACACCTGAATGAATGGCTCACACCCTGGTTGGATGGCTGGTGTTGCTTCCTGGCTGCATGCATATATTATACTACTACTATTGAAGATGCATAGCCCAAGTTTAATAATAAAAAAATAAAATCACAACTAATTAGGACTGATTGTGAAGGGAGAGTTTACTTTTAAAGTTTGTTTTTAAAGTCTTATTCCATCAATGCAGCTCATAATAATAGTCTTAAAACTAGACCCTGTGTTTTTCTTCTTTTTATGCAAAATAGAATCCACACACTCTTAATTAGCTTCCTTTCCAGATAGTCAGGCCTTACTGTTTCTCATTGTTTATGTAAAAATCGGGAAATTATCACTCTAGTATACATAGCAATTTCTACACATATTTATAGCCTTAATTTACATTTTCAGAAATGAGTTGAAGTTTACAGCTTCTAGTCATTATCAGTTAGTCCAGGGTTCGGGAACCTATGACTCGCGAGCCATATATGGCTCTTCCGGTGACGGCATATGATTCCCAAACAATTTTTAGTTGAAAAAAATCTCCGCCCGCCCCCCTGTAATTTTCTCTATCGCGCCAGATTACAGCAGAAGTAATTCACGGTCCTTTTCTTAAAGACGTCTTTGATCTTTTATTAAACTAAACATATGTTGTTGATCATATCTAACCAGCAGCATGTCATTAAGTCTCTACGTGTCGCATTAACACTTCTCGGCTCTCCGTTTTGCGCGAGGCAGAGGCGCTCTTTTTCTTTGCGTAGCAGAGAAAAAGTTTTTTCCAAAAAGGAGTGAAAGTTTATTTTGCACCCTTATTGGTATTTGGGTCCTCTCTCTCTCTCTGGGAACAACAGTCGTGAAACCCTTGAGATTATCGATGCATGCCATAAACATGCTATATACTGTACATTGATGTCTTAATATGATTTTTTAACCTCAGAATTTCCACTTTGCACAACCAAAAATGTACTCCTGCAGTGTGTACAGATTACAATATTTTCATTGGCAGGTACTTTACAACATGATATAGGAATGATAATGCCTTCTGTGTATATATGTACTGAATATTCTGTTGCAGGTCTTAACTAATTGTGATACAAAACAACCATTAAATATCAGCTTCCAGAAAAGAAAGAAAACTCTATTCTCCTGAAAGAATGTTTTGTTTTATGCTCATGAACCCTTCAATTAACTTTATCAAGAGGAGCGTAATATGAACATACCTCTCTATACCATTCCAGATTCCGTCTGTCCTCCACAGCTGTAGCAGCTCGGCTCTCTTCTTCCTCGTGTTTACAGGGTAAATAGGTAGAGTATTAATAATGATGTTTTCCACTCATTTACTAATTGTGCCTCATCAAACGGCATCCGAGCAGCGTGTGTGTGAGGGAGGGAGAGAGAGGGAGATGAAACATAAGGATGCTAATGTCTTATTGATGATGTAATCCTGAAGGGGCCTCTTGAAAATGTAACGCCTCACCATCGGGGATGGACAAAGGAAGACAGGTTTCATCAGAATCAGCTTTATTACGCATTCAAGGAAAAAACAAGAATAACAAAGTAGAGTAGGGTTAAGCAAAAACACTTAGCTACTATGCACAAATATCAATATAAAAATAAAAACATGACAACACTCACAATGAAATTAAAGTAAAAGTGCATGTTTAACCTTGAATATTTAATAGTTACTTAGATGTTGTTAAGAGTCTGGACAAGAGGACGGAGGAGCTGGGACCACTTCTCCTGGTTGGTAATGTTATATAATCGTTTGGTGCACAGACTCACGACTCGGATGGCTTTATGGTATTGAGCGAGACGCTCTCCTGCCTATTTGCTTCCATCAGGCACACAGCAGCATTTGTTTTGCAAAATGGAGGTGGATGCCTTTGTTTTCTCAGACAGGACCTGTAGTCTGTTTGTTTATCTCCATCACACAGAGAATGTGCTCATGAGAAGTTGGTGCCAGACAGATTGCATATGACAACTATAGCCCAGAGGGATTCAAACTGGTACAGCAATATGGACATGGTAAGTAATTATATTATACTGTAAGTAACTATAGTTGAGTACTCAAACAGAAGCTTTTGAATAGTTGTCTACTGTAGAGACCACTAAGTGTGAACGGGTTAAATTCAATTCAGATTATTTTGTTTAGCCCAAAATCACAAATTTGCATCAGAGGTGTGGAAATATACTCCAGGACCTCACATCTTATCAGAAAAATCTCCTCCCTCTATACCAGGGGTGCTCAATACGTCAATCGCGATCGACCGGTCGATCGCGGCGACCTGCCAGTCGATCGCGGCGTAGTATTGGTAGATCGCATCACAGAAAAATAAATGTGCCCGCCCCCAAGTAACTTCCTCTATAGCGCCAGATTACAGCAGAAGCGTGTCATTTTTGTCACTCCGTGTCGCGTTAACAGTCCTCCGCTCGCGATCTCGCGCGCAGCAAAGCTTCGCTGGCTTATGCAGCGCATCGTCGGCGGAGTAGAGAAAAAGTCCCCCTCCCCGCGTCGGTCGATCGCCTTGACTTGGTCACATTATAAGTAGCTCGCATGCTGAAAAAGTGTGACCACCCCTGCTCTAGCGTTATAGTTATACATAATCAGAAAACACATCTTAAACGAAATACTCATATGTTTTAACAGCAGTTAAAATGACAGAAAGTTAATAATTCACAACTTACTACAAACTTATTTAAAACATATTTGTACTCTATATATGAGTATGATAATCCATTGATATTCTTTTTTGATGACAATTGATTTACATTGTTAATTATTGAATTAATAATAATAATAATAATAATAATAATAATGATAATAACAATAATAATGATACATTACATTTATACAACCCCCTTCCAAACAAATCTTAAATACCGACAGAATAGATCTAATAACAAAACAATACGATCTTGTCTTGCGTTTCCTCGAAGTCGCAGCATACTCGGTCTCCTCCTCTGTGGCTCTGTGGTTATTTTACACCAGTCTGATGCTGGTTGAACAAAATTGAGCCAGCGAATCTGCTGCGTAATTGTGGCGGGACATTGCGCCACATCACTCCAATTAGAGACTGCAGATGAGTGAGCTGCTGCCTCCAGAAGGCGGTAAAGACAGTCACCAGCATGAAGGAAGGGCGATCGCCCAGCAGAGAAACCGATCGTTCATACGTTTCAGCGTTGAAGAGAACATAACCAGCGCCTTCTAGCAATTATAGTGGAAACAGACCAAACTCCCAACATGACATCTCACGTCCCCACAATTGTTCCCACATAGACGTATAGACATTAATCCCTGGGTTTCCCGCAGCATCATTATGGTGCATTCAAGTGTTTAGGGAGCAACCTACAACATCATTCTGAGAAATGCAATCTTTCTTCTTAAGTGTCTGTCCGCAGAGGTTAATCTCAACGATATGAAGCTATCCAGTTTCTGTGTGAGTGTTTCACAGTGCTTCACAGGAGAACACATAAAATAAAATGAACCAAAAAAGATGAAAAACACAGGATAACACATAGGAATACGACGGCTCCACAACCGCTTGGATTTTGTTGTACAACAACGACAATAAAAATCTCTAACTTTCTGGGAGAGGATGTGGACATGGTGGAGTAGTACACGTTCCTGGGTTTTTCCATCAACGCTGTGTACAAAAAGGGGAGGAGTCAACTCTCTTTCTTGAGGAAACCTGGATCCTTCCACATGTAAAGCAAGATGTTGGAGATGTTCAAGTGCTCTGTACTTCTCCGTACTCTGCTGGGGGAGCAGCATTGGAGCCGGAGACACCAACTGTCACAAGGACAGATACAGGAGAACATTCAGGAGAATACTCAAAGTCAAGTCAAAGTAGCTTTATTGTCAATTACTTTGCATGTTAAGACTTACAAGGAATCGAAAAAACTTTTCCCACTCTCCCACGGTGAAACATAAACATATCCCACGTGAAGCACATGCACAACAACAGACAAGACATATAGATATAGATATACATATAGTTATAAACATACAGATACATGTACAGCAGCATAAGTTTACTCCTGCCCACTGCAAACATACTTTATAATAAATCACCTCTGGCCAACATGAATAAACCTTTCACAGCTTTACTATACACTTTGTATTTAAAACATTTCTCATAGTCATTTCCTTTATTATTTAAATTCTTAAAGGTAATATGCATATGAACTATTTAATTTAATTGGATTGCATATATTGTAAACATGCTTGCTGCTGTAACAAATAAATGTCGCCCGGGGGATGAATAAAGTATATATAATCTAATCTATACAAAAGGTACAGACACAAGACACACATTAAAATGTAAAATACTACATGGTACATTAAAAGGCCCACTATGTAACTTTTCCACCTTAAAATAACAGCTTGAAAAAAATTGTGCCGCTACAATGGCTTTTAATATGTTGATTTGCTCCTCCGCCACTGCCATCGGGGTCTGTGGCCAGAATACTGCTGAATGTAAGATGTTGGGACCGGCCCGGTACTTCCGGTTGAGGAACAGGAAGTACCTCAACTTGCTTTCTGGCAGTGATTACGCAACGTCATATAGTGCCAGTACACGCTCACAGGTGACTTTTTATTTGCTCCGCTACGCGACGCGTACAGACAGAATGACATGCCGCGGCTGAACGGCTCGCTGCGGCTGCCGAGACACGCATCGATCAGCTGTTCGATCAGCTGGGAGCTCACAAGCCGGAAGAGCCATATATGGCTCGAGAGCCTGGAGTTCACGACACTGAAGTAAACGTTAAATACCCGAAGGGGGCGCTACAGGGGAAAAGTTACATAGTGTCGCTTTAACGCCTGAAAGAACAGATTGGTTTTCCGCTGCTTTTTAAATCCACACATCCAGAACATTATGATTAGTGGTGGAATTGGCTGAGATACAAGGTCACCACTTATAGGCCAAATTGGTCAAGGCCGGTTTTGAGCCCATTTCTCCCCGTTAAGAAGAACGCTGGAAGACCATGGTTTTGCGATCACATTAAAAAAACACTATGGTGGAATGTTTGGCTAAGCAGTGTGTTTGATCCTGTATTGAGACATAGATCTTGAAATATTTTAAGTTTAGAAAAAAACCTGTCCTGATGAGTAATCTGCAACATTTCCCACAATAGGTTATGGGATATATTAAGACATATTTTCCCCAGTACAAACTGTCTGGTTGACACATTAATATTGTCTAATTGTGAAGCTATGCAGTTGTTGTCGATGGTTGCCAGTTGATGCTGCTGTTGTCAACATCCACAACTGGATGAGGATGTGATCTTTGTGCAAACAGGAAGCGTCTGTAATGACAGCAGCGGCATGTTTGTGTAAATTAAAAGTGATTACTGAGAGAGGGGGGTGGAGGGTGGGTGGGTGGGTTGGGGGGGAGAGCACCAAGCCTCTACCTGGGCCATGAATACTTGATTCCCTCTATTGTTCAGGAAGAAAATATTCATGAAATCAGGAGTTTCTCTTCAACTGCTTCCTCCCCTTGCTCTGATACTCTCTCACCCCTCCTCCCCTGTTCCCTCAGTTCCTTTGAGTCTCTCTCTCTCTCTCTCTCTCTCTCTTTACATCTTGGCCTAGCACCAATCTCCTCTTCAGTAATTGCCTCATCCGAAAACTTTCTGGAGAGGACTGGAGGAGCTTTGTGCGCTCTTTTGTGTACTGACGACACTGATTGTTCGCAAATGAGCTGGCAGCATATTAATTCAGCAGGAGGTGATAAGAACGTGCTGTCAGGGGCCAGAGAACAGGAAGTAATGGGGGAGAGAGGGAATGACATCTTCAGGGAGGGAAGATGTGGAGGGAAAGTAAAAATGAATTTGTTGGAAGGGGAAGAGGGGAGGGTCTGAGCCAAAAAAG
Organism: Liparis tanakae; assembly: GCA_036178185.1. Taxonomy (NCBI): domain Eukaryota; kingdom Metazoa; phylum Chordata; class Actinopteri; order Perciformes; family Liparidae; genus Liparis; species Liparis tanakae. Next base: position 16,022,372 of record CM070102.1, on the reverse strand, counting down.
TGCTTACTTTCAAAAAGACATAAAATCATCAAGGCATATTCTCCCGGCAGCACCAATTAAACTCCTCCCAAGAAACCATGCTAGTCAGGGAAATGTCAGTTAGCATTCTCAGCCCCTGATTTTGCTTAATGCCATCATGCTGATTTGGAGGAGACGACTGGAAAGGCGACTTGATACCTTTGAAGTTGTTTTTCTTGAAAGAAGATATTTCATACATTTGGGAAGCAGTGATTATTTTTCGCCCATAACAGAGATAGTTTTATACACCACACTTCAATTTGATGTATAAAACTATCTCTACAAAAAGAATCAGCCATTCTTCATGAGAGAGCAATAATATACAATTACATTACATTACAGAAATAAGTAGTAGGAGCCTGCAAAACATGTCATTTCTCATTTGGACCTTTTTGACAACACTTAAGTCAATTTCAGCCATTCACCATGTTACATGAAAGTCGTTGATTAGTGTTGTGACGCCAATGACTGTATCTTTTAATTGATTATTTTATCTCAAAAGTTGTCTTATCGTATCTTGTAAATCACATAACTATGTATGCATGTCTCTATATTCAATTACATTTATTTTGTACAGCCCAAAATCACAAATTATAAATGTTGTCAGATGGCTTTACAATCTGTATATGTGCCCTGCGATAAACCCGCTTATCATAAATAGCAGGCACGTGCACAGACAGAGCCCTAGTCGTGTTCAAGCACCAGCCCCTTTTGCCCTGGATTAGAAAAGTGCCCTTTTTGCTGGAGACACTTTTTTCATTCATTAGCATTTAAGAATAAAAGCTACTCTGTCATCAAGTCCCCACAAATGTGTTTTAATATCCGACTGGGCATTTATTTGAAAATTTCGCCCCGACATGCTCCGCGACGATGTAAGCTAGTGGTCTGATGCTGCCCAGAGGAAACGCAGGCCTAGGATGTATTGCATCATCAGTGTATGCTTATGCTTCATCTCGGTAAGAATTTTTTTTGGCATTAGGTGCCCTTTTTTGGGGTTTGAGCACCTGCCCCCCAAAATGTCTGTGCACGTGCCTGATAAAAGGCATTTAATAGAAAAAATCTTTATATTTCAAAACGGAAAATAAAATAGAACGGCAATGTTACCTGCCAACCATTTTAGTCCACCACTCTGAAATGAACAAATACCTCTTGAATAGATTGCCATTTTTTGTATACATACATTCACAATTCTCAGAGGATGACTCCCATTGATTGTCTGACTCTTCCTTTTGTGCCACCATGATGTGTGGTTCAGAGTTGCATATCTTGACTATTGCATGGATCAACATGTTTTCCTACTGTATAAATGTACATGAAGTTTGGTACATATATTTATGTTCCCACAGGGCAGTTCCAAGTGTAATCTTAATGAACAAATTATATATATGAATGCAATGAGAAAAGATTGAGGTATTTCTCCTGTTCTGGCTTTTATTTGTAGTGCGAGTAGATTTGCTTTGGTTGCTTGCGCGTAAAAAGTTTGTGTGAAGAGCAATAGAGACACATTCAGCCCATTTTAGCCAACACATTGACTTAAAGAAAATCTCTGAACGCATTGCCCATTAGTCATCTGCTGATGATTAAGGTTGTTTTTTAATAACATTTATAAACTTACTATTCGTGAAAATCATCCGGTTGTGGACTTCGTCTCTTGATTTCAACTGCATTCTCGCATTTCAAGTTGCAAATTGTACAGTAAACATTAGCCGGCACACATCAGAGGCAGTCGGGGTCTGTATATATGCTGGCTAAACCTGAACCCCAGACATATTTGTCACTGTTTCAAGAGGTTTAACTCCTCCTCAACTTCCAATATTGGTCCGAATGTGGCACCCACTTACTTCCACTTACGTCAGATCCGTCTATAAGTTATGATTGTGTTGTCTTGTCATGCTGTTTTTGCACTAATGGACATTATAAAGTAGACAGCAGATTTCCCTTTATTATAAATTATGAAATTAGTGGCTTTACTGTGAGAAGTAGGAGTGAGCATCTGTCATGCTCATGATAGTCATAATGATTTTAACACAAAAATTCATCACTGATGCAGCCTGAGAGACAACTGAGAACACTCACAGCTGTTCGCCAGCTGTGACACTACTCCCTCTCATGCACCAGGCACACAATATTTCATAAGCAAGGCTTGTATAATCCTGACATGCCATCCTGGAAATGTAAGTGATGGACACTAATCTATTACTTAAACAGATACAGATAGATTAATTTAGGCAAACCATGCAATTTTTTTGTGGAATTATCTAATCACAATAGTGACAATAACCTTTTATTTTGAGAGACCATTTAACTCAAATGAAGACAAATTTATTCAGCAAACCTGTCTTAGGTATAACCTTGGAACGCCTGTGCAAGACTAAAAACAACTGCAATTTATTTTTGCAAATAAATACAAACTTCTCCCTTCACTGTAGGAATATATAAAAAAGATTGTATGCATACACATAAAGTTAAAAGTTCAGAATAGTTCAATATCTTTCGGCCTCATGTCATCACTAGTATTATAGCTTTCATTACTCAATCCATCAACACTGATTATTTAGATACCAACTTTCTGAAAACTGTGATCCTGGACCCACAATGGATATATAATACAGTGCTGTTATTTTCTTTGTCTGAATAAGCACTCCAAATAGGCTACTAGTTTAATAAAAAATTAGAGTAGCTATGATTTCAGGCCAGGCATTATGGCAAGAGGTAGTTTTGACTCAGGTCACAAAAGTACTATAAAAGTTAGGTACATGAAGAAAGAATATTGAGTGAGTTCAGGTAACCTGAAGCATAATGAACAGCTCATGAGGCTATAATCTTTGTTTCCAATGAGAACAATTGTTGGAGTGACTGAAAAAGGAGAAGGTTGCTTTTTATATACTTCTGCATTGAATCTAAGGCCGTTGATGCCTAGCCTTCCTCGTAGACATGTAGCCTTCCCTGTAGATAGTTTTCCCTTTCGATGTGTACCCTTCTTTGTAGATGGCTAGCCTTCCCCATTGATGGCTAACAGTATCCATTTGGAATAGGTTGAACAACTGTTGGACTTTTTCAAACTAAAACATAGTAATGAATATTGCACAGATATTGTTATTCCATAAAACTATATCTGTCATGAGCAGATACTTCAACACAGGTTAATTAAGTAGTTTCTTCATATCTTTGCAGTACAAGATTGAATCCTTCACTCAAGCAGGTTACACACAAAAAATAAACAGTAGGACAAACAAAAACTAAACAGTACAAAACCACTCTGGGGAATGAAACAAACAGAGTTTAAATACACAGGGAAGGGGCAGGTGATTGGACACTGGGGAACGAGACAGGGGTGGACACAATGAGGGGCGGGGCTAGCAATCACACAGGTGGAAACAATTAGGACCAGGGCAGACACTCACAAGGACAGCAAATGCAGGGAAACAGATGGCACGAGACAGAGACTTTAAAATAAGACAAAGCAAGACACAACAACTCTGGATCATGACACTTATACAATAATGCACAAACTGCAATGCAAACCTCATACCTGGTTGGTCCTTACTGTTTTGGGGGGTTCTCTCTTTAGAAAAAACAGCACCATCAACCACTCCATCCTCCTCTCCTATTGTGAGGCCTTCCTTTCACATTACTGGCACATTCCTCTCCTTATTCAAGTTATGCCTCTTTTACCACTGTCCGTTATCATAATAAATCCAAGTCTGACACAGTCTCTCACGGTGTCCCCTAAGGTTCAGTACTTGGCCCCCTCCTCTTCATTCTCTAGTTGCTTTCCATTGGCAACTTGATTACTCAATCAGGGCCTTCATTTCCACTGCTAAAAATACAACACACAGCTTTAGATCTCCACCAAATCATCACACCCACTACCTACTTCACCATCAGAAACTGCCTCACACATATAAAGACAAAGATGCAAGCCAACTTCCTCATACTCAACAGCGACAAATCTGAAATTCTCACCATTGGCCCCTAATCATTCAACAAATCCCACCACAACTTCTCCCTCTCCTTAGATGGCACCTCTGTTCCTGTCCTGCTTCCACACATCTGTAACATTGGTGTCATCTTTGATCCAACCCTCTACTTTGAACGCCACATCAAGCACGTCACAGTAAAGGCCTTCTTCCATCAATCGCCTGTTTATGGCCCTCCCTCGCCTCTTCAGCCACATAAACACTCAGCCACGCCTTCATCCCAGTGTCTTTGTGACTTCACGTCTCATAGGGTCCATTGGACCTGGCTGTGTCTGAAGCTGGTTCTGGGTCCTGACCCTTTGCCACTGCTTCCTGCATCCAGCATCTGGCCGAGACCTAGCCTCCTTCCCAATGGTCCTGCCTCCTTCTCTGTGCCTCATGCCTGCAGGTGGTCTGGCCTCCTGCTTTTGTGGTCCTGCTGCCTGCCATGGCCCTGCTGATGCGCCCCACCCCCTCCTCTCTTCCTCCTTCTGTTTCATGGATTGTGGAGGTCTGGATTGTGGTCTATGACTACTTCAAATTATTAATATGTTGTTGTTGTATTCATTAAATGTGTGACAACTCTGTAACACTGTTCATCTATACACATTACATCTATTACTTCTGTCTATCTGGGGAGAGGGATTCTTCCTCTGTTGCTCTCCTTAAGATATATTCTCTTCTTTCCCTGTGAAAGTTTTTTTTCTATTTTTTGGGGGAGTTTTTCCTGATCCGATGTGAGATCCTGGTACAAGATGTCGTATGTGTACAGATTGTAAAGCCCTCTGAGGCAAATTAGTAATTTGTGATAATGGGCTATACAAAATAAACTGAATTGAATTTAAAGTGTGTTCTGTGTCCTGCTTACCGCAGGAGGATTTCCACTGGCGGAATGAGTTTGTCTTATTAATTATTTGCCTTTGTATGTTTTGAAATTCTGATAATTACAAAATCACGTGAAATAAGAAGCAATGTCATTAGCCAGCGCGTAAATGTTTGCGCCCCAAGATTCACGTTTCATCCGCCAATGAGACGCTGTCCTTGTGGAAACGATTGTGAAATGTTTGCTCTTTGCCGCACACACACGATGGACCGGCGCCTGTGAAAGGGGGATGGGCTTCTCTCAGTGACATCAGTGGCGATATATTATTTTTGGTCACATTTAACTTAAGTGGTTGTTGACGGGCTGACGGTCTCCCACACACATTTAGCGAGTCAACACGGTATATTTATTATTTAAACGATTTGGTATATAATGTTTTTTGACATATATATATATATATATTTTTTTTTTTTTTTCCATCTCAAAATCTTAAGAGGGGCGGCTCCCTAGCGCCCTCTATGGACGCACCGCCACTGTACTATGAATGGAAACTCCACATACAAGCAGGATTTAAACAAACTTATTTTAATTTCTGCTCTTCAAACATCTTACTTTGCGCATATTTAGATAAGAGACTTTTTTTTTGGTGGTGTACCCACGAACACTTTTAATAAATTCAGTGTTACTAGCCTGACGATGTCATCCTCATAATTCTAGTCAGAATGTGAGTCTGATACTGCTCCGTTGGGCTGTGATTATGGGGCGTGTTTCAACCGAACCAGGAAAGAAAATGCCTCTTCGCTCAATTGGATAGAGCTACAACCAATCAGAGCAACGTAGTATGTGACGTATTTTAAGCGACGCATAGTTGTTGAACTCAACTGCACGCACGCTCTGTTCTCTGTTACTCTTTCAAAATGAATACGGTGTTGAGGTCTTCTAAAACAGACTCAATGGCAGAATCTACACATCTTAGCTCTCTAGCGGCAGCCATGTTTTTTGTAAACAAATTCAAACCAAGCGCCTTTTTATGACCTGGTTGGTTACGTTACTGTTGATCATCTGTCCATCGTATAAAGCCCGCCTTGACAATTTGATTGGTCTGGCAATATTTGGCCGCAGATAATTTCTCCCCAATGGAGCAATGCCAGACCGAACTTCCCGACTTCAAATGTTGAAGGCGGGGCTAAGTTCGGTCTGGTATCCAGGCTATGTTACAACCACAATATTCATAGAATCCTGCTTGCGCCCACGGTTTCCCAATAGTTAGCGCTATGACTTAATATTGGCATGATTCTCTTCATCATCATGTCAACTTTGGGACAGTTTTGACGAAGTACTGTTGAGTCATAACAGCTTGACATATGATCACAGACCATTTAAAATAGCCGCCTTCATGGCATTCCATGAAACCTCATGCTTTTTACAACTTTGAATATCAAAGATCTTTAGATTCTACTGACCACATATGAAGTTAATCTGATGAAATCCAGATGATTCGTTTTTCTTGGTACAGCCCCTAAAGAATAATGCAGACGGTGCTGTCAGGCATTCTGTAATGCTTTGAAATATTTGTTTACCTCTGGATCAACTTCTTTCCTTTTATGTTGCCACTGCTGAGTCAACACACACACACACACACACACACACATATGCATGATTTGCTCTTCCTCCTCTTTTGAGTCTTTTGTTCAGGAATGTAAACTATTTAAATCTGTATGTGGCACCAACTAACCTTTATACACTGTCTTTCCTTCCATTCATCCACCCACAGTTTGCAGGCTTATTTAAAGCAACCTATTTTAATTTGACCTCAAAACCTTTTCTTTAAATATTATGACGTTATTCTGGAATCTTTTAAACAGTGCTCCTCATGCCTCATCGTAGTTGACGTACTGGAATCCTGCATTTTGGTCAATCTTATTCTCATGTGGCTGCATATGTGCAGCTTTTATTTTATTTACTCCAGTCAAAATGAAAGTTCTCTGCTACTTTATATTTGGGGGACACACATGCTGCTCAACATGTTAATGTCTCTGAGGTAATTGTAATATAGAGTTTGTGTTCATGTTATATGTATATTCTATAAATATTCCCTAATGGCACTCACTCATTTCTTTATCCTCTCATTGACACTCAGCTCTTCCTTCCTCATTTTCTTGTCATCTACCCCTCGAAATGGCAATATACAATTTCTGCTCACAAAACCAAATTACATTGTTTTTCAAAAAGTCAAAAGTGCCCTTTCTCCGCATGACTCTGATTGATAGGCGGAATTGTTCCCTCTTCCCCCTCAAATGTCTTCTATTCAACCAACAAAGTTAATGTTTTAATTTTGGACGTCACTGATTCAAGGTTTAGATGAGGCCAATTTTCCTGTCAACGTTGGCCTTTCAAAGTGAGCCAGCTTTCAAGGTAATTAGCACAGACAATCACAGGCTAATGCAAGAAAAAATGAAACAAGCATCGGGCATATCCATCTGGAAGAAGACAGGAAATAGATCTATATTTGCTTGCTCTTTAGTTGGGTAACGTATGTTAACCAATGTGGCTGTTGGAGTGTCGTGAACATCTGCTGGTGGGGAGAAGTATATGTATAATAGACAAGCATTTAGTTAAAAGTTAGAACTAGCGCTATCAGAATCATCAAGGTTTATTTATTCGCATTCTACAACACAGGGTTTTACAACGGTTGTAGTCCCAAACCAAACAGAACGGAAAAACATAATTCTATGTGATACGTTAAGGAGTCTAACAGCCTGAGCCTTGTAGTAGCTCTGTAGTCTGGCGGTCTTCTTTCTGACGTCCTACTGGCAAAAGATACTATGTTCATAGTGCCAGAAAACAGATTTTTTTTTGCCAGAGAAAAGCCCGAAAATGCAATAGAAACTGTGAAATAAAAAATGCTGAATGGGCCTGGATCAGGGCTGTTAGTTTGAATGGATGGATTAGATCTATGACTAAACTGAGAACAGCTTTCATTCCCCATAACCCTGTTCTTACAAGTTATAGAAGCTGTGTGTGAGTAGAAGAGGTTAATTAACATTTGTGCTATCTTAGTTTAGGATTGTATACAGCCATACTATGTTTCACTGAACCCTCTACGTGGCTCTTACTGCTCTCAGTTGATTTAGTATGTATGAACTGCACAACTCTCTTTCATCTCCTCACCCAGCGAAGGAAACGGTGGCCTTAGATCAGCCGTTTAATCCGCTCATTTATTAAACATGATGCTTGCAGTATTATAATAATTATTTACCAATTGGAAACCACCTTGGGCACAATTAATCTTTTTAAGACGCCAATACAGTAACAATGCCAACACGGTCTCCTGACTATGTCTCGCCACTCAATACTATGCCACTAATTTATTCTGGGGTGAAATTAATGCATGCTCATACTGCTGATCGCCATAATGTGTACGTCTCCCCTCCCATAGGAGAGAGAGAGAGAGAGAGAGAGATGAATTAGTGAGAAATAGGTGAATAGTTTGGCATCCCTTTGTAGTCATTTTGCATCTCTGTCCTATTGTTTGTTTTAGCAATGCATTTCATTAGCCATGGGCACACTTTTCTGTTCAATGTGACCTTTGTGATCGGAATGCAACCAGATCATTTCCAATGAATTCTTCATAATTAGCTATGCAGCTCAGGTGATTGTACATTTCCACTCTGCTAGTACTTTTTTCTTTTCTATATGTGACTTATACCTTTAGAGGCCTTACTCAACAACAATACCATATGTACCATGATCTAAATACAATATATGGTTTGAGTGCCTTGCTGAATGCCACCAGGAAGTATTTCCCCTGAAATTCTCTATCAGGACTCTATCAGGTCTCATCCTATCCCCCACCTTTCTTCACTACCCCTTCCCTGTTCTTTCCTTTCCAGCCATAGAGTAAAGGGAGGAAGATGATGGAGACCTACCTTTGATAAATTGTCGCAATTGTGTATTGTACATGCTGTCCACACCTCACTGAGATCCCAACTCAATGATAGCCTATCCCTCAGCCTGTGGTCTGGCTGATCATATCCCAGTGAGAGCAAGAACCGATCTGGGAGTGTACAGACCTTTGACAGTAAATGGGTCCTGGCATGAGTGGATGACAAAAATTGCAGAAAAGGCGATGTTGTGATCTTTGCTATAAAACATCTTTGATGTGACGTATAATGTCTTGGCCAATCAGCGTTAAGATGTCTAACGTGTCTTCATTGAGGTTAAAAACTACACAATTTGGCATATTTGTTGTATTGATACTTCATTCAGGGTTCATGCACATTTTGACCAATGAATTTATAGGACTTTTCCAGGATTTGTAGGTCTCTTCTGACTTGATTGATAGATATAATTGAGTCTCATCTGCATAACAATACAAGTTTATGGAGTGTTTCCTGATAATATTGGCCAAAGGAAGGATATATAAAAGGTAAATAAACTTGGTCCAAGCATAGAACCTTGTGGAACTCCATGATTAACGTTGGTAGTCATCGAGACCTAACCGTTTACAAATACAAATTGAGATTTATCTGGATTTAAAACAACTTACAGACACCATTTAAACTTTTAAATGTTGACAGAAATTTGAACTACTACTGTACGTATTATGTATATTTTACTAAAGTTACCTACTAAACTGTGACACAAAAATATGTTAAAGCAATTGGTTTCCTGACTATTACCTTGTAATGTGAATGCTTGGACTTCTCAAGATAAACCATGTATTATTAGTACTGCTTTCTTAATATAACTCTTATATAACTCTCTAACTATTTACTGTCAACATAGTTCAAGATTTTAAGTTAACTTCACTGAGATACCAAAGTTGTAGTTAACCTAATTAATATTTTTTAGTTGACTATAATGTTAACTGCAATTACACGAGTTGCCTAAACTCACTTATTTTTCAGCTTTAACAACTTTCAATTGAATGAGCTACATTATGTTGAAATGTTGTTGTCCTGACTTTTTTCAAATAAAGTCAACTTACAGTCAGGACCATAAATATTTGGACATTGACACACTTTATAATTTTGTATTTCTACACCACAACAATGGATTTTGAATGAAACAATCAAGATGTGCTTTAAGAGCAGACTTTCAGCTTTAATTTGAGGGTATTTACATCCACATGAACAATGTAGAAATAACAACAACTGTTGTATGTGTCCCCTCCTTTTTACGGGATCAAAAGTAATTGGACAAACAAACATCATCATCATTGTAATTGTCAATTGTAATACTTGGTTGGAAATCCTTTGCAGTCAATGACAGCCTGAAGTCTCGAACCCAGAGACATCATCAGACGCTGGGTTTCATCCCTGGTGACGCTCTACTAGGCCTCTACTGCCACTGTCTTCACTTTCTGATGCTTTTTGGGGCATTGTCCCTTTAGTTTGGTCTTCAGCAAGTGAAATGCATGGTCCATTGAATTCAGGTCACATGATTAACTTGGTCTTGCAGAACATTCTTTTGGTTGCTTTTGCAATATTCAAAAGACCTGGATGACCACGGCAACTGTGATGGATGACAGAAGAATCATTTCCCTGGTGAAGAAAAAGCTTTCAAAAAAGTTGCCGAGATCCAGAACACTCTCCAGTAGGTAGGTAAGTCAACCAAGAGAAGACGTCACCAGAGTAAATACAGAGTGTTCATCATAATATGTAAACCATTGGTGAGCCTCAACAACAGGAAGACCAGACTAAAGTTTGCCAAAAAAGATCTAAAATAGCCTGTACAGTTGTGGAACAACATCCTATGGACAGATGAGACAAAGACCATCTTGTACCAGAAGGCTGGAAAAAGAAGAGTCTGGAGAAGGGAAGGAACTGCTCCTGATCCAAAGTATAGCACCTCCTCAGTGAAGCGTGGTGGAGGTAGTGTGATGGCGTGGGCACGTATGGCTGCCAATGGAACTGGTTCCCTTGTATCTATTGGTGATGTGACTGTTGACACAAGCAGTTTGATGAATACTGAAGTGTTTCGGGACATATTATCTGCTCATATTAAGCCAAATGCTTCAGAACTCATTGGACGCCGCTTCACTGTGCAGATGGACAATGACCCGAAGCATACTGCCAAAGCAACCAAAGAGATTTTTAAGGCAAAGAAGTGGAATGTTCTGCAATGGCCAAGTCAATCACCTGACCTGAATCCAATGGATTATGCATGTCACTAGCTAAAGACCAAACTGAAGGGAAAATGCCCCAAGAAGCAGCAGGAAGTGAAGACAGTAGAGGCCTAGTAGAGTGATACCAGAAATGAAACCCAGCGTCTGATGAGGTCTCTGGTTCCAGACTTCATCCTGTCATTGACCGCAAAGGATTTCCAACCAAGTATTAAAATTGACAATTACAATGATGACTGTTAGTTTGTCCAATTCATTTTGATCCGTTAAAAAGGAGATGCCACATATACAATGTGTTGTAGTTCATACACTGTTCACCTAATGTGGATGTAAATACCCTCAAATTAAAGCAGAAAGTATGCTCTTAAAGCACATCTTGATTGTTTAATTTAAAATCCATTGTGGTGGTGTACAGAGCCAACATTATGAACATTGTGTCAATGTCCAAATATTTATGGTCCTAACTGTATTACAGTGTGGACTAAGGCTGGTCTGAACGTACCCTAAAAGTTCTGGGATAACAGATAAATAAAGACTTACCACTAATACTACTAACAGGAGATAAGGAAATACACAGTAAACAGACACATCAGTTCCATGTGTCTATCCAGGCCAGATAGACAGTGAAAGGAAGACAGCCATATGTGTCAATGCCGAGTGATACCGTGTGATTGGCTGTCCCCGGGGAACTCCGCTCGCAGAGTAGCTAATGATTATCTGCTAGGTTGATGATTCTGCTGTAGTGAGTGATTGATGACTTGTCTGCACATGCACAGGCTTCCTCCCTCTTTACTCACACTTTCACTCTGGACATCAGTCCCTTCAAATACTGAAACACACACAAGCATGCATGCATGCATGAACAGCAGACGGTCAGCAGTCACTTCAGCTGAGTCAGGTAAAAGAGAAAGGGCTGGGGGGTGTTTGTTTGATGTGCATCCTGTGTCCCCCGAGGTCTTCTGTCCGTGGGAAACGGGTGCTGCTGGAGTCTCGTGGTGCAATCCAATACTTTAGATAGCCTCTCTGACAGAGGTGAACAGTTTCACTTTGTTCAGTATCGATGAACAATGTTCGGATGCTGCGATCCAATAAAAGTCTTCTCACTGAGTATGCATTGATTTGCAGATTTATTCAGCGTGTAGGTGGTGCAAAGTCCTTTGCTCTGCAAAATAGAAAATGTCAACACACAGCAGAGGAGGGATGGAGGAAAAGAATAGATAGAAAAAATATACTGAAAATGTGCTTGGTCTATATTCGGTTGAGAGTTTGTATAACTATGACTTTAAGGTGCAGCCGCAACTCAGCTGCGGTTAGACAACTTGTTGAGTTAATTTAGTTTTTGGCTAAATAGTTTTGTCTTCGGCAATGACTTTGTGACGATGACCTGTACTCATCCATACTTGTTTTGGAGTTTGAATGAAATTAAATTGACAAAGCCTTCTGCTGTGTTCACACCAATCACCAACACTTGTCACCAGGCACATGCACTGACATGTTGGGGGGCAGGTGCTCAAACCCACAAAAAGGGCATCCAATGCCAAAAAAAAGATTCTGACAGAGTTGAAGCATAAGCAGCAATACACTGATGAAACTGTCCTTGACCTGCATTTCCTCTGGGCAGGATTAGACAGCTAGTTTACATTTTCTTCATGAACAAATATGAATTATTGTATGGCAACAACAGTACAAGCGTTCTGAATGGCTAATGTGTCGTCATGCCGGTCTGATACAGATCCGTATTGCCCTCTGACGTCATTTTCTAAACGAGCGATATTGATCGTCATCAACAGCCAAGAGGAAATTCAGAAGCAGCAAAAATGTGATATTGCAAGTGATGAGGACTAAAAACTATAGTTTGGATCACTTGTATTGTTTCTTTACTGTAAATTAAAATGTATTTTTGCTGAGCCGTGTTGTCCGTTTTCTACAAGATTCGTTGTTGTAAGACTGAAACAGATGTAACAAAGGGAGACATAAAACAATTAGGTCCAAGGATAGCATAACACCAAAGCGAGCATTGTTAGCATAGTCTAGCTGCTACTTTCTAGCTGTGACTTCTCGTGACATTTATCCACATACTTTAAACATACTTTAGAAATTGTCTAAATGGCATTTATACAACACAAAGAAGATGTCCGGTGTGTGTAGCCAGAGAAATTCTCACAATATATCAAACACATTTGGGGGGAATTGATGACAGAGAGAGTAGCTTTTATTCTTAAATATTGAGGAATGAAAAAAAAGGGGACTCCAGCAAAAAGGGCACTTTTCTCATCCAGGGCAAAAGGGCTGTTGCTTGAGCACCACTAGGGGTCTATCTATGCACGTATCTAACACTAACCCTACCCCAAACCCAACCCTAACCCAAACCCTAGCCCCAACCCTAACCCTAACCCAGACCCCAACCCAAACCCCAGCCCTAACCCAAGCCCTGACCCCAGCCCTAATCCTAACCCCAACCCTAACCCTAAACCCAGCACTAACCTGTAACCCCAAACCCGACCCTAACCCAAGCCCTAAGCCTAAACCTAACCTCAGCCATAATCCTAACCCCAGCCCTAACTCTAACCCCAGCCCCAACCCTAACCCCAGCCCTAAACCTAACCCCAGTTTTAATCCTAAACCCAGCCCTCACCCCAGCCCTAACCATAACCCAGCCCTTACCCTAACCCCAACCCCAGACCTAACCCCAGCCCTAACCCTAATCTTAAACCCAAACCTAACCCCAGCCCTAACCCCAACCCTAACCCCAGCCCTAACCCCAACCCTAACCCTAATCTTAAACCCAAACCTAACCCCAGCCCTAACCCCAACCCCAGCCCTAACCCTAACCCTGACCCCAGCCCTTACAGCAAAATTACATCAACATGCACATGTTCATAGTAAGGAACATTCTAATCAGGACTCCATTGGACATTTGAACAATTCTCAAAATTATAAATTAGGAATGTGTTAAAATATAATATATCTAATATAGTTTTAGCTCATTTCCCTTCACAGTAAAACAGACTAAAACTATTTATTGGCTAGATTTTCACAATGGATGGCTCTCTAGACCGCAGTTAACTGCACAGTAAAATGTCGGACATTTATTAAAAGAAGCTTTATAATTTTCTTTTTGTCCATCTCACCTTATGGGCTGCAAGTGTTTTTGCAACATCATCATTGACATTTACATAGAAGTTTTATGAAATGTTTTTAATCATAGCAAAACTCAGGAGCAGTAAACAAGTTAATTAAAATGACCTTATTAGGTTGCAGTGGCATTACGGAGGGCCTTCTTATATGTTTTAAGACCATCTCGTCAAACTAAGCGTGTTTCTTCCAGATTAGTAGAACGCCATATGCTTTCAAGCTTTCGGGATGTTTGCTTTAGTTTGCGGGTTTGAGGGTTATACCAAGGAGCAAACCTTCTTTGCTTTACTGTATTCTTCTTCACATAGGCTATCAAGCCCAGTGTCGTTCTCAGTGAGCCTGTAGCACTATGGACAAGTTGATCAATCTGAGAACGATTAGAATTAGCACAGGAGTCCTCTGTTATATTGAGACGTGGTATTGATTGGTCAGTGGTGTCCCCGTGGACAGCTTTAGATAGCTTGACGTCAACGTTCTCTCCACAATTGTTATAATACAATAAAGCAAAACATACAAACTGCATCTTTCATAATCTATGAATGTTTGTGTGCTATCTAACCTTTTGGTAGGAAGGGTATAGAACTAAGCCCAAAACCAATGTGCATTTGTGCTCTTCGGCTGAACGTTTATCGTCCTGCAGACTTTTTGCGCAAGAATAAATACTCAGAAGCTTAAAGGTTGATTATTATTTTAAATATCTCATCTGAAACTTGTTAATAGGAGTTGCAAATAATTCCACCACACTCTCACGTCAGCACCGTAAGCAAGAGATCCTGACAGGGTGTCTACCTCTCAGACGGCTAAGGGACTTCGGGCTTCCCCTCAAGGTGCTAACGTCTTTCCACACCTATATCGTAGAGAGAGTTCTGACAGACAGCATCAGTGCCTCGTTCTGAGAACACAGTAAAAAGGATGTCTGAGCAGCAATGTCATAATGGTCATACGATTCATAACAGTCCTCCATCGCCCAGACCACAGACTCATCCTCTCTCTGCTGCAAATAGGGAGACAGTGTGAGGAACAGTTGCTTGAGTTGACAGTGTTTTCTGATCCAGCACCCTTCTCAGCAGAATGACGATTCCAACAAATCATCACGGAACACAATAACATTGTCAGTGTCCTCCAAAAAAACTCAAATTCTTAGGACAATAGAATGACAATAGTTTAGACTATTTCTCTCAACTGCAACCCAGTAGGTGTGAAGCAAACTTGGAAGATAAATACATAAAAAAACAAAGTTCAGAATGATAAGTAGAATATAATAGAATAGAATTATACTTTATTAATCCCCAAGGGGAAATTTGCGGACACAGTAGCACCAATAAACATTAAACTAAAACAAAATAATAAAATATACATATAAGAAAGAAGAACAAGTGTGCATAAACTATACAAGTGAGATATAAAATACAAAGTAAAATAAAATATATATAAATACGTATATATACACACAACATATGTGAAGAGATTCAACAGTTTATTAAATAAAATGTGCAAAATGCAAAGTGTGGGTGTGTTATTGCACTAGTTTCTTGCAGGAGGTGGTGCTTTGTTGTAAAGCCTCATGGCCGTAGGCAGGAATGTTCTCCTGTAGCGTTCCTTGTTGCAGCGTAGCGAGACAAAGCGGTTGGAGAACGTGCTCCTCTGTCCCTGGAGGAGGTGGTGGAGAGGGTGGTCCGGGTTGTCCAATACGGACAAAAGTTTCTTCGACTTACTTTCATATCTTATTACCACCCATAGTATACATAAAAGTACCCGTAGCAAAGTAATACAATACTTCATCCTATATTCACTTATCTTTGTCAGCTTCTTCCGCAGACTGGATGCATTGTAGACTGGATGCATTGCCTTGCATTACGTTGCTCCTTGTACTTTTGTGTATTGCAGGTGATTATGAGATATGAAAGTAACTCTACCTATTGCTTTGAATTTTGTTCTGATACCAAGTCATTTTAACATTGTTAGCAGCTAAAAGAATAAAACTAACATTGTTAGAATACACACCATCATTTCCCCAAGGAGATGAATGAAGAATCTTCTCTTGATTTATTGTAGACTATCCAAGCAACACATTTATTGAAATGAAAATGCACATGTAATTATAGTCAGATCTACTTATGATGGGCAGTGATATTATAAACCTGTTAATTCACCCATTCACGGAGATTTATTGCCAGTTGTCCTCTCTGTGTGTTGCTTTTATCCTTTTCACTTTACTGTATTTGTATGACAGTTTTCTCTTGTTTGTCCAAACACTGGCCCCTTCATGTGAATGAACTCTTAGACAGACTGAGAAACCGTGGGTTCATTTACAGTTCTAATGATGACCGTCATAGGACTGGTTACTGGGATCTCAGTTGTTACGGGTTTCAGAGCCAGATAAAAAAGACACCTGTGATAGATTTGATGCCATCACCCGTAGGTTTCCCTCCAAAGCAGCAAAGGCTCAGCCAACACCGAGATTCTCTTTGGGAAGATACTTTATTTAGTGTTTCAGCAGACCGCAAACTGTGCTTCTGCTTCTGCTCACTTTCCTCACCATAGTCCCTACTACTCCTTTATGGGGACAGATACATACATACCGATTGGCGTCAGCTGCTGGCTGATTGGCTGAAGCCAATTAGCCACCCCACCCCCACACACCTCCACAGCTGCCACAATGCCCTGTCTATGTTGAACCCCATTCGTAGTATAGGCCTCTGGAAGTTTTGGTCTACAATCTGTCTGCTTTGTCCAAATGCTTGCTGTTCTTAAATATGTTAAATGTTAAATATATTTTTTAAGCATGAACATCAGAGTGGTTTATGAGACTTGGTGCACAGGTCAGGTACTAAGGCTGAGTCCTTAGACCATAGCTACATGGGTTCAAGTCCAAACCATGTTTCGGTCTCAACCATATCGTCAACCTGGTCTCCTACAAAATTACGTTCTGAGGGAATTGTATTCTCTAGTCCAGTGGTTCTCAACCTTTTTTCAGCGCTGTGTGTACGCTATGTGCGCGCGTCACACTAACGAGGCGCGCGCCTGCAACGGAGCTCTAGCGACGCGAGGAGAGGAGACGGGGTGTGCGTCCGTGTTTCAGCAGCTAAGAGCCGCAGTGAGAGACGGTCCGTGAGCGTGTGCCACGTTGGGTCAAACCATCCTGATATGGTGGGAGGGGGGACTCTGGGTTTTTAGGTTAATTAAATTAAATTGCCTACTTAATATACAATTCAGTTTATGAACTTACACTTTTGTTTTATTAAATATTTATTAAATAACTATTTTTAAAGGATTTTTTAATGGATGCTAATTTTAAATAGATTTTTAAAAAATCTCACGTACCCCCTGGAGTGCCATCACGTACCCCCAGGGGTACGCGGACCCCCATTTGAGAACCACTGCTCTAGTCTACCGAATTAGGTCGCAGTTTTAAAACATATGGTTAATGATGTAAAATGAAACCAAAGGCAGAAACAATACTCACGTTTAATAATAAGTTACATTTCAGAACTTTTAGGAGACTGGTTGATTTAGTAGCAGCAACCAATGGGAGGCAATGACATGGCTCGGATAATTACAGAACAGGTGAAAAAAATTACATAATGAAAACACAAAATATGATCATATACAATTACACCAGAAAGCGTATTACAAATCTATATATATATATATATATATATATATATATATATATATATATATATATATATATATATATATATACACATTGTCACGTCACAGGCTGTCCCTAGGTGTCCCGTCTAGGGTGGGGCAATGCAAGGGAGGAGTAAGAACAGGCAAAATAGTGAGGTCTAAAATGAACAGGAAGGTTTATTCATTCAAACAAAAGAAAAAGTCCATTCCAAACACAAAAAGCGTCCCGGGGGAGAAAAAAATTCCTTAAACAAAAAACTTATCTTAAGCAATGTACGCTTAACAAAATCCTCCTCTTGATCGTACTCTTTGGCTTGTCTTCGTCATGGAGGCCCTTCCACTCCTGGCTGTGTGTGTATATATATATATATATATATATATATATATATATATATATATATATATATATATATATATATATATCCTATATAGGCTCTGGGAAAAAGAAAGCAGCTCATACACAGTCTATCTGTAGCTACCTACCTGCTGTGCTAACCTGTACAAATATGACATTTTTTATAAAATAATCATTATTTTACAAACTCCTTGTGAGTAAAATCCAGTGTGCACCGTATGGGTCTCCATGACAGTGAGTGGCACCATGCCTTTATATTACAATCCGAAAGGAAAAAACAACTCATACATAAACCTGACTCAGACTGGCACATTCATACTCCCTCTGATTTCATGAGATTTCTTACTAAGGCCTGGCAGTATGGAAATCAGACCTGACAGCCAAACTGGGGAACATGTAACATAGAAGTGAGAGAAGAGAAGCAATAACGAAAAAATGGAGGGAGATACAAATTAAAGAGCGAGAGAAGATGAAGAAGAAGAGGAGATGTTGAACATGCAGAACACAACCAACTGAATGACGACCAGTGGCTGCTAGACTTTGCTTTTTTAACTGATCTGACCAACATGTTGAATTAGTAAAGAAAAGAGAAAACCGAGGTTGATATGATCAGCTCAGTTAATGCTTTCAAACGAAAAATGCAATATCTGTCTTCAAAGCTGCAGCGCCATCAATTGAGGAACTTCCAAATCCATGAGTGAGAGCTGGAGACGCAACAAAGGCGTGAGAGCAACTTGAGCAGCTTCACAAGTGTCTATCAGAGTTAGACAGACACTTCCAAGACTTTGCTTTACTGGAGCCCGTCGCTACATGTGCTACCCCTTTCAGGAACACATTGAGGTCGATTCACTCGCATCAAATATTGCAACGCTGTTTCA
Organism: Liparis tanakae; assembly: GCA_036178185.1. Classification (NCBI taxonomy): domain Eukaryota; kingdom Metazoa; phylum Chordata; class Actinopteri; order Perciformes; family Liparidae; genus Liparis; species Liparis tanakae. The sequence goes on along the minus strand of CM070102.1, from coordinate 16,003,441 downwards.
CCTGAACTCGTCTGGAGTGGAGGATGACATGTTGACACTGCAGGCTGACATTCAGCTGAAGGCCAGAGCTCGTGGACAATTTTGGAACTTACTCACAGAGGAAAAATACCCAAACATGAGGAAACATGCTACCTTATTGACTGCATTATTTGACTCTACTTATTTATTGTAAGTCAGCCTTTTCCCACCAAAGAATATTAAGTCCACCATGAGTGATGACAATTTGCAAGTCTGTCTGAGGCTGGCTACCAGTAGCTAGTGTCTATGCAAATATGGCTGATTTCAAATAAATGAAATACATTTTTTAAATAATACATAAATAAATACAAATAAAAGTAATACAATCTGTTTCATTAATTGATTAAAAACATTTTCTACAAACAAACAGCAGCCACAAGTAATTTACTTCAAAGAAAAATCAAGTAGTAAGAGAAACAAAAATGCAAAAGTGAAATTACAATAATAACTGAAAATGCGTCAAAGCACCGTTTGCTGCTCTCTGGTGCTCACTGGTCTGAGACCGACACTTGTTGTCTCATCTTAGATACAAGTTCATCATGTCTGGGGTCAGCCTCTGAGCTGAGGAAATCCTCAGGATTGAGTGAAGGTGCTCGTCAGTAAGACGAGGCCTGTGTGAAGTTGTGTTCATCAAAGAGAACAGTTGTTCACACGGGTATGTGCTGCCACAGTCTTGTCTGGTGTGATCACGCCCTTATGTTGTATTCTTTTATTACAGCCACACTGTCTCCGCACAGAAGACACAAAGCTTTGCCATTTACATCCGCAAACATACACTGTGCCTCCCACCTGTCTTGAAAACTCCTGTTTTCAAATTCCACCTTTCGTTTAGACAGAAGTTTGACAGAAGTGGTATGTAGTACAGACTGTGAGGCGCGCATTCGCAGGCCCGAGATTGACGTGCCGACATAAAGACAGTGCATTGTGGGCCAGCTCTAATAGTAAATAGATTTTATCATGTGGGGAAAAGATAATTCATTCGCGGCCGCGAGTTTGACACATGTGCTCTAGTTCATTCATAAGCAGTCTCTTAGTCTTGCAGAGATTACTCCATCAGCTGATTGGGGGCGGGCAGGATGAATGAACCAATCGGACGCAGCGCAGTTCTGTAAACCAATCATAGCGTCGTTGGCAATCTTTTAAACATGTTCTCCTCTCTGCTGCTGTAAGTTGTCATTTCAGCTCAAACCGATGCGACCCTCCTCCATCACAGGCTCCTTCCAGTCAGCGTTACAGAAAATCTTCTTCTACGCCACAACCAATATCTCGAGCCCTGGCTTATCCTAATTCAGGATGGAGTCTAATTGCCAAAGTCTTTGCACTATTTCAATCTAAAATTGTAATACATTATTGTTAAACTCTAAATGCTAGTTTCTCCTGATTGAAATATATTTATGTAGTGTGGAATTGAGACAGCTATTGTGTTTTTAGTTTACACGAGCGTAACCAGCTTCATTTAGTGATGCATGAATCTGCACTCAGTAAACACATCTGCTACGTATATAGCAAGCCACGCTTGGACTTTGGGACAAATGGTGCCACAAGCAGCTACTTTCCAGAAAGAATACAAAATGTAGCAGTACTTTGTACTTGGAAAAAAACTGCCATGGGGCTTAAAAGGTTAATGGTATAGACTTGTACTTATAACATATAACCCTTTTCTAGTCTACCAATCACTCAAAGCACAGTTTTACTTATTTTGGAGATTAAGATTAGCAATGCAAAGATATAAACAATTTATACGAAAGAAAAAAAAACATTGATTCCTCCCAAAGGGCTCCGTCTTTTTACATTCTGATACATCTTCATCGTCATCGTCATCATCATCATCATCATCATCATCATCATCATCATCATCATCATCATCATCATCATCATACCATTTTAGCTACAAACGCTTTACATTTTAGCGAGGGGAAAAATGTGAAACTTGGCAATGCTACGCTGAGAAGTGACCTGGGTCAGTCTGAACAATAACATAATGAATCTCCTTGGTCTATTGAATTTTCATAAATATTCATAGCCGCGTCAGGATACAGGTCGAATTGGGCTGCGCTCAGTTTCTGTCTTGTCAATCTTCAGAGAAAACATGTACATGATCATAAGTCCTCCAAGCAATATTAATAATCACATTCCTCGAGGAGGTGCAGCAGCAGCAGCAATCGTTGACTCAAGCCTATTAATAAATCCTATACCTAAATTAAACTACAACTCATTTGAAAGCCTTGTTCTTAGTATTTCACATCTAACCTGGAAAATATTACATCTAATACTATTTGTGATTCTGTACCGGCCACAACAAATTTTCAGAGTTTCTATCAAGTTTATTCCTTAAAACTGATAAGGTTATTTGTGGAGGAGATTTTAATATTCATGTGGATGTTGATAATGATTGCCTAGGTGCTGCATTCATCTCATTGTTGGACTCGATCGGCTTTCGTCAGAGTACAGAAACCCACTCACAGCTTTGGCCACACGCTTGATCTTGTTCTTACATATGGCGTTGACATTGAGCATTTGAAGGTCTTCCCACAGAATCCTCTTCTGTCAGACCACAGCCTTATAACTTTTGAGTTTATACTACCGGAGTGTACACCGCTAGTCAAAAGTTTCTACACCAGATGTGTAACTGACAGTGCTGTAGCTACATTTAAAGAAGCAATTCCTTCTTCGTTTGATTTCAATACCACGCTTTAATTTTTACGGTAGACTCTAACGGTAGGTCTAACTTTAGTCCGTCCCAGATTGATCATCTTGTTGATAGTGCCACAGGCTCAGTGAGAATGACACTGCACTCGATAGCCCCTCTGAAGAAGAAGACAGTGAGGCAGAGAAGGTTTGCTCCCTGGTATAACCCTCAGACCCGTAAACTAAAGTAAACGTCACAAAAGCTTGAAAGCATAGGGCATTCCATCAATCTGGTAGAATCTCATTTAGTTTTGCGAGAAAGCCTTAAAACATATAAGAAGGCCCCCCGTAATGCCACAACAGCCTACTACTCATCAGTAGTAGAGAAAAAAAGAACACCCCAGCTTTCTCTTTAGCACTGTAGCCAGGCTGACAGAGAGTCTGTAGAGCCGTGTAATTATGGAACAAGCTTCCACTTGGGAGGGGAGACAGAGACAGTCAACGCATTTAAGAATAGACTTAAAATGATTAAGTACGTGTTCAAGGGTGTTGTTAGGCCCGACGCGTAGCGGAGGGCCGGCAACCCTTGAATAGGTGCACAACACAAGGTGCAAAACACTGGTAACACAGAAGAACAGGAAGGTCAGATTAGACTTTGCTGGAAAATACCAGAATAAGCCTAATCAGTTTTAGATGAAGATTGATTTGTATGAGCATGATGGGAAGAGAAAACCTCAGAAAGAAAAGAACGGCTCCTGATCTGAAGCGAACCAGAACCTCTGGTTAACATGCTGGAGGCAGTGCTATGGCATGGGCTGTATGGCTGCCAATGGAACTGGGTCACTGGTGTTCATTGATGATGTCACAGCTGATAGAAGTGCCAGGATGAGTTTTGAGGTGTTTAAATATTTACTATCTGCTCAGATTCAGCCAAATAATGCAACACTGATTTGCCGGATAATGACCCAAAACATACATAAACATATGGGTGTAAGGCTTCAGGCTACCACTGACTGCAAATATTATTATATTATATTCACTATTATGTTAGTTTGTCCAATTACTTCTGAACCTCTGAACATGTGTGGAAATGTGTAAAAATAACTCATTCCTAAACATTCCTAAATGCCATATTTTTGTTATAGCCATTGAAATAAAGCTGAAAGTCTATAATTAAACCACATATTGACTTCTTTATTCATAACAATTAGAAACAGTATATCCTAGTCCAAATGATGTACATGCTGTAGCAAACAAAATAAAAGGAATTTAATGTTATTTTGAGTTTTTAGACAACGGCCGTATATTCGTGAGTTGTTCTTTAACGTATGGTGTAGGCCTGGACAGCACTGTACTCTTCCACTACAGGCTGTAAACCAGCAGAGAGTAATTCACTTTGGACAGGAGGCACCAGGTTATGAATTGGCTATTTGTGGACCAAAATAAATCCCCCATTTCTCTATCTTATTCTCTCCCTTTACCCCTCACTCACTTCTTTCCCTCTACAGTAAGCCTCCCCTTCTCTCGCACAGCTTTAACTCCTCACTGCCTTCTCTCCATCCCTCTACAGCAGGGGTGTCAAAGTCCTTTTCACCGTGGACCTCATCAGCATCATGGCAAGCCTCAAAGGGCCGGTTGTAACTGTAACACTTTTTAAATGTAACTCCTCCTAAACTTGTTAAATTATTTTATTTATTTTATTATTGTTTTTTCAAGTGCAAAAATATCGTACATGCATTTATATAAATGTAAAAATATATGTAAACACATTTCTCCATCATTATAACATGAATCCATTAAATTTAAGCTAAACAGACCAATATTACGCACAAAGATTAAACGCACATTATTACATTAACTTTGTTCGAAGATTTTTATTCACAGTTGATGAGGACATAACTCTGGTCCAATAAATAATGTTGAGCTGCTAAGAACATGTGTGACAGCTGTGATCTGCAGTTGTTAAAACTGACAAGCTGCGACCCAAATCGAGGAACATTTTCAACTTCTTTCAAATGATTTGATGAAAAGATGATGCAGTTTGAACCTGAGATAGTCGAGAATATCACAATATCTTCAGCCTTTAAAAAAAAAAATTAAATTGTGCATTGCACAAACATAAAATACTGAGAAGTAGTTTTAAAAAGACTCAAATTATGTAGCTGAATATAAGACAACCAACAATAACAGCTTCTATCCACAAACTCAAAATAAATTAAACAAAAAGTACAATTTAAGTATACAAAAGTAATTTAAAAAAATCTTCTGATTACCTTATTGGTAGATAATACTGAAAAATATTGAGCAACACTCACTTCAACCTGAGGCGTAGAAATGACATAGACATGAGTCTGGAGGAATTCATGTGATTAATGCGTCTTTTCAGCCAGGCGCTTGAATGACAACACGAACAATTTGCCTCATTCGCGCATGCTGAATTTTTCAACTCGGGTGAAACATTGTTGAAACATTGCTATGTCTTTTAAGCCAATCAGCGTTGAGATACTCTGCCTGACATCAGTGACGTCATGCTGTTGTTGAATCAGAAACTTTGGAGGATGAATTGATCGTCTGGAAGTGGTCGTCATGCGGCTATAGATAATATAATATAATATTATAAACACAGACACAAGGGCCTTTGATGTTCCAACGTTTGTGGGACTTACACAACATGTACATAGCAGAAAGTGGTTATTCCTTCCGTGGATATCGGAAATTAACTGCTTTCATGGCTTTCAAAGCCCCTCCCCCACTCTGCCGCTTCTAGTGCGAATGAAGTGAACGATTACAAATAGTCCAGAGCTTAAACTTACGAGAGAAAAACAACCTGGAAATTCGCTTCTCTTTTGGTGTGAATGCAGCGTGAAGGAGTGGAATAGACGGCATAAAAAATCCCCTTCAAAATAACGGCACAGGATTTTCTTCTTTAAATTAAAAGGTTTTAAAAAGCTGATCATATGTATTTCAAGATGTCGTGGGCCACATAAAGTGACGTGCCAGGCCCGTGGGCCTTGAGTTTGATACCTGTGCTTTACATCATTTCATCACCCCACCCCCCTCCCTTTTTTGCCCTCACTTTCTCCATTTGTCACAGATGTAATTTCCTGCCTGCTTTACCTTCATCATCTCACCTTCCTCCTTCATTTCAAAGGCCTTGGGTGTAAAAGAAGGGAAGTAGAGAGATATTTAAAAATGAATAAATGATGGAGAGGGCAACTGAGACAAAGCACACTCACAGGCTCACTTATGTGTGTAATGAGTGACACCTGTCAGGCTGACAGTCATATCTGTCGGCTGTTGTCATTATGATCACACAGACCAATGACAGAGTCGTGGAGGTTGTGGGGGAGGGATTGATGCCCTGCATATATGGTCCCACCGTCTCCCCCTCCTGAGCACACTGCTCAGCCAGACCACTTGATCAACACCGTGGCTGTTTTGTGAGCTGGTGAATTAACACTAACTTTGACAACTTCTGCCTAGCACATGAAGTCACACTTTCAATACATTCTGCATGTTAAAGGTTGCATTCTATAGAAAAGAGAGATATTTAATTTATTTTATTATATAGAGCTACATAAATACTGTGCAACTCGGAAACAATGGATACATACACAGCCTGTATTCAGTAACTACCTTTTAATGAGCCGTTAAGGATTTCTGTTTAATACAATACATAAATCACCATACAACTTAAACATTATAAATGTGTCCCAGTTTATTTCCAGTTGCAGTGTATGTTAATGACATCAGGTGACAAAAGGTAAACATGGACTCAAGCTGTTGCCTGGCAACACAATTCTGTTGAACTGCACCCTGATGGAGTATTTCAGACTGGAAGAATGCTGGTATATTCAGACAGTTACAGAAACCTAGAATACAATATGAACCTGGCACTGAGCATCATATGTCTCATTTAGTGTTAATACAGTAACACAGTAGCTCCACTTGAAATAGTTACAACACCCAAGTGTTTGGCGAAAGGTTTAAACTTTATTTTAAAGAGTTTGAAATACTAATACTTTGTCAGTGGTTAATTAAACTGGCAGCCCTTTTCCAAAGGTTTAGTGGTCAAAATGTTGGTTGGAAGGATCGTCTTCTTTGCACTAATGCAAATGTGCAATGGGCTTACAACGAGCAGCAGTGCTGCTGGGCCATGTGAGAGAAGTAGAGCTCCCGGCTGTAATTATACAATCATATGGCATATGAAGATGAATGAAAATCCCCTCATGGACATGTGGTTAAACTACTGTATTTAATACTCCCATTAATTGTACTTCCGCTACTTTGTTGGTCCGCTCAGCCCACACACAGATGGCAGTGTAATCAGAAGTATGATCCAACAATGCGGCTAACCTCCCCATCAGGGAGATTCATATTCAAGAAATACCCCACGATTTAGAGAAATACTGGTGAACCTAGTAATGACGACCTCCATTCCTCCCTCCCACACTCATACATATACATGGTTGTACAAAGTGTTATCTACTTCGCCTACACAAACTTAATTACAATTTCTGTAGACCACAATGCATCTAAATGGGAGGGATAATACCAGTCCAATAACAGGAACCAATCTATTTAGAAACTTCCTTAACACAGAACTAGCAATGCACCACATTGTGTATTATTTGTACCCATATTTCACAGCCTTTATTTTGATGACGGAATGTCTCATTATGACCTCCCGACATCATGTCACGGCACATGTAGTCTTAAGATGGTGGACCTCCTTATTGCGAAGCATTGTCAGGTACTAGAGGCGATATATTCCAGAAAAAAAGGCAGACCTAACCAAAAAAAAAACGAGCCTGACTGCACAGTCGCTCCACACATTAATCCCTTCCCTCTCTGGACTCCGTGGTTGGGCCAGCTTGGTCTGGTCCATCGTGGTCCTCCCTTCGTGTCAACAGCCGTGCACCGAGCTCGACTTTGGCTTAAGTTCATTGAAGTTTACAAACAGACTTGTGTGGCGAGAAAAGGTCAGTTTATGTAACAAAGTCATGCCTGCAATAATGCCTTTTGCATTCATTGATATTGCCAGGATGAGTTGAATACATATTACAATATTGAGAATTTGAGACCACCAACTGTGTGTCAAAGTAACAATACCACAGAAGTTCAAAAAACTGCAATTACTTGAAATAAACACGGTCTGGGTTGGACCTCAGTCATGTCAGAAAGTCGTCTGTTTTAATGTTCGACCAGTCGCTCAATCCAATTTCCCCAACAGTGATGCTGCCCTTCTCTTTGTCAACACTGTTTCAACATTATTATTATATATGTTTTTTGACTAAACTTAACTGAAATTGTCCAAAAAAGAAATGGCAGGTGTTATAATGTGAGGCTGCAGGACATGTCTGATCAACTGATCCGTGTAGTCACAGTTATGTAGAAAGGCAGTTTATAAGGTGAGAACATATTTGATTAATAGAAATGCATGTTGCTTAAAGTGCCACACACATTATTATTATTAAATACCTAACTTATCATTATTTTTTATATCATCTGTTAAAACAAGGGTTTAATGACACATTTTACTATTTTTTCATTCTCATGAGTAGAGACACACACACGTACACACACACACGCACACACACACACACACAAACACACACACACACACACACACACACACACACACTGCATGTCAAAGGGACATTTCCACCATGACGGCATTGTTGAAACGGGTCCCAGCAATCGATAACACCACTAGAGCAGATTTATCAGGCAAGCTATGAACAAATCAGCTCAGATATTACCTGGTAGATTTCTGGATCTTGGAATTGCAAGCAAGTTGTAGGCGTTATCTTTTTTTTGCCTGTTTTAATCATGTTCATCTAAAAAAATCAAGTTTTGAACGTCATGGATTAAAGATTCGTAACTGTATTGATGGAATGTGATTGGAAGTCTGCAGTGTGGTGTATTTGGAAAGTTTACCAGATGCAAGTCTTCCTCAATACAGCATGGTGTTTATTTAAAAGATTATGGTCCATATAGAGTTAAATACACCATAAAGCAGGGTATGCTTTGGGGACAAGGTGATTGACAGGTCTCTACCACAATGTTGTCTTATCTGGGAGTTGTACCCTTCTTCTTCCTACAACTTTAAACACTGTCACAGTGTGTTTTCATCTCATGAAAGTTAATTGTAACATTTTGGTCGCCACTAAAAAAGTCTTTGTTTGTTCAAAGCTTCATCCTCCTGGACCCGCAAACTAATGCAAACATCACAAAAGCTTGAAAGAATATGGCTTTCCATCAATTTGGAATACTTGTGAAAAGTTTTTTTCTTTTTTTTTTGTGAGTTTTCCGTAACCGATGTGAGGTCCTGGGACAGGGATGTCATATTTGTAGAGATTGTAAAGCCCAAATGCCAAATTTATTAGGCAAGGCACGTTTATTTGTATAGCACATCTCAACAACAAGGCAATTCAAAGTGCTTCACATAAAAGCATTAAAAGCATCAAAACATAATGCAAAAGAAAACAAGATTTAGAAACAATCAAGCGCATTCATTAAAACATTTAAAACAGTAAAAAGACAATAAATAAAATAAAAGTTACAATGCAGTTAAAGAAATAGCATACTGTAGTGAGATGCAGAAATGTCCTTGAATAAAGGCAACAGCAAAGAGAAAAAAGTCTTTAATCTGGATTTAAAGGAGTTGGCGGTCTGTGAGGGTCTCAGCAGACCTGCAGATTTCAGGGACTTTGTTCCAAACGTGGAGCAGAAGACCTGAAGGCTGCTTCTCCATGTTTAGTTCTGACTCCTAGAACAGAAAGTAGACGAGTCCCAGACCACATGAGGGGTGGGGAGGGTTAATAAGGTAGCAGCAGATCACAAATGTATTTAAATTCTAAACAATTTACTGCTACATAAACTACACAAATGTGGATCCACAAACCAATGGGTGACATCATAGTGACTAAGTCCATGTTTGTAGTAGCCTACAACAAACAGGCACAACCACAATGAATGCACACAGGCAGCTAGGATGAGAAATAGGGGAAAGATAAAGATGAGAAAAGTATAGAAAGGGGAAAATAACAGACAGGTATCCATGTTTAACTTTACATATTTGGTTTATGTTATTATAAAGTTTCTTTTAAAAAAGGATATATTTTACATATTTTGATATTGGACATTCGGCATATGACTGTGAGAAATCCCGCTTGGCCATAAAACCTGTTTATAATTTAGACTATGCAGAAAGGGAGAGTGGGAAAGTAGGAAACAAGGGAGGAGAGGAATAAAAAAGAAAGACAGCGGAGGGCGTTAAAGATGAAGGTGAATTGGAGAGGATGGATTGTACGGGGGCCAGTGTCTGAAAATAGACCCAACGGAGATGAAATAAAAAACTACCACCATCACTACTGCAGCGGAGCGGCACCCTCCGCAAATTCCCTCATAGATATTTTATGGAGCATAAAACACCCTCACAGGATCTGGTCAGAACTGAGATGGAAAAAGAGAAGAGAGAAGGAGGGGAAGGTACAAAAAGGTGAACTGAGCTGCAGTTATTTTTATGATTTGGAATTCTAACTAGAACCATCAGACTTCCGCTTTGTCAACTCAAGCCCTGTTATTTACAAATAAGGGTGTTTTCGATCATTTATAAAAAGTAATACAAAAAGTGGTGACTACCAGCCACAAGAATGTGGTGTTGAAATGCCTAAAAGCATCGATGTCGAGTCGGGGACTGTGCAGCTCATGTGTCTGCGGACTGTCTTCCTATGCACATCTTTATTGGATCTGAGAAAGTGAACTCAATGTACAGTTGCCAAACCAACCATTTAATCCTCACTCTTTAAGTTCTTTGTCTTGTAAAGCTGAATCATAGAGTTAGAAAACGTCTTAGAAAAGGCAGAAATAAAAAACTTGAGGGAAAGGTCATAATTTGGGTTAGATTCAACCCTTTCTGGCAGCTCTGAGGGAAAACCTCTCCATGTCCCAGGCCCATCTTCTTTAGGAGAGTCAGCGGGGTGCAGTGACTTTCTGGAGTCAGCCGCTGTTGTTTTTATGTTTGTGCCTGAATTAAACAAACTATAAGGATTAATCAGCAAGCTCTAATGTGTTAAAGTTTGCTCAGACTCAGACTCCTAGTCCTGATTCTAACGTGGGCTCTTTTCATCTAACTCTTGGTGAGAAAGGCCATCACAATACGATGGACTAGAAGAAAGAAGAATGGAGCACGATTATGAAACATTATAACCTAATTGTTTCTGTAAGTATTGAAAGTAGATGCTTGTCATGTGTTACTGTAGTGCCTTTACCTTTTATTATTGTAAGTTACAATAATAAAAGGTAATGGCACTACAGTCCCATCTCTCTCCCTGAAGATTAGTTACAATTTGTAACTAATCTTCAGGGAGAGAGATGGGTGTGCCCTCTCGGTCATCTGTGCAGTTTGTAATTCAAGCCTAATATACACAAGTTTAACACACACTACTATGTATGTTGGGGAGGCAGACAGTAGCTCTGCCTCCACGAAGGGGGCAAGAGCCTGCAGGTTTATGCGTATTCTACCGTTGCTCTTCTTCTTCACATTTAAAACTAGAAGAAGATAAGGAGGGCTTTATTTATTTTTTCAAAGTCACAGAGATGTTTGTCCACAAGGAGAGACGAACAGACTTAATTACAAGTGAAGATAAGACCATGCATGCATGCACTCAGGTACAGGCAGGTGAGTATCAATTGTGGAATTGCGATAAATTGGTGGAATCAATTATGTACCTTAACTATACGTTTGTAAAGAATAATAATGTGAAATATGATGAATAATTGTGGAGGCTGTGTTGATGATTATGAAGAGTTTTAACAGCATTTTGGGTGAAAATTCCCTTTGCTCATTTCCCTACATGTTATTGTGAACGAATTGCTTCGGAGGAAGAGGTTTTTGTGAGTATTATATGAACATGAATAATAAGACTTCACTTATCCGGTGTGAATGTGCTGCAGGATACAAAAGGTACTTTACAGCACTTGAGGACTTTGGTATTCAAGTACACACTTGCAAAGCCGAGAGTCTGGGAGTCAGCCCACAAGAAGAAATAACGTGTGAGACTATGTTTCCATCATTATGACTTATCAAGAATTTAAATAAGAACTGTATTTTAATTAATCTAATTAAGTGTCAGGAAAATATACTGCATAGTGTACCCATGTAGCGTGAAGTTGGTTTATCTCTGGCTAACAATAATATTCAGCCATTCATTTTTATTTATTTTTTCCTTGCCCCTTCAAGAGCCAATGATTTGACTTAATGTTCCCTTTCCTTATACACTTTCTGTTGGAAACAGGGATTCTTCAGCAACTCTGAACTCTTGTATTTGCATCGAGTATATCGTGCTCTATGTACCCTCCATTTCTGAAAATCAGTCTCCTGAGAAAACCGGGAGTCCGGGAGGGCTGGCAATATGCACCAGGCAGTACTATACCTAATATCTCACGGAGCATTTAGTTGTCTGGTGCGTCCAACTACTAAAGCATTTACAACGTACGATGTGTTATTTAATTGTTGCGAACTAGGAAGAGACATTGGTTCACTTCCTCCAGGCTGTAGTGAGGGCTGTTCCCTCATCTGTTTCACTGCACCTTAAATAAGTGGTCAGCTTTCATTTACATCTTTTCTCTCTTTCAAGAATGTTTTGAATTATTCACTTTTCTTAATACTAGGATCACGTAATAAAGGGGTCAGTACACTTCATTTTTTACACATGCATGGATGTCTGGTCAAATGAATCTGGCCAACTGGCATCTCTCTGGCCTTTGATGCTGTAAGCGATAAGGGGCAATCACGTTGTAATCCAGGGAGGCAGTAACGGCAGCAAATGGCAGGCTAATTAAGTCATTAGGATGATTCCATAAACACTGGTCACACGCAGAGGCAGGAGGACAGCACAGTCTCGATGAAGCCGAAAGACAGTGTGTGTGTGTGTGGGTGTGTGTGTCAGGCAGTGGCTGATGGTGTGATTAATACAGGCCATCAGTAACAGCAGCCGTCTCGCTTCAGTGAGCGGCAAAGAGACTCGACTGGCGATTCCCCGTCATCCCAATACACACACGCACACACGCACACACACACACACACATACACACACCTATCTCATTCATCATCGGCATTGCGGGAGAACAGGGAGCTGTAAGCACTTTGCCTTTCTCTCTTCTCTCTCAACCGGCACACTCCCACTCTTCCTCTCCACCGTGCTACACCACCTCAGGAGCCATCAACTCCACTCCTCCATTTTTCTCTCCGTCCCTCTTCCTAAATCACTTAACTGTACTAAATCAAAAATAAGTCCCTCACATCTTTACCTCTTGCTTCACCCGGTCTTCACTTTCGAGCTCTTACCCAGGTGTGAAGTTAGCTTATGAGTGAGGGCTGATCCCTAATGTGTGAGCCACTGAATCTATCCTGGATCCACTGCAGCATAGTGGATGTCAGTTGGGCCTCGGAGTGATTGCAGTTGCTGTGCTAACATTAGCATTCACACACTTTGGAAGTCCAATGATCCCAAATACGATACAAATAATAATTAGGTCCTTATGATTTCAGTTCTGGTTAACACTCTATTTGTAATGCTGTTAACTACAGGTCCCATAATATTTGGGTTAGAAAAATCATTTTACTAAAGAAGTCACTTAATAATTGTTATTTTCCATAATTCTGTAAGAATTTGTGAACTGTCTGCTAAAAGCTAAAATTAAAGTAGTTGATCACTTCATTATTCCACCGATTTCTGCAAGCAAATTTAGCTCCTTAGAAAAATAACTGCTGGCAGAAAACAACCAAAAAGGCTGTTCTCTCTTTTTTGGAGACACATTCACATCACCACCAAACATTTCCTGTGACTACTGAATAATAATTAATAAAATACATTTTTAATGTCTATTAAAATCAGTGGTGGCTGGCCACCTTGAGCAACAACAAAAATACATTTCTATATACTGTGGCAACCCGGGGGATGTGGAGGTGAGATTCGGAATAAAATAAGGAGACTCAGAGACGCAGTGCAAAAATAAAGGGTCTTTTAATAAAACGTGTAGGAAAAAGGGGGAATGGGCATCTAATGGAAACAAAGGATTCTTCCCGGTCGGGGTCTTTGGTCTTCAGTCTCACACCTTCTGTGAGACGGTTGGTATCTCCTGGATGGGCAGAGCAGAGGAGAGAGGTGAGAGGGTCCAGTTACCTCTGGTCTGTCGCGACTCCTCTCCTGAGGTTCCACGCTCCTTCTCCTTTCCTATTCAGGCAGCTCTCTCCCCGATGGCTTCCAGTGGAGGGAAGATATACTCTCCGTTCCCTCGTTAGCTGACGGGCTGCAGGTGTGATCACTCCCAGGTGCCAATTGGCTGTAGCACCTGTACTGGGAAGTACGTCCCGTGGATCACTTCCCCCAACCTGAGCTTTGGGATCCGCCTCCGATGCGCTGTTCGCTCGGGTTTTCCCCCTGGTCTGCCACACACCTCCTCCACTAGCTCCAGGTGGCGGCCGGGAGCGTCAACCAAACAGCATTCATTTCTCCTTGCCAGGGCATCTGCATTTCCATGGGCTTTTCCGGACCTGTGCTCAACAGAAAAATTAAAGTTTTGCAACTCCAAAAACCAGCGTGTAACCCGGGCATTAGTGTCCTTGGCCGTTGACATCCACCTTAATGGTGCATGATCCGTTATCAAGGTGAACTTTCTGCTGAGGAGGTAATATCGTAGCTTGGTTAGCGCCCATTTAATTGCTAGACATTCTTTCTCCACAGTCGAATAGTTCCTTTCATGTTTTAGAAACTTACGGCTAATGTACGTCACTGGGTGTTCCTCCCCTCCCTTCACCTGGGAAAAGCACAGCTCCAACCCCTGATCCCGAGGCATCTGCATGGACAACGAAAGTATCCCCAAAGCTTGGTGTACTTAGGACCGGCTCGGTGCACAAGGCTTTCTGAAGGGTTTCAAACGCTTTGTCTGCTTCAGCACTCCAGAGTACATGGTGCGGGTGGCTCTTTTTTGTCATTTCGTGTAGGGGGGCTGCAATGGTAGCAAAGTGAGGGATAAAACACTGATAATATCCCACCAGTCCCAGGAACGTTTTAACTTGCCGTTTCGTTGCTGGCTTCGGCCAGGTGGTAATGGCTTCCACCTTCCTGAGTTGGGGTCTCACGACGCCTCTCCCAATTGTGTAGCCAAGGTACTGTGCCTCTTCTAGACCCAGGTGGCACTTTTGGGATTGGCAGTCAGGCCAGCTTGCCGTAGACTTCCCAAGACAGCTCTCAACTGGCTTACATGGGAGGTCCAGTCGGGACTGTGAATTACTACATCGTCCAAGTAGGCCGCTGCATACTCACGATGAGGTCGGAGTACCTGATCCATCATCCTCTGGAAGGTGGCTGGTGCTCCATGGACTCCGAAGGGCAGGACTTTATAGTGGTACAGGCCCTCCGGGGTAGAAAATGCTGTCTTTTCCTTGGCTCTTTCTGTGAGGGAACCTGCCAGTAACCCTTGGTGAGGTCAGAGTGGACACAAAGCGGGCTGGGCCTAGTTGCTCAATCAACTCATCCACTCTCGGCATAGGGTAGGCATCAAATTTTGAGATTTCATTTACTTTCCTAAAATCGTTGCAGAATCTCTCAGTGCCGTCCGGTTTGGGGATTAGCACAATGGGGCTTGACCAGGCACTATGAGATTCCTCAATAATTCCCATTTCCAACATCTTTCTCACCTCTTCTTGGATGGTCTTCCTCTTTGCCTCTGGGATGCGATAGGGCGCAGCCTCACCTTCTTTCCTGGCTCGGTGATTATGTCATGTTGGATGACATGGCTGCGTCCGGAAGGTCGGAGAACACATCTTGGAATTGACTGGTTAGCTCGAACATGTCTTGCGGTGGGCCGGCCCCAACTGGGGGCCTAGAGGTACCTGTGAGGCAACAGGATCGGGACTTCGACAGTGAATGTTGTTAGCGGAACACAGTCAGGGGCGTGCCATTTCTTCAGCAGATTAATGTGATAAAGTTGGCAGGGTTTCCTTCTCCCAGGTTGTCTCACCTTGTAGTTGACCTCGCTCACCTTTTCGACCACTTCATAGGGCCCATGCCACTTGGCAAGGAACTTGCATTCGCCGTTGGCACCAGGACCAGTACAAACTCTCCGGGCTGGAACTCCGCGACTTGAGCTTTTCGGTTATAGATTCGGGCTTGAGCCCGCTATGCTTGCTGCATATGCTCCGCACTATAGGCCATATTTTACCCATCCTGTCTTGCATCTGGTCCACGTACTCAATCATAGAGCGGTGGGGTGATGGCTGTTGTTCCCAAGCTTCTTTAGCCAGATCCAGCAGGCCTCTGGGTTTCCGTCGTACAGCAGCTCAAACGCGAAAACCCTGTGGAAGCTTGGGGAACTTCTCGGATTGAAAACAAGACAAAGGGGATTAATTGGTCCCAGTTTTTTCCATCGGCATCAATAGTCTTTCGCAACATTTGTTTTAGGGTCTTATTGAAGCGTTCTACCAGGCCATCCGTCTGCGGGTGGTACACTGAGGTTCTTATTTGGCTCACCTTCAACAACTTGCACATCTCCTTCATTACCCGGGACATGAAGCAGGTTCCCTGGTCCGTAAGGACCTCTTTTACTATGCCTACTCGACTACACAGAAGGAATAGTTCTTTGGCGACCGCCTTAGCACTTGCGGTGCGTAACGGGACTGCCTCTGGGTAGCGGGTGGCATAGTCCATGATGACCAGGATGTAACGATGTCCCCTACTGGACTTCGGCAGGGGTCCTACAATATCCATGGCCACTCTCTGGAAGGGAACATCAATTAAAGGTAACGGGATCAAGGGATTGTGATATTGTACCTTTGGCGCGGTCTTCTGGCACTCCCGGCAGCTTCTGCAGTAATCCTGGACAGCCCTCTTCACGCCTGGCCAGTAGAAGCGGCCCAGGATTCTGTCATAGGTTTTCTACTCCCAGATGAGCTCCCAACAGGTGTGAATGGGCCAAGTACAACACTTTTGGCACATAGCGTTTAGGGACCAACAACTGTTCAACAACGAGTTCCCTAGCTTAGCTACCCTATACAGGAGTCCATTCTTCACTGAAAAATGGGGGAAGGGATAACACTCACCCCTTCTGCAGGAGTCCCTCGATCACAGTCAGGTTCTGTCTGGCTTATTCAAGGTTGGGGTCTTCCAACTGTGCAGTCCCAAACTGTCCTGGGCTGACGGCATTTTCCTCTTCGGCCAGGGGGAACTCAGAAAACACTTCGGTTGATGAGGCCTCAGTCGGTGGTGGGTCTTCCCTTGCTGGGGCCTCTGCTGGGGCCGGGGCTTCCTTGTCCGTCTGCTCTGCTGATGAACCAGTCGGGCTAGATGGTGCTGCACAAGCATGTAGCAACTTGGTATTCTGGGTGCTCCGAGGTCTGTTTTTAGGTTTTCTCCTGTTGCTGGTCATCCTATTGGCCCACAGCCGCCAGAATATGGGGCAGTCTCGACCAACCAGCATTGGTACTGGCAAATTTTCTACCACTCCCGCCATGACTTCAAAAGTTCCCCTTGTGGTCTGAACCTTAATGTGGGTGGTGGGATAATTCCTCGAATCCCCATGGACACAGGAGACTGGGATAGGGGGCCCCCGGGGGCCAGTTGTCAGCCCGGGTCGTAAGAGCGTGACAGCACTCCCCGAGTCCAGTAGGGCTTCTGCATCCTCGTCGCCTATTCTGACGGGAAGTTTTGGGGCCCTTGCACCCTCATGGGCCCAGCAAGTGGTTAGGTAGCTGCCGGCCTTCTGTTGTGGATCAGATGAGCCTGCCGTCGGCATCAAGACGTCATTCACCGGACAATTCAAAGCCAAGTGGCCCTCTTGACCACAGTTGAAGCACTTTCGGCGGTCCGGATTCACGAGGGGTCGACGCTGGGGCGGCGGTCGAACCTGTCCCACCTTTGGAATCTGGCGGAGTAGCGGCGGGGGTGTCACGGGGTCCTTAGTCCACCTGGGATTGTTTCCCTGGTGTCGACTGCTCCGCATCAGCTCCACGGTGACCTGGTGGTTTTCCAATACATCTACTAGATCATCCACCGTCTTTGGGCTGCTTTGGGAGGCATGTAGTTTGGCATCCCTGGGTAGTGCTCTAACACAATGGTCCATCACAACTCGGTCCAGGGCTGAAGGTCCGGCTCCCGTGGTTAACCAACTGCGTGTCAGTCGCATCAGGGTTGCAACCTGCGGCCGTACGGGGGCAGTAGCGTCATATGTCCAGGAGTGGAACTGTTGGGCCCTGGTCTGGAGGTTGTGTCCATAATGGGCTAAGATGGTGGCTTTTAACACATCATAATTATTTACTTCGGAGGGGCCGAGGTCCCGACAGGCCTTTTGGGCATCACCTGTTAAAAACGGGGCTAGTAGCCCGGCCCACTCTGCTGGAGGCCACCTCTCTCTCTCTGCCGTTCTCTCAAAAACACTTAGGTAGGCTTCAATGTCATCATCGGCCGTCTGCTTGGTGAGCACTTTACTGGGTTCCGTCGGCCTCTCCGGTCTCATCAGGTGCTGACCCAGAGTTGTCATAGCATCCTGAAATGCTCTTAGGCTCTGTGCCTGCTGGGTTTGCATCTGCACGAGCTGTGCTAGGGCGTCCTCCATAGCACTGCGGGACTCTGAGTACCTATTTTATTCAGAATCTCTAGCGATAGATCGCCGTGCCCGCATTCTCCACCAAATGTGGCAACCCGGGGGATGTGGAGGTGAGATTCGGAATAAAATCAGGAGACTCAGAGACGCAGTGCAAAAATAAAGGGTCTTTTATTAAAACTTGTAGGAAAAAGGGGGAATGGGCATCTAATGGAAACAAAGGATTCTTCCCGGTCGGAGTCTTTGGTCTTCAGTCTCACACCTTCTGTGAGACGGTTGGTATCTCCTGGATGGGCAGAGCAGAGGAGAGAGGTGAGAGGGTCCAGTTACCTCTGGTCTGTCGCGACTCCTCTCCTGAGGTTCCACGCTACTTCTCCTTTCCTATTCAGGCAGCTCTCTCCCCGATGGCTTCCAGTGGAGGGAAGATATACTCTCCGTTCCCTCGTTAGCTGACGGGCTGCAGGTGTGACCACTCCCAGGTGCCAATTGGCTGTAGCACCTGTACTGGGAAGTACGTCCCGTGGATCACTTCCCCCAACCTGAGCTTTGGGATCCGCCTCCGATGCGCTGTTTGCTCGGGTTTTCCCCCTGGTCTGCCACAATACATATTATAATAATATTGATTATATTTATAAATGATACAAATTGTCAATTTTTGTGTTTTGGTGATATGGAATATACCTTGTAATATTTGTTGTTAAATAGTATACCTCTGCAAAATATATGCTTTTCTGCACTTCCTCTCCGCCTGTCTGAGTATAAATGAATGATATAGAATTTGGCCTATCCACGTCCTAATAAATGTTCAAAGCTGCTCGTTCTTGTCAGGCACTTTTTTTTAAAGAAAGAACAGCGAACGGGAGCACAAGCACTTCTTTTCCAAGGAGAACCAACCTTCTAAAATCTCAGGGACGGATCCTAATGGACAGATACAGAAGTAAGGGACATGATGCACTTGTTGGAAAAAAATAAGAAAACATTAACACCAGGACACACATGAATAACTTTTTCAAGCAGATATATTGGGCAAAGTAAACGTCGCTACCAGCTGGACGATGGAAACAGGATTACGGAGGACATGAGGTGCACAGGCACACTTTAACCCTTACATGGTTCATAGGGGCATCGCAATATATAAACATGTTCTATTATATATATATATATATATATATATATATATATATATATATATATATATATATATTATACAATATTTATATTTTATTATAATGTTATTGGGATGTTTGCTGAAATTGATTGGATGGGCCTACCAAAAAAGACTTCCACCAGCCTCCCTGTTTGAAATGTTTTTAATGTGAAGCAGCAGTAGAATGGCGCCAGTCACCAGTTTAAGACAGCCATAGGATCAGTCACCATGACTTTACCCGCTGTAGTAGTGGGCGACAGCGCCTCAGGGGTAGAGCAGAGTCGTCTCTCAAAAAGCTCCCACTGTGGGCCATCGAGAGAGAAACTGTGGGTCAGTAGTGAGCAGGGTCTTCCTTCATTCAGAGGATCGGTGGTCGATACCCGGCTTCACTAGTCCATGTCAATGGGTTACATGTTACATGTCATTTTAGCTGACGCTTTTATCCAAAGCAACTTACAATCCTGTTACAATCGTACACGGTAGACGCAGCTACAGGGAGTAATTCAGGGTTAAGTGTGTTGCTCAAGGACACATCGACTAGGGCAGGGATCGAATCTTCAACCACGTGATTGAAAGATGGGCCTGCTACCCACTGACCCATAGTGGTCTAAGACACCAAGACACTCGGGGGCAAGATAATTTACCCTGATTTGACCATACAGGCGTTTCCTGTGGTGTATGAAGGGTTAGTTAGTCCTGATGGGCAGCTGGCGCCTTGCATGGTAGCTCCTCCCATCAGTGTGTGACTGGGTGAATGATGACATGTAGGGTTGAAGAGCTTTGAGTGGTCAGAAGACTAGAAAAGTCTATTTACATGACATATAGTGTATAGTCCCTATGATAAATGATCTCCATCGTGAAATTAAAGTAATTGTTATCCAGAGCAAGGCAAATCCAGACATTTTGATTATAGTAAACAGTTGTAAATCCAGATGTTTCCTGATTAAATGACAGACATTTTGCAATATCAGCAATCATAACTTCATTGTGAATTTCTACAGTGAATAAGATCATTTGGGTTTTGGGGTATTCCTCCAAGAAAATGGATGTTTAACTTCACACTATGCAATTTCAAATAATTTGTGTCGGACTATTATTATAGCTACAGGTCGACCCCACAAAGCTTAAAAGGAAAAACTATGCTATAATTGATTAATTATTTTAATACTAACAAATATCACAGCCTTCATCAAAACATTTCATACTTCTAATAATGTTTGTTTGTTATATTCTGCTTGTAAAGACATGCTGAGGTCACATGCTCGTGCCCTGAAGCCCCGCCTCCTACTGTTGCACAGAGTGCTGTTCTCTTCTTTATTCAAAGTCTCCTAACATTTAACATGTTGCGTTTCCAAATTGCATCACCTTGGACACCGCTCGGATCGATTGACAAGATATGCAAAGATACACACATGAATAGAGATTACTAGTAAAACAAAACACAAAAAGGATCACTCAGACAAAGTTAACATAGTATCACTGTATTCAGTAAGTAGTCCTTAGACGTTGAAGCTCTGCAGGGCATCTTGCTTGATACCCTCAACTGCTGCATCACTCACTGGGTCAGAGTAACACATGCTTTATCTCCCAGGCCCAGGTGGTGATCACATTAACACCTCTCCAGACAGAGCTCCAAATTCATCAACTGTCCAGTCCAGATCTACTAGTTAAACAGACATACCAAACATCTTCTCAACATTTCAGTTCTATATTCAAACAGCGAAGGTCTGGTGGGGTTGTTAAACGGTGCAGTGCTGCAAGGACAGCCCAGCACCTCTGTCTGACAGTTAATTAGTTTTCCTCTTCTTCTTTGCTTTTTATTGTATAATTAGACATAATGTTAGCCTGTGTGTGTGTGTGTGTGTGTATGTGTGTGTGTGTGTGTGTGTGTGTGTGTGTGTATGTGTGTGTGTGTGTTCACAGCCATATCTTAATGCTGCCATTCTATCTCACTCAACTCTAATTTATTACACTTTGGGAAGACTAGAGATCTAGATGGGTAATCATCTGTTTCATCTTTGTTGTTTTAGAAAGATCAGTTATTATGGAGACATATGTAGTTTGAAGAGTTTCAGCATACACCAGTTTACTTTGTGAAATATATTAAAGCAATGCCAAATATAACATCATGCCCAGATCCAGGTTCTCAACACAGCCTCCACATCTATGCAAACACCTCTGCTCTACACCTGTCTATTAGAATGCTCTCGTACAGCTAGATCTACAATTAATATGTAATCCATGTAATCATGACGCAGGAATAAAACAAATATAGAAAACAACACATTGGTGTTTGAGTGGAGCCAGGTCTTTCACCCAAGAGACAGCTGTTCTTGATGCATGAGAGAGAAGTCAACAGTGATTTATTTCTCATGTAACTTCTATATTTAAGTAGAAGTATAATCTAAAGTCAAAGTCAAAGTATAATCTATTCCTAAACCAAATCAAGGAGTTGCTTTGTGGTAACTATTTGGTCAAATATCATACGGTATAACATACTTCAAAAGATTTTTGCAAAATATATTGATGATTTTGAAAATCAATGAATTCAACAATTATTGACAAATAATTATACAATGATATAATTGCTAGTGATTTTTTTGGGGGAAACACTGTCTATAGGACCTAACTGTGATGAGCTTAATGCCTTGCCCTCTAAAAGTTAACTTGGGCAGCGCGGTGGCTCAGTGGTTAGCACTGTCACCTCACAGCATGAAGGCCCTGGGTTCGAATCCCGGTCGTCCCAGGTCCTTTCTGTGTGGAGTTTGCATCTCCTCGTGCCTGCGTGGGCTTACTCTGGTTTCCCCCACCATCATAAAGACATGCACCGCATCGTATGGATATGACAGAATGTTGGTGGTGGTTGGAGGGGCCGTAGGCACTGATTGGCTGCCAGTCTTCCCAGGGCAGCTGTGGCTACTGGTCTAGCTTACCACCACTGGGATGAATGTGTATGACAACTAGACTCTGTAAAGAGACTTTGGGTACTTAGAGTAGTGCTATATAAAATAAATTGTTATTATTATTTTAGAGCTCGACCTGAACGATGAAGAATCTATTAATAAGTAATCAAGAGATAATTAGCAGTTATTTTTTGTTCAATCAATAGTTTTTTTTAAGCAAAAATGTCCAGCTTTAATAATTTGAGACATTGCTCTTTTTCTTATATTATGGAAAATATATATATATATATATATATATATATATATATATATATATATATATATATATATATATATATATATATATATATACAATCATATAATTGTTAGGCCTGAAGAAGGCTCACTCCCTGCCACACGCGAGACAGGACACATCCAACGGGCCATCACTCACATAATGCTATTGCACAACCCTCCTATATTTGTTATATATTTCAAATATTTTATTTAATTGTCAGCCAATAAAAAGCAACCATATGACACAGTCTACACCAAATGATGTGGGAGTCAGAGTTAGAAAATAGAGGAAAGTATATTCACATTCATGATAGCTCTACAAAAAACAAAGGGTTTCAATTCTACAGTAAGCTATTTACTGAGTTCAGTTTTCTTCTCCAACGGTAGCTAAATCAATTTATTTTCCATCCTTAAGTTTATGTTTTTTACAATCACAATTGCCATAAGAGCTGCACTGTTGCAACTGAATCTTCGACATTCCATTTTGTATCTTCTGTGAAACAAACAAAGTGGGCTTCCTACTACCAACAGGCTTACAATAGCATTGTTCAGATTGGGTTCCAGCAGGAATTAAATAACATCAGCTACTAAGCTGCGACCACTCTGCCTTGAACATCGATGTATGACATTTATCTTGGGGTGTTATTCATCTCAGGAGCACCAGATAAGAGTAGATGTAGGTTAAAGACACAGGACCACAATCAAACTTTACAAACAAATATTTAATTTTATTATTTGAAGTAAGTCAACTTTTCAAAACGGGAGTTTTGAATATTATAGTCTAGTAAATATACAGGACTGTCTCAGAAAATTAGAATATTGTGATAAAGTTCTTTATTTTCTGTAATGCAATTAAAAAAGCAAAAATGTCATGCATTCTGGATTCATTACAAATCAACTGAAATATTGCAAGCCTTTTATTCTTTTAATATTGCTGATTATGGCTTACAGCTTAAGAAAACTCAAATATCCTATCTCTAAATATTAGAATATTTCCTCAGACCAAGTAAAAAAAAGAGATTTATAACAGCAAAACAAAATCAAACATTTGAAAATGTCCATTAATGCACTCAGTACTTGGTTGGGAATCCTTTTGCACGGATTACTGCATCAATGCAGCGTGGCATGGAGGCAATCAGCCTGTGGCATTGCTGAGGTGTTATGGATGCCCAGGATGCTTCAATAGCGGCCTTTAGCTCATTTGCATTGTTGGGTCTGGTGTCTTTCAGCTTCCTCTTCACATTACCCCACACATTCTCTATGGGGTTCAGGTCAGGGGAATTGGCAGGCCAATGGAGGACAGTAATGCCATGGTCAGTACACCAGTTACTGGTGGTTCTGGCACTGTGGGCAGGTGCCAGATCATGCTGGAAAATGAAATCCTCATCTCCATAGAGCTTTTCATCAGACGGAAGCATGTAGTGCTCTAAAATCTCTTGGTACACAGCTGCATTTACTCTGGACTTGATGAAACACAGTGGACCAACACCAGCAGCTGACATGGCTCCCCAAACCATCACTGACTGTGGGAACTTCACACTGGATTTCAAGAAACTTGGATTTTGCTAATGCAAATGAGCTAAAGGCCGCTATTAAAGCATGTTTGTGATGTTATTGACATTAAATGTGCAACAGCAATGGCTTATTGGTTTAAATTGGAAAACAGCAGGTGGGTCACAAACTCTAAAATTAGCTGTTTAAAAAACCCGTTTTATTCTACTTCTGAATGTGAAGGATTCTAAAACATAATCAGCTTTCTAATTATACAGAAAAGCACAATACAAGTTGTTTCTTTTCAGCGCAGGAGGATGTATTGCGGTCGTGGGGAATGTTATCTTGGAATGAGACAACTACCCAGCCAGACTGAAATGCCATTTTCTGAAAGTGTTTTCATGGTTCTGAAAGTTTGAGCAACGTGTTAATTTATCACTTTCAAGTTGGCAGTAGTGACATATTCATCTCGTTATTGACATTTTCCATCAACACTGAAGCTGTGAGAGAGGTTGGCGAGGAACAGTTTTATATAATAATAAGATACATAATCAAAGAGATTTCATTCTTTACACTTCCAAACTGGAGAAACAGGTGTCAAGGAGTGCAACACCAAACTCATTAAAATGTTGAAACAACTCAAGATAACGATGAGAAATAAGAGGTCTGTAACTGGCACACAATGCAGACTTTGAGAAAGTGTTTACTGGCAAGACAGATTATTAGGCTTTGGCTAAAAGAGGCAGTGGTTAGAATAGTAGATGTATGTGTTTCAGGTTCCACATCAGCCACGGGAGTTTAAGTCTTTGGTCACTGCCTTGTTTCTTCATGAAGTAACACAAATATCTGCATAGGGAGGTAGACCATGTGGTTGGTTTGGTCAAAAGACGAAGAGGATTCACATGGGCTTAGTTTAATTTGTCAATAGCTTTTTAAATAACAGACATTTTTTGTTTTGTTGGGTTTCAATTTAGGTTGTTTCAACGTTAATCAAGTTTTAAAAACTGTCCATTGAGACTTGCACTTTAGTTTAATGTTGACTTGTTTGTGGGTCAGTACAGCAGTTAAAGCGACACTATGTAACTTTTCCCCTGTAGCGCCCCCTTCAGGTATTTAACGTCTGGCTCTCGAGCCATATATGGCTCTTCAGGCTCATGCCCTCACAGCTGATCGAACAGCTGATCAATGCGGGCAGCACGTCTCGGCAGCCGCAGCATGTCATTCTGTTTGTACTCGTCTCGTAGCGGAGCAAATAAAAAGTCACCTGTGAGCGTGTACTGGCACTATATGACGTTGGTAATCACTGCCAGACAGCAAGTTTAAGTACTTCCTGTTCCTCAACCGAAAGTACCGGGTCGTTACCAATCATCTTACATTCAGCAGTTTTCTGGCCACAGACCCCGATGGCAGTGGTGGAGGCGCAAATCAACATATTAAAAGTCATTGTAGCGGCACCATTTTTTTCAAGCTATTATTTTAAGGTGAAAAAGTTACATAGTGGGGCTTTAAGGTTAGCTTTTTAACAGATCTGAACATGACTATGAGCTTTGCAGTTAGGGGCATTTCATTTAGTATTGCGTGTTCATGAAGATGAAAGACTAAAATACAGAGAAAGGAATGGTTCAACATTGGTGGAGTTAGGAAAGCCCAGAACAGCCGTTCCCATCCCATTATCCAAACCGCGACTTGTGAAACTACTTGTAAATTTAATAAAATTAGTCTCTTTTATTTATAGATGTATTCTGTATCATTAATACCTTATTTTGAAAAGCGGACACAACAGGACCTCTATGATTCCGTTAACTTGGCCTAGTCTGCCACTGGCTGTCAGCTGCATAGTCTGCAGAGACATTATATATACAATATATTTATAAAGTACTGGTTATATACACACACTTATTTCCAGTCCATGGGTAGCTCACTCTGGGCCAGTTGTATTCATTAATCATGAGTATCTGTGTACGGGTGCACAATAACTTTAGCGTCAGCACTATGGAGATCCAAGAGAGGGCTTGAGTGCAGTCCTCAATTTCAATTCAATTCAATTCAGTTTATTTGTATAGCCCAGTTTCACAAATTACGAATTTGTCTCAGAGTGCTTTACAATCTGTACACATAGACATCCCTGACCCAAAACCTCACATCTGATCAGGAAAAACTCCCAAATAACACTTCAGGGGGAAAAAAGGGAAGAAACCTTCAGGAGAGCAACAGAGGAGGATCCCTCTCCAGGATGGACAGATGCAATAGATGTAATGTGTACAGAAGGACATATTTAGAGTTAAAATACATTCAAGGAATCTGACAGAGTTTATCAATAGTTCATATTTAGGCATATTCCACGATGGAGAGTTTGGAGACCTCCCAAGTGGAGGAGTGGGCGGAGTCCCAGCAGGGCAGTGGCACAGCTGGCGACAGGAACTCACGATCCAACCATCGAAGGTCCATCAGCAGATGGAATCTATGCCGTCTCATAGGGTCCGATGACCCCATGAGACGTGAAGTCAGAAGGACTCGGGAGAAAGCAGAGTTAGTCATGTGTGATGGAGAGATGAAGATTCATCCATAGGAGAAAGAAAAGAGGAGAGAGGTGCTCAGTGCATCCTAAACATCCCCAGCAGCTATAAGCCTATACCAGCATATCCAGGGGCTGGACCAGGGCAAACCTGATTCAGCCCTGTCTATAAGCTCTGTCAAAGAGGAAAGTCTTCAGTCTACTCTTGAATGTGGTGACTGTGTCTGCCTCCCGGACTGAAGGTGGAAGCTGGTTCCATAAAAGAGGAGCTTGATAACTGAAGGCTCTGGCTCCCATTTTACATTTTAAGACTCTCGGAACTACAAGTAGCCCCGCATTTAGTGAGCGCAGCTCTCTGGTGGGGCGATACGGTACTACAAGCTCTTTAAGATATGATGGTGCATCACCAATTAATGCTGACATCGAACATCTGATCTCCAAGAATCATAAGAAATAAAAACATACAACCTGTTCTCTCAAGATAAAGTTAGTTATCTCATGATAGCAAGATGATTACCTTGTGCCCATTAGAAAAAAGCATTACAAATAAATAATTGCGAGCACGGCGGTTACATAGACTCAAGCAAGGTATATGGAGCATCTTTTTTTTATGATTCACAAGACAATTGTAACAGGTTTATTCCCCAAGCACCCAAGGATGATCATACAGGAAGGACATTTGGTGAGATCTTTTATTCAAAGGCTGTGCCTCTGCTCTCCACCACCTCGCACCTCAGTCCCTACTGCTCCTTTACGGAGACAAATACGCAGACACACACAGATTGGCCTCAGCTGGTGACTGAGGACTAATTGAGACCAACTTGATCAGGTCCCGACACACTGTTCCCTGAACCAAACCCCCACTCCACCCACTCTGCAGCCGAGCCTAAACACACCCCGCTGCCACAACAATCTATGGACATTTATTCACGATGGGGATAACAATATCGAAGTCAATGACATCTCTACAGTTGATATTTCCACACTACACGTCACCTCCCCAACACAATCTAAATGACATAGCACTGTAGCTCAGAAATAACATATGTCATTTAGATTTTGTGGTGAACTGTCCATTTAATCTTTATCATACTTCAACCAAACATAAAACTGTCATACTCATTGATGGTGTTTGTGTAACTCTGTAATGCTTCCCACTGTACACATGGCATCAGGGGCGTCGTTAGTCCTATTTCAGGGGGGTTTCATCCCCCCTAAAATGTTCTTCAGCCCCCACTATTGTTTCTCAAATGGATACATTATTTAATTCAATTTTAATTCAATTCAGTTTATTTGTATAGCCCAATTTCACAAAGTAAGAATTTGTCTTAGATTGCTTTACAATCTGTACACATAGACATCCCTGCCCCAAAACCTCACATCGGATCAGGAAAAACTCCCAAATCAACCCTTCATGGGGAAAAAAAGGGAATAAACCTTCAGGAGAGCAACAGAGGAGGATCCCTCTCTAGGATGGACAGATGCAATAGATGTAATGTGTACAGAAGCAATCATTATACACAAATTAAAACACAGTAACAACACAATCAATAAATATGACAGAGTTGGTAGTCATATGCCAAGATTCAGACCTCGATGATCCATCGGGCAGATAGGATCTCTGACGTCTCATAGAAGGGTCATCGGTCATGAGGTGACTGTGCCTGCCTTCCAGACTGAAGGTGGAAGCTGGTTCCATAATAGAGGAGCTTGATAACTGAAGGCTCTGATTTATAACTAACATGCTATACGTGTGTGGATTCTGGTTTATATGTGTTATCCCCCTTCAAATAACAATCCAATAGCCTATCATCATACTTCGCAATATAACACATGGGCACTAGGACCTTGGGGAGGCTGCTCTGATGAATTTCTCACTCTGCCAAGTAATGTGTCTCATCAAAGACAGAGAGGATTACAGACAGGAGTTTGGCTCAAAGTAAATGATGCACAGACTGACCTATATGTCCAGATGTCCAGGTAGTTGCAGAATGTGGCTATATATATATATATATATATATATATATATATATATATATATATATATATATATATTATATCGGTAGACTTAACAGGTGTTGCCTGCTTACATTTAGGTTTTCTTGAGGCAAATGAAAGGGACACTTAGAAACTATCTCCATTGAGCAAAAGTGTGAATAAGCAATTTCTAAATAAAATAAATAACTATCCCTCTCTATTCTTTATCTCAGTGATAGAGTCCAAATGAGCATAAAATATAACTATGACCCTGCAATTCCGTCTCTTATTTAATAATATACTAAATGCAAGAAAACCACAGAGCAAAATCCCTTTCTGATTGACCCAATCTATGAACTGTCTCTAACAATGGATATCCGGGCTCCCCCAAAATATTGCCAAGCGCTGCGTGCGCATACATTTATCTTCATTCCACTATTCTTGGGGCTTAGCGCCCCTTTTCTTTGAATCCTACAAACGCCCCTGCGTGACATCGATTGCTTCTGTCCATCCAGGGAGAGGGATCCTCCCCTGTTTCTCTCCTGAAGGTTTCTTCACTTTTTTTTGGGAGTGATTGGGTCAAAGGTCAAGGTCAAGATCACGAAAAGGTGAAAAACTTGTTATTTGTCTAAATCAGACAAAACTGAGCCGATACTTATGAAACTTGGTGGGATGATTGGTCATGACCCAAGGAACAATCGATAGGTTTTGGGAGTGATTGGGTCAAAGGTCAAGGTCACGAAAAGGTGAAAACCGTAAATTTGCGATATCTCGGTTAATTGGCATCTGATTTGCGTGAAACTAGTGCCAAATTGTTCATAATTCAATCTTGTGATATGCGAAGGTATGCGCTCTACCGAGTGCCCATTCTAGTTCTTAGGAGTTTTTCCTGATCCGATGTGAGGTTTTGGGACAGGGATGTCATATGTGTACAGATTGTAAAGACCTTTGAAGCAAATTTGTAATTTGTAAAATCGTGCTATACAGTACAAAATAAATATAATTGAATACTACAGTTGACATTTGTGGACATCATAGTAATATATAATGAACCAGCAGTTCAGTTAAGCAAGCATGTGGGTAACACACACACACACACACACACACACACACACACACACACACACACACACATGCACACACACACACACACATACATATACATATACATACATACACACATACATACATACATACATACATACATACATACATACACACACACACATACATACACACACACACACGCACACACACACACACACACACACAACCTTTGTTCTCTTGAAATGAAAACACACATACCATTTCTCACTCTGTACTCTAACATTTTCCCTGTCTATAACTCCTAAATGACACTCACACAGGCTTTTACAACTAATTAAGAACCCATTTGCTGAGTGTTTATTTTCATAGCCTGGTGAGCTCTGTACAATGTGTGACATGCTGTCGCTGAGCAGAACGCTCTGCTAGTCACACAGGATTATACAAAGTTGACTCACTGAGCTGCAGGCACACATGCATGGCGGCGGTGATGATACTGTATTTCTGTATGTCCTGCTTAAGTCACTTCTGTTAGCTACCTCTACTGGGAGGTCAAAAGTTGCCCTGAGAGGGATTCAGATTGGTTACCACTGATGAGATTGGTCATCTATCAGTCATCACAGTCTCACATCACTTTGGTCCCAAAAGACAGTTAGAGTGAGAACCAATCAAATTGTGTCCTCATATTGGAGGGGGTTTCACCATGTTTTGATCTAAGACAACGCTTTGCTTCCACCAGAAAAGATAAACACGTCACAAACAAGCAAAGCGTAAAGAATAGCCGACTCAGGCGCCGCTGCTTTCGCACATGTTACTGAGGAGAGAACTAAGCCCTTTATTCATTTAGTTTTTTCTTGAGGCCCTTTCAGTCACACTGGATGCTGTGGGTCTTGAATTATTACATTTGATGTGCTGTTCGCACCACATGGATGCTGTATTGGACTTATGACTTATTGACATTTTAAATGTGGCTACCTTAAAGTACCCTTCGTTGGTGCAATAACCAAAACATCATGCTCTTTTTTAAAGATAAATGGAAGATGAAATCCTTTTTTTAAATGCTTCTGTCAGACATTGTATGGACAGGTGAAGAATTATCTACCAAAGCTAATTTATTTCCATCAATCAAACTTTCCAGACAACAAGGAAATACGACTAGTACTCACTGCTTTTGTGGATTATGTGAAGCATAATCCATCCAATTTCTTAAATTGCTTTACAATGTGGGCTCATAAAATGTATTTGTTTTGTTCTGTTATGAGACAATGGAGGAAAGGCCTTTTGTTGGCGCTATTTCAGGCCACTTTACAAAGCAGTGAGTTCTACCCTTATTTTACTGAATGGGATAAACATAGATGCTACAAACCTCTGTAGTAAAAACACCTCTGGTTTCCAGAAAAACAACCAAAAGTATCAGAGCAATTGTTGTTTTCTTTTCACTGGATTTTTGGCACCAGCAGTCTTTGCAGTAACTGTAAGGTTACCTTGACATTGGTTTGAGATGGTTTATTCTTTCCTCAGTGATACTGCACACTCCAATTAACAGTATATCGGCTGGTTCTATTAATGTTCACCAGTGTATATTCTTTTTTCAAAGCGTTCTTTCTAATTCTATCATCAATGTTTCTCAACATGAAAACCTAGTGTCCTGAATAATTTAAATACACTATAAGTTTTTGTTATGGACAATATTGTTGACAATATCAAGTTTGTAAGTAGTCTTTTTCCCATCGCCATCAGTTTGGTGTGGACAAACAGTGGAATAATTCTAGCCGCTTAACGTTTTATCAGGTTGCTACAAAATACAATACACTTTAATACTACAATTTGATACAACAACCTTTGAAACGGACAAATCGGACCAGAATGGTTGTGTAGGAGAGCCAATGGCATCCTTCCGTCGTGAACAGAAAGATATATGGCAATGTCCTCAGAACCTCCTCTGTGGTAGTTCCTGCTACAGTAGATGTCACCAGAGTCACATCTGGATGAAATACAAGATGATAAAATAACGAGTTGGTAAAATAACTTGCAATAAGCGTTGCACACAATCAAAGGTTAAGCTTTTTGATGAGCATATATAGAAATTACTTTTGGGAAGCTTCGGGACCCTCACTCTGATTGCCCCAATACAACCCTTGTTTCAGCCAACTCTTTTTGTAAATCTCTACAGCAGAGATGTGCTCGAGGCTTGGACGGCACTTGAAGCTGTATAGAGTACACCTACATAGACGTTAACTTTGTCCGCTAACTTCAGAGCCACAGAGGAAAGGCGGGGTATGGAATGTATCCATAGGATATGGATAGGAGGAAGACGAAAGAGGATGTAAAGTAAATGAAGCAGAGAAAACTGGGCAGTGGAGGAATGGAGAGAAAGGAGTGGTTTTTTTTTTAACAAGGAGCTTTTACCTGACAAGAGGACTCGGGGAAACTGCTTGTGTTTGAAGGCCGTCAGTCAGGACGTGGGGCTTTAATACAGGATTTCACTGAGGCCTCTTAAAGAAATATGCAGTATTTATTGGAACGATGGTGGCTGGACTGACTCACCAGAAAAAATAGAACTTTGGAGTTATAAATTCTTTAAATACTTCAACTGAATTCTACAAAAAATAATTCAAAGTGAATTATAGATTGGCAGTCAATGTTTAAAATTGTCAGCTGGGGGTGTCGGGAAACTATTTCAAGAAAAATATTTCAGCACTCATGTATGAGTTTTCAGTAATGTTACAGATTTATATTATCACATTTGTATGAGATCAACGTTCTTTAAAGAAGAGAACTTGTCAGGGCTGCCTTCTATAGCAAAGTGTTTTTTTTAACGTAGTGAAAATTGTAGTGAAACACAAATGTATCGAGAATCATTTTTTAGATAGAAACTTTGGAAATGATTAGAGCCATCTAAGTCCAATCAATTTAAACTTTAAACCGTTCACACTGCACTGGAGTTATTGGAACATTCCTACACAGCCACCACTGGAATCTAATTCCACTGCAGGACAAATAGTACTAATACTATTAGTGAAACATGATCATGATCCACCACTCTGCAGACAGACCCATTTGAAATGATGAATAGACATGCAAAAAAAACATATGAGCAGCATACCATTGTTGATCATTGTTTGAATGTCAGCGTGACTATCGGGTACAGCCCTATTCACAGAAAGATGTGTGAAGGGTGCGTGTGTGACATATTGTAACTTGTATTGTAACTATTCGGAGCCCTTCAGATGAGACTGTCACAAATAGTTCACTGATTAAAAAACATTATTTACATATGTACAATTTTTTATGATGAAGGAATTTTAGTTTTTAAATGCTTTGGAAATATCTATAATAATCTTAAAAATCTACTTTTAAGTTGATATTTTTTACAGCCAAATCAATTTGTTTACAGGATATTCAACCATGTGCATGCTCGGAGCTCGTACTTATCTGTGGAAGCTTGTGCTACGGTGCCAAGCCCGAGTATCAACCGAGCATGAAGGGCCTATCTATCCATCTCTTGTGCGCCGTATCAGTACTACAGACAGGGCCTCACCGACACACAGCAGACAGCACTATTCATAGTTGTGATCTCTCATTCAGTAATTTGGCTGTTTTTGCTATTTTTCAACATCCAACTTAAAAGAATGTATCCAGCCACAGTATCATATCCAAGTACATGTGTATTTACCCCGCAGATACGACAATTGAGATGTAGGCATAACAGTCCAAGCGTGCTGAAAATGAAAGAAATGCACACTGCCGTAGAAAATGACAGTTATGTGGAGGTGAATGACATGTGACATCCGTCGTCATCGCTCGTTTTGCTGGATGAATTAATTTGTCCTGTCCACTTATGCCAGGACCTCCCGATGTATACGGATCCACCAACGTGCGTATGTAGGCTTTGTTTTAAGAAAGTTTTGTTGAGAAAGATCTTCAGCTGAAGTCAAGAAAAGCAGCTTCAACAGTTGGTGCACGTCTGACTGTCGCTGGACATCCTTCACTGCTTCACTTATGAGGATGACTGATGTTTTTTCATGCTTGGCTTGAATTTCTGATGTCTCAACTGTGCACACAGATTGTCAAAGTCAAGTTTAAATATATTAAAAACAACGGGAGAGTCACCTCTTTCCTAGAAGCAGCTGTCACCAGCAGCTTATCCATGTGACCACGTCTTCCTGACGAACGTGTCCAACATTTCAATGTATCTTTTCCTGTAATACCTGTGGCTCTGGGCTCATATCAGAGTCGGCGGCCTCAGTCAATGAGTTGAAAAATTTCAAATGAAACATCCAAATTCGGCTGCGGAGTTAAAGCTTGCCACAGTTGACAAATCAATCACTCAACATGTGGTGCATCAATTCAAAAGTGGGCTATGCACATGAGGATAAGATGCCATGTATTGCAAATTAGTTATTCTCACATGAGGCAGTAAAGTGATGAGTATTTCATCAATATTTCAGATATGATATTTGGAAGGACATCTGTTTTATGGAGATGTATTTATGTCTGAATGTGGTCAACTGAGCACCAACCAACTAACTCATTCACTCTTACACACACACACCAACAGTCCTGCTTATCTCTCACACACACACACACACACACACACACACACACACACACACACACCAATGTGTTTGCACATGTGTGTATTGTGTTTTGTGTCAATTGACAAATCATATGTTTCATAGTGAACATTATATTGTTTAGGAAGTGACATGATTTAATTTTGTATAGACTGTTCATATCACCCTGCAGCCAGCAGAGGGAAGGGTGATGCTCGATTTAACGTCGGAAGGCTTTGCGACAGTGGAGCGATTAATGAGCACGTTTCCTCATTCTGCGGAGTGAGGCACAATGACTAGACATAAATGTGCGTGGTGTCATTTGGGTGTCCTGTTTACAGGTGGGTGAGGAAAGAATGAGAAGTAAATAAGTTTGCTTGGATGAAGTTACTGTTTTAGCAGCTATATAGCTAGGAGATGGATGTCAGTACATCTATGTATATAAGTTTGTGTGAATGACTAGTTTTGATTAGCCGGTGCGCTGCACTAGCCAACATTACACCACACCATCATGCCTGTTGAGACTATGGCTGCCTCAATAAACATTCAATGTGTAGTATTGTTATATTCAGGAATATTGTTGAAATGTGATTTACAATATATTTTGTACAAAATAAATGGGATCCTACGGAGTGATGCGCAATGACCAGACCTACATATGCGTGGTGTCATTTGTGTGTCCTGTTTACAGAATAATATCATCTGTATAACACACACTAACAGTCCTGCTTGTCTCTTACACACATACTAACAGTCCTGCTTGTCTCTTACACACATATACTAACCCTCTTTCACATTTTTTTTCTCACAGTTTTTTCCTTTCAAACACGGTTTGTCTTGTTCCTTCTTTTAGACAGACCCCCACATACACTCCCACTCATAGCTCACTTTTTCTTACATGGACAAAGATAGGAGAGAAAGAGTGCCAGCGTCTACCTTGTGGTTTATCTCGTTCTCTCTCTTTAGTCTAGGCTCTGCTTATTGCCGTGTATAATTCAAGGCTTTCCTTGATGATGCTATACCGGATGCCATCCTGGGAAACTCACAAACGCGCACACACACAGAGGTTGAAGGCATTGCAGGTACATCAATGATGAGAATGTTTGAGAAGCTAAAGTACAAAAACACACACAGACTCACACGGATGGAAAACACAGAAGAAACATTCTAAAGAAATGTCTTCTTCGGGAGATTAATGTCACGTTGCTGGCTTGACTTTCGGTGAGCGTTTCAAGATGGCGACGTAGATCTTAGAACTCTCCTGGTCAAATTAAGGAAAAAAAGCCCCACTGACGCAAGAACAAATTTATACAAAAACAAAAATGATCCAGAATGAGTGGAGCTAGAAGCAGGAACGCGCTAATGAGCAAAAGTAAGAGCAACGAGCGAAGAGGAAAGAAAGCGACAAACGACAACACAGTCGCGTCAGAGGAAGCGGAGCCCCGTGCAGAGGAAGTTACGTCTACGGTTGAAGCCCTCCAAAACCTGGGAAAAGATATTCAAAGCCTGAAAACAAAACTCAAACCGGAACTAAAATACTTCAAAAATGTGTTCAGAAATGACATTAAACAGGATTTAACAACTTTAGGATGGAGATAAACCAAAAACTACAAGACGTTGCCACCGAGACCCGCAACTAAGGCAAACGATTAACAGAAGCAGGGCAGCGGGTCGAGGAAGCAGAGAGCGTGAAGTCCGAGGTGAAGGAAGCGCTGCTCTACTGCCTAAAACAGCAGCGACGGCTCCAGGCCAAAGTGACGGCCCTGGATCAAGTTCACACGGGAACAATATCCCCATACACGGGATTAAAGAAGGGAAGCGCAATGAAAGCATTCATGGATAACTTTCTGAAGACGCAGCTAGCCCTCGATACCAACATGGACCTGCAGAGCCCACCGGTCACTCGGCCCGATACCCCCAGGAGACACCGTGTCAAGGTATGTCCTGGTTAACTTCCAGAGAGTTGGTATTCACGACAGAATACTTAAAACAGCGTGGGCTAAAAAGATCGTAAAACAAAGGGAAAAGGGTGTTTACAGTGTCGCCGCTCCCACACCGCTGTACGTAGGGCACCAAGTCCTGAGGGGACACCAATAAATAGGCAAAAAAAAAAAAAAAATCATAGTTATATTGTCTCTCGACGTAATTGCACTGACATGACACAGACACAGACAACGTTACGTTATTAACCCTTTATTGGGCAACATAGCATAAGCAGTGTGCTCTCAGCAGCTTGAGCAGCAGGAAACAACGGAACCCCCAACCACCCCCCCCCCCCGTCCCCAAGGTTAACCCCGCCTCCCCTCTGCTCCGCCAATCACAGGCACGCCCCCTTGACCAGCATGCACCATGCCACACCGTGATTGACAGACACTTTACAGCAGGCCTATGTAACTAGCCGCCCGCGGGCCGGATACGGCCCGTTTGAATTTAACTCCGGCCCGCCAGACCGTCTGCAAATCAGTATGGTAATAAAAAATAAAACTGACAGACACGCCTCTTTTATACATTGAGGTCATCTAACCCAGAGCCGTTGAGTTCCACTGTTGCCTCCACCAGACCTGTATGGTGACATTGTTATGTTACCCCCTGTGTCGGTTGCTGTAACGCATTAAACTACCGTATCTGACCCACTCCTCACCAGCGCTCTGGTCTGGCTGACCACTGAAACACGGCGCTAGCTGACGCTACCATTAAGCTGCAACACGTCTCTCAAAGCCGAAGCGTCGGGAAGTTGTCTGCAGGGCTCTCAAGTGTCACGCATTGAGCGTGAGACTCGCGCCTTTCGATCTTAACTCCCGCCACACATCGTATTTCTCACACTGAAAAAAAATATTGGCTATTTAATGTTTTAATGTGCCGCAGCGCCAACATGAGCCGCGCTGAAGAAAAAAAAGGACCATAATCCCTGGGCACTAGGACCTGGGGGGAGGCTGCTGCGTGGCTTCCTCAATCTGCAAGGAGCTCTCTCAAAGAGCCAGGACTACAGTCAATGAGTTGAGTTTAGTTGAGTGAACTGTAAATCCAGGTAGTTACAGAATGTCAGTTGTTAATGAGTGTCATATTGTTCTCCATAGAATGGTAAATTAGACACTGAACTAGTTCATCTTTATGTCAGTGATAGAGTCCAAAAGAGCAGAATTTCAGAGTCATAGTGATAAAATATCCCTTTGAATCTGAGATGTGTCTCCAACAATGGATCCAGGGCTTTAAGAGAAAATGTGGCATGCAAAAGGCCCTCTGCTTATTAATGAGGGCCTGAACACTGACAGTGGGGCAGAGGACCTATTGTTCTTAAAATCGTTGGGATTATTGTACGTGTCTTCGGCACAATCTATGTTCTTCATCAGGATGTTGGGCAGAACAATCAAAGTACTGTAGTTATAAAAGCATTTTTCATCAAATCACGTAGATGTCGTGTGGCGGCTCATTATTAAAAGGTGATTCAGGCAAATTATTTTTTTGGGAAGTTTATATAAAGCAAGTAGCCCTTCAGATTATTTTGTACCCTTGAAGCCCCTGTCCTAAAGTTTCATTTCATTCTGCGGGGGGGGGGGGTATTTGATCAATATTCTGTGCGGCCTTCACCCCCCCCGTGATTTTCTTATTCGGCCTACTTGCTACTGAAGTTGCAGGGTCATGAAGGAGTTACGCTTAGGGCACCAAAATGGCTAGCAGCGGCACTGGGTATTTAAAATAACAAATACCTCCTAAGATGTATAGGAAGTATATTCCCCCCTCTGCATTTATACTAATGAACTTGATAAATTGACAAGGTTTTGTTTTGTTATTTGACATTGTCACAACACTTGTGCATATGTTGCTAACAAACAGATTAAACTGTTATTATGGGATACAATAACTTTTTCGAGAAATTTGGTTTTGCTGAAAAGTCAATTAACAGTATCAAAGCCCTGTATTTGGCCCCGACAGCAAGAAAAAAAATAAATGGAAGTCTTACTGACCAAATAAAATTGGAAAGATCCACCCGTCAGGGTTGCCCACTCTCCAACCCTTTTTGCACTTTACATGGAGCCCCTGGTACAAGTAATAAGAGAATAATCTGACATAAAAGGAATTATGATAAATAATAAGGAACATACAATAGCATTATATGATGTGTTTTATATATCCGTGACCCAGATTGTCTGCCCCCCTGCCTCTGTGATCTCATATACATATGTGTTACATATTCAGGATACAAGCTAAATATGCAAACAACACAAATATTACCATTTAACTACAATCCACCACCCCATATACAATAAAGGTTACCCTTTAACTGTTCCCAGAAGGCCATTGAATACCTTGGAATCTGGTTAACTAACAGTACTAGTGACTTGTATAACAAAAAATGACACTTTATTCACAAAAATGTAAGAACATGTAAGTACACCACGTAAACCATCAGTAAGGAGAGAGGTGGTATGTCCCTACCTAACCGTGAAGACTTATTATTCTGCCCAATTAAAAACAATAGTCCTTAAGTGCAATAGTGATTACGTGGCTAAGTGGAAGGAGATGGAATATGAATGAAAAGGTATCCCAGCACAAGCAATGCTCGCAGATCGGAAATATATTTTACCTTATCGGGTCCAACTGGACACCATTATTTAATTTACCCTTCATACCTGGTTTGAAGTTATAAAACAATTCAATTCATGGAACCAGCTAATAATGCAGAAAAACACATTACAACATTTCTTTAAAGACATTTGGAAACATGAAGGAACTACAGAACACAATTAGCAGTACAGGCATACACAAGTAGCTCTAAATCAATACTTCCAAAGGTTTATCAGGGA
Organism: Liparis tanakae; assembly: GCA_036178185.1. Classification (NCBI taxonomy): domain Eukaryota; kingdom Metazoa; phylum Chordata; class Actinopteri; order Perciformes; family Liparidae; genus Liparis; species Liparis tanakae. Next base: position 15,964,472 of record CM070102.1, on the reverse strand, counting down.
ATTACAAAGAGTAGAGGAGCTACCATAACATATATCAAAGAGAGATGGGAGAAAGAACTAGAAGATGAAATACACATTAAGCAATCAAAAGTAGGTGTGAAACCGTGTTTTCTACTTCATGTTCTATGTACTGCCGTGAATTCAGCTGGAAGATCCTTGTTTGTTTCTTTATTACCCCTAAAATGAATACCTACCAATCTTCCCCAAAATACAAATATTCTGGGAGAGCACTTGGACAATTATGCAACACATTCTGCGACAACGGATTCAATTTACATGCAAATCACTCTATTTGGGTGATCTACCAGGAGGAAAAACAGGAAATGACTGGTACCTCCTAAGAATACTAACAGTACCAGCAACATATTCTACCCACACTCGAGAACACATGCACACATTTGAGTATACTGAAAAAATAATTGACTATTGATGTTGTTTTTAATATATTAATATTTCTAATACTTATTTGCATTATTTGTTGGATCATGATATTCACCATTAACAATTGTTCAAAGAAAATACATTTAAAAACATATACATATTTGTGCTCTATAAATTATTTGTGCAGTTTTAAATTCATTGAAATACAAATAGCTCTCTCGTGAAAATGGGATCAGCGTTGGTTTTTATGTGTTTCCCCAAATCTCCACAAAGTTGGTCATTAATGGAACAAAATATGAGATACAGTGAGATTTGATTCAAGAAATCTTTCATTTGAAATAGTACTAATTGGTTTTAGATGTTTTTGTATCTGTTGTTCCTAATATCATTCATGACATGAATTTATTTTCATACACTTTTTATCCCAACATCAATTAGCATTTGTTTTTGATGATTCTGAATGAACCCATACACAAATATTTCAAGCTTGTACTGTAGACGTCATTGACTTTAGCTCGTACAACTCGCAGGCTACAACTCAATTTGAGTAAAATGAAGCGTATGTACCAAGTATTTTTACTTTAACAAACTTAATCTACTTCAGGGATATGTATAAGTTTAAGAAAAACATATATATATATATATATATCTATATATATATATATATATATATATATATATATTTTACATTTCAAATGTGTTCCCACGTTAATTGTCATGCGGTAGCTCAGTGTTAATGAGCCATTCAGTGACATTATCACACCGACATACAACACTGAGCTAATTGCTGTAACGCCTGATTTGGTGTGAATGCAGCCTGAGTACATCCGCAGAAAGGTGTTCTTATTCAAGTACTCTACATACCTTTCTGAATACAGAAGGAGAGGTGATGAGGTGGTGATGAACTTAGAGAATTATCACCCGACTCTGCAGTTATTCTTAACTCTTTCAGGTCATTTTTTTAACGCTTTAAAGCATGCAACTTTTAGTTTCATTCTCAGTACTCTCATCTTGTTGTTTGAAGGAGACACTCTCATAAACCCGCTATAGACCACCTGCTTAGCACCAAATAGCACATTTAGCAGAATTCAGCCACTCTGGATACTAAGTTTTGATCAACAAGCACAGGCAGCACTGTTAATGTTTAGTGATGAATTGGGGATGCCGGTACTGACAGATGTAAATGTGCACCAATTGCTTTGCAAATCTATAGAGTTGTCATTACAGCGATGCCTATATGCAGCAAAACTCCAAACATTTATTCTTAGCAGAGAGACAGAGATAGTATTATATGCAAATCAGCATATAATGTCAACTGGCACTTTCTTGCAAGCAGACGAAAGATAGTCTCGTTGGAGGAGAGCTGGCAGTACCTGGGCAGAGAGTCACGGTGGCGGCCGTTTCACATCACAAAGCCAACAGAAAAAAGTTGTTTCTTTGTTCATGACGGAAACATTTTCCTTGGGTGGGAAGTGATGAATCCATTCCATACTATTCAACGGCAATTTCAGAGGATAGCCAACAGTGCTGGCTCGGTCTTAAAGGCCTCAATAATTACTGCAAACGCACACACAGAGACGAGGCCCGCATACAGTGAGGCGGCAACAGCACCCAGCCAGCGTGTTGGCAGGGCAGCTGGATGACACCACCTCATAATGTCTGATAAATGTACTGGCAAGATGGATGACTGGAGACTTACCTGCCTCATCAATTTCTGCTCTGAGTTTCTTTGACATTGAATTTGTTTAATTGAGCAGAAACGCTTCTAGCTCTTGGTTCAGTACGTTATGACTTACGAGGCTCGTCTACAAATTCAATAAAAGCAACATGGGGCAATTCATACTCTGGATTAAGGAGAGCTTCAATTTTGAATTCAATTCACATTCTTCTTTCTGAATGGTACTTTATAGCGATAATTTCATGCACTTATTAACACAGCGTAAAGTGAGTTAAAAAACAACAGATGCAACACCCCCCCACCACACACAAGCAGACACACTCACTTGTTTGCTCTCCTCTTCCCCCACCCCATCCGTCTGTCCCATCCTGTTGTGTGACAGTTTTCACCAGTTTACCACTCCTTGATGTTTGTCAGCTCCTACTGGTACTGTGTGTTTACTGCTTAAGTCTTTCATGGCTCTTCCACTGGGCTTTTGAAGGGCTGCCAACTAAGCTAAACAAAAGGCCGCACAGCCTCGGCAACAAAACAAACCACAATGAGACGTCACTATCAGTGAGGGGATGGCTGTCAATGAAGATGATCTGGATGAGAAAAACTGAGTAGATCGCACTGAAAAACAGTTTGAAACTTCAAAAGGTAGTTAACACCATTATGAACACCTTCCCAATGGCCTGGCCTCCTTTGTGCCTGCATCCTCAAAGGCCTCTTTCGGGATGCCTCTTGCCTGGTGGACAGGGATCCTCCACTGTTGCTTTCCCCTCAAGATTTCTTCCCTTTTTTCTGTGTGAATGTTTTTTTTCACCATACTGCTCGACCACCAAATAATCATGAAGAACTGTAACACCCTGTTCTGTGTCCCCCCAGTATCTCTAGATTGTTCATTCCTTTCACCTGTCCTCAACCACTCCTGTCTCTTGTTTGTTCATTCCTTTCACCTGCCCTCAACCACTCCTGTCTCTTGATTTTTTATTCCCTTCACTTGCCATCAGCTAATCCTCTGTCTCTCTGATTTACTCATGCCCTACATCTGTGGTTTTCTCCCTTACATATTCTCCCATTTTTTTCCTTTGTCCCCTGCCAGATTTGTTGTCTGTTTGTTATTATTAATTCCTATCTTTGTCACCCATTGTAGATTCCCCGTGTGATTAGTCTCCAGTGTTACGTTGCTTTCAACCAGAGTTACTATGTTAAACATTTTTTTCAGTAAAGAGAGATTTTGTTACACTTAACCTGGAATCCTGCCTGGTTTCTCTCCACCTGAGCTCTTGCCCCACCAAATCTGTGACAGAAACAGCCCATGGAACACCAGGACATTGTGCTGCTGTGGACTGTCATTTTTTTCAGTGGAATTTGTTTAATAAAACTGAATGTGGTTAATTGTCCACGTCAAAGCGCTTGCTGTTAACACGTCCATTTAATTTTTCTCATACTCACAGCTAACCAGAGGTGCTGGAGCAATAATAGCAACATGCACATCAGCCCACACCTGACTCCCTGCTATATCATTACTCCCAATCATTTAAAACATGTGCAGAGCCTCACCCTGAAACGGATCAGGGAACCAACTAATTTTATGAAGAGGTACACGCAGAACATTTAACCCAATACCAAGCACAAGAACAAAAGAGCCTTAAAAAAGGCCAATGCTACAATGGATGGGTCAGAAGCACCAGTGGCACTCTCTCATTACTACCTACCAGAGACAGAACCCTGAGTGATGAATGGCAAGTATGCCTTCAGCTCCGGGCTAAACACCTGTGGTTTCAACCCACAACCCGATACCTCAAACACCTGCTTAGAAACTGGAGCTACAAACGTAGCTGGCTTGGAGTTGAGAGCTCCAGCATGCTTAGTTTTAGCTTTGAAAGCATTATATAATATTCTCCAGTGCCCCTTTTTAGGACAGTTACAAATTTCCAGACTCCCGAGCAACGCCATTTTTCTGTTGCTCTTTGTTCCAACCCAAACTGTCTTGGAGGACGACCAGACTAAAGTGCACCCACAGCAGAGGGGTTTCACTATCCCCACTACCACTATCACTCTCTCCAGGAATTACACGCTACCGTCGTTCTTTTGTTACTGATAGATTTTATTGGATGCGGGCGCACTTCACTCAACCGCCGTCCCCATCCACCGTCGAACTGTACAACTACATTTAACAAAAGGTTGGCGTTGACATTAACATTATAACAGTTAGCTCTACACCTTTTTTTCCAGATCCTGCTTCCCATCTCGTCAGTCCAACTCCCTTCACCTGTCTTTGATCAATCCCAGTCCCTCATTACCTTCACCTATTCTTAATGCCCGTCGAACCACTATTCAACAAACAAGTTGTACAAATAATAATATTCAAACAAACATATTACCAATGACATAAATAATATTTGTGGCAGTTGAAACCACGTCCAGCCAATGCAGCCACTACAACCTATTAAATCGTCATCACTGTAACTTACTTTAATACATTTAGGATTGTTATTGGTAGGTTTAGTGTACCTTATTCTCTTTTGTGGTGACCCATGAGCCGGGGTTGTATGTTGTTTACAATTACACAGTACCAGGGCAACAGGACCAAGGCAACTGACGTCTGAGGCTGTAAAAAATATGTATTCCTTCTTTGCATATGTATTTATTGATATTTTTGTATGTAATGTAATAACTAAAATATGATTATGGTGTCTTGAGAAAACTAGAATATATATATATATATATATATATATATATATATATATATATATATATATATATTAGAGTAAATGTTTTAGGAGACATTGATGTGATGTAACTTGTTCAAACCCAATGCTCAGGAAGCATCAACGTGATTGAATGTAATGACGATAAATATTTACAAAATCTTTCTAGCTGATCTCCAGTCTCTCCTGCTCTCTCTCTCTCTCTCTCTCTTACTTACATTATTTGTATCTATAATAATAGTTATTGTTGGAAATAACAGATCATGAAAAGATAACTAATTCTAATGAATGAAGAAGGTTGTTTGTGGTCTTTTTGTTGTTCAGACCTTAAATTAACATATTTGAATCAATTGTAAAAAAAATTAAATATAACTCAGGAGTGATTAATTTAAGTTGAATCTGTCATCTGTCACAACCATAGGCATTTAGCCTAACCATGAAAAAGGGAACTGAAGGACAAAATATAGTCTGCAGTGAATGTGTAAATTAACAGGGTTCTATCACCGCTCCATCTAGAGCGCAATATATTTGACTGTAACTGTAAAAGTACATGTAATGAATTACGTTTAATTAATGTGGCCAAATACAGATGCTAAAAAAAGGGAACACATAATTGACCTGAACATGTGTCTATGTTAGCAATGCCAACAGATAGAGGAGCTTTTGTTAGGTTATGTATTGATTAAGAAGACTGCAAGGACTTTGAAAGACTCCTGGCTTTCTTCCTCCTACACAGTAGACTTGAGGCTCTGCAGACAATGAGACTTCATATAGAGGATCAGAATGCCATGCCCTTAGGGTCAACACCCCCCCCCTCTCCCCCCACACAAAATAATAGGCTGAAAAACTCTTCTTTTTCTTCGGGTGTTTTTTAGGACATCCTCTTCTCCCAAAGGACTTCTAGCTTGTGGAGGTTAATGGAATCTAAATGACATGTATCTAGCAACAGAGACATGAGCGAGCGCACACGAGCGCACCCACACACACACACACACACACACACACACACACACACACACACACACACACACACAGTACTCCCTGAGGTCTGAGTGCTCTACTTGTGGCACTACTATTATTGAAGACTGATGGATGGATGAGTGCAGGTGTTCATGACATTCATATGAGTTCACTGCAGATTTTGTTTTTTTCAGTACAAAGATGAAGTCGAAAAGCAATTTTCACAATGCAATCGCTCCTGTGGCTGTCTAACAGCACACACACTCACACACACACACACACACACACACACACACACACACACACACACACACACACACACACACACACCTCCTCCTCCTCCTACCCCCCCCACACACACACAGAAAAACAGTTAAAAATGTAAAGACTCCATCAATAATGAACATCAAGTGTTAGTTAAACCATCTAAGACTAAATGTGCATTTGCTTCTTTTTTAGCATGCTCAACTTTTTTGCAATTATAAAAAGGGGAAGTTTATAAATGCTCAGTTTTGCAGCAAATCAATTCCTCTGTTCCACACACTGAAGAGGCTTTTCATATTATCAATATAGTCATTCAACATCCCAAGAACCTGAATAGATGTGACTGTGGCTGAAAAAGAAACAGAATCTTAATGATGCCTTCCATTACCGAGGATAAACAAAACAAAAAAGATGGGGGAAAAAATTAATTTGGATTTTTGTAAGATCTGATCAAGCAGATGTAGTCAAGCGGTGTCCTCAAGCACAGTTCAAGGAGCATTGATTGAGAAAATAAAGGTCCTTGGTTAAAGCTGGACAGGTAGACAAAGCCTGTGTATAGATGTCTATAGATGTGTTTGTCTATGTTGAGACCCATTCACTGGCTCCTTTTGAGTGTTGGAAATGAAAACAGAATTAACTTTCCCATTCAGAAACATTTCTTTATAGCACTGAACCTGAAAGGACTGAAGGAATAATCAAGTTGCACCATCGCTCGGTTGAGCATTACAGTTTCCCCGTTAGCTGTTGCTCAACCTTCCTCAAACAGTACCTCGGGAGGCTTTTACAGCGAAGTGTGAGCAGTCCTGGATTCTTTGACTCAAAACATATTTTGTTAGGGATTAGGTTTCCCTTTGAAAGGGTTGAGCCAAATTGCCGATTTTATTATCCAGGAATTAACAATGTAGACTCCTCTACTGATACTTTGTCCGCAAATCAGCACATTAGCCAAACCTCTAGCTATATTCTAGGTTTCTACATTGTCTTGGAATTTGCATGATTTGACATACTTTAGATGGATTTTACCTCCATGACTGAACCCTATCCAATAGCCTTGGTAAAAGGTAGAACATAACCTTATGTAGCATACTTAGAATATTAACTGAAGCAATTTTGTCAGCATGAAGAGCACAATCATTTTGTATGAAATTAGTTCAAATTAAGCAAAAGTGGAAATGCCAGTCAGAGAAATGAATGACATGACATGCCTTCTTTCACCCCAGAAGGTAATGGCACAGCTAGGTCTCTACACGCATAAGTCCTCACAGTCCTGTATCGCCTTCACTCTTCAAATCCTCTAATCTTTTCTCTCTGGGCCTTCATGTATCACTGGTGGGGAGACTGCTTCTTTTTACAACTTTGGCATACTAACAGATGTTTGGCTTAATCGTTTCCTTGCAACCGAGTCGTGTTATCTGCCAGAAAGAAAGATACTTATTCAGCTACTGGACTACAAACCCATGCCCAGAATCCTTGTAGAATGAACTTCTGAACATAGAACAAATCAAGATGAAGTCATATTTGTTTAGCTGTCATGTAATCCTGACAGTGAATGAATTGACAGAGAGCTTTGAGAATGTGAGGGATTGTTGCAGCTGTGGTTCATTAAAATAACACGTTTTCCCCAAAAGGATTATTTGTATATCACTGCTAACATTCAGTTTAATTCCACCAATACAGTATTTTTGTTTTAACTGCCTAACATTAGGAAAGATATGTACATTTAACTCTTATTGACAGTTATTTCAGACCTGCTTGTTTATTGACTTTTTTATGTAGCGTTTTCGAGCATTCATAAATATGTTACTGATCCACATTTTAAAATAAACTTCTTATTGTTATTTTTTAATGAGTCTATTTTTACCTAATTGAATTTCAACTCATTAAATGTCCTCTAATTAATTAAAATATGTATAGTACATGCTCTTTTTTGCCTCTGATATATTTGGATACCATTGACATTCCAGAGGCTACACAGTTAAGCTCTGCCAGGAGGACGCTGATCTCAGACATCCTTACCATTATTAACCCCAGTATGCCACAGGCCATGTAAGAGACGGATGACTTCTCATACTACGAACTAAATGGAAACCACCACGCCAGAGGGCATTGCGCTACAAAGCCCTGAAAAACATATGCGCACAAATCTTATCCTGACTATTATCCCGATTGTCTAGTAAATATAATAGCACGGGTCTTTGGCCCACTTTATTTTACTCATGCTTGTTTCCCCTTTTTTGGACAGACCAAACAGACCTTTCTTTTTTTGCTGAGCACAGAGTAGCTCTGACCCACTGAACTGCTTTCTCTGTATTGAGATGGGTGGGGTGTGGGGTGGTATACTAGGTCTGTGGCATGTTTGAACATTTAGCCTTGTATATATGTGTGCAGTTAAACCAATATTGTCATAGATAATATTCATTCAAAGGTCAATTCCGTCTAGTTATAACTTGAATCTCATTTTCATAATTTATGTCACTTACTACCATGATAACTGCTGAGATCTGTGAACACATCAATATCTTTACAATAAAGTCCAATAGGACAATAAAATTGATTGCAAACCTTAACAACTTTATCTGGATGTGACACAAAAAGTGAGAGGACCTGAAATGTGTTTTTATAAACTTATTGTGATGTCATTATTCTCAGATCACAGTTGTCCTCATATGTATTTGATTGGCCAATGCATTGAAATGTGATACAGCAAAAGTTGTTTTGGATTGAACTCAACTCACCCCATTCAAATTATTAATAAGGGCTGCATTGTTTAAAGGGATAGTTCAGATGTTTTGAAGTGTCAGTGTTTTACAAGGGGTATGGCGGTCGGTACACCACTAGTTTGAGAGAAACAGACTAAGCAATGTTCTGCTGTGGAAATGTATTGGACACTTATAAGGGAGCAGTATTAGTTTAAGTATATAGTGTGTATATGTTGGATTATTTAGAATATGTTCAACACTTATCTATTGTCTTTTCAAAGCAAACAAACTTTATTGATTGTCACGACCCGGCTCTTAGGCCATGACAAAGACAAGAGAGCCACCGGGTTGTTTACAGGAGTAACCGTCTGTATTCCTCACTAACATGGTACGGAGGTTCCAGCCAGACCGACGACTGCCGTTGACAGATCTTAAATGCTTCCGGGGACCGCATCAGCTGTTCCCGGTTGCGATGACACTCCGCCTCCTCCACCTCCTCCGCACGTGCAACACATAGTTCCATGGTTACATGTCCAGTTCCCGATGTTCCGGTTCCAGTGCCCGGTGTTCCGTCACCGGCTCCATTCCCCGTGGTTCCGGCTCCAGGTCCCGATGTTCCGGTTCTAGTTCCTGGTGCTCCGTCGCAGGCTCTAGTCCCAGTGTCCAGTCCAGTCTCGGTTCCCCATGTGTGGTCGCCTGGTTCCTGTCCCACAGAGGCCCCATTCCCAGACCACGGTACCCCTTGGACTTCCTCTCCTGAGCCCGGCCCCCTAGCTCCCGGTTCCGGTCCTCTGGCACGCCCTCTAGAGCGCACCCCTTGGCCTGGTGATCGGCCTGCGGCCCGCCCACCAGACTGCTTCTGCGGCCTTGGTCCCTCCTCCGGCGCCCCTCCACCCACCCTTATGGAACGCTTGGGACGTCTTGAATCCGTCCCTTGAGGCGGGGGTACTGTTAGACCCAGACCCTCTGGGTAGTTCTGTTTTCACTGTCTGTTTCCGTGCTGTTGTCTGTCACAAACCTTGTCTCTTGTTTCAGACTCCCCCCTCCTTGTGTGCCGTCCCCCTGTGTGATTGCAGACCCCGCCCTCATCGTTTCCACCTGTGCCTCATTGCCCTGTGTATTTAGTTCTGTGTCAAACTCTTGTCTGTCGGTTCGTCTCTAATCGTTGCCCAGTAAAGAGCTTTTTGTTCCTGAAATCTGACTTCCTCGTTCGTCTGTCTGCAATTGAGTCCTATTCTTCCGTGGCTTCCTGGCAACTGTGACACTCCACTCTCAACTGAGAGCTTTTATGTGAAGTATGTGTCACAATCTGTGTCTTTAAGACATGCTTGAATTTTACTGAGCTGGTTTGTCTCCTCTGGTTTGATCGATAGATATAATTTTGTATCATCTGCATAACAATGAAAGTTTATGGAGTGTTTCCTGATAATATTGCCCAAAGGAAGCATGTATAAGGTAAATAGAATTGGTCCAAGCACAGATCCTTGTGGAACTCCGTGACTAACGTTGGTGGTTATCGTGGCTTCGTTTACAAATACAAACTGAAATCTATCAGATAAATAGGATTTAAACCAACTTAGTGCGGTGCCTGAAATGCCAATCGACTGCTCCAGTCTCTGTAATAGGATGTCGTGGTCAATGGTGTCAAATGCAGCACTAAGGTCTAACAAGACCAGTACAGAGATGAGTCCTTTATCTGATGCTATTAGGTTATTTGTAATTTTTACCAGTGCTGCCTCGGTGCTGTGGTGTTTTCTAAATCCTGACTGAAACTCCTCAAATAAACTGATGTAAAAATGTAAACAACTTATTTGCGAACACTTTCTCAAGGATCTTAGAGAGAAAGGGGAGGTCAGAGATCGGTGTGTAACATATATTCCCTTAGGTGTGGCAGCTTCTTTAGCCGTGTGTTGCAGTGTGACATTTTAGCGTCATGCCTTATCGTCACAGACTGGATTCAGCGTTACGTTAATGTTTAACGTTTGCACACAGTACATGATTTCCTGCCAGCTGTCCTATGTATATTTCAGTTTAAACTTTCTTTCTGACTTAATAATTTGTTTAACTTCTTTGTATTTCTCTAATACAATTGTTTCTCTGTTTTGGTCAAATTCCCCATTGCAACATGCATGCCATTCTTATCATTCCCTGTAATGCAACGATATCTTAAGTATTTGCTTACTGTACTGAAAACCTAATTTTCAAAGATGTCTTTTTTGTTGACCATTGTGTCCTATTGCACAGCTAAAATACATCATTGCAATCTCTTAAATATCCACCAAGTAGTACAGAGCTATTTAAAAAATATACATGCATTTATTTATAGAACTGCATAGCGACCATTAATGTAATCAATCAATATTTAAAGTGTGCTTCATTAAATCGTGCATCAAAAGCTGAAGCATCTGTTGAAATTTGAGCTTGCACTCATTCGAAGATAACTTGACCTGGATTTCATGACGTTTGGTTGTCATGAGATGCACCTCCTGCAAGCACTCTTAAGACAAGCTGACATACCACAAGGAATCATATACAGGACTGTCTCAGAAAATTAGAATATTGTGATTAGGGATGGGTATCGTTTGGGTTTTTTCCGATACCGATGCTAAACCGGTACTTTTAAAACTATACCGGTGCCTGAACCGATACTTTTTTTTTTAAATGCACGAGGACATTCAAATTCTCTTTGTCTATATTCCCTGTAGAAGCCGTTAACATGGAGCACTGACAAACAACCAATATCAGACCGTTAACATACACAATACGTGTTCTCCGTTATATTTTGTGATATGTCATGTGCAGACCTTAAAGGGTTAATCATGTCACTGTTTTGATGGACAAAAAGAACAACCAATCAGAGGTCCTGAAGATGACATGTGACACATAACGTTTTGCTTCTGATAGCGAGAGCTCCACTGAAACAAAGTGACTCCGTTATTATATTCCCGGTAACACCGGGTATACAGCCGGGACCGCTGCGCGCACACACACACACACACACACACGCACACACACCTGCTAGCAGACTGTCACGCACGTAGCTCGCGCTAGCTATGAGCTAGCTTAAACATGGTTAATTTATTATTTCATGGCCTAATTTTATGAATGCAAGACTTGCAATCAACGTTCCGGTACTAGTCTGAGTTCAGGCTGCTCTTTTATTCATCGCTCTCCCCGTGTTCAGGGGACTGGTGACGGTCTCCCCATCGCGTCCAGCCTGAAGCTGGTGTTCTCAACACGGGTTCACGCAGTCACACTCGGCGATTGCCTCCGCTGTCACAGTTAAATGTGATTGGCTCTTAACCTGCTGACAGGGCGGAGTCACCAGAGACGGTCACAACAATATTTTTTTTTCAATTTCAATCGGCTCAAGCACCGGCAAGAAGCACCGAAATGTGCGCTGCGTTTCGATCCGGGTAATACCGGATGTGTTGGAACCGGTGCCACAAATGCACCGGTTTCCGGTACCCAACCCTAATTGTGATGGTGAGAATGACAATTACCTTGAGTGAGCAGCCGTTGGGAGGCTTTGCCCCGTTGGTAGCTCTTCTGACCTCACTCTCGATCCCCCAGGTCAGTGCACCTATCACACAGGAAGGAGGGATAATGGACCTGGGGTCCTTGGGGGCATTCTCAGGCTCGAAATGGCGGGAGAGGGCGTCCGGTTTCACGTTCCTAGAACCTGGACAATAGGATAAGGTGAAGTCAAAGCGGTTAAAGAACAATGCCCACCTGGCCTGTCTGGAGTTCAGCCTCTTCGCTGTTCTGATGGTCGGTCCATGCTAGAAAAGGCTTTGCCGCACCCTCCAACCAGTGCCTCCACTCCTCCAGCGCCAGTTTGAGGGCCAACAGCTCACGATTGCTCACGTCATAGTTCCTCTCTGCTGGGGACAACCTCTTGGAGAAGAAGGCACAAGGGTGGATCTTGTTGTCCTTGGGGAAGCGCTGCGAGAGAACCCATCCTACCCCTACATTGGAGGCGTCAACCACAACGATAAACTGGAGTTCAGGGTCGGGCAGAGTGAGCATGGGAGCGGAGGTGAACCGCTTCTTGAGGTCTCTGAATGCCTCCTCTGCTTGAGGATTCCACAGGAACCTGGTACCTGGGGGGGTGAGAGCATGGAGGGGGGCAGCCAGAGAACTATAGTTCCTAATAAAGTGTCTGTAAAAATTGAGCAAATCCCAAAAACCTCTGTAGCTGCTTTCGATCGGATGGAACCGGCCAGTCAGAAACCGCACTAACCTTGGCATCATCCATCTGGATGCTCCCAGGTGTCAAGATGAAACCCAAGAAGGAGACAGAGCGTTGGTGGAATTCACACTTCTCCGCCTTGACGAAAAGCTGATTCTCCAGCAACCGCTGCAGAACCCTCCGGACCTGCTGTTCATGCTCCTTCTCATCCTTGGAAAAAATCAAAACGTCATCAAGGTAGACCAACACAAATTCATTCAGCATATCCCGTAGGACATTGTAAACCAGAGCCTGAAACATAGTTGGGGCATTAGTGAGGCCGAATGGCATGACAAGGTACTCATTGTGGCGACTGGGGGTATTGAAGGCTGTCTTCCAGTCGTCCCCCTCCCCGATTCTGACGAGATAAGCGTTTCATAGACCGAGCTTAGTGAAAATGGTGGCCACTTGCAAAAGCTCAAAAGCAGAGGAGATGAGTGGAAGAGGGCACCTATTCTTAACAGTAACGTCGTTGAGATCTCAGTAGTCGATGCAGGGGCACAGTGACTTATCCTTTTTGCTCACAAAAAAGAAACCGGCCCCCGCTGGGGAGGAGGAGGGGTGAATAATACCAACGCCAATGGAGTCCTTGATGTAACTGCTCATCGCCTGCGTCTCCAGGGCAAATAGAGAGTAGAGGCCTCCCTTGGGAGGGAAGGCTGCAGGGAGGAGGTCAATAGAGCAGTCTTAGGGTCGATGAAGAGGAAGGCAGGTGGCACTGGACTTGGAGAACACCTCCCTGAGGTCCTGGTACATGGGGGGAACCCCAGAGAGGTCTGCATCATCTCTGGGGGTCCCGACAGTCTAGAAGGCATGTTATGAGTAGCAGACCGGACATGAAGAATGACATTGGGTACACCACCCCAGTATGGACCCTGTGAGCCAATTAATGTGTGGGTTATGTTTCAGTAACCAGGTATAACCAAGAATGATGGGTAACTGCGGGGAGTCAATGACATGAAAGGTGTACTGTTCAGAGTGGTTACCTGACATGAGGCCTAGCGGTGGGGTACAATGAGTCACATGACAGAAGACTGCCGTTTAGGGCGTGGGCAAGCAGGGGGGTTTCGAGGGGTACCAGTCATAGCTGTAGTTGCTCTGCCAACCCGCGATCAATAAAGCTCTCGTCAGCTCCAGAATCAACAAATACCGCTAGTTCCAGGGAAACAGTCGGGGAAGAGAAGACGGCGTGCGTCCGGGGTCTAGAAGAATTTGAGGAGGAAAAGGCTCGGCTCACCAGTACTCCTAATGGCGAGCCTGGTCTTTTACCGGACACCTCGCCAGGAAATGTCCTAGCTGTCCACAGTAAAGGCACAGAGGTCCACTGCTAGGGTGCGTAAGCGGATGGCATAATCTGCCACCCGGCTGCTCCCATGTCGGAGAGTCAAAAGTCCCCAGGCAATTTGACACGAGGGGCATAACACACAACAATCTGGCAGGGGACAAAGCAAAGACTGGGAGAATATATAAGGTGGGGAAACACAGGTGTGGGACATCAGGGATCAGCGAGACGGGAGTGGCTGTCGCAAGTGACGTGAATGACAATCAGGAGAGGCTGAGGGCAGGTGCAGGGAATGACTATTTCCTGGGGAGACAGACACAACATTAACAGGGTGTTACACATTTGACAACTTTGTCAAACTAAGTGCCGTCAAGGTGAAGTTATCATGCATAGTCTTTGGAAAAATAATTTATATTATGATACTTTTAGCTGAATATGTCTCTGATAGGCCTATGGTCAACTCTATATTTCAGCGTCAGAGGAGAGAGGAGCGAGATTTAGTTTTTTTCTTTGTGGCACCAACCAAGGAAGCTCCATCTTGTTTCAAATCGTTAATAATTCAATTACATTTTTTTTAATTTGTATAGCCCAAAATCAAAAATTGCAAATTTGCCTCAGAGGTCTTAAAGGAGAGGTATTATGCCATCTTTCACAAGTTAATATGGTTCTTTGGGGTCTTAATGTAATGTTTGTACTATATTTTGGTCAAAATACCACAAGAATCGTTTCAAACAGCACCCTGTCAAAAACACCTCCCCACAGACTGAGCTGTTTTGAGTGGGCGTTCCTTTAAATGCAAATGAGCCCGCTCCCCCCTCCCCTCTCCCCCGCTCCCCACTCCTCTCCCCCTCCTCCCTCCTCCACGAGACGTGCCTTGCTGCTGTCCGCGCAGCTAGCCATGGCTACTGCAGATGAATAGCGTTAAACCGTATCGATTTGAACCAGTCAGACCCCGAAAAAGAAGAGGCTCCCAAACAAGTTTGAGAAATTAGGGCTAAACATGACGTTTCTGAATGGTGAGTTAACTTTGTCACTTCTACATGTTTTCTTTGTACATTCGTTGGATAAGGTCTGTCTTGTATGTAGCAAATACAGTGTGTTTATGTAAGTAACGGGAACGCCATAAAGATATAAATGCTACATGAGTAAAGTTCCATCTGTAGACTAAAGTGTTATCTGACAACAGTAAGTGACCAAGCAGGGGCGGGGGTAACATTTTTACCTCCATTAATTAGTGTTTAAACCTTGTTTACTTATTAAATCGTTGTATTTTATGACTTATGACTTGTTTGCAATATGAACACAACTCTCAAATAAACTTTACCTGCAAATTTGTCACTTTTTATAACTCTTTCTTTATACAGGTGTATTTGTGGCAAGTGTGATGAAATGCCACGAGCCTGAGCATGTATGCTGCAGGGAGATACCACAGGTAGTGTGAATTCATTTTGAATAGCACTGTAAATATGCAGTCATCATCTGCTTTGTAGTCCATGTCACTTTCAATATTCAAGGTTACAAGACTACTGCAGCTTCAGAACCCACCTACATGCATGGTCGATCATTCAGGCCTTGAACCTGTTTGACTGAGGAAAAAAAAATACAATAAATTACCTTTCCCTCTGTATTACTTTGCTAACTGCTCATTTTACAAATGTTGACATGTTTCTTATCAAACACTAAAGGCTCACAAAACTGTTTCTATACACTTGTATTGTCAGAAAGAATGCCACAAAGCTTTTTAAACATTATTAAATGTAATGGCTGGTACATATGTAAACAATATATAATAAAAACATTGATTACAAAATTACACTTTGTGCCATCTGTAACCATATTGTAAACAAATGAATACTTTATACATGTGTATCACCTTTTATTCCCTTACACAATGTAAACTTTACAGGTATTTGGCGTACAGAAGCTTTGTCAGCGGGTGTTGGGGCTATCTGGGCCGGAGAATCCGGGTGGTCCTGCCGTCCTGCGTTGTGCTCCAGATACGAAGAGTGTTCCCTGATGCTCGAGGAAGGTATACGGGGTTCAGACCTGCCCTCGATTGAACCTCGACACATAGCTGGCTATAACTTCCCCCGCTTGTCAGGTTTCTCAAACTGGGCAGAGAGACTCACGGGTATTGGGATCTTCAGCACCTCATTCACATATGGGGATGGGTCCTGAAAAACCTTGTGAGAGATGAGGTCCAACAGGTTATCCACGTACTCTGTAATACAAAAAAGAAATCCCAAACTGTTACATTGTTTTTATTTATTGTTTATATTGTAATTATTATTTTATTTTGATAATTATATTATTCAATTTATTATGAAAACCATTTAAAGACAGCAGCTGATGTATATGCTATTTAAGCTTCTCATACTGTTTGTACATTGTTTGACTTGGTGGAATTTTAAATAAAGCCTGTAACTCACGGAAGGTTGGCTCTGCTTTCACCGGCTTTGCAGTGCACTCCCCCTTCTTATATTTTGGGAAGTTCACGTTAAATTGCAGCTCACCAGCTAAACGTCTTGCTTGGGTACGCCCGGTAGAGCCTTTGGGGAGAAAATAATACTTATAAGAGCATGTGTGTATGCGTGTATAATAGTTTGTATAATACATAATAGGTATACATTTCTTTGAAAAAATTATCGTACCGTTACCTGCATAACATTCCGAGAAAAGGAAAGACGAGGTCTGGTAGTGAGGGCTCAGCTTCCCCACATCTTTCAGAACCCTCTTGTTGGTCAACACCTTCTCTAATCTCAGAGCTGCCAACTTTTCAAAAAACCTTGGAGTGAGATTTTGTCGGGGGTGACCAAAATGTTGACGCGCACGCAGCCACACGCGGTGGTGACTCAAATATCAGGAAATTTGAATTAATTTGTCGTTGTACCCATGTTGTACCTCGATCTGACCTGGCAAAGGTCTTTTACGAGGCATCTTTGCTACCTTAAAGAATTTAAATGTTTTTAAGAACTCTACTCTCATTTACAAAAACATGTCTAATTCTATTGCACAAATGTCCTGTCTCTATGTTAAATTCTTTAGAATACATCTTACTTGTTCAAAGTATTGTTTTGAAAAAAATTGAGAGGGTCCTTTTCCTAGGCCTGCAAATAAAAAGATAAATGCTATGTGGGCAACGCTTAATAAACAATTCTATGATGTTTTGAGCATGCAGTATACCGAGATGTTAACAAGGTGCTCTTCTGCTTGTTATGACAGCTGACATCACCACACAATCACACAAACAATCACAACACATTATTTATTTCAAGATGTAAAGTTTAAGAGAGTGAGTACTTAATTGAACCACATGTCATTAACAGCTCTCAAGTTCTAAAGACAGGTAAGAGTGACTGATGCTTTATTTTCATTGGTTGCTGGATTAAATCTTACCCAGATGCAACAGATTATTATTTTCTGATTGGCTATTGTGTAGCCCAGCCCTTCTTTCTGATTGGCTGATAAGTGGCATGTCGCAGCAGACCTCCAGGGGAGTGCTTGATTTCACTACCGTGAGGTCAGCGCGGCTCATGTTGGCGCTGCGGCTCATTAAAACATGAAATAGCCGAGAGGTTTTTTCAGCGTGATAAATACGATGTGTGGCGGGAGAGCGGGAGTTAAGACCGAAATGCGTGACTGTCACTCTCAATGCGTGACACTTGAGAGCCCTGCAGCATTAGCATACCGTAGTCTCTGCTCGTTGTGTCCGTCTGAACATCTTCTTCTGCTGCTAACTTCGGGACTCTTTGGGGTGAATAGGATGTGTATGCAGCGAACAGGTTTACAGATGCGCTCCTTAGCGCCATCTATCGTCGCGGAGTTTGAAAAGGAGCTTCGGCCCAAATCAGAATTTATTTTGCCGTGAGAAATTGGTTGTGTGGCGTGAGAGCGTGTGAAAACACGCAAAAGCGTGTGTCACACGGCGAAACCGTGAGAGTTGGCAGCTCTGTCTAATCTGCTGGTGCTCCTGTAATAAAAAAAATGGGGAAAACATAACTAGTGATTTAAAGTGATTATTAGCTTTGTTTGTTTATATATATATATATATATATATATATATATATATATATATATATATATATATATATATATATAAACACAAGCCTTACATTTACAATGAAAATTAGGTGAACATAGCTGCTGTTTATGTTACTCACCTGAACCAGCTGAAGATCAATAGTGTTGTTTGTCAGTTCGATCACCGTGTAACTGCCAAACTTGGCACAATGTCCTTCAAAAATAGATGTTATTATTTTACTTTATATGTAATTTCACATGTCATTGAATGACATTTTGTTTTCTTAGTAGCCCTTTGTCTGTAGATACAAATAGTGTAGATACAAATGAACACGTATATAATTTCACTTCAGAAAATTCAGATGATAATATTCCATGTTCAATTGATTACGACAAGAGAATTATGTTGTGAATTATACTACATGATACTAATGCACACTTCTAACTGCTACACTTATTTACACCAGCTTAGCACCCCTCTACACCCCAACACGAAGATGTTTAACAGAGGAATGTGTTTTGGGATAAAATAACTATTTCATATATGCTAGACACTATGTATGTATACGTGGAAAAGTAAATACAGTCCATAAACATCCACACAAACTACTGTGCCAGTAGGCATCGTGTTGTTTGCGGGAGGCACCATTATACCCATGTGAACGTAAATTATGACACAAACTACCGAATATAAACGGGTGCACATAACTTTTTCGGTGAGTTACTCAGCTGAGTACCGGGAGATGGCGTTTGGTACTCACTCCATATGTAGCGTCAGCTGTTGTGCTACCGGAGCTCTGCGCGCGAGTGAGAGGGGGTGCAAGTGACATTTTGCTCGCACACGCCAAGCTCTACGGGGCGCGAGACGTGTTAACGCGACACGTAGAGACGGAATGACATGTTTTAATAACTTGCTGCTGTAGAGACGATCAACATCAGATCGCTCAGGTACGCAAAGGCGCGGTTGGAACACAAGCGGCAGTACGCATTGTGGATTATTTTCACACATGCGTGCCTGCGTACCAGTTATGTGCACCCCTGTATTAAAAACATCCACATGGCGTAGGCATCGTGTTGTTTGCGAAATTACAGATACAAGGACTACTTTCCCCCAACCACTACATGCTAGCCCCTCATCCCTTCACACACACACGACACAACCTGCTAACGTTGCTAACCTCCACACAAAATGCCTAAAAGAAGCAAATAGGCTACCAGAATTATTTTAAAACAAAAATACTTACATTTCCCTCGTCGTCACACATTTGCCAACTCTGGCAGGAAGATTGCCTTCAAATATGAAATCAATCCATTTCACTCTTGTGTCCTCTGAAGCTGGAGCCGCATGAAGCATGAAGGCATTTTTACTCATCTGGGCAGCCGACCACTGAGCATCTTGGTTGCCGATGTCGATTCATGCCGCTAGCTAGCATGAATAGCGAGCGTATCCAAGTGTTTCCAAAGCTTGCGAGAACGGAATGACGGCAGGTGACCGAACCAACCTTATACTGGGTGGAGTGGTGGTGGGGGGCGGTCCAAATTCATCTAGCCAGACTCCCTTACATGGGCACAGAGGGCATCCTACGTAGGATGCCGTCGTGATCCTATTCGATGCACTCAAGCAGATCATTACTGACATAGCGGAACAACAACAAGCGGCCTGAATTGTTTTTTCCAAAGTTTGTGTGTTGGGAAACATGCCAGATACCCAAATTAACATATAGAAGCACTAAAAAAGTGTAATTATCATAATAGGGCCCCTTTAACATTCTGTTCATATACAACATCCCTGTCCCAGGACCTCAAATCGGAGCAGAAAAAACTTCCCAAAAAAAAATATCCGCAGGGCCATAGCACGATATCCTTTCCCAAAATAAGGTTTGGAAAAGCGGTAAGGCTAGTTTCTTTGTTGTTAACATTAAGTCCTGCAGTATTTAGTAGCTAAACACAGTCCTCGCGTTCAGCTCCGGACTGCCCGTCGTTCTCCCGCTAGCTCTGCATATAAATAGGGACAGAATCACCTACAATTGGGCGCAGCTGCGGTCACTTTGCCACTCCGGCACTGTTCCCCGAGCCACGGTCCCACTCCACCCACTCTGCATCTGTGCTTCCGCACACCCCGCTGCCACATACCTCCACTGCCCGACTTAGGCCGGGGCAACATCCGGCGAAACCTACTCCACCCCCCCCCACCCCCCCCATGAGAGCGGGAGAGGAAGTCGGCCACGACCATCTGCGTCCGCGGTCTATGAATAACCATGAAATTAAAAGGCTGTAAAGCCAGATACCACCGAGTGATTCGGGCGTTAGTATCTTTCATGCGGTGGAGCCATTGGAGCGGGGCGTGGTCTGACCAGAGGGTGAATGAGCGTCCCAGGAGGTAGTAGCGCAGGGAGTCGACCGCCCACCGGATGGCCAAGCACTCCTTCTCCACCGTGCTGTACCTGCCCTCTCTCTCCGACAGCTTGCGGCTGATGTACAGCACGGGGCGGTCAACCCCCTCTACCTGCTGGGACAAAACGGCCCCCAGCCTTCTGTTCGACGTATCAATCTGCAGAGTAAAAGGGAGAGAGAAGTTAGGTGTGTGGAGGAGCGGCTCCCCACAGAGAGCTTGTTTTACCTTTTCAAACACCAACTGGCACCGCCCCGACCACTGGACCGGATCTGAGGCACCTTTCCGGGTCAGGTCAGTCAAGGTGCTGGTCAGCTCCGCAAAGTTCGGGATGAACCGCCTGTAATAGCCCGCCAGCCCCAAAAACTGCCTCACCTGCTTTTTAGTCTTGGGCCGCGGGCAGGCTGCGATGACGGCGGTTTTGTCCACCTGAGGGCGCACCTGCCCGGCGCCCAAGTGGTACCCCAGATACCGCACCTCCCTCCGTCCAATTGCACACTTCCCTGGGTTGGCCGTAAGCCCCGCCTGCCTCAGGGACTCCAGCACCGCGCCCACCCGCTGCACATGCTCCGCCCAGGTGGTGCTGTGTATGATCACATCATCCAGGTAGGCGGCAGCATATGCAGCGTGCGGACGCAGCACCCGGTCCATGTGGCGTTGAAACGTGGCCGGGGCCCCGAACAGCCCAAAGGGAAGCATGTTGAATTGGTATAACCCAAACGGAGTGGAAAAGGCCGTTTTCTCCTTGGACTCTGGCGACAGAGGAATCTGCCAGTAGCCCTTGGTCAGATCCAGTGTCGTAAAGAAACACGCAGTGCCTAGTCGGTCCAGGAGCTCGTCGACCCGGGGCCCGATGCTTACCCCCCGGGTAAGCATCGAACCGTGACACTTCGCTCACCCTGCGATAGTCCACGCAGAACCGTATAGATACATCCTTCTTGACCACAAGAACAATGGGGCTACACCAGGCACTTTGGGACTCTTCTATTACCCCCATCTCCAGCATGGCCGCTAATTCCCTCTGAACCACCTTTCTCTTGTGTTCAGGTAACCTGTAGGGCCGCGACCGCACCGCCACACCCAGCGGCGTTTCAATCTGGTGCTCTATGAGGTTTGTGCGTCCTGGAAGGAGAGAGAACACATCAGCAAACTGCTTTTGCAACCGGGCAATGTCCGTTTTCTGGGTCCCGGAGAGATGGTCTTCACAAACGAGCGAGGCCGGATTAGTGGATTTTGGGACCTCAGGCCCTAGCTCCTCTCTCTCAGATACCGAGGACACCAGAGAAACTGACTCCGCCTCCCTCCATGCTTTTAGGAGGTTGAGGTAGTAAATCTGTGTTGCTCCGCCCCTGTCAGAACTCACCACCTCATAGTCGACGTCCCCCACTCGCCGTGTGACCACAAAGGGCCCTTGCCACTTGGTGAGGAGTTTAGAGCTGGAAGAAGGAAGCAATACAAGTACCTTCTCTCCCGGTGTGAATTGTCTCAGCCTGGGACCTCTGTTGTACAGCCGCTACCCAGCCAGCATGTCCATGTGGGGCCCATAAGGTTTACATTTGGGCTGCAGATGAGGGTCCCAAGTGGGTTTGTCCGCAGTTTCCATGGTGGCCCCACCTGGGTTTTCCCATATGGATCTCAGGTGGGTACTGACTGGGCTACAAGTGGGACCCAGATAGGCTACATTATAGTTTTCAAGTGGGTTTGTCCGCAGTTTCCACGGTGGCCCCATATGGATCTCAGGTGGGTACTGACTGGGCTACAAGTGGGACCCAGATAGGCTACATTATGGTTTTCAAGTGGGTTTGTCCGCAGTTTCCACGGTGGCCCCACCTGGGTTTGCCCATATGGATCTCAGGTGGGTACCGACTGGGCTACAAGTGGGACCCAGATAGGCTACATTATGGTTTTCAAGTGGGTTTGTCCGCAGTTTCCACGGTGGCCCCACCTGGGTTTGCCCATATGGATCTCAGGTGGGTTCTGACTGGGTTTCAGGTGGGACCCAACTTGGTGAGTTGCACAGAACCCATGTAGGCCCCATATCTTTGCCCACATGGGCATGAAGAGGGATGAGAAAATGAGTTACATATCAGACACATGTAGGCTTCACCCTGTAGGTTCCCATGTGGGCTTAATGGATTTTACCAGTTCAAGCTCAATTAAAGTGAACGTGTACACATGAAGCCCAACTGGGCAATTAATAATAATTTAAACATAATAAAAAAGCTAAAAGTCTTGCACAGTTCCTCTTAAATAAACACAAAAAAATACAAAAAACACACAATATAAAGTTGCTTACAATGATTGTTTAATAAAACATGTTTTCACATTAAAAAAAACATAAAACATTTAAACTGCTTTCGAAAATCTAACAAGCTCAAATCCAACCCAACAGTCGAACATAACGGTGCAGTTTAACCTACTGGCCTTGCTCTTGGCTCCGTATCCCACCCTCCAACCTTTTATTCATATCTCGTTGCGCTCTCGCCGTTCGGTTTCCCCCCCTATCACGGGCTCCAATAAACCACTTTGAGAGGGCCTTTTCCGCATCCTTCTTCGTCAGTCCGCTGGTCAACGCGTTCCTCTTTATTCCTCCTAAAAATAAATCACAAGAGCCATTTTAATAACACACCAAAAAAATAAATCGTAGCCTTCCTGAACTCAAAAACAGCTACATGTTCAATTTATTTCTTTACAGGAACTCACTGAGCAAAAATGTAGAACTCTGGTTAAACTTGACACTAGAAGAGTCATCTGGCAAAATAAATGTATTCCATCTATTTATTGCTTAACTGCTTTTTAAACTCATCCACAACCATTTTAACCATATTTTTAGAATGTTGTACATATACAGAATCAATCATGGAATGGAAATTATTTTTTAATGCAAAATGTTATTTCTAGAAATAAAGCTTTGTTTGAAAAAAACAATCATTGTGGAGTGCTATTTAAACCGCGCCCACCCCCCAAAAGAATGTCACCAGTCGCCACTGGTCGCTACACTACCATGGAGTAACATTTCTGTGATCATTACCGATGGTGCACCTTACTGGTGAGCAAAAATTGGAACGCTCATTTCTGTAAATTGGCTGCTTGAAGCTAAAACACCTGCAGCCATCACAGTAAACAGTGTTGTACATTTAAATACATCCACAGGAGAGCAAGTTATCTGTTCCTTGATAAATATAAAATTGAGTGTTTTGAACGGTAACATATGTAACTGTTCAGAGAAAAATGTGACAAACTATTGCTTTTCTGAAAAGATCTTGGAAGAAACACGGGCAAAATTCACTTGTTTTAAAGTTTACTTTGAACTCCTGTTTAAAATGTTCACGAGGCAATGCTATTTAACTCATAAAAATGTAAGTTATTATATACAGTTTGTTCATTGTTATCTGACTGAAGAAAGGCAGAATTAGTTACAAAATATATTATATTTGGTATAAAATTAATTGTGACAGTGAAAGTGTGTGTTTTCATGTAACTTTTCTGGTTTAAAAAATGTCAGAAAGGAACTATTGGCCCCCCCCGCATCATCATTTGAATCAAATTTGGCCCTTTTTGCAAAAAACGTTTGGACACCTGACTTTATGATGAGAGATTTTTTTTGCCCAAAAAACATTTTAGCTAGAAGATAAAAGAAGTTACATGAGTTAACATAAACTTTACCGTATATTACGTCGAAAAGAAAAAAGTTCAGCTCTCGGAACTTCGCCCGTGGCGTCCAAAAAGGTTGAACTGGAGGGCCAAGTCATTGGACATTAGGAATGCCATCATTCTCCTGGTGGCATCATCCAATGAAGTACCTCCTATTTCTCCTACCATAGCAATCTGAGTGAAAGGCACAGGAAAGAAAGAATAGTAATAGTTAACAGCTTAGATTAAAATACAAATTAAATTAAACGTGCATCAGTTTGAACTTACAACTCCAGACATGAACTCCGAGTCGCTGAGCTTCTCGTTCATGGCCTGCACATCTTGGATCGTGGTCAATGGAAATATCGCTCCTTTAGGTGGTTCCAACACTGGTACGGCCACTTTCCCCAGAGAGAAAGAGCGAAACATAACCGAACTAGCAGCTTCAGTAAAGAGTCCCGCACACATTTCAGCTTCATGCCTCCTCTGTTCATCGGTCAGGGCATGTGATGCAGCGCCCGTTTCTCACCAATATAATGGCTCGGTCACACCGGCGCAACGCAAGGCCGGCGGATAATTTTTTTTAACAAATATGGATAAAAAGATCTGTGCGTCACTGTTCGTCCACGTTTTATGGTAAAAGCTAACAATAACCCAGCGAGTTGACAGCGAATGCACAGCGTATTGCATACAGAACGTATACAGGGCGCATGCAGAACGCATATGTTTAAATAATCCAACGAATGCACAGCGTGTTGCTAGCGCGTGGAACACATGCAGCACGCATGCACCGCACGCGCCGGAGAAGCATAAACTAGGCTGACGCACACCTAGCAAACGACAACGCACGAGCCAAAATTGGTCATGTTTTCGAGCGTTGGCCGTGCGTTGGCCGTGCGTTGGCCGTGCGTTGGCCGTGCGTTGGCCGTGCGTTGCGCCGGTGTGACCGAGCCATAATGCACAGGTTAGCTTCTCTTGCCTTGGTTTAGCTATCCCTGCAGCTAGCGGAGTCTGCCGAAGCCAAGCTCCACTATGGCGCCATACTAAGCGTGTTTATTCCCTTAAAAGTTTTGTAAACTACATTTTGCACACATAAAACAAACTGTAAAGCACCACTCATGCTGACAAAAAATTAGTCTTACCTTAGTTACGCCTCGACAGTGGAAAGGAGACGACTCAGACGAGGACGAGGAGCAGTTTGAGCGCCAAAAGTTAGGGAGCTGGTTTTCAAATAACATATCCATCCGCAGAGAACCCAATTAGGTCCTGCGTCTAATCTTTAAAACCCAAATATTAGCAACGCGTGTGACGATTATGGTGGAACTCTAGTAATACATGTACACGCTATGAATATTACTTGTCGGAATTAGGTATAAACAAATTTAATTTAACGATCACAAACTGAATTTGATGTAGGACTACTTGGTGAAGCGGATGGTTACAGTGGGGCGAAACCGTGCCCATATGTGGCGGAAATAGGCCGTACACTGTTTTCGTTTCAACCCGCTCCACAGTCGCGCATCGACACGATCTTTAGCTCATAAAAAAGAACGAGTTGCGCTAACCTACCAAAAAAAAGTTTGTCGCTGAATTTCCAGTCCATTGTCGATGCGAATATGTTTTATGCAGAACTAGTTTCTTCATAATGTTGGGCGCGTGTGGTGCCACGGTTCGACACTTGATCGTTCTACACCAATGAGGGAGCTGCTTTTTGTCAACAGAACGGCAATATGGCGGCTCCCGTGTTTAGATTCACCGTTAAAACACCGAACATCCTCAAAAGTGGGCTAAATGTCAATTTTGTAGTAACTTTTCGTAGGAACATTTTGAAAATCCAGTGTCTTTTATACTCTGGTGCATTGTGTTACCCTTTAGACATTGTTGTAAAAATGTACACATTAAAAAAAAATATAAAATCCTCATACAATATTTTTTTTAAACTTTTTTTTCAGAAATGTCCTAACAACCCTTTAAATGCCAATTGAACTATTTGAATGAGTCATTACAAAAATAAATGTTTATATATATATATATATATATATATATATATACTCTCCATTTATGTATGTGTGTGTGTGTGTATATGTGTGTGTGACTGACTGTGTGTGTGTGTGTGTGCGTGCGTGCGTTATAATTTTTAAATCAACATCTGATTTATCAATGTTACATTTATTGTGCAAACTACAACAACATTGAAAACTTCAACGACAAAAGAGAACAGAACAAAAGGAAATGCTGCCATCCCAGAATGCATGGTTTTATACTGCAATGACAGTGAGATTACATTAATGAAATCGCTAATAAATACAATTTTTTTCTGACATTCTTGTTCTAATGATACCCATTTATTTTTTATTACGCTAAGATGCAAAGACATTCCAACAGATTTTCAAAATGTTTAATGGATATTTTCAAAGATAACATTTCTAGGCAAGCTGTAGTACCAGCAAAGTGTCCAGGGATTTTTCTTCTACCGCAGTTTTGAGGCAGTATCTGAAAATCTAAGCCCCATTTACATTGCCTTTTCAAGATGGAAACTCTAAATGTCTGCCCCATCATTTGTATCTGACCCAGAGGTGTGAGGATAGCGCAGAATTGATCTGGCTCTGAGGTAGTATCAGAGGCAGGGTGTGAGCGGAGTCCAGCTGCTCCGTAAGCTATAAGAGCAGAGGATGAATAGAGGCCGATGGTGCTGTTCAAACACTGGGCATGCTGCAAGTCTTTAAGTTTACTCAGAGCTGGCTCACTATGTAAAAGCAGACAATGAGGAAATACTTCTCAAGTCTTGTTTTTGTGTGTGTAAATCAACCAAGACCTATAGGTAGACTTTCTGTCTTTGCACAAATGTCATGCAAATTCTGTCTGAAAGCGCGGCTTCAAATTCCTTAAAGGCTTTAATTGTGGGTCCCATATTATTAAAACCAATTGGGCCCCGATGTCTCCCTGTTCCATACCATGCCCACTTAGCCCATTTATATTCCCTATAGGGTCCATGTCCATGTTACCCAATTCCAGCCCAGACTCACTTAGACCACATATGTACTTTATGGGGCCCATTTAGCCAGCCTATGTGGGCTCCTCATGTGGCACCCATGTAACTAAAACCAAATGGGTCCCACATAGTCTTTCCCAGTCCTATACCATGCCCACTTAGCCCACTTATATGCCATATAGGGCCCATGTCCATGTTACCCAGTTCTAGCCCAGACTCACTTAGCCCACATATGTACTTTATGGGGCCCATTTAGCCAGCCTATGTGGGCTCCTCATGTGGCACCCATGTAACTAAAACCAAATGGGTCCCACCAAATTTGCACTGTTCATGCCCATGCCCACTTAGCCCACTAACATCCCTTACGGGGCCCATACAGCCAGCCCACATGGGCTTCACATGTGGGGCCCATGTAACTAAAACCAAATGGGTCCCACATAGTCTTTCCCAGTCCTATACCATGCCCACTTAGCCCACTTATATGCCATATAGGGCCCATGTCCATGTTACCCAGTTCTAGCCCAGACTCACTTAGCCCACATATGTACTTTATGGGGCCCATTTAGCCAGCCTATGTGGGCTTCAAATGTGGGGCCCATGTAACTAAAACCAAATGGGTCCCACCAAATTAGCCCTGTTCATGCCCATGCCCACTTAGCCCACTAACATCCCTTACAGGGCCCATACAGCCAGCCCACATGGGCTTCACATGTGGGGCCCATGTAACTGAAACCACATGGGACCCCCAACATTTGCCCAGTTCAAGCCCATGCCCACACAGTACCCACATAGCCCATATATAACCCTTGTGGGGCCCACATGGACATGCTGGCTGGGTACTGACGCTCCTGGGCCTGGAGCAAATTCTCACGTGACAGCTGACCCAATGTGTGGAGCTTTGCTCGCAGGTCCAGGACGTGTTGGATCTCATTTTTACTGGTGCTCGGCCCCTCCTCCCAGTTTTCTTTAATGAGATCGAGCACCCCCCGTGGAGTCCTGCCGAACAACAGTTCAAAGGGAGAAAATCCCATGGAGGCCTGGGGAACCTCCCGTACTGCAAACAACAGAGAGTCAAGCCACTTATCCCAATTACGTTCATCGTCATTAATACATTTACGGATCATGGACTTCAAAGTCTTATTCAGCCGCTCCACCAGCCCATCAGTCTGTGGGTGGTACACACTGGTCCGAATAGACTTGATGCCCAGTAACCCGTAAAAGTTCTCTGTGTTCTTGACATGAACTGGGTGCCTGGTCAGAGTCAGAATCTCTTCGGGATTTCGACTCGAGATGACCCTGAACAGCGCCTGCGCCGACACTCTTTGCAAGAAATGTTGCGCCACCGGGACGCCTCGTGATATCGTGTTGCGTAATCCTAACACACTAACACAGCGTGGGTGAAATGGCCCGGTGATGGCCGTCCGCCCGATCCCGTCCGCATCCGTGGAACAATAATGCATAGGACACAAAAGTGCCCTTGGTGGAATGGCCGGAGGTTTACCGGCTCGACATGGCACCGGGCGCGCGCAACCAAATGGCGCAAATCGCCCCCCCAATAAAATCGGGTCAATCAGGGATCCAGATTTTTATCATACCCCCATGTGACCAGCCAGCCAGACATCGGGCTATAAATGAGCACCTGAAAAAAATAACTTTTCGGCACCAACAACTGGGTGTGGAGTGTTCCTGTTCATTTTGTACAGTCGCGCTGTACATTTTTGTCTGTCCCTGATCAATGCTGTGATGCGGATATGTCTCTGCGTCAGGCGCACACATCTGACCATCTCTGAGAGGAGTGACAGAATGAGCAGGACACCTTCAAGACCAGGTCCTGCTTCGTCAAATGTGTTATTTTCTCCTGTGAACAGACTACCAGAAGTAACTATTAGGAGAGAGTTCAAGATATGTGGTCAGATTGGGGAAAAAGGACAGAAAGACAGACTATCATGCACAAATCTAACACACCAGATTGATAAAGGTCTCCGCGCAGGACACAGCGAGGCTGAAGTCATGGAGGCTGTGATCAAATCAATCAGTCCAGGTTTGAGTATTCGAGATATGCTGGAGATTAAAAGTGACCTCACCCTGTCACAGTTGAAAGCCATTTTAAAGGGGCACTTTAAAGAGGAAAGCTCTACTGACCTATACCACAGGCTAGTAAATATAACACAAGAGAGTCGTGAGTCCCCTCAAAAATTCCTCTTTAGAGCCATTGAGTTGAAAGAAAGACTGTTACTTGCTTCGAGAGAGGGAGAGTACGATGAACAATACAGTCCTGAGCTTATTCAGAAGAAATTCTTGAGGTCAGTTAGTACTGGGTTGTTAAGCGACCACATCAAGTTTCAGCTTAAGCCTTATCTCGATGAGCAGAGAGTGACAGATGAAATACTTATTGACAGGATGAACGAAGCTGCTAGTGTAGAATGCGAGAGACAGTCGAAGCAAAGTAGAAACAGTAGCAGTAAATCACCAAAAGTAAATGAACTTCGGACAGAAATGCAAGCCAGACCTCAGCATCAGGGTGCAGTCAAAGCCAGAGTTGGGTTTCAGGAGCAATCTGCAGAGGTTGTGAAGCCTAAGTATTATAAAACACCTGCTGTCACCAATCAAAGAGACACAGAGCTTTATGAGACAGTCAGATTGCTGAGAGAAGAAATGGCAGAAATAAAGAAGAGCATAACTAACCCCCAAGGGCCCAGACGCCTAGTCAGAGGGACTCTTAAGAGAGGATGTAGAGCGTGTCAGGAGCAGGGAACAGGTGACCAGTGTGAACACTGCTTTAAGTGTGGCCAGACAGGACACCTTTCCAGAGGCTGTAGAGCAGAAAGGAAATTTGACCGCTTAAATGTAACGATCCAGGCAGTCTCGCCCCCAGAGGCGTTGGCACCGGGCCATGCAGATCTGGATGGAGAGGTGCACGAGCTGTTGTGTGACAGAATCAGGCAGCTGGAGGCGGAGTTGGAGAAAAGTGGGAAGACTGAA
The DNA here is from genome assembly GCA_036178185.1 of Liparis tanakae. Lineage (NCBI taxonomy): Eukaryota > Metazoa > Chordata > Actinopteri > Perciformes > Liparidae > Liparis > Liparis tanakae. The sequence continues at coordinate 15,934,262 of CM070102.1, read as the reverse complement.
CACACAGTTGGTCCTACCTATGCTAGCCATCTCTCATTACGTCGCCAAGCTAAGCTGAAGGCCCTCATTGGACGAAAGTGTATGGTGGACTGTTTCTTTGAGGGAGTAGCAACACAAGCACTGTGGGACACAGGTTCACAAGTCACAATTATCAATGAAAGTTGGAGGAAATGCTGTCTTCCACATATCCGGCTACGGAGCATGAATGAACTTTTGGATGAAGATGAGACTCTTGTTGGCAAAGCAGCAAACCAAACACCCATCCCCTTTGCTGGCTGGGTTGAGCTGAAGTTCAAGTTGGCCTCAAGTAAGGGTCCTCAACCAGAGCTACTCGTGCCAGTGCTTGTTTCCGACCAGCCAGGTGTAGCAGATCCACCGATTATTGGCTACAATGCAATCGAGCATCTTGTCATGAGGGGAATGGAGCAGCATCCTGAAATGACACCTGTTTTGGTAAAAGAAGCGTTCTCCATTGACTGTAAAAAAGCAGATGTGTTGATCCATCTGATGCAGAGTCGTGACCAGAATGACCCGGAAGGAGTGGTTAAGCTTGGGAGGCTAATGACAGTGATTCCAGCAGGTCAGACCAGAGAGGTGAAGTGTAGTGTTAGGACAGGTCCCCTCCATACAAAACAGGAAGTCCTTTTTGAAGCTGAGGAGATCCCAAAGTGGCCAGAGGGCTTGAACATTACCGACACCGTCATCTGCCTGCAAAAAGGAAATTGGTCAAGAGTGGCTATCCCTGTCACTAATGGAAGCAAGCAAGACATCACTCTCTCCCCTCGCACAGTTCTGGGAAAACTGCAACAAGTCAAAACAATCTACCCAGTGGATGTAAGACCAGCTCATGCTAGTGAGCCCACAGCCAAAACAGCTTGTCAGAGAAACACGACAACATCAGACAACATTCTTGAGAAGCACCAAGAACAACACAGACAGGGGGACACAGTCAAAGAGGATGAATGGGACCCTCCTGTATCAGTTGATCACCTGACTTATCCCAATTACGTTCATCGTCATTAATACATTTACGGATCATGGACTTCAAAGTCTTATTCAGCCGCTCCACCAGCCCATCAGTCTGTGGGTGGTACACACTGGTCCGAATAGACTTGATGCCCAGTAACCCGTAAAGTTCTCTGTGTTCTTGACATGAACTGGGTGCCCTGGTCAGTCAGAATCTCTTTCGGGATTCCGACTCGGGAGATGACCTGAAACAGCGCCTGCACGACACTCTTTGCAGAAATGTTGCGCAAGGGCACCGCCTCCGGATATCGTGTTGCGTAATCCACGAGGACTAACACAAAGCGATATCCGCGTGCACTCCGGTGAAATGGCCCGATGAGGTCCATCGCCATTCGTTCAAATGGAACCTCCATTAATGCATAGGACACAAAAGTGCCCTTGGAATGGCCGGAGGGTTTACCAATTGACACTCCGGGCAGGACGCACACCAATGGCGCAAATCCGCCCAGATGCCCGGCCAATAAAATCGGGTCATTATGCGATCCAGAGTTTTATCATACCCCATGTGACCAGCCATCGGGCTATCGTGAGCCGCCTGAAAAATAACTTCCCGGCGGCTTTTCGGCACCAGCAACTGGGTGTTTTCCTGCCCTGTTTGAGTGTCACGGCTCATTCGGTACAGTCTGTCCCTGATCAATGTGAAGTGCGGATATGTCTGCGTCAGGGCGCACCATCTGACCATCAATACGAGGCTGAGTGACAGAATGAGCAGGACACCTTCAAGACCAGGTCCTGCTTCGTCAAATGTGTTATTTTCTCCTGTGAACAGACTACCAGAAGTAACTATTAGGAGAGAGTTCAAGATCTGTGGTCAGATTGGGGAAAAAGGACAGAAAGACAGACTATCATGCACAAATCTAACACACCAGATTGATAAAGGTCTCCGCGCAGGACACAGCGAGGCTGAAGTCATGGAGGCTGTGATCAAATCAATCAGTCCAGGTTTGAGTATTCGAGATATGCTGGAGATTAAAAGTGACCTCACCCTGTCACAGTTGAAAGCCATTTTAAAGGGGCACTTTAAAGAGGAAAGCTCTACTGACCTATACCACAGGCTAGTAAATATAACACAAGAGAGTCGTGAGTCCCCTCAAAAATTCCTCTTTAGAGCCATTGAGTTGAAAGAAAGACTGTTACTTGCTTCGAGAGAGGGAGAGTACGATGAACAATACAGTCCTGAGCTTATTCAGAAGAAATTCTTGAGGTCAGTTAGTACTGGGTTGTTAAGCGACCACATCAAGTTTCAGCTTAAGCCTTATCTCGATGAGCAGAGAGTGACAGATGAAATACTTATTGACAGGATGAACGAAGCTGCTAGTGTAGAATGCGAGAGACAGTCGAAGCAAAGTAGAAACAGTAGCAGTAAATCACCAAAAGTAAATGAACTTCGGACAGAAATGCAAGCCAGACCTCAGCATCAGGGTGCAGTCAAAGCCAGAGTTGGGTTTCAGGAGCAATCTGCAGAGGTTGTGAAGCCTAAGTATTATAAAACACCTGCTGTCACCAATCAAAGAGACACAGAGCTTTATGAGACAGTCAGATTGCTGAGAGAAGAAATGGCAGAAATAAAGAAGAGCATAACTAACCCCCAAGGGCCCAGACGCCTAGTCAGAGGGACTCTTAAGAGAGGATGTAGAGCGTGTCAGGAGCAGGGAACAGGTGACCAGTGTGAACACTGCTTTAAGTGTGGCCAGACAGGACACCTTTCCAGAGGCTGTAGAGCAGAAAGGAAATTTGACCGCTTAAATGTAACGATCCAGGCAGTCTCGCCCCCAGAGGCGTTGGCACCGGCCATGCAGATCTGGATGGAGAGGTGCACGAGCTGTTGTGTGACAGAATCAGGCAGCTGGAGGCGGAGTTGGAGAAAAGTGGGAAGACTGAACACACAGTTGGTCCTACCTATGCTAGCCATCTCTCATTACGTCGCCAAGCTAAGCTGAAGGCCCTCATTGGACGAAAGTGTATGGTGGACTGTTTCTTTGAGGGAGTAGCAACACAAGCACTGTGGGACACAGGTTCACAAGTCACAATTATCAATGAAAGTTGGAGGAAATGCTGTCTTCCACATATCCGCTACGGAGCATGAATGAACTTTTGGATCAAGATGAGACTCTTGTTGGCAAAGCAGCAAACCAAACACCCATCCCCTTTGCTGGCTGGGTTGAGCTGAAGTTCAAGTTGGCCTCAAGTAAGGGTCCTCAACCAGAGCTACTCGTGCCAGTGCTTGTTTCCGACCAGCCAGGTGTAGCAGATCCACCGATTATTGTCTACAATGCAATCGTGCATCTTGTCATGAGGGGAATGGAGCAGCATCCTGAAATGACACCTGTTTTGGTAAAAAGCGTTCTCCATTGACTGTAAAAAAGCAGATGTGTTGATCCATCTGATGCAGAGTCGTGACCAGAATGACCCGGAAGGAGTGGTTAAGCTTGGGAGGCTAATGACAGTGATTCCAGCAGGTCAGACCAGAGAGGTGAAGTGTAGTGTTAGGACAGGTCCCCTCCATACAAAACAGGAAGTCCTTTTTGAAGCTGAGGAGATCCCAAAGTGGCCAGAGGGCTTGAACATTACCGACACCGTCATCTGCCTGCAAAAAGGAAATTGGTCAAGAGTGGCTATCCCTGTCACTAATGGAAGCAAGCAAGACATCACTCTCTCCCCTCGCACAGTTCTGGGAAAACTGCAACAAGTCAAAACAATCTACCCAGTGGATGTAAGACCAGCTCATGCTAGTGAGCCCACAGCCAAAACAGCTTGTCAGAGAAACACGACAACATCAGACAACATTCTTGAGAAGCACCAAGAACAACACAGACAGGGGGACACAGAGGATGATCCAGTCATTGGCAAAGTAAGAGAATGTCATCACCGGGCAGTGGCCTCATCTGGGAGGAAAAGACAGACGCAATGACATCTCTCTTCTAGTGAGGGAGAAAAACAAGCTGTACATCAATGAAGATGGTATCCTGTACAGGAAGTCAGTGTCTCGAGCGCAACTGGTGTTACCTGCAGCATTCCATAAACTGATCTATAGGGAGCTACATGAGGAAATGGGACACCTCGGCGTAGAGCGAACACTCAGTCTGATCCGAGATCGATTCTATTGGCCTCATATGAGGCCAATAGATGTGGAGCACTATGTGACCAAGGTGTGCAGCTGCCTCAAACGGAAGCGACCGAACAAGCCAACCAGAGCACCACTGGTTAATATAGTGACTACCTACCCTTTTGAGATGGTCTCCATTGACTACTTGCATCTGGAAAGCTGTAAAGGAGGATATGAGTATATCCTAGTTGTGATGGATCACTTCACGCTCTACGCGCAGGCATACGCGTGCACCAACAAGTCAGCAAAAACTGCCACTGAAAAGATATTTGGTGACTTTGTGCTCAAGTTTGGATTTCCTGCCAAGTTGCATCATGACCAGGGCCGGGAGTTTGAGAATAAACTGTTTTCTAAGCTCGAAGAATACTGTGGCATTCAAGGTTCACATACAACATCCTACCATCCAGCTGGAAACGGTCAGGTGGAGAGATTCAATCGAACACTCCTCTCTATGCTCAGAAATCTGACAGAAGATGCAAAGTCAGATTGGAAGAACTCCCGAGCTAAGGTTGTGCATGCGTATAATTGTACGCGCAGTGAAGCAACAGGATATGCACCATACTACCTTCTCTATGGTAGGAACCCTCGACTTCCTGTTGACATGATGTTTGGCTTGAAATCAACTGACCAGGGGGCTTCTCACAATGAGTATGCAAGCAAGTGGAGAAGGCGGATGGAGGAGGCATACAGGCTAGCATCACAGACAGTCCAGAAGGAGAAAAGTAGAGTGAAGAAGCACTATGACCAAAAAGCTTATGGAGGCGAGCTACACCCAGGGTGCAGAGTTCTGGTGCGAAACTTCAAAGACAGAGGAGGACCAGGAAAACTCAGATCATATTGGGAAGAGAGAATCCATGTGGTAACCGAGAGGAAACTTAAGGACAGCCCTGTCTACATTGTGCAGCCGGAGAGAGGCCCAGGAAGGACCAGAGTACTGCACAGAAACCTGTTACTGCCCTGTGACTTCCTGCCTGTAGAAGAAGACAAACAAGAGAAAGAAAAAATGCAAAAGAGAAAGTCAAACACATGCTTAACGAAGAAAAAACAGCGAAAACAGAAGGACAGAAACTCTGACAGTAGCTCGGTGGACGAAAGTAACTGGAGAGTTATCATCACAAGACCAACGGAACCTCTTCAACATGTTAGGAGCCAGCTGAGAGCAAAAGCAAAGGAATTCCAGCCACAAGCCACTGTCAGAGAACTGGAGCAAACTGCCGAAGCAGTGGAGGGTCCAGTAAGAGATGACGAGGTCAACGCTGGACAAGTGTCGTCATCTGATGGAGCAGACAAGGTCAAGGCTGGACAAGGGTCGTCATCTGATGGAGCAGACGAGGTCAACGCTGGACAAGGGTCGTCATCTGATAGAGACGACGAGGTCAACGTTGGACAAGTGTCGTCATCTGATAGAGACGACGAGGTCAACGCTGGACAAGTGTCGTCATCGGATGGAGACGACAAGGTCAACGCTGGACAAGTGTCGTCATCGGAGGAAGCAGACAAGAGTGATCCTGAGTTGCCATCAGCTTCCAACAGAAAATATCCTTTACGACAAAGAAATCCACCCAAAACACTAATTTACAACAGATTAGGTCAACCATCAGTCTTATCCATACAGAAGTAATGGAAGAAAAAGGGTTGTAGTTTCACGTCTGGTTTGTTTGTTGTGAAAGAGTAAAAATAAGACACGTGTTCATAAGTGTTTTGCTTAAAAGTAAATGGGAAGTTAATTGGTCAATATACTAGTCCATGAGTGTCAAAAAAAATGAGAGTACTAGAACTCAGACCACTTACCATGAAGAATAATACAGGGATATGTGAAACATACAGTATTACATGTGGGTCTGTGTGATGGGTTATGGGGTAGAAAATAAGGTAAAAACCTTTCAGTTCAGGATACATAGCCGCAAAACTAGCGGAATAGCGCATCAGATATCACACGGCCAGTGGTGTCTGCTGCTAACCCATGACATAAGCGAGAGATGAATGTCATGTGAAAGACTGTTATGCAGAAAGTATCCTGAAAGACTGACTTTCATAGAGCCTACTGCCATAACTCACTAGTTGAAGATTTAAATACTCTAGGAAATCTGGAATGTCGGGTCAACATTCATTTTGGAGGGGAGAGTGTGGGGCCCTCAGTAACAATGGACATTGACCCTCCCAATATTTTCATGTATTTGTTATTTTTTATTGATTGTTCATTGTTTCATTTATTCCCCTGGTATGTGTGTATCTGCATGTGTGTGAATGGTTACTAATGGTTAAGCTGAGTAAATTCAGACTACTGAGGACAGCTCAGTGGTCCTGAAAGAAAGCCCGCGAAACGCTATGGGCAGTTATAGAACATCAGCCTGCAAGTGAAGTAGCTGTTCTGTTTGTGTGATTTCAGGTGGGTAAATGTGAGAATCTATATAAAGGTAGCGACATGTATCATCGTCAGTAATCCGAATATGTACTATGTAATATGTGAATGTATGTCGGAGTTGCGTGAATGTAATGTTATGATGTGTCGAAGGGAATATAGTGCGTCACTGAGTCATGCTAGCGGATGAGAAACAGTAGGCTAACCACCTGTAACCTGTGAGAATAAGAGTGGTGTGAATGTGCAGAATGTCGCCAGGGTGAATGAAGTAGTTATAGTAGTTAAATATAAGAAGAAGTGGTCCTGAAAGAAAGCCCGCGAAACGCTATGGGCAGTTATAGAACATCAGCCTGCAAGTGAAGTAGCTGTTCTGTTTGTGTGATTTCAGATATAAAATATATCAAACCCATTACACGCCTGGACCTTAAATGTGTTCAAGTGTGCTACAACAGCCCGAATCCACCATCGCCTGGTGTATACCCCCCTGGATCCTTACCGGAACTCTGTATGTCAGCCCCGGACCGGGGGAGGAGGCTGGAGAGCCGGCCACCCAGATCACCTGGCCCACCTCCATGAGTGGACACTCCCTCCAGAAGTGTCCGGGCTGGCCGCATCTCCAGCACTCCTGCCCTGGTGCTTGAAAGCCTCCCTGTGGGCCAGGAAGAGTACCGGAGGCGGCCGATAACACTGCCTCGGGGTCCCGAGGAAGGGGTGTCGGCCATGGCGCTAGCCGTGCCAGGTGCTGCGGAGGCAGCCTCCTCCGTGGGCCCGGCGCCGGCCGTCCCGTAGCCGGTGGCCGATCACCTTCCCCCTTCCCTGCGCTGTGGACTGCCAGGTGATCCTCCGCCAGAGTGACGGCAGCCGCCGTCTCCGTTGGCCGATGGCAGCGGACCCAAGCCGGCGTGCGGGCCGGGATCCCGTCCAGGAACTGCTCCAGCACGATCTTTCCCACCACCGCGCTCGCCTCTGGGGAGTCCCCGGGTTGCAGCCATCTGTTCGCCGCATCGGTTAGCAGATGCGCGAACGCGAATGGCCGCTCCCCGGGGCCCAGCTTGGCCTCCCGGAACCGCCGCCGGTGATCCTCCAGGGACAGGCCGAGCCTGTCCACGACCGCCTTTCGGATGTCTGGATACACCCGCCTGGCCGCCGAGGGTAGGCTTAGCGCTGCCGTCTGCGCCTCTCCGGCCAGGAGAGGCAAAGGGCGGACCGCCCACTCCTCCGCCGGCCATCCGCATGCCTCCGCCGTCGCCTCGAAGGAATCGAGGAAGGCCTGGACGTCGTCTGCCGCCGTCATCCGCTGCAGAACCATCCCCGCCAGCCCTACGGGCCCCGCCGGCGCCGGAGCCGCGGCTGGTCGGCCCGCGAACAACCGCTCCAGGGCCACCGAATGCACCATGGCCTGTTCGTGCACCCCCCCTATCATCTGACGGGTTGCCGCCCCCTCGTCGCGCTGAATGTTGGCGATGTGCTCTAGCATCTGACCCAAGGCCACGAGCGGCTGGGACGCCGCCCCCCCCCTGCTTTGTGTGTGAGTCCATGAGTTGGGCTCCACTGTGGCAAGACTAGCTTCACCGGGTAGAACAGGAACTCACACAGGCAGGTTTTGACGGCTGTTCAAAGGCTTTTTATTGCTTCTCAAACCCCGTGCACAGTCCTTGCGTTCAGCTCCGGACTGCCCGTCGTTCTCCCGCTAGCTCTGCATATAAATAGGGACAGAATCACCTACAATTGGGCACAATTTACTACAACATCCGTATGCGAAAACATAAGTGCAAAATAATTGGCCTATAATTCAGTAAAATATATACATCTGAATAGTTGAATAGTAATTGGATGTTGGCAGCAAACACAAATCATGAATACAAAATGGGGAATAGTGATTGTACACAATTAATAAATATTATGATTTAAAAGGAGGATGGATGATTCTAAGAATGACAATTAAATCACAAAAAATTAACCACTTTGAAAATACATTCACTAAATACATTCACTATATAATTGTTTCCCTCATGCAGTGGTACAGGACCACTGTACCCGCATGCTTGTGTTATATTATGGAGGTCGAACAAAGCTTCAAGTTTAGCCATTTCAATTAAGAGGTTATGGGAAACTTGGCGGTTCTTTAGAATTCATAAATATTCATACTCCAGAGAGTGTCTGATAACACAACTGAATAAAACCAATTTCATGCACTATGAAGGAGCAATGGAAAGACACACCTCATCTATAAGCTACATGAGCTCTGGACTAGTCACATCATCTTTGCAAATATCTCTCTATCAGTAGAGTTTTAACTATAGAACTATTCAAGGAAAATGTTCTGTGGAGGACCACTGTGGGTGCAACCCAAGTCGCTTAATTGCATCCCTTTTCCCCTCACTTGTTTTCCTTGCGTCTTAGTCCCTGCCGCCAGGGATTCATGGAGGAAACCATGCAAGGAGAGAGGAAACGAGGAAATATGTTTGAAGAGAAAGAAAACGTCCTTTCCTCGTCACGTGAAGCAATATCTTGTTCTCATGAGTGTGACAGCTGATCACATCTGGAGCAAATGTCAGGCTTTAACAGCTGGATAGAATTTTGAAGGAGTTTGTGTCTGATAAGTGTAACGGAATTGTTTCCTCAGACAGTTTTAGCAAACGTTTAAATAAAAATGCTCTTCAAATATTGCTAAATATTTTTTTTAAGTTTAGTGGTGTTAAACACACTGTATTGAGTATTGATAGTGTCCTGTGTGCTCCGTATACACACAGGGTCGATACATTTGTCTTATCTATGAATGATTTGCCACTCTGTTTTTTTATTCCTATTTTGACATCATAAAATAATCCACAATATTAGGGTTTCTTTTCAAGATGTAAATTACATTCTACTGGCATATATTTTAACCAGATGGTAAATTAGAAAACAAATCTAATACATAAATTGAGTTTAATATGTCATCCATCTTTACTCTGGTATGAAACTCCAGCAAACAGTCCGATCAGCTGCAGCATCCAATCAAATAACTCATGAACAATGAGGGGGCGTGTCCAAACAAATAACTTGTCCTCGCTCCTCGGAGCAGAATAAGAGCTTTGGGTCGGCCATCAATACGGTTGCGTAGAAAAATGTCCGTTTCACGCGAGGAAACAAAAATAAAGAGACTTGAAAATAATGCTGACAAATTAATTTGAGATTTCACGATCTATTTCCATACAGCAAGGCAGGCAACAGGCAGTCTGTGATTAGGACACACTGATGATCGAGCAGCCATGTTTGCATCAGTATTTTTTTAAATCTGAGAATGGGTACACTTAACTTGGTTTGTGTGAAGTGAGAGTTTCTCCTAAATGACCTACATATTTTGTGATGATAAACCTTTTGTTTTATTTAACTTTACATTGACCTCCCTGACGGTGCAAGTCAGCACCACTTTTTTTACTCTCTTGTTTGTGCACTTTTGATTCATGCATAACACTTAAACATGTACAGTCTTGATCATTCAATTCAGTTTATTTATAGCCTAAATCACAAATTTGCAGAGGGCTTTAAAATCTGTAAACATAGACATCCCTGTCCCAGTCTCGGGTTGAAAACCACTTTTGTCTTCTGACTGTGTGGATGACTTATTCAAACCTTAAGGAAACAGGGAAATCAGTATGTAACACTCTTCCACTACTCATGTGAGTCTCGGACAGCACAAAGTTAGCAGCAGACTCGGATTGCGGTCCTTAATGCTTTTTATTGTTAAAGTTCACGTGAGTATTTTACAGGCTGTCCGGTGTGTACTCTTCCCTCTGCCTCTGCCCTCACCGCCGTGTGCGTCCCGCGGCCGCTTCGGCTCCGTCCACTCCGTCCTGCTCCCTCAGTTCCTCCGTCGCTATAGGTGTTCATTTGAGGAGACACCATGCTAGACTGATGACAGCTGAGGCTAATTACACCTCGCCCCGGCAACCACTCTCTCACTCAGTTCCCTCGGAAGCCGAGCCGAACCACACCACGCCAGTAATATAGAGTCTGGAGTGACGAGTTAAAAAGCATGAGAACCTTTCAGAAGAACCTGTTAGCCACCGTCTCTGCCTTTCAGTTGTAATTCCCTCCCTGATGTGCCTTGTCTCAGCCGGCTCCCTGCTACCACCTGCTCTACCTGAACCGGCACTTTATCTGTGAAAACAATTCAAAAGACTATTCTATAAATCTATACTACTCTGGGAGCAAAATATACTGAGCAAACATAGAAGATAATATGTGTACCTAGATCAGATTAAATATTATACAACCACAAAGTCCCAGGTCTGCAAATAATACAATCTGCAAAGTTGTCATTGAAAACACATGAACAAGCTTCTGCCAGTCAAGTTTATGGAATATTGTATTTTTTTCAAAGTCTCCACAGAGGTAGCCTGTATATAGGAATAACACATACAGTCTCACAACATACTTACAGTTTGGAGAATGTGGCTCAGCTTCTTTAACCAAGGCACCTCTTCAAAAGGCAACAACACGGCTGGCAGCACTTTAAAAAAAAAAAAAATCTGTCTGTTATGAACGCAATATAGTTTGCTTAATTGTTGTGTGCCTGATCCTAGATAACATGCTTGTTATCTAGGATCAGGCACACCGGAATAGCTCACAAGCTATTGATTGATAGTAATGTTTACCCACCTATGCTAGCTCTACGTTGCACTCAGATTGCTATTTCAGTCTTTTTATAGTTAGTAACCCATTGTGAGATATTGACAGTATCTTTTTTAACTGACAAGTAAAGGAAATGATAAACTATGTTGCACCAATTATGCAATGAATATTATACGTTTTATAAGATTATTTATAGTTAAGGCTATTCATTATTTCTACAGAAAGGGTGACATATATTATACATCTGATTTAAATGCATTCTTCAATACATACAGAACAATTTAATAATAACTTACTTCTTAACTTGATGAATTCACAAAAAGTTGGTCTTAATGTATTAATATTTGTACACATGTTATTAAATAATGTATGTGCCTCTTCTACTGGCATTGGTGTAAACATCATTACATGTTTTATGTAATAAGTCTGTAAATATTTCAACAACATTGTAATCATTTATGTATCATGTTTGTTGCTGTCAAACTAATAATGACATTTAAACAAACAGGGTTAAATATTAAATGTAAAATATCAAAGTATCATTGCAAAAAAACAGCATGGACCTAGAGATGGAGTAACCTCTGGAATAACTTAATAACAGTAGAAATGTAATCCGGATGAATGGCACCTGGGGAGGACGTAGACGTATAGGTCTGGGGAACAGTGCAAACTGGTCGAGTGGCGTAAGGAGGGGAAGAGGTGAGTGGAGGAGAGAATATTATCTTGGCCTTTTAAGGAAAAGGTGAAAAGGAGAACAACTGAGATGGATTGTAGATATACTAGGAAGGAGAAAGAGGATAAGGAGGAAGGATTTTTCCCTGAGGGGATTATGATCTCTGGTTATGAGGTGGACACTTTGCCATCTCTCCTACGATAACGTCATTACAGCTCTTAGTTGAGAGTTTAAGATTCCACAGGTAAATATGGACTCTGCTGATGCATTTAGGTGTTTCTGTGGGGATTTCGGAGAATTTCATCAGCAAGAAAATTATGGAGTGCACACTTTAAGTCCTAGCAAGTGCCATATCCTGCACCTTGTGTACCCCAAAATGGCGATCTAGTCACACAAGGTTGTCCTCCCTGTGACCGGATATAGCAGAGTTGGATTTTTTCAGCACAGTTTTAGGCTTCTATAACTGTACGGTTAACTATAACTGTACAATTCCATTAACTTTGGAACGTACTCCCTTTGGAATGTATGTTGTAGTGACCATACACACACCATGTCTTCAATATTATTAAATGCACAAAGTTATATACAGATGTTGCTGTGTTGCTTCAAGAATGAATTCAAGACTGACTTATGACTTAGAAGAAGATGTATGATTTGAAAAGTATTATAAAGCTACCAGGTGGACTATAACAACTTTGGGCATCAAGCTTTCTCACAGCCTCAGTCAGTCTCAGTGGGTAGCAGGGGACAGTTTGTACTTCCCCTTGTTCAGCCCTCTTCCTTTGTCGTCGTGAGAGGGACATGGCTTCAGCCTAGAGGACAACATGAAGGGTCTCCTTGATACGTCCACCTGGAATGGTGCCCTGTCTTTGTGTACATGACTGTTTTAAGAGGATATGTGCCCCCCCCCCCCCCTGTGGATGTGTGTGTGTGTATTTTCACCATCTAAACTTGGTCATTTGCATTTCCTTGATGTGAGATAAGTGCAAGGAGAGATTTTTAGTATCCTGCACATCAAGAAACTTCTGTTTTCCTCTCTGCTCTTGCACATCTTCTCCGTCCCGAGTGACTTTCAAGTTGCAGTGTGTATGTTCATCCATCCCACCATTACCAACAAAAATCTGCATTTCTTACTGGCCTCCGGCACAGATTTATTTTCAGTTTAAAGAAGGTTTTTCCTCAGAAGCACACTCTTTATTCTTCTCTTTCTCCTTTTCCTTTTCATCTTCTTGTAAAGACACGGCCTATATTTCAACAATAGTTTTTTTTCTCCCCCAATACTTTGCCAAACTTAAGATTTATTTGATGTTTTTGGACCCTCGCAGCAAAAGTGAAACACACACATACTTGCCTCAGCTTGTCTATGTGCTATTCCCTCCGGTGTGGATGGGCATGACCAGCCCATTTGGTTCTGATTGGGACAGCATCAGAAACCACAGATTAAAGGCGTCACACATTTATTTATCAAAGGGAGCTACAGCCGAATACAGTGCTATGACAGTATCATATAGTGTTCCAGTGAGATTACCCCATGTTTTAAAAAGAGTATTAAATGAATATCTGCTCCAGTTTGAAGTAGCCGGTTCCCAGTAATACTAGTTATTATCCTAACCGCCAACATATAGACAGGGCAGCTCCTCACTTTCTGAGGGCCCCGAGTAGGAAAGCCCTTTGCTTTCTGCAGCTATCAGCCCAAATAAACACACACGGTAATAAGTGGATTTTCAAGTATGGATGTGTGTGTCCTTTGTACTCCTAAACAAAGGATGTATATCCTGTCACCTGATTTGGAAAATATTTGGAAATATATGAGTAAACATTCAGTTATTTCACCTCAGCCAATCGAGTTGGTGAATATTCACTCGTATCAGATCTACAAGTCAAATTTAAAAGTTCTGGCATTCGCAACAGAATCCAGCGAGTTATTAATAGCGTTCAGGCCGGCAACGACAGGGAGAGTCAGCGGGGTAGAGCAACCATGTCCCATCTGATGCAGTGAGTTAAGACTTTATTTTGACCAAACCAGTTGGTGACTGTTGGAATAGTGGACAGAGCCAAATAAGATGGTTCTGAACTTTATTTCTGTCAAGTTTGTATGAATCAGCTGTAATATTGTTTTTTTTTAGTCTGGTGGCTTTGAGGAGAGCACTTGAATTGTATGTTTAATTAATTATAATAAGAAAAATCATTGTTAATTATTTAAACATTTTTACAGGGCGAGATGTTTTGAATATGTGTATTTTGTTTTGAGAGTCTTGCCTAGCCTCCAATTCTGTGGAAAGATTCTACCTGCCAGGGAAGCATCAACATAAAGTAGAGCACACTAGTTAAATCTCACAAGAGAAATGGTCCTTTACTGTGTTATATGTCTGCAGTTTTTTTTGGTTCTCTATTTATTCTTTTCTGGCCATTGATCATCTCATTCCTGGATATGTACATCCTCAAATTAATCCCTCACGCATGTGTCCCATTTTTACCAACCTGCTTTTACTTTTGTCTGAGTTCATTTTTAGATGGTTGGTTATAGTTATACTTAAAATAATAGTTCCTTAAAGTAACTGCATGATCTATAATTACTATAAATCCCTATTGTTTAGTTTAGTTGTCCTCAATTTAGGAAACATCATCATGCTGCCCCAAGTCTACTGAAAAAACACCTTTCTGACCGATGCTCCTGTCAAAGTCCACACATTTCTATTCCTAACCACTCTGCCTTGAACTTTCTGGAACATGTCATGGGGTCAGGATAGATGTGAAGGAGAGTTCATGAGGAGTTAGGAAAACCCAACCATGGTGCCAGAGAATCCAACTCATTTTCACTATACTATAAAATGATGATGATGCATTGAAGCACCTAGCCTTAGCATTTAGAGAATTGAAAAAGCTCTCATCAGGGCTACACAATATTAAAAAGGACTTTTTTAACCACAGACCTTTACATTACATTTAGCTGACACTTTTATCCAAAGCTTACAAACAAGTTACATTCATACACCATAGACACAGGGGGCAATTATGGGTTAAATGTCTTGCTTAAGGACAGATCAATTAGGGTGGGGATTGAACCAACAATCCCCTGATTGAAAGACCTGCTAACAACTGACCCATAGCCCACCTTGTGTTTCCCTAAATGAAAATATTGTATATTTAAAGTCAAATGCATCAATGTGGCACACTTTGAGAGCAAAATTAGGAGGCTAGATTTATGATGAAGAGCGGAAAAGAAGAATTAAATACATTGTGACAGCTGTGTAGCCGTCACTAGTAGGTTCCCACCCCCTAAGCACTAATGAGGAGTAAGCAGCCAGAGGGATATTTGGTAACAAGGTTTCTTCCAAACCGCAGACTGTGCCTCTGCTCTCCACGCTCTCGATCTTCTGTGTGACCAGCTCCTTTATGGAGACAGCCTCAGGTACACCAACACAGATCATCGTCAGGTGGACTGATTACCAATCTAATTACCAATCAGTCCAGCTGATGACGATCAGACACCGTTCCCTGAACCACACCCCTGCTCCACCCACTCTGCGGCTGAGCCTAAACACACCCCACTGCCACATACATTTACACAAGTGTTGTGCTTAAGTAATATTTGAGGGCATTTCAGTTTGGAGTAATTGTACACTTCTAGTTCATTACATCTAACAGGTTAAAATTGCACTTTTATCTTCACTACATTTATTTGACGATGTTAGTTAGTAGTTAGGCTAATTTGCAGTCTTAATACAACATGTAGGGTCGCTCCTATACTACTTTATTTACTTAACTATTAGCCTATATATTACTGTCTGTGACCAACTTTTAAAGAGTAGGAATTCACATTGACATCAAATACATATTAAATGTGGCCAGATAATAACCTTGCTTGTAATCATAAGTATAACATCATAGCAGCATAGTAAGATCATTACCCACTGGGGAATTAAATATTTTTATTTGATCTAACAATGTGAAAACCGCATGACCATGTCAAAGGGATAGCTCAAAGTGATGAACCTAGTGAGGTTAGACTGAGAACAATCGTGCCACGTACTCCTAGTGACATCATGACAACAGTGGTCAGCTTTAGCTTTAGTCCAAACATCGGCTGAAGATTTGTAGTAATTAATTTGTTCTTTGTATTTTGAGAGATTGTTGTAAAACACGTCCTTATCCCAGCTGGTCACATACTGACCCTTTGTCAGACCCCTTGTGTTCACTTTCTAACACACTGGGTAGCCCAGCACACCGTTTCAGAAAATATACAAATATAGTTGTGAAATCGAACAAAAGGTTTTGGCAACAAAACAAACTTAGTTCAGGCTGGTCTCACTCAGCATTCCTAGCTGAACCTATGGACAATAGCTGAATGTTCTCTCTTTTTACCATGATAAAGGACATATTGAGGCTGCTAAAGCCCTCTTTGAGCGGGTGTGATGGGAGGTGTATGGGGCAAACAACCAGTGATCTTTAATACTCTGTTCATCATGTTTTAGGAAAACCTTTTTTAAGAAAAGAACCAAACTGGCTTATGATTATACGTTGCTTAATTTATGTCCTAGAGGTTCCCAAATAGGGGGGATTTTGGACTTTTGTAAAAAAATGGACTAATTCTGAACAAATATAATGAATTAATATAATAATGTTCCACACCAACTTCACCAGAAAAACCTGGGCTAGAAGAATATGTACATGCTCCAAACACACATCAAACATCAACGTTATGAATGACCAAATATCAATATTAATATCTCTCACAAATATTGAACACTCGCCACATTTGCAGCCCTTGTGCTCATTAGTAATATGTTACAGATGGAAACGATAGCTCTCTAGAATCCTCTTTCCACAGATTCAGATTACATTCTCCCTACAACAAAGCATCCGCGATCTATCAACCAACACAGCAATGCTTACAACAATAAATCTAAGCTTTTGTACAGAATTATGACCTAAAGTTATGATAGAAGCTGCTGTCCTTGTTGATAAATCTGCATCCTAAAACATAGATGCACTTCCTAATAGGCGCAGAAAGGCATTTCGGTGTTGTTTTCTGTCAGATTATCTATAGCAGCGAATCAAAGTGAGGGTTTGAAGGAGAACTGCATGTTGCTGAGTCCGATTGGCTTAGCTGTCAATCTCATTTTGTTGGGAGCATCTACATTCTAGAGGGTATGATGATTAAAATGAGGGTTTATTGATTGAAATCACTCAATCTGCTACTGAGACGTGCACCTGGCTTTTTCTGCATGTGGATTTCAGGGCAAAGAGCATGGTTTTGGTTTGGCATTGTATATGCTATTAGTGTATTGGGATGTTTTGAACACCAGGAGTGATATCCAAGAAAAATATATAGTCTGGTACACAACAATAGAAATGGTACACATATTTACAAAATGCCAGATTTGGAGATCTCCCGTGAATGGTCGTCACGAAAGCCTCTTTTTGCTTCACTTTATCAAAGACAACCTTTGCAGAGAGACTGCTCATATACAGCGCTATGATTTGGGAGAGGTTTTAACCTGCAGCTGCATCATTCCAAAGAGATAATCCTTCTGTAGGTGTTTTCTTGTTTTTATCAAACCTGAAACGTTTACTGCTTTGTGCCATCTTCCCTTTTTTCCCTGAAAGATTTTTCTCTATTTCTTGGGAGTTTCTCCTGATCCGATGGGAGTTCCTGGGACAGGGATGTGATATGTTTACAGATTGTAAAGCACTCTGAGGCCAATTTGTAATTGTTGATAGCGGACTATACAAAATAAACTGAATTGAATCTTCATTTAATTTTATCCAGAAACATATATATTGATATCTACACATCTGGAAAAATCCCACAAGTGCTCTCTTTATTATACTTCCAAAGCAGAGGCCTAAAAATATGTTTGATTTTAAAAGATTACCGGTAATTTACAAAAAGACATATTTAGCTTTTATACATGTATGTAGGGGCCTTGTGGTCACACATGGAGGGGCTTGACAAAGAGTCTGTATTTCACGCCCAGGGAATGAGAATGGGCTGGATTTTATGAACCAATGTTGATATCACTAAATGCCTATAAAGCTGCATGGCTGGCAGGGTCAGAGAGTTAAAAATCCAGTATCAGGGATTGATGTGAAGATACACTGGCAGGTCCATCTTTAAGGTCTGTCTTTAAGGTTAAGTCAAGTCTGTGGTCGGAACACGTTCACCTTGCTTGTGTGGGTTCTTTATAAACACCTAATCAGGCCCTATGTAGGTTGCTAAAAAGCCCTGATTGATAGGATGGTGAAGACCACAGGCAGCAAGTCCTTTAACCGATAATCATTCACGCACACACTTGTCCGCAGAGCGTCCATCTGTCCCAGTCACCTGCCAACAGTTCGAGCTGCGTGCTGATTTGGCGCTCGGTGCCTCCCAACAGAAAATACAGCCAGTCAGCAGTCAACACAGTTGTGTAGACAGAGAGAGCATAGCAGCTGATATTGTGATCACTTTTATAAAAGGAAACAATCCGTTGAGATCCTTGAACATCTTTTGAATAAGTTCAGACTGAAACAGCAGTAGTGGTTGTTTCCTTGTTAATACATCACTATACTAACCAGTAACCGTGACCCACTGAGTATCGTGGGGAAAAAAAAGGATGGGCAAATGTAAGGTTTATTCATGTGTAAGATACAGTTTGAATCAATACTTCATATCTAATGTTCCTATCTAATGACATTGTCAGGATGTTCCATCTTCAGTCAATATCGAGAGAGAGAGAGAGAGAGAGAGAGAGAGAGAGAGATGCCACTGCTCCCTGTCTTTGTGCTCTGCGTCGGGGGGATCTTTGTCAGCCGGGTGGGGGTAGTGAAGGGGCTTGGCTTCTTGCCTGTCAAAACTATTTCATCTCTGTGCTGTCACTGCAGCTTCATGCGGGGTATAATCTAAGGCCTGTGTCAATGAACATGCATGTATGTTGTACGTGGTGACAGAGGTGGATTATGGGTCGGGGGTCGAGTGTAAATGTATGCTTGTATGCTGATTGGAGGAGGCAGCAGATATTTAGCTCTCTCTTGATACAGAGAAATGTAAAAGTATTATTCTGTCACTTTTTGTGAATGTTAAGCATGTCTCTAGTGTATGGGTCTACACCGAAATGATTGGTGTGTGTTTTCTGTGTGTGTGTCTTGGGAACACATTCCTTTTAACCAGTTCAGACATACCCTGTCATTTCTGACATCCAGCATCATGTTTTAGTAGAACAATGAAAGTCTATTATTAGTAAGCAGTTAGGTGAGTGACTGATGGCGAATGTCCCGCATGGCCTCTTGAACGCTAACAGGATTGAACTTTTCGTCTGTTTAAATTACACCAGCTCTTCAAGGTCAGCCAGCGTTTGCCCCTCCAGGCCCCGTTTACCGACTGAGGCTGTATGCTGTCACACAAGGACCAACAGCCGTGTGTAATGTGGAGGTGGGCTGGATGATCAGGGTCGTGGTTGGGGGTGGAACAAGAAGGATGAACCAGTTGGCCCTTGGTTTGTGTTGATTCATTTACTATTGACGACATTCTGAACTCCACTGCTGCACAGACCAGTGTGCACTTGTTTATTCAAAGTTGATTGAAATTAAATGTGTGACGTGTCCACATTGCACCAAATTTGATAAAGCACTCCTTTGGGTCCTCAACAATGCACCCACCAAGTGTGAAACAGATCAGACGAGTGGTTCACGAGTATTTAGAAAAGAGCAGCTTCACATATTCAAGGAGTTAGTTCAATCAGGAGAGACCAGTCAGATGAAGAAAGGATCATGTTTGTTTTTAACAGATAATATGAAATGATGAAGTCTCAGAGTTTTTGGCACTTGGACTCTACAGGGAGATTTGTAATTGAGGGCCGACTGCCTGATCAGCAACGAGAGTCCAGACATGGTGATGCTGATGAGCCAATAGAATGATGAGTTGATGAAGCTGATGGATCTGTGAAGACTAGGCGGAGATGGGGAGGTGGAGGGGTGGTTAGCAGCAACATGAATGCACTCAAGGTAGAGAGACATATTTAAATGAGACAGCAGCAAGATGATATAGGCCAGGGGTGGTCACACTTTTTCAGCATGCGAGCTACTTATAATGTGACCAAGTCAAGACGATCGACCGACGGGGGGGGGGGGGTAATCACGCTATAGAGGAAGTTACTCGGGGGCGGGCCAATTTATTTTTATGTCATGCGATCTACCAACACTACGCCGCGATCGACTGGCAGGTCGCCACGATTGACCGGTCGATCGCGATCGACGTATTGAGCACCCCTGATATAGGCTAATAATCATTTCATTGTTTCCTTGTACTTATTGGATAGAGGAGACCAGATGATCTACGAAGCTGGTGTCGTGATTGATGGTTTTCTGACTGAACCTGTGCTATAGCTTCGCTTGATATACACTTCCCAAGTCAATAGGTAGTCAGGTTACTGACTTCGCCCACTGGAAAGAATACAGGTACAATCATCTCATCGCTTGGGAGATGGGTACTTTGACACAGCTGATAACTCCATCAATACACAGTTCATTACTGAGTGACTGGAGCTTTCCAAAAGAAAAATACAACCTCAAAAAAGGTCATTGACAAGTCTCAGCAATTAGCACTCTCAGCTCTCCTGCATTGTATGTACTTTCTGCTGGTGTTTATAGTTGATAGTAATTGGAACTCTCTTTGCGATAATGTCGGGTTTTTCAATTTTGTATGTGTACAGAACTTTACATTTTTACATTTGGGGGTGTCTTTTCTGAATCAACAAAGAGGAAAACATTTCTGATAGGCCATACATTGATACGGTGTGTTTCTTAATTATTTAATCGTGGCACTTTTGAGTATTATTAATGAGAAAGTAAGTAAAATTATACTACAAATACAATAGTTTTCATACATCTGGAACATGCAACCATGACCCTGCTGATGATATAGTATCATGCACAAGTCTTCAAAAACAGGGAAATGTTCGACCTAGAGGTTTATTACTCTTCTGTTGGGCACACTTTCCTAATTGAGCCTCGAATCTAGCTAAAATACAGATTTTACTTTCTTCTAGAGAGGCAGATATATACTTTAGAGAATGCCAAAAGACACGCTGAGATACTGAATGCCCAAAAGTAGCTGAAACGCTGAATCATCACCAAATCTAACGGAAGCGTCAAATAGCTGTGCAACCGACCTTCTCTTTGCCACTGCTGACGCTCACTGTCCAAAAGTTACTTTAGTCATGCATAACCATGCTGCAGGAGATGCGTCCTTGTTTAATTTAAGGGTGTACTTGCTCTTTAAGTATTTCTTAAAGAAGTTATATATAATGGAAATATGTAGGTCTTGTTATTTGCAGTGAATGTATTTGTACCCGGATAGTACAGTATACACTGCAGTATGTGATTTAAAAATGCATCACACACTGAAAGCCTTCACCTGCCAAACATTTTGCTTCTCTGTACACACCAGCCACTTGTCATTTCCCCTGCTGTTGCTACGCCAAGCACTTAAGTCATCTTGGAAGCAAAGCTCTTTTGTTCAATGTGATTATTTTTCTCTTAAACCATGCAGGCCCAGCGCTCTGAGCACACACTGAGCTCTCAGAGCTGTCATCAGTGTGTCCTTTCCACAGTAAACAAGGAGAAGAAATAAGCAAACGTTGTTAAGGTCCCTAGTGGACACAGTACCTCACGGCTGATGCAAACAACTCTCATCAGCCGCCTCTCCAAATCGGTTTGAGCGTTAGAATCTAAGGTAAGCATTCAATTCTCATAATAAAGAATGCGTATAACTCAAGCACTGATAAACACATCCTAGCTTGTGTGGGAAGAAATTCAAAAAGAAGTTGGGTATCTTTGACGTGTGCATGCTGATCTATGAACACAACACAAACATGTGGGAAGCCATCTCCACACATACACACACACACACACACACCTACACAGGCGCACTCACACACACACACACACCATCAACACCACCACAAAAGGCATACAAATCGGATAAGGATGCCAATAATGCAGATTGACCACTTAATCCCCTCCTGTCTGTTAACCGGCAGTAGTGGGCCGAGATCAATACACCCATTACCTGATATAAGAAGAGAATGAGGGGGGGTGCGAGAGATGCCCAAGGCCAACATAGTGTATCTCATATAAAGATAATAACCCCGCTTTCCTTCTGGCAGCTGTCTGAATGGAGAATATGATGAGGCATAGAGAAGATGGAAATGAGGAGGGAGGACAACTGAAAGCGGGGGAAACACTGCAAGGAGACGTATATTAAAACTCGACAGTGAGACAACTTCACAGGCTGATAAATGACACATTATACACAGACTAGTTAAACAATAGTGGTCTATGTGCAATCCTCACGTAGCATATTTGAGTTTAAACACGTATTAGTCCCTGTCTATACAGGCCATGAAGTGATCCCTTTTTATTTAAGTGAGACAAGTGAGAGGTGACAACAGGGAGACAATGATACCAAGCCATCCTCACTCCCAACTCTTCAAATACTACTGCTCGGTACAGTTGGTTTATTGTGAATAAATGAATGAAGGGATGATTATCGGCCGGAACGACAAGGGTAGAAGGGTCGGGAAGGGCAGGTTAGAGGGTGCGATTGGAGACTGATGGCGTCTGGTGGTTGGAGGGAACGGCGGGGGTGGAGACTTGTGGGGGGGCGCTGTCGCTTCTGAAGCTCTGCTGGTGCAGAGTCCCCAATAGATGGCTTCATGAAAAGTGTACAGGCCTGTTACTGGTGTTGTGGTTGCTAAGTTTGGCTGGTGACGAGTGTTTGCGTAGTCACGGTTAGGGTCGTAACCCTACGAGTCTAGTCGGAAGGCGAAGGTGGGTTGAGGCAGACAGAGTTGTTTGGTCTTGCATAGTTTAAGGTGATGGATGATGTGTCGGCGGACAGAGATGGCGGACGTGGTCGGAGTTTGTGGAGGTAAACTCTGGAGGATGCAGGAGGCCGGAGGAAGCCAGCGAGACGATTGACTTTAATACTTGCCTGTGAAGGGACTTGCCTGAGCTACGAGTATGGCTGGTGTGGGTAACTGAAGTGAGAGGCTGTTACGTGTGGAGTTTGATTCGTCTTTATGGAGACCTTTGCTTTGCCTGGCTATGTGTTGGTGGGTTGAAGCTGATGCAGAGCATCAAATTAGTTCAATGTGTATGATGAAAAAGATTCCCGTTATTGGGATGGTAAGAAAATCATGACGTAAGACTACCAGTAGTGCAGCACCAGATGTGATAGAATAATGGTATTGGGGTGAGGGAAGGTATAGGCCTTTGTATTAGTGATTTGACGGCCGGTGCAGGTAGTGGTGGATGGCAGGATCAGGGTACAAATCTAATTAAGATCCTCGAAGACCTGTGGGGCGAGAAGGCGACAGGTTCAAGCAAAGTTAGTTGGGTGGAATGTTAATCTGTGTTTAAGGGATATGTGGGGTAGGGGAATGAAGAAATGGGGTGGGTGGGGGGGTCGAGGAAAGAGGGAATTATGATAGCGATTTGGCTGAAGTGATGGTAGCAGGTGTATTTGCGATCCATGAAACCTGTGGAGTGAGAAAGCACAAAGCCTAAAACTCACTAAAACTAAGAAAAGAGTTCACATTACTCCCGTATTAGCTGCTCTACACTGGCTCCCCATAAAATCAAGAATCAGATTTTAAAATTCTTCTCCTCACCTACAAAGCCTTGATTGGTGACGCTCCATCATATCTGAAGGAGCATGTAATACCACTACTTGTAGTTCCTAGAGTCTTTAAAAGTAGGATGGGAGCCAGAGCCTTCAGTTATCAAACTTCTCTTTTATGGAACCAGCTTCCACCTTCAGTCCGGGAGGCAGACACAGTCACCTCATTTAACATTTAAGATTAGACTAAAGACTTTCCTCTTTGCTGTGTCTGATGCCTCCTGCCATGGCCCTGCTTATGTTCCCGCCTACCCCTTCTCTCTACCGCCATCTGTCTCATGGATTGTTGAGGTCTGGCTCTACGTACTATTCATACATCCTGTCATATTCTTTGAATGTGTTTATGTAACTCTGTAATGCTTCATTCTGTACACATGACATATATTGCTTCTGTCCATCTGGGGAGAGGACTCCTCCTCTGTTGCTCACCTGAAGGTTTCTTCCTTTTTCCCATATGAACGATTTTTCTTCTTCTATTTTTGGGGAGTTTTTCCTCATCTGATGTAAGGTCCTGAGACAGGGATGTCGTATGTATACAGATCGCAAATTTGTAATATGTGATATCGGGCTACACAAAATAAACTGAATTTAATCAATATATCTGTTTCTACCAGTCATGCATGCTTGGATTAAGAGAACTGCCCTTTATAATGTATTCCATCAGTTCTCTCTCAGACCGCATTTGGTCTTTAATTCTGCCGCCATCATAAGAAGCGTGTGATTGTATTGGAATTACAGGGGAAAACAAGGAGGGTTCATCACTTACTGTAAGTCACTTTGGATAAAAGCGTCAACAAAATGGCATGTAATATAATGTAATTATAAGGTTAAAGTTGCACATATATTTTTCAGTGATTCAAATACGTCTGGTTTTGTACTTATTGAGAGTTATTTTCCCAGTTGGTAGGCAGGATTGAGATTGGGGACACTCATCTTCCTTCATAGGAACTGCCCAAATTTAATCTGGTTTTCAGATCCAAGTCGACCATCAATTATCTTATGTGTTTCACATATTAGCGTATAAGTACAGTGCAACTAATGGGGCCTATGGCAGGCCCCATTAGTCCCACTATAGTTATATTATGTATTATATATTATTATGTATATATTATGGCCTCGTATTTCAGGCAACATTCTCTTCCCTTCCACTAAGTGCTTATCTATTTTGCTATAGGTGAGTGCCAAATTGACATGATGAACATTTTTGTTTTATTACTCAATTTAATTTTCCGTTATTATGCTTAAATGAGGTGCAGAGAGTTGTGTTGTTCATCATGTCTAACTCCTTTCTGCAGACCGTGCATTGACCATAAGAATAATGTTAACCCTCCTGGTGAGTACCAAGAACCATTAGTCTTGTCAGTGAGACTTTGAAATCATTAGAAACCAATCATTGAAACACAGCCAGTCAATGTGTAAAGTAATACATGCTGCTGGACATGAATTTATCTAATTTCAGTGAGCCATTTCACATACTTCTAGGGCAAATGACACAAAATATTAGCAATCCGAACTGAGGGATAGACCTTCATACCATCTGTTATTCAAAAATATTGAAATTTACAACAAATCCATCCATCCATTTACTGCATGTCTGGGTCCAGGTCAGTGTTGTAATAGATTTAACCTTGCTACTTCTTCCAGCTCCTCTAGAGGACTCCATGGTATTCCCAAGCCAATAGGTACATGCTATGGGTTGACGCTGGAGTCGGGGGCAGTAATACTCAACCTTTTTTTCAGTGGTGTCCTCTGAGAAATTTGTTCCCAGCAAAACCAGCAGAAATCTTTTTTTTTTTTTTTTTTCAAAGAAGTAGTATACAACGCTGTCATCAGTGTCTGATTCATTCAACTATAAAAAACTGAAGATTGCACTGTTGCATTGAAATAAAACGTGATTATTTGTCGATGTGTAACCGTCTCATCAGTTCATAATTGTATTAGGAGACGTTCATTTTAGACTAGTGTAGATTTTACTTATATTGTTTTAAAAGGTTAATGAAATAGAAATGTTGTTTCTACAACATGATGATTTTTAAACTGAATATTTTGAGATTTTGGACTGTTGGGTCGGATAAACAAGCAACTGTGTCTGTCCCACGGCCACTTAAATTAAATAAATCTAAAGTAAACACAAGAGGAGTCGTACACAATAACCTTATACAAGTTAACACCATTATTTCAGCAGTGCAACAAAACAGGACTATTAAATGTGGTCTCCTAAATATTAGATCTCTGTCATCTAAAGCTGTGTTACTAAATGATTTAATAACAGATAATCACATTGATTTATGTTGTCTAACTGAAACCTGGCTGCGCCATGAAGCATATGTCTGCCTAAATGAGTCGACTCCTCCAAGTCATGTTAATACTCACATTCCTCGAGACACCGGTCGAGGAGGTGGAGTAGCAGCCATCTTTGACTCGAGCCTTTTAATAAATCCTAAACCTAAATTAAATTACGACTCATTTGAAAGCCTTGTTCTTAGTCTTTCACATCCAACCTGGAAAACATTACAGCCGATTCTATTTGTGATTCTGTACGCCACCGGTCCATATTCAGAGTTTATATCAGAATTTTCAGAATTTATATCAAGTTTGGTTCTTAAAACTGATAAAGTTATTATTGTAGGAGATTTTAATATTCATGTGGATGTTGATAATGATTGCCTAGGTACTGCATTCATCTCATTGTTGGACTCGATCGGCTTTCGTCAGAGAGTACAGAAACCCACTCACAGCTTTGGCCACATGCTTGATCTTGTTCTTACATATGGCGTTGACATTGAGCATTTGAAGGTCTTCCCACAGAATCCTCGTCTGTCAGACCACAGCCTTATAACTTTTGAGTTTATACTACCGGAGTGTACACCGCTAGTCAAAAGTTTCTACACCAGATGTCTAACTGACAGTGCTGTAGCTAAATTTAAAGAAGCGATTCATTCTGCACTTGATTCAATACCATGTCTCAATATAACAGAGGACTCCTGGTCTAACTTTAGTCCGTCCCAGATTGATCATCTTGTTGATAGTGCCACAGACTCACTGAGAATGACACTGGACTCGATAGCCCCTCTGAAGAAGAAGACAGTGAGGAAGAGAAGGTTTGCTCCCTGGTATAACCCTCAGACCCGCACATTAAAGCAAACATCACGAAAGCTTGAAAGCATTTGGCGTTCAACTAATCGGGAAGAATCCCGCTTAGTTTGGCGAGATAGTCTTAAAACTTATAAGAAGGCCCTCCGCAATGCCAGAGCAGAATATTACTCATCAGTAATAGAGAAGAATAAGAACAACCCTAGGTTTCTCTTTAGCACTGTAGCCAGGCTGACAGAGAGTCACAGCTCTGTGGAGCCCAGTATTCCTATAGACCTCAGTAGTAATGACTTTATGAACTTCTTCAATGAGAAGATTTTAACTATTAGGGACAAGATTAATAATCTCTTGCCCTTAACCAGTGCCAATCTGTCCTCAAGTGGAATGGCTTTGGAAACCCCTGTATGTCCTGGTATATATTTAGATGGCTTTTCTCCCATCAACCGTGACCAATTATCTTTAATGGTTTCTACTTCTAACACGTCTATCTGTCTCTTGGACCCTATCCCGACTAGGCTGCTTAAAGACGTTTTGCCTTTAATTGGCAGCTCTCTTTTGGATATTATTAATGTGTCTTTGTTAACAGGCCACGTACCACATTCCTTCAAAGTAGCTGTAATTAAACCTCTCCTGAAGAAGCCCACTCTGGATCCAGAGGTTTTGGCTAACTACAGACCGATCTCTAACCTCCTTCCTCTCTAAGATCCTTGAGAAAGTGGTCGCAAATCAGTTGTGTGACTTTCTACATCAGAATAGTTTATTTGAAGAGTTTCAGTCAGGATTTAGAAAACACCACAGCACAGAGACAGCACTGGTGAAGATTACGAATGACCTCTTAATGGCAGCAGATAAAGGACTCTCTCTGTACTGGTCTTGTTAGACCTTAGTGCTGCATTCGACACCATTGACCATAACATCCTATTACAGAGACTGGAGCAGTCGATTGGTATTTCAGGCACCGCCCTAAGTTGGTTTAAATCCTATTTATCAGATCGATCTCAGTTTGTATTTGTAAACGATGAAGCCTCAATGACCACCAACGTTAGTCATGGAGTTCCACAAGGTTCTGTGCTTGGACCAATTCTATTTACCTTATACATGCTTCCTTTGGGCAATATTATCAGGAAACGCTCTATAAACTTTCATTGTTATGCAGATGATACTCAACTATATCTATCGATAAAACCAGAGGAGACTAACCAACTCACTAAAATTCAAGCATGTCTTAGTGACATAAAAACATGGATGACCGGCAACTTCTTGATGTTAAACTCAGACAAAACCGAAGTAATTCTACTCGGCCCTGAGCACCTCAGAGATCAATTATCTGGTGATGTGATTTCTGTAGATGGCATTACTCTAGCATCCAACACCACTGTAAAGAATCTCGGCGTTATCTTTGATCGGGACTTGTCCTTTAACTCCCACATAAAGCAAATCTCAAGGACTGCATTCTTCCATCTACGTAATATTTCAAAAATCAGGCACATCTTGTCTCAAAAAGATGCAGAGAAATTGGTTCACGTGTTAGATTCGAGACTGGATTACTGCAACTCCTTATTATCAGGCTGCACTAATAAATCTCTTAGGTCCCTCCAGTTGATCCAGAATGCTGCAGCTCGTATTCTCACTAAAACTAAGAAAAGAGATCACATTACTCCTGCACTAGCTGCTCTGCACTGGCTCCCTGTAAAATCAAGAATCACTTTTAAAATTCTTCTCTTAACTTACAAAGCCTTAATTGGTGATGCACCATCATATCTTAAAGAGCTTGTAGTACCGTATCGCCCCACCAGAGAGCTGTGCTCACTAAATGCGGGGCTACTTGTAGTTCGAGAGTCTTAAAATGTAAAATGGGAGCCAGAGCCTTTAGTTATCAAGCTCCTCTTTTATGGAACCAGCTTCCACCTTCAGTCCGGGAGGCAGACACAGTCACCACATTCAAGAGTAGACTGAAGACTTTCCTCTTTGACAGAGCTTATAGTCAGGGCTGAATCAGGTTTGCCCTGGTCCAGCCCCTGGATATGCTGGTATAGGCTTATAGCTGCTGGGGATGTTTAGGATGCACTGAGCACCTCTCTCCTCTTTTCTTTCTCCTATGGATGAATCTTCATCTCTCCATCACACATGACTAACTCTGCTTTCTCCCGGAGTCCTTCTGACTTCACGTCTCATGGGGTCATCGGACCCTATGAGACGGCATAATTCCATCTGCTGATGGACCTTCGATGGTTGGATCGTGAGTTCCTGTCGCCAGCTGTGCCACTGCCCTGCTGGGACTCCGCCCACTCCTCCACTTGGGAGGTCTCCAAACTCTCCATCGTGGAATATGCCTAAATATGAACTATTGATAAACTCTGTCAGATTCCTTGAATGTATTTTAACTCTAAATATGTCCTTCTGTACACATTACATCTATTGCATCTGTCCATCCTGGAGAGGGATCCTCCTCTGTTGCTCTCCTGAAGGTTTCTTCCCTTTTTCCCCCTGAAGGGTTATTTGGGAGTTTTTCCTGGTCCGATGTGAGGTTTTGGGTCAGGGATGTCTATGTGTACAGATTGTAAAGCACTCTGAGACAAATTTGTAATTTGTGAAACTGGGCTATACAAATAAACTGAATTGAATTGAATTGAATATGTCTGAGAAATTTGAGCATTTTTTCTTATTTCTTCTTACATTTTCAAAGAGAAAGCAATTAGTTATTGAGACAATCATCAAAATTACAAAGTCATTTGCTATTAAAAAACTTGTGGTCGTAAAAGTAATTAAAACATAGGCGTCTAAAAACGGATAAAATGTTGCTGGCTCTGGTTTCTTCTACTTTGATCCGTTTCCGTGTTTTCAGCAGCATCTCGACACCGCTTTACTTCCTCAGTTTCTTGTTTTGATTTGTATTCAATAACTAAATCAAATCCACTTACAGTTTAACAAGCAAAAACATGACGCAATGTGATCATCAAGATATGTTTTCATCAAGTGTATATAAACCTGAACATACAACAAGTCACCCAGCGGCAGAACAATTCATGGAACAAATCAAGCTATTACAAAAACAAATGTAAATGAACACAAAAAAACTAATGAATAAAAGAACACAAAAACCCCCGGAGGAATTGAAATTTGATGCCCTGGTATCCTTACATTTATTTAAATATTTGTTTAGACATATAAACATAAAACAAGTACACAAATGTCAGACAAAAACATATATACATATATATATATATATATATATATATATATATATATATATATATCTATATAGATATATATATATATACACACACATACATATACATACATGCACATACATAGATACATACCCCAAAAGCAACCCTGGCGCCCCCGTAATTATCTTTTACTTGTAAGTGTGTATACACCACCCTGCATCTATATTTGCATTCCCCTCAAAACACTTATCTGACCTTTGAATATTTGACCCCCTCTCTAATTTGTAATAAAAGCCATCAGACTTTTACATGCTTGGTCAGTTTGGCTTGAACTGGTCTTCACCCTAGTAATCATACTTTCAAAGGCAGCCGTCTCCGTCGTGAGTTTGAGCCAGTCTGTAAGCGTGGACGTATGTGGGTTCTTCCAATTTCTCAGGATAAGCCTTGCTGCCACCATGAAACCTGTTAATCTATTGAAAATCTAATCTCTGCTTTGGTAAGGCCCGGTGGCACCAGTGACGTGTCCCCTAATAAACACACTTGTGGGGATTCTGTTCCCCCAATAAACACAGTTGTGGGGATTCTGGTAAAGGCCGCTTGAGCCACCCTTCTAATATCTTCAGTACTGCCTTCCATAAAGGCCACACTTTGGAGCACTCCCATGGCATGTAGAACAGTGCCCATTTCTATATTACATTTCCAACATTTATTATCTTGCCTAATCCCATTTTATAAAGTTTCAAAGGTGTAAAATAATATCTGTGTACAATTGTATAGCGATTAAACTTACTTTTTGCGTCTCTTGTAGCCCAGTCTATACATTTGATATTATTTCTTGCCACACATATTCCCTTATCTTAGTATGAAGATCTTGTTGCCATACTAGTCTCAGTCCATAGCACATTCCAACTTGAATATTCAACAGTTTTCGATTAAATATTGAGGCAGATTGTTGGGTACAGGAAGCATTTAGGAACTCCTGAATCTTATTCTCTTCTTTCTTTTCTATTTTCTGTCCGAACCCAGCCCCCATGACACTGGTCAACTATAAATACTTCCAGAAATCCTCCTCATCTAAATTACGCGTTTCTTTAAGGTCCTCAAATAATTTAAATGAGCCATCATGTAGAGATATTTGATAACATGTGTTCCTTTTGCCAGCCATGTATCCCATATAAATACTTTTTTACCTAAGCAGATGTGAGAGTTATTCCAAGTGGAGGAATGCATGTGGTTTGCACGATGTGAACTCACTGTCCACAAGCAGAGTAGTAAGGAGTGGCTGCATTGCCAGCAGGGTGATGGGTGAGAACAGAAGCATTGGCAAGCTTTGTTTGTGCTCTCTGTAATGAGAGTAAGATGTGAACATTGATATAATTAATACAACAAAAAATAAACATTTAATACAACAACCTATTTGTCCAAAAGCAAACCTTTTGTGTTTTGGAAACCATATTAATCACATTTGTTTAAAGAACAATTTAAAGCAAACTGTCCAGCATCCTTTCCACCAATACCACAGAATGCCTAGCTGTATTGCAAGATCACGCCCAACCGGCAGAATGTAGATCAAGTACACACATAGGGCTGTGACTGGTGTTATAAGCTGACAAAGTTATCCCATATAGATTCATGCCAACCTGGATGAGTGACTTCACTATGTTCTGCAGATAAAATGAGGTGCCAACTACATGGCCAGTGTCTTTAGGAGAGGCAGTGATGGAGCCTTTGGTTTATGATATTGTCACTAAGAAATACTCCCCCAAAATACATTTGCTTGTGTGGTAAGCTCGTTTTGTTCACAGAAGGGCTTTGGCAAGAGGAGCTGAGAGATCAGTGTGAACTGATGAAAAGAGAGGAGAATGTGATGGAAGACTGGAGGGGCCAGTTCCCTATGACAATGGAGAGGAAAGGGGAGAGGGATCTGGGTACAGAAGGAAGAGGATGAAGAGAGTAGAGAAAGGAAGGGAAGCTGATAAAAGAGACATGGGGTTTCTCTCCTGTTACCCTGATCCCTCCTTATATTCTTTTCTCCCAGTCCTCACAGAATCATACTAACATGACACATGGGGTTGCTGTGGCTCAGAGCTAGAGTGGGTCGTCCGCTAATCAGAAGATCAGCCATTTGAACCCCGGCTCCCCCAGCATGTCAAAGTGTCCTTGGGCGACCCCAGGTTGCTGCTGAGAGCTGTGTCATTAATGTGTGAATGTGCATTAATGTGTATTAGTTTAGATCCTAATAAGCAGGTGGCACCTTGCATGGCACCAAAGTCTTTTTGAATGTTGAGTAGATTGGAGGAATGAAAAGGGACTATACAAATGTACAAGTCCAATGTTTGACATTACATGAAATGAGGCTAAAGGAGCAAATATAATTGCATATTACCATTTAGCAATCATGAAGCTTACTGCCTTTTCTAGTTTTAGTCTGTCAGGATTTTAACCTTGTTTAATATTGTCTTATTACATGCAATAAGTGTATAGTTCATTTGCTAGGTTGGAGGCAGTTATCAGTGGGTTAGATACAAGGGCCTGGACCATCGGAGCTCAAACGTTAGCTACATCAGTTAGCCCACGCATAGTCGGGGCCGGCCAAACCAGACGTTGCATTTACTAGCGGTTACCCGAAATCCCTAGCATAGCCGTAAGGCTGGGTGTACCACCAACCTCTTCACGTTTCGAACCGTTTCTTCACACTCAGTCAAACACACCCGCTGAGAAACCAACTCTGGTTAACGGCAGCTCCATAGTCAGAAACTGCAAGAGAGCGAAGCAAGGGACCGTAGTCAAATGCATTGCGGGAGCCAAGATTATGTCGGATACTGTAACTTTCTCAGGCCATCTACCCAATTTGATAAACGATGACATGTATAGCCGCATTTCGTCATTCAACCGCTGATTATCGAAGTGGTGGCAAGAAAACATAGTTGGCTACATAGATAACTGGCAGACATTATGGGCAAGACCTGATCTGATGAGGAGAGATGGCATTCATGTCACTATGGATGGAGCCGATCTCATGTCTGCAATATAACCAAGTTATGACAACCCAGAGTTCAGATCAGGAAGGAGAACACCCTTCTCTGCACACCCATAACTCTATAGAGCCTGTGCCTGTCCCACGGCAAATTCAATGAATTAAAACAAAAATAACCAGAAGAGGAGTCATACAAAATATCAAAGGTTAACACCACTATTTCAGCTGTGCAACTGAACAGGATAATTAAATGTGGAAACCTGACTGAGTCATGAAGAATATGTCATTCCAAATGAACAATTGCATAGCATTGTGCTCAATGAACAGGCCGAGGAGGTGGAGTAACAGCCATCTTTGACTTAACCCTCCTTTCATGTTCGTTTCTCATCACCAATGTCCTTACTAACAATTCAAACAGTTTTTTGTGGAATTGAGTTATTCACCCATTCATAGAACAGAGTTCAATTAGGAGAACTTACTCATTTGACTGAAAGATACATGTTCAAACTATTGTGTAGGTACATTGAACAAATCTTAATCTAAATTAGTCTACCATACCATGTATTTTCTCCTAAATTGTATTTTTTTTCTTCATGGGGTGATGTAGATACATAGAGATGAGACACCAGTGCTATTCAGGGTCATATTGACCAGCTCACTCAAAATCAATCCAAATGAGTCATAAAGGATTGGTATTGAAAGTAAACTTTAGTTATGTTTATTTTTTACTGTTAAGAAGAATAAATATTCTTCCTAGATTTTAAAACTTTGAAACAGGTCAAATTTAACTACAGCTCATTTGATAGCATTGTTCTTAGTATGTCACATCCAAACTAGAAAACATTAGTATCTTGAGTTCCTATCAAATGTACTCCTTAAAACTGATACGGTTAATATTGTAGGATATTTTACTGGTCGTCCAGTAACCGCAAGGTAGCAGGTTCGATCCCTGCTCTCCCCATTAGTTGCAGCCTGAAGTGAGCAAGACACTGAACCCCCCAGCAGCTTCCCGGGCGAGGTGCTTCACTGCAGCCCACTGCTCCTTCATAACAAAGGATGGGTCAAATGCAGACACAAATGTCCCCATTGTGGGATCAATTAAGTATACATTATTAGTTTGGCGAGATGGTTTTAAAAAATATAAGAAGGCTCTCTGTAATGCCAGAGAAACATATTACTCTACTACCCTCAACCAGTGTCAATCTATCCTCCAATGGAGTGGCCTTGGAAACTGTTGTATGCTCTTGTGTATATTTGGATGGCTTTTCTCCCATTAACCTTGACTAATTGTCTTCAACGGTTTCTACTTCTAAACCGTCTACTTGTCTCTAGGACCCCATCCTGACGAGGCTGCCTAAAGATGTTTTGCCTTTAATTGGCAGGTTTATATTAGATATTATCAATGTGTCTGTGCTAACAGGCCATGTACCACAAGTAGCTGTAAATAAACTCTCCTGAAGAAGCACACTCTTGATCCAAAGATGTTGGCTAACTACAGACCGATCTCTAACCTTCCTCCATCATCACCCAGGATCTCAAGTGGGAGCTGAAAATCAGCTCCACGATCAAGAAGGCGCAGGAGAGGATGTTCTTCCTAAGGCAGTTGAGAAAATGCAACCTTCCAAATATAATGACGGTGCACTTCTATACTGCCATCATTGAGTCCATTCTCTGCTCCTCCATCCCCGTCTGGTACGCTGCAGATATCGCCAAGGACAGGGCCAGGCTATGCCGTCCCTCCAGGACTTGTTTGCTTCAAGGTGTTATGAGGCGAGTGGATTGGAGGACCCAAATGCAGCAGGAGTTTCTCAGAAGACAAGGTTTATTTCCAGGACAAACACCACATAGAAACAGACAAGCAGAGGGAAGGAAGAGCAGGGAAATAAGAGGAAACAAGACAGGGACGTCAAAAATAAAACACATCAGGACCAAGACCTCACATTTTATTCGGCCCTGAGCACCTCAGAGATCAATTATCTGGTGATGTGGTTTCTGTAGATGACATTTGTCATGACTTGCTGGGGAGCCACGGAAAAATAGGACTCAATTGCAGACAGGCGAACGAGGAAGTCAGATTTCAGGAACAAAAGCTCTTTACTGGGCAACGATTAGAGACAAACCGACACAGACAAGAGTTTGACAGAACTAAATACACAGGGCAATGAGGCACAGGTGGAAACGATGAGGGCGGGGTCTGCAATCACACAG
Source organism: Liparis tanakae (assembly GCA_036178185.1). Taxonomy (NCBI): domain Eukaryota; kingdom Metazoa; phylum Chordata; class Actinopteri; order Perciformes; family Liparidae; genus Liparis; species Liparis tanakae. The sequence continues at coordinate 15,899,365 of CM070102.1, read as the reverse complement.
TGGGGCGGCACACAAGGAGGGAGGAGTCTGAAACAAGCGACAAGGTGAGTGACAGCCAACAGCATGGAAACATACAGTGCACACAGAACTACCCAGAGGGTCTGGGTGTAACAGTACCCCCCCTCAAGGGACGGATTCAAGACGTCCCAAGCGTTCCATAAGGGTGGGTGGAGGGGCGCCGGAGGAGGGACCAAGGCAGCAGAAGTAGTTTGGGGGGCGGGCCGCAGGCCGATCACCAGGCCAAGGGGTGCGCTCTGGAGGGCGGGCCAGAGGACCGGAACCGGGACCTAGGGGGCCGTGCTCGGGAGAGGAAGTCCAAGGGGTACCGTGGTCTGGGAATGGGGGCTCTGTGGAACTGGAAACAGGCGACCACACATGGGGAACCGAACCCGGACGGAACGGGTCACGGGGAACCGGGACTGGACTGGACACTGGGACTGGAGCCTGCGACGGAGCACCGGGGACTGGAACCGAAAAAGGGGACGGAACATCGGGAACTGGAGCCCGAACCACGGGGACTGGAGCCGGAGCACTAGGGACTGGGCACGGAACATCAGGGGCTGGAGCTGAGGTCCTTGGCTCAAGGGCCCGGAGGGACTCCCACATGTTGTGGAGAAGCACATCATGGGAGCGTGGCCGAACCAGAGACTCCCATATGTTGTGGTGAACCGGATTATGGAAGACTGGCCGGACCAGAACCGCCGACGGAACAGCGGGAACTGGAACCTTGAGGACTGGAACCAGCACAGGGCCAAGGGCCCAGAGGAACTCAAACATGTTGTGGAGAAGGACATCCTGGGAGACTGGCCAGACCAGAAGCTTGCTACTGAAGCCGCGGAAACTGGAGCTACTGGAGTCCGCTGAGTCCATGTTTGGTCGGTTCGTACTGTCACAACCTGCCAGGGAGCCACGGAAAAATAGGACTCAATTGCAGACAGGCGAACGAGGAAGTCAAATTTCAGGAACAAAAGCTCTTTACTGGGCAACGAGAGAAAGCCTCATTATATCTCCAGTTGTGAGTCTTGAGAGTATCAAACAAAGGACTCAATGGCAGACTCTGAACATTAGGCAGTATATTACATAATGTAAGTGTTTGGAACAGGCAATGGTGTCAATAAACGCTAAGAAAGGCTAAACCAGGTTTTAACATTAGCGATGTAAACTGGGAAACAAGAATGCTGGAACGCTGATCACAAAGAACTTTGACAACATTGCAAAGACTTAGGGAGCATACAATATATAGTCGACCCATCACCCCAAATTCAAACAGTCTATGAATGGGTATACATGATACGACAGTTCTGTACAGTGTATGAATGGGTAAATGAGAACATGCAGTGTAAGTTTCAGTGGTCAGAAGACTATAAAAGCGCGATACAAGCACAATCTATATAGCATGTATCATTATAAGGATGGATGATGAGGGACAGCCAATCACGTATGCAGGTGGTAAACACACAAATAAAGAAATTACAGACAATTGAGTGTACAAGAAAAACACATACATGATAAGTAAAAATTGTAAATAAAGAAAGGAACCTAATCAGAAAGTCCTGATGTAACAAGAAGAGGAATATGTGTTTGTGTGTGTGGATCTTTCTGTGTGTGTACTGCTAATCTCACACTATTGGACCCTGACATTTGTTGTACTCCTTCATGACTCAATGCTCAAGAAGCTTTCGTGGTTGCAGTGATTTATTTATTACATCATCGACTTCAGACTCCTCACCTCTCTTAATCGGCCAGTAAGAACCGCAAGTGATCAACCTCTGTTTCAGTCAAAGAAATGTCAGTGCAGTAGAATTGTTAATCAATTTTTTTCCATCATCACTGATGCATATGATCGTGGTGCGGTGTAGTGTGGGTGCGTAGCAAGTATGTGATTGAGTGAGAGTGAGACAGCGGCTAAATTGGAGGTCACAGCTCGGGAAACGGTGAGCAGTAACAGTATCTTGTGGCAATAAATATACAGTGTTTGTTTCAGTTAGTCCACAAATAAACATTCCTTAATATCTAAGAAGTTCTAGTGGTTTCTTTTCCAGCTACTGGGTAAAAGTGAAGACAGAGTCTCTGGAATACAAACTGGTTTCTGGAAAGAGCCAGAGAGAAAGCACACTCTGCTCCGTCGTTGCAAAATAAGTGCCTTTCTTATTGGGCATCAATTAAATTTTTCCGATTATATGCTTAAATAATTGCTTTGAATTTGCAGATAAACTGTGAGACGCAGCTCAGACAAGAGCCTGAACACAGATATATCAGGCGTCTGTATAGATTCAAATGAGAGCACATCTGGTGAAAGAAGTGGACATTGTCATCAGGATGTCACCCATTGAATTATGGACTGGCGTTTTAAAGTCTCTAGTTCATCGATTTCGCCATTGTCATCTTGGATGAACGACAACCAATGGCAACCAATTAAAGGAATTTACTATGGTTAGAATGCAAAGGAGTGATGTAGGGATCCTGTATCCGATTTAATATATACACAGCATTACAGAGTTGCCATGCTGCTGCTCCAGAAGACCACTCCATAAAAGATGGCTGATGCCCTTTCTCAGAACCTCACATCGGATCAGGAAAAACTCCCAAACAATCCTTTTTACCGGGAAAAAAGGGAAGAAACCTTCAGGAGAGCAACAGAGGAGGATCCCTTTTCTAGGATGGACAAGTGCAATAGATGTAATGTGTACAGAAGGACACATTAGAGTTAAACGATATTCAATGAGTATGAGAGTGTATGAATAGTTGGTAGTAGACATGGACCACGATCCAGACCTCCATGATCCATTGGGCAGATGGAGGTAGAGAGGAGGAGTGGGCAGAGCATCAACAGGGCCATGGCATAGTTGGTAGTAGGCATATTCCACATTCCAGACCTCCATAAGTCAGTACTCTTTCCAGTCTGCCCTCACTGAGGGATCTCTCGAGAGCTGACACATCTTATCTGCATCTTTGGCCTCTAATAATATGTTTTATGACTGGCTATAGCAGTTAAGTACTTGATACTCTAAATAATTAGCTGATAATATGTCCATTACCACTAATGTATTTTAGACACAACATTTTCATATCATAAATGCAACAACATACAGAAGGTGTGTGTTATTTCTGAAGGAAATCGAATATATAGGAATTCTAAATATGTAATCGGTGAACTGAAGAGTCAACAGTATGACTCTGGAGATAGAGGTGGTTAAGCTCATTCCTTGGTGCTGGGGGGATGTGACAGGAGCGTGTTACAATGATCTATCTGGCTTTGATATGGATTTTAACAACTTAGGGATCCTTTGTGGATTGCCATGACATTTAGGCATGTCATGTAATAAATACTATGTGGTATGGCAGTGTTGTAGCTCAGATAGCAGATGCGAAATGGAAGTATTACAAAAAACAAACTCTCAATCACTTTAACATTTACCTAAGCGGTTAAGAGTTATTGTCCATTTTGCACAACTGCTTAGCCTTAGATCTTCAATCCCCTTGACTCGACTCAGCCCTTGCTGCTTACAGCTCTCATATACGTGTTGCCCATGGCTCATGACTCGGCTTTCGAACCAAATTTGTCTTTTTTGGGGTATCAAAAAGTGCTATGCTCATCCATATGGAGCCAACAATGGACTAATCTTAACAAATACATGTGTTGCAACAATTATAATGTAGTTTACTCATCATGGTGATAACATATCTAAAGCTTCAATGTGTCTCTTTAAGTTGACAACTTAATGTGAAAAAGAACTAGTGAAGGCTGTGACGGACAGGTTTGGACCGGTGATCGGGGAGACAGGCCGTGCTCTGTCACCACCATCTCCTGACGAGAAGGGACGGAAGGTAAGAAGGATCCCATGGAGGGAGATAAGTCAAAGAACATTAGTGCACATACACAACATACATACAGTACATACCAAACCCACGCACACTGTGGGGGTTGTCCATTTGTATCTCCATGTACCTTTCCCATTGTATCTTTTTGCCATTCTACCTCCCTCATGTCCCTAGTCTCCTCTCTAACATAGATGGATGAATCCGTAAGCAAAAGTTTATGTTTTTTTAAAACATGGTTACATAATTCTACCATTACATATCAGGAATCTAAACTGCTTTGTGTGGCTAATATGTGAGAAGGTTGGAATAAGTAACAAGACGCATGTGACACTCTGCAATCAAAGTTCTGTTATTTGCAGTAAATGTAATAACCTCTGACGGGACGTCAGATCACAGCATGCATTGTATGCATTTAAAGGGAGAGCATATAGGATCTAAAGGTGTGGCTGCTGATCAGAACCAACTGAATACCTTTCCACTTATACTGGCCATACTCTGAGGCCGTCCTTATTAAAACGCTACTTTAGGAGCCATTTCAGACGTTGACTGTGGTACCATAGTGTTACACTCTGTAGCTCATGTTACCATCGTTTCACAGTCTCCTCCAGAAAAAAACTCTCTAGAGCACAGACTGTATATAAGAAGTGACGTCACTCATTGGTTTGTGGACTGCCGTTATGAAGCCTTGAGTCCGGCGAGCTTTGCCATTTTTGATTACGTAACTCATAATGTTGTTTTTTTCCAAAACGATTAACATAAATCATCTATTTTGGAATTCCATACACAGCTCTGGTAGCATCAGTGACCTGTCAATCACAGTAATAGTCCAGGCAATCTAGCCAATTTGACCACTAAAAATGAAAATAACTGCAACATAATTTATTTTTGCACAGAGGTCTTCTATGAAGTGTCCTGAATAACATACTAAAAGTCCTAAGAAATTATTGTTGCGGAAAAGATGGCCGACATAAATGGCCGACATAAATCTATAATGTCTCATATCTCCACGATCACAGGAGATATTCTAATTATTTAAAATATTATTATACAGTTTTTGGACACAAGGAATCATTTAGAATAGGTGAAAAGTTGATTTGGTGCAATGATCATGGAATAAAATCTGATATGACCACCAATTGGTCAACACCGAAGAAGAACAGAAGCATATTCCTAAAGCAAATGTTACCGCTGCAGACATGGCTGCTGTTGGTCGCATTAACATTTGAATGATTTAAAATATGATTACACATTTGTCTGGACAAAAGGAATCATTTAGAATGTTTTGACTTTATTGGATGTAATGTTAATGGAAAAAAAATCCAATATGGCCACCAAAAATCAATTTCTTATAATTTATACGTGCACTGATGTATGACATTTAATTTAATTAAATTGTATACTAATATGATCAAGGCAGGTTTAATGCACCAGACTCTCTTCTACTTGGTGGATTGTTTCGGCTCCGGTGCCATGAACAACATGTGTGCGTCCATTTCAACATGGTGCAGTAGGAGAATCAGCAAGTCTGTGTCCTCCCTGATCAGTACAGTGTCTTTTGTTTGGCCAGAAGCAACTGCTATTTGAACAATTAACACAACGCCGTTGTGCGTTGCCTGGTCTATGCTCCAGCCAGTTCCATCCAGATTGTCGTTTAGATAATATGATATGATATTTATTTATTCGTCCCACAGTGGGGAAATTTCAAAAATCACAGCAGCGGTGCACAACAGAGCATCAATGAAAATAAATATAAAACACAAAACAAAATACCAAAAACTAAATACTAATACTAAATATACTGGGGGGAAATAAAGTAAAGTGCAGTTTAACAGGATCTCCAGCAATCTGCTGAAGTTTGTTGTGCAGCCTGACAGCAGCAGGAAGGACAGACTTGTGGTTCCTCTCCCTCAGACACCGGGGGTGAACCAGCCGGTGGCTGAAGGAGCTGCAGAGCTGTGAGTGTCCTGCATGGGGTGAGAGGTGTGGTTCAACAGGGACGAGAGCTTTGTCATCATCCTCCCGTCCCCCACCACCTCCACAGTATCCAGAGGACACCCCAGCACCCTGCTGGCCTTCTTTAGCAGCTTGTTTAGCCTCTTCCTGTCAGCCGCTGCCATGCTGCTGCTCCAGAAGACCACTCCATAAAAGATGGCTGATGCCACCACAGAGTCACAGAAGGTCTTCAGGAGTGCTCCCTGCACTCCAAAGGACCTCAGTCTCCTCAGCAGAAAGAGTCTGCTCTGTCCCTTTTTATAAAGTGTGTGTGCGTGGTCAGCCCAGTCCAGCTTGTTGTTCAGGTGAACACCCAGGTACTTATAAGATTTTACAATCTCAATGTCCAGTGGATGAATAATGGATGAATGGAATAAAGGATGAATGGAAAAATGGATGATGAAAAAATAATGGATGAATTGCTGCTTGTTTGCTTTGGTGTTCAGGAAATCTTCTTTCTTTGATTGAATCATTATGTCACCACCGACGTGTCTTGTCACACCAGCACAAGCCCCTGTTCATCTCAGTTGTGAAGCATCTTTAGTGGTGGTCTCATCTTTGTACCCATAAAAGACAACGACAGCAGCTCCATGCGTATGTGTGACGTACGCAACGTACATTTGACACAAACTGTTAGATGTAGATCAGCTTGGTCATAACATGCAATGAAGTAGAACACCACCATCTAGTACAGGGGTGCTCAATACGTCGACCTGCCAGTCGATCGCGGCGTAGTATTGGTAAATCGTATGATATAAAAAAAAATGTTGTCCCGCCCCCCTCTAACTTTCTCAATAGCACCAGATTACAGAAGAAGCGTGTCATTTCTGTCTCTGTGTCGCGAGCAGACGGCGAGCAGAGGACTGCTCGCCGTCTGGCTTGCGCGCATTGGGGTGGAGCAAAGAAAAGTCACTTGCCCACCCCCCCCCCCCCCCCCCCGTCAAAAAAACGCCGCGCGCATCGCTCAGCCGTGACTCATTTGAACACTCAGGTTCTCATTTGACCTCCACTGTTGATCTTGATCCAGGTGTTGTGACTTGCAGCTTTCCTGAAGACATAATCTTCTACAGATACCCCGACAATGTAGTCTAGAATATCTTCCCCAATTACTCTTGATCGGTTAATGTTGACTCCTTTTTGGGCCGTCATCCCATTGGCATTGGCCATTGGTAATGGATTCTCAACGAATGGATCCCTACGTGCTAGGTAGCTGATAACATGCAGGGTGTCATTTACATCTCTTGCTTGTCTAGCCTTTGACATATCCTTGTTTTGGTCAGTGGTCTCATATTACACACTAGTGAACTTTTGCATGGCATCATTCATGTTGGCACATGCTGGTATGGACATGACCCACAGTAGGCGTTGAGTTTCGGTCATGCTCTTTCCTCGTGTCAGGCCTATGTGGGTCTTTACGCTCCTCAGAAATGTTTATGTGTACAGATTGTAAAGCCCTCTAAGGCAAATTTGTGATATTGGGCTATTTAAAATATACTGAATTGAAATCAATGACAGGAACATCGTTGAGGCCTTTCCTGGGTGTTGACAATGATGCAACATCTGCCTCATACCAGCCAATGCTGGTCTTGGAAAATGAAAGAGTAGTGAGCTCTTCCATAAGACATCTAGCTGTGCTGTTGGATCTTCTGCCTCCAACAATACAAGGGGTAGATATGTAAGAGATGGTAGTGCTGGAGTGATCTTGAAGTATCGAATGTTGACACGACCAACAGCAGCCATGTCTGCAGCGGTCACATTTGCTTTAGGAATATGCTTCTGTTCTTCTTCGGTGTTGACCAATTGGTGGTCATATCAGATTTTATTCCATGATCATTGCACCAAATCAACTTTTTACCTATTCTAAATGATTCCTTGTGTCCAAAAACTGTATAATAATATTTTAAATAATTAGAATATCTCCTGTGATCGCGGAGATATGAGACATTATAGATTTATGGCGGCCATCTTGGATTTTTACATATGTAACCTTTTCCGCAACAATAATTTCTTAGGACTTTTAGTATGTTATTCAGGACACTTCATAGAAGACCTCTGTGCAAAAATAAATTATGTTGTAGTTTTTTCCATTTCAAAAGTTAGTTTGCCTGGACTATAAGCCCGACCTGAAGCACGTTCTGCTTTATGATGTATTTGACTCTATATGGCAGGCCTATTCAACTAGCGGCCCGCAGGCCGGATACGGCCCATTTGAATTTAACTGCAAATCAGTCTAGCTTGGTAAGAAAAAATAAAATTGACGAACACGCCTCTTTTATACATTGAGACATCTAACCCAGAGCCGTTGAGTTTCACTGTTGCCTCCACCAGACCTGTATGGTTACATCATTATGTTACGACCCCGTGTTGGTTGCCTTAACCCACTCCTCATCAGCGCTCTGGTCTGACCACTGAAACACCGGCGCTAGCTGACGCTACCATTAAGCTGCAAAATGTCTCTCAAAGCCGAAGCGTCGGGAAGTTGTCTGCAGGGCTCTCAAGTGTCACGCATTGAGCGTGAGACTCACGCATTTCGGTCTTAAGTCACGCAATCCCGCCACACATGGTATTTCTCCCGCTTAAAAAAACTCTCGGCTATTTAATGTTTTAATGTGCCGCCGCAGCGCGCAACCATGAGGTGGAGAAATCAAGCGCTCCTCTGGAGGTCAGCTGTTAGTTGCCACTTATCAGCCAATCAAAAAAAAGAAGTGGGTTACACAACAGCCAATCAGAAAACAGATGTCTCTGTTGGGTCTAGGTAAGATTTAATCCAGCAACCAATGAAAGTAAAGCATCCAGGAATTGCGCGCGACTGAACTCCTGAAGTTTCGTTCTGCGGGGGGGTGGGGGGCCCACTTGCTACTGAAGTTGAATAGCCCTGCTATATGGGATGTTGCCGCCTGCACTAAAGTTGGTGTTGATGTTTTGTTTGTTTGTTCTGAGCTTCTGTTGCAACAGGGTGTTGCAGCATGTTGGACTCAGAGTGGAGCATATCAGAATCAGAATCAGAATCAGAAACCATTTATTTGCCAAGAATGTTTTCACAGACGAGGAATTTGTTTTGGTGGAAAGTGCAACATTTTACATGACAAACAACAATCAACATAAACTCAAGTACAATGATAGACAATGATAAGAAAAAGATAAAGTGCAACAGAGAACGTTTAAAGTGTCTAAGTGTATGTTTCTAGTGTCAAGTGTGTTTAAGTTAAAGTGAATGTTACATGTGACGTGTGTTTAAGTTAAAGTGTATGTTACATGTGACGTGTGTTTAAGTTAAAGTGTATGTTACATGTGACGTGTGTTTAAGTTAAAGTGTATGTTACATGTGACGTGTGTTTAACTTAAAGAGTATGTTACATGTGACGTGTGTTTAAGTTAAAGTGCATAGTGTGTGTGTGTAAAGGAGGAGGAGGAGAGAGGAAGGAGCAAGAAGAGGAGTTAGTCCTGGGGGTGACAGAATCAGTCAGTGGGGGACCGGGCTCCATTTATGAGCCCGACTGCCGACGGGAAAAAACTGTTTTTGTGGCGGGAGGTCTTGGTCCTGATGGACCGCAGCCTCCTACCGGAGGGGAGGGACTCGAACAGGGTGTGTCCAGGGTGGGAGGGGTCAGCCACAATCCTCTTTGGCCCGGTTCAGTGACCTTGAGGTAAACAGGTCCTGGAGGGGTGGCAGGCTGCAGCCGTTGACCCTCTCGGCCGAGCGGATGATGCGCTGCAGCCTGCACTGGTCTTTGGCCGTGACTGCCGGGTGCCAGACGGTGATGCAGGAGCAGATGATGGACTCCACGATGGCAGTGTAGAACTGCACCATCATCTTCTTGGGCAGGTTGAATTTCTTCAGCTGCCTCAGGAAGAACATCCTCTGCTGGGCCTTCTTGACGATGGAGCTGATGCTCAACTCCCACTTCAGGTCCTGGGTGATGATGGAGCCCAAGAAGCGGAAGGACTCCACAGCGTCGACGGGGGAGTCACACAGGAGGAGAGGGGCGGGTGGGGCTGCGTTCTTTCTGTAGTCCACAGCCATCTCCACTGTCTTTAGAGCGTTGAGCTCCAGGTTGTTCTGGCTGCACCAGGTCACCAGGTGGTTCGTCTCCCACCTGTAGGCGGTCTCGTCCCCACCAGAGATGAGTCCGATGAGGGTGGTGTCATCCGCAAACTTCAGGAGCTTGACGGACTGGTGACTGGAGGTGCAGCTGTTGGTGTACAGGGAGAAGAGCAGGGGGGAAAGAATGCAGCCCTGGGGGGAACCTGTGCTGGTGGACCGGGAGCCTGAGACGTGCTTCCCCAGCCTCACGCGCTGCTTCCTGTCGGTCAGGAAGTCTGTGATCCACCTGCAGGTGGAGTCGGGCACGTGCAGCTGGGAGAGCTTGTCCTGCAGCAGGGATGGGATGATAGTATTGAACGCAGAGCTGAAGTCCACGAACAGGATCCTGGCGTAGGTTCCTGGGGAGTCCAGATGCTGGAGGATGTAGTGGAGAGCCATGTTTACTGTGTCGTCTGCAGACCTGTTGGCTCTGTAGGCGAACTGCAGGGGGTCCAGGAGGAGGTTGGTGATGGTCTTGAGGTGTGACAGGACCAAGCGTTCAAAGGACTTCATCACTACAGAGGTCAGGGTGACGGGCCTGTAGTCATTAAGTCCTCTGATCTTGGGCTTTTTGGGGACCGGGATGATGGTGGAGGCCTTGAAGCAGGCGGGAACGTGGCATGTCTCCAGGGAGGTGTTGAAGATGTCGGTGAACAGCTGGTCACCACAATGCTTCAGGGTGGAGGGGGAGACGGAGTCCTGGCCCGCTGCTTTGCGGGGGTTCTGCTTTTTAAACATCCTGTTAACGTCTCTCTCCAGAATGACGAGGGTCGTCGCAGGGGAGGTGGAGGGTGCTACAGAGGTGTGAGCCCCTGATGGGCTGGGGGAGGGAGGGCTGATGGTCTGTGACCTGTTGATGGGGCTGTGGGGGATGACCTCAGGACTGCTCCATTGTCTTTCAAAGCGGCAGTAGAACTCATTCAGGTCCTCTGCTAGAAGCACGTTATTCATGGGGTGAGGTGATTTGGGCCTGTAGTTGGTGATCTGCCTGAGCCCTCTCCAGACAGAAGCAGAGTCGTTTGCTGAGAGCTGTTGTTGCAGCTTCTCAGAGTACAGTCGTTTGGCATCTCTCACCGCTTTGCCAAACCTGTATTTTGACTCTGTATACAGGTCCTTGTCCCCACTCCTGAATGCTTGGTCCTTCTGCAGTCTTAGCTTCCTGAGCTCCGCTGTGAACCAGGGCTTGTCGTTGTTATAACATACCCTGGAGCTGGTTGGAATACAGCTGTCCTCACAGAAGCTGATGTAGGAAGTTACCGCCTCTGTGTACTCATCCAGGCTGTTGGTAGCAGTCCTGAAGACATCCCAGTCAGTACATTCCAAGCACGCCCCCAGATCCCCCAGAGCCTCACTGGTCCACTTCTTGAACCTCCTCACCACAGGTTTGCAGAGCTTTAGTTTCTGCCTGTATGAGGGGTTCAGATGGACCATGACGTGGTCTGAGTTTCCCAGTGCGGCACGAGGGACGGCGTGATAAGCCCTGCTAATTGTTGTGTAGCAGTGGTCCAGAATGCTCTTCTCTCTAGTAGGGCATTTAATTAACTGTCTGTATTTGGGAAGTTCATGACTGAGGCTTCCTTTGTTAAAATCTCCGAGTACGATAACCAAGGAGTCCGGGAAGATCGGCTCCACACACCGTACCTGGTCGGCGAGGGTCCGCTGTGCCTCCTGCGCATTTCCCTGCGGCGGCATGTAAACTCCGGCCAGGATGAATGAAGCGAACTCACGTGGGGAGTAGTAGGGTTTGCAGTGAATGATGAGGGATTCCAGGTCCGGCGAACAGTGCTGTAGAATCACTGTTACGTCGTTGCACCAGCCGTTGTTGAGGTAGAAACAGATTCCTCCACCCTTCGTTTTGCCAGAGAGCTCCGTGTCGCGGTCCGCTCGGAAAAGCTGGAAGCCAGCCAGCAGGAGCGCAGCATCTGGTATGGATCCACTTAGCCAGGATTCCGTAAAACACAAAACGGAGGATGAAGAAAAGTCTCTGTCGCTCCTCACCAGCAGCTGGAGTTGTTCCTCTGATGTTCATGAGCTCTTCTTTGGTGAAAGAACTCCGGGGATCGCAGCAGAAAACAGTTTAAGACGAAAACAACAAAAAACAGAGAGCACCCGAGCGCCGAGGCAGCCATCTGCGGCGCCATCGTAGATCGTATATCAAGGGCTCATTGTAAGAAAGTAAAGATCATTCTTATTTTAAGTTGATTACACTGTAATGAAAACATAGTTATGCATATTATATTCCATTTATACTGATATAACCACTGCAATGATAAGAACTGGTTAATTTCAAGACTTCAAGACTGAAAATGGATGACATTTCAAAATTAACCCTTTTATTGGCTTCAGGGCAATAGTAACTAAGCATTCATGATGAATAACTTGCGTTTGTCTAATATTTTCTCATAGCCATTATGTGATCACAAATAGAACGGCTCTAATTAACACCACAGGGGTATTATAGTAATTTCCAGGTAACTATAACAACAACCCTAGTGCCAGTTATAAATTATAATCTTAAAGGTTTTCATGAAACCAAACCTCTTTTTTAATACAATTAGGGTTTAGCATTTGAGAAAAGGAACATTAATGTATTTCAATTATGTAATTATTTCTTTACATTTTAGTTTATATTGTTAGAGGTGAATTATTTGCATTTCCTCTCTTGGAGACCAAAATGAAGAAATGTCATGTTAATCCGTCCGATAGATTAGAGCTGACCCTCAGCAGGCCCACATTGCCATCCCTGGAGTCAGTTTTCGCTTTGACGCAACACTGACAGGTATTTAAACATTAAGGAGTCGCCATCGTCAGCTTTTAGATGAAAAGCTGCAAGTAACAGGGAGAACTCTTCAGCAATACCCAACTGGACTGAGACCTGCTGTTCTGTGGAGAGACTTCCGCCACACACTGCAGGAAATCAGTTTGGATATTTTTATCAAAACAGTAACTAAGATGTTTGGCCTTGCGGTAAAGAGATTGCTCCTCAGTCAGTATTTATGTTAAAAAAAAACACATTTGATGTTGCCATGGTAACCACACTATGCCTCCAAGTATAACTTAAACTCATACCTCGTCACATAGAAATATTTACCAACATGTTAAAAGGAGGCTCCTATACTGCCAGGCTGTTTTCACAGGAAATACAACCTACCAGAATTGGGTCATCTAGATTAAATCACTTCGGAAACTCATGTCGGCAGCTTATATCCGCAACCTCGTTCTTTCGGTCATGACCCAGAGTTGGTGCCCATAGGTGAGGGTTGGAACGTAGATGGACCAGTAAATTGAGAGCTTTGCCTTCCAGCTCAGCTCCTCTTCACCAGGACGGTCCGGTGCAGCGCCTGTTTTACTGCTGCAGCCCATCCGCCTGTCGATCTCCCGCTCCGTCTTACTGTCACTCGTGAACAAGACCTCAAGATACCACATTAGCAGCAGGGGAGAAAAAGAAAAAAAACATGCGCACAACTGATTTAATGTAAATGTACTTAAGTGTTCCTCTCCCGTGTCTTATCAGGTAGTTCAACTGTTGTCAGAAAATAATGATTTCTCACTCAAAGACTAAAGAGGAGGAGGCAGAGGTCTCGAAGGTGAAGCTGTGTCTTAAGTGCAAAAGCCGTGTCCTCACCAAACACAATGCTCAACATGATTTATTTTTTTATCTTTTTTATCCAAAGTCACGTTTAAAACAATTTAACTCACTTCAGGCCTACTGTGGGGAGATGGAATTAAATGTTTCATCTATCAGATACATTATAAAATGAAAAAAAAAAAATCCCAAGGGGTTTTACATTCCTGTCCAGCATAGCCTCTGTCGTTTCAGAAAATAATAATATAATAATATATTTTTTTCTTTCTGCCACACCATATCCATGTTGTTTGATGACACCTCAAAGCTTTTATAACTACGGCCTTTTGATTGTTGTGACCACAAATCTTAATAATAATAACAAGCATTTTAAGAAAAAAAGGTCCTCTGAATAATTCAGTGATCGGGCCCTAATAATAATCATAATAACAACTTTACATTGTCATTATATATAATATGGTTAAAGTCATTCTTGAACCAACTTCCTTTTGTATGACTTGTGTGCTCTGCTGAGCTTTAAGCCTGTTCCATAATTCTGTTCCATGATTCTCTTCCGTGAGCCTATTTCATGAGCCTGTTCTTTGAGCCTGTTCCATGATTCTGTTCCATGATACTGTTCCATGAGCCTGTTCCATGATTCTGTTCCGTGAGCCTGTTCCATGAGCCTGTTACTAGGGCTGCAACAACTATTATTAAAATAGTTGGCAACAAATTTCATTATCAATTCGTTGTGTCGCGCGATGATTACGGTACTCAATAAATCGTGGAGAATAAAAAAATTTGAGTTCAGCGCAGAGCAGCGCAGGAGAAACAAGAGCGGAGCGGAGGGAGAGGACAGAACACTGCATTGTGAGAGCCAATCAGCGCTGAGCTGCTCCGCTGTTGGTGAATCTAATTGGCTTCTGCTGCCCTTGTGGCGCTGGAAGCGGAAGTCATTTACGTAGTCGTTATATTCATATGTGTGTGTGTGTGTTTTTACTGTAAATGAAGGAAATAACTATTACACACATCCTGATTGTCAGATAAAGTCTTATATTTTAAGTTTTTAGAAGAAGAACAGCACACTCCCTTTCCATCATTGTGATACAGCAAGGGTGAAAAAGTAAAGTATGGCGGGAGAGGGGAGCAAATATAGCTGCGAGAGGAGGGGGAAGATAAGGACGTAGAGAGAACAGAGGAGTGGCATCACAAGGATAAATAAAAATGCAGTTGAGAAACAAGGTTTGCAACAAAGATATGAGCTCCAGATTACATAAACTACAAAGCCACCCATTCTTCTCAGAGACGTTTACTGTTTTCTTATTTTAAAATGGCCTCCACACATGTTGCCACCTGTCTGCTGGTACCAGTCGACCTCTGATGCACTGCTGGATATGGTTAAAGCCTTTAACAAATTGTGTCTGAAAGGATGGCTGTGATACACCTGCAGGTCTTGCAGCAGAGTCAGATTTATGGAAATGAAGGCAGTGATACAGTCTGCAAACAGATTAATGGTGTAGGTTCCTGAAGAGGGCTTTGTTGATGGTATCATCTACAGACCTGTGCTTCAAGTGGGTCCAGGGTTTAGTCTGTGATGGTTTTAAAGGTGAGAAAGCACAGGGCCCTTGAATGACTTATTCACTGCAGAGGTCAGGGAGATTGGTTGTGGTCCTTGGGTTTTGTTGGGGACATGGATGATGGTGGGGCTGGCTGGCACAAGGCATGTTTCCTGTGAGTTGTCCTCGTCAACAAATTGCTTCAATGTGATGGGAGGGACAGAGTCTAGTCTGCTTTTTCTATTAAACAGCCTCTTCACATCCTTCTGCAGGATGGGATGAGCAATCATTTTGGGAGGCTAGGAGGGGGCCTCTGAGGGGGAGGGGTTCTCAACCACCAAAAATAAGACAGAAAGAACTTGTAATTTGTAAAGCCCCATTTAAGATGAAATATGCTGAGCCTTCCTCACATGGAATTAAACATTGACCGGTTTTGAAGGACGCAAACTCCCTTTTTTAATGTACAGTAGCAGTTCTTCTTTATACAGTATATATATATATATATATATATATATATATATATATTGTAGGGGCATTGGCATGTTTCATTGCATGGACAAAGTTCAGAGCACTTTTGATCAGAATGTCCAACAATTCTTAGGATGAGAAGTGAAATAACTCCACTGGACTTGTTTTCCTTCATGTTCCTAATCTCTCCTCTGAGAGAGCCCAGAGCACAACAGCTGAATAATAAAACAGAGGCAGCCATCCACAGCGCCATCTTCAATATAACATATTCAATACAATATATCAAAGCTTTCCATCGCCTACCGTATTTCTTTCTGGCGAGGAGGACATTATACAGTATGTGTTGAAGTAAAATGCACGTTTGCTAGCTATTGAGATAAGCCAAAATACTTACATGGCCAAGCAAGTGTTCAGGTTTACGTTGCAGAAAGAAGAAGTCTCTTGAAATAACCAAAGTTATTGCTGCTGCATCGCGGCATTTTTGACAGAACGAGCGGGAGATTAGACGAGGAAAACAAGAGGAGGAAGCGAGGAATGCAGCCTTGCAAAAAGCAGCAACTGCAGTGAAAGCATTGTGGCTTGCTCAACAACCTGCAGACATCAGACGGACAGATGAAACCAGGCAGAGGAGGCTGCAGAGAAAGGAAACAACCAGGAACAAGGCAGCCGCAACGGAGCATTGTCATCCCTAACAACTACATTCATGTTGTAACTCCACCTCTCTGGAATTAATGATGACAACTGTCCTAGTCTAAGCATGTAAACCAAGTCTCTCTGGCTGTAAATGTTGAATGCTCTGAATCCTTTTATTACCACCCACGGTTTCCAATCTAATACAATCATTTTATTCTGGTGAATAAAGAGTCAATTCTAAAATGTATCTTGATAAACACCTGTCCACTGCCATGATGTCCATTCTAATACAATTATGAGACAAATCCCATGGATGGACGGTAACTGACAATGGCCTCCAGTTTCACAAAGTTAATGGAAATAAGACTCACATGTTGGACCTAATTCTACCTCGGCACACTCACCAGATAACAGGGGAAGGTTGGTTGAATATTCATAACCTATATGACGACCACCATTTCCAGCTCCCTGTTTTTTAGTTTTGCTTGGCATGTTCTTGGACACCACAACAAAAAATATTATTGTAAAGAAAAATGTAATTATAAGGTTGCGTTATGCACCAATATAGACTGCATTCAACAGCAATCTTCAATAAAAACATTCTTAAAACATTTTTCTCCATTTTCTAATCATACCGTAATGTGGATATGCATCCCATCAATTGGCCCATGGAATAACTCTTTTTGTAAAATGTGGACATCCAATGGACTACAATCTGAGACTTTGAAAGTGCTGTTGTTGTTTGTGTGCGACAGACCCCCAAGTCTTCACTGCTACACTGTTGCATGTTATCTTTTATTTTTGTATAGCCAGGACTCTCGCATATGAAAAGGGTAAAGTCAATCATTGTAATACAATATCTGTATTATCTCTAGAGCTCACTGTCATTCAGCATTTGTAGAATACTTCTTCTACCTCTCTGTCTTTCCACCAGTTACTCCTCTGCTTTAGAAACTTTAAAAATCCTCCTCCCTAAGATGCCCTGTGAATAACTTCACTAGGATCTCGTCTTAAAAGGGAATGGAAATTCCTAAAAAATGTGTTATAATTGCCTGCTGACCTGGACAAACAACGGTCTTAACAATACACTGCGTTGAAGAGAGATGTAGAAAATGAAAGTTTCATATAAACTGTGTGGAATCATCCAATTTTAGATGAAATTGCTCAGCTCAAAAATAAATTGGCCGACAAAAGTGCAGCATTTGCAGTCAGTCATAAGACAGACGTGTATGTAATCCTAAACTTATTATCTGGTCAGTGACAAATGGAAGGCTGCACAAGTAGTAAAAGAAAAACAATTTGTATCCCTGGGGCCCATGGGACTTAAATGTGTCCTTGGGTTTCAGCCAGTCTTCCTCTCTCACACCCAAGACTTGCAGAAACTAAACCATTGGCACGATGCCAACCAGCCAAGCTGCTGTGTAAAGTCCTATTACAATATGATTACGTAACATGAAACCTGCGGATGGCAGATTGAATGCATGTATATTTATATTGTTATTTATATATTGTTGTAGGTTTTTCTAGTAGAGGAGCTTTTGAATAATGAGGCTGCAGTGGGAGAGCCTCAGCCCTAGACTCAGGGAGGGGTGCTATCATTCGGCGTTCTTGTGGTGACTTTGTGGGAAAAAAAATTCTGAGGTCAAACTGGGGCCCGGCAATAGTTTACTCTGGGCCCTAGGGAGGCTGAGGTCTGCCTTAACACTGTCTCTCTCCCCGTCTGTTCAGGACTAATAAGGCAAAGATCAAATAATTCAGACATGTTGGAGAGGGAATATGGTGAATTTAAAGGATGAGTAAAAAGAGGCAGATCCATTTGTAGATCTAAGTATGAACATAATACTTTCTCCTTAGCTTTTGTTTGGTGCTAGAGGGTAAGGAACAGCATTCAATATCGTCTGAATGAAATATATTTCCTGTGGGGCAGATTCAGCCAGTATTGAATTCCTGCAGAGCAGCGAACACATGGAGCATTATGGAAATGTAAGCCGGCAATAATACCGTTCCTTCGTCAAGAAGCCTCTGAGCTTTCATTATAAACCCACAACAAAAGCTCCACTCTGTCTATCAACTGAATACTAACTGTGGCTGCAAGCATGGCGCCCATCTGAGGCGTTGGAGTTTGTCATTCTTGGCTCAAGGGCATAGTCGCAGTTCATAGCAAGTGGCAACAACTTTATACTGTTCCCACTTTTCCAACCATGCTCCAGGTTTTATGCCACGGTTCAGGTAGGAACTGGACACACTTACTTGACAACTGTGGCTATTTATTAATGGACACATGTATTTACAACTCGTACACAGTATGTGATATTCAAAATTACATTTATTTTTTGCATAGTCCAAAATCACAAATTGGCCTCTAGAGTGCTTCACAATCTGAACACATACAACATCCTCTGTCCCGGGACCTCACCCCCAAACAGGAAAAACTCCTTAAATGTGTTCCTAGATTGTATCATATTGTTACCCACATAGTACTGAGAGTAAACAATACGACACATATCACTTTTTATTATTTTTATATCAACAATGTATCAGAGGATAGTGTCTCCACTGCCCTCCCCTCAGCCCTCACACATCTGGAAAATAACAACACTTACGTCAAAATCTTGTCTGTAGATTTCTGCTCAGCATTCAACACAATCTTCCTCATGAAACTGATTGGAAATCAAGACACTCCGTCCTTCAGTACCTTGTTTAGCACTGCACACTGGTTATGGGACTTCCCTACAAAGTTTGGTTTGGGAGCCACAGCTCCTCCGCTCTAGTGTTGAACACCGGAGCACCCCAGGGCCGTGTATTCAGCCCCCTGATGATCACACTGTACATCCACAGCTGAAGAGTGGAGCTCAGAGAACAACAGCAGCAACAGCATTGTATTACATATGTTAAACAATTTAAATTAATGTCAGAAAGTCAAAGTAATGATTGCTTGTGTTACACATGGCTAATTATTATGCAGTATGACATCACTGCACCTCTTTGTTCCAATGTTTCACCCGAAAGGCATCGAGAAGGCCAGACCCACCCTACTCTGCCTCTGATTGATTAACCCAATTAACCATCCCAATGATGCATTAAAAAACATCTTGGATCTTCATAAATCTGATTGTGAATTTAGTTCAATGCTGACAAGTTGTATGCCTGGATGTAGGAAGATTACGTTCCCTATTCACATTATGTAACCATCATCATTGTAATCCCATTGTATGTAAAACTATACCACATGTGTTACAATTCCCCTAAATGTTACGTGAAATGCAAAACCTTTCAATTTCTTCTGCAAATTTACAGCATTCCAATTACGACTGATACTGTTTCATCCATAGGCTAAAACGTTCTGCAGCGCAGACAGCACTCCGTGGATGTTGAGCGGCTGAAGTCGCTGCTCCTGAGTGTCACCCTGCTCAAACACAACCGGTTTGGCATTAAGAGTTATCTCATCCATTAAGACAACTGGAAATCCACTTGAAAGATGACTACACTTGACAATGGAGAGATGTAAAAAAATCTAGAGAAAATGGCTATTGTCAGATAAATCCTTGCAACAGAGCATCTGGAAACCCTGTGTGTGATATTCCTGGACAGTTATAAGACAGCAGAATGGTAATAAGTGCATCCACAGTCTCTTCAGACAGCCGGTCCTCCTCTGTGTTACTAAGGGACACGCCGTTATGCTGAAAAGAACTCACACTTCAGGAAAACCAGCTCTGATGAACCCACTATACACTAGCGGTCCAGCAACAGACAGACAGGCAGACTTCGAGGAGCATTTAGGAGCTAAAGGAGCAGATGATTTTTACAGCAGTTTATATTCCAAAACAAGAGTACAAATAATGTGAATATTTAGTTTGATAGCTGTTCCTCGTAACTTTACAACATAAGGTGTTTTTGTTGTGTTTTCAGATTATAATGCTGCCCACAAACATCAAAGCAAACATGTTCACACACCTTAATAATCAAAAACTCTTAATTGTTCTCACACTGTCTTTCCAAATATACTAATCACATGTAAGCTGATGTTATTCACATACACTGCACCCAGATATAAACTGTGAGACATATCTAATGTTTAATATTGATGGTCTACTTATTGTATAGTTTGACATCACAACCGTACAGAAGATAACTCATTAAAGGGCACAGTCATGCTCTCTGTATTTCACCATAGATTGAGTGTTTTAGTCCTTTCAAAGTATTTATGAAGGTCTTAGACCTGGTGAATTATCTTATTGTTTCACTATAGTTTAAAGATCCCCTCCACTAAAAGTATTCATTTTCTGTGAAGTTTAAATGAGGAATCATCTATACAAATAATAAGGTAGCAGCTACAATAAGGAGATGAACATGTCCTACTTGCATTTGGCTACATTGTATGTAATGTTTATTAAATATACAATATAAAACATCTGTTTCTGTTTGAGAGGCCAAACCACTGAAAGATAGTCAGTAACGTCTCTTCAGTGGTTCTATCTCCAGTGTGCTCTTGAACACAGAGCTGATAGACACGTTGCTTGTTTACGTGACAGGATTCAGATGTCATTCTTTTATTATAATAGAAATACCACAACATGTGATCTTGTTGATTTCTTAATCTGCCAATAAAAGGACACAACAATGTGTACAATATTTGTCATTCAATAAATTATTATTTCCGCGGTATTATATACACATTTTTTTTTTACAGATTTGAAAATTATGTTATTTGCGTTTCAGATGTTAGAGAATTTTAAATGGTAGAGAAAATAAACAATGAATTAACAAAACTAATATAGTCAAATTAAATTGTTCTAAATAATAATAATGTATCCTTTATTGATCCCACAATGGGGAAATTCTTCTATGCATTTGACCCATCCTTCGTTATGAAGGAGCAGTGGGCTGCGGTGAGGTGCCCGGGGAGCAGCTGGGGGGTTCAGTGTCTTGCTCAAGGACACTTCGTCATTCAACTATGCAGCTAATGCAACTTTTAGAGAAGTGACGCAGGTAACCATGATCATGTAACCTTTTACCTGAGACAATGTCCTGAGATTATTTGACCCGTACACCACCCCACACTTGCTCTGACCATTTCTTAATGACACGGGTGGGTTTATTTGTAACATAGAATTTAACATTTGGCGAGTCCTATAATGCATTGCAATTTAGTCCGAGGGAGGAATAACAACGTATATTGAGTGTGTGCTGCTGTCTGGAGGTCCATTTAGTTGTTTCCTTCCATGAAAACGATAGCAGACGACCCGCAAAGTCATCTTAATGGTTGTTGGCATGAGACTTGTTGTTGTTGCTGTGTGCCATCTTCAGTTACTCCAAACCGTAACATAAAGACTGATATTTACACTGAAATATATATAGTGGTTGCAGAGATACAGTCTTTTTTGTTTGGGTGTTCAACTTTCAATAAAAAGCCTATAAATAGCTAGGTGCTCACGATATCTACAGCTGTTAATGTGTTGATGAAGTTGTGTCATGTTTCGAGCCACCAGCACTGTTTTGGTCACCATCAGCTACCCACCAGCCTTTCACAGCTAGTCACTAACTCTCGCTGCTGTTCGTTGCTAAGTTGCTAATGGCTGCTGAGGGAACTGCAATAAAGGCCCAAATCTCAGTGGGTTTGTCACCATGAACGATGCATTAACACAGTCTACAATATATTCTCTCAACATAATAATGATGTATGTACTATTAATGTTGCCTTGACTGTAGTATGAGCTGTGTGGATGGATCTACATGTTATGCATTGACTGTCTGACTATTACACCTGCTCTAATCTGGACCATAAGCGTCATCCTTTTGGGTAAAGTCATATTTTGCAGCCATATGTTCTCATCTGATTCAGCTCCTAAGCATGGACCATAAAACAGAAGATAAGGCACAACAATTCCCAGCGCTGGGTTAAAGGCTGGGAAGGAGCAGTGAACAAATGGCAGCAACCAGTACATTGTGATGTTGCTTTTGTTTCCCATAGCTTCAGGTGCATGGATAAAAATTCCACACAAATATAAATAAATAACAAATAATAGCTTTACAGAGGTTTAGTGGGAGTGTGTGTGTGTGTGTGTGTGTGTGTGTGTGTGTGTGTGTGTGTGTGTGTGTATTCATGCTTTGAAGGTCGAACCTACAGGGCAGTGTAGCTAACAGCCCCTGTGTATGTCTTCACACTTCAGTTCAAGTTGGCTTCAAGCGTCAATACAAACAGCACTTCGTCCATGCCTTTGAGCTCTAGATTTATGGGCATGATCCCCCCTAGAGGGCTGAAGGAGAAGAAACAATATAGGAAGGAAGGGAGGCCAGGAAGAGAAAGAGGGGCAGCAAAAGGAGGACCAGGCTTTGCTGGAGGCAGGTATAGCGTGTCCACTCCGCCCACATATGATCAACGGTGAAACCGTTCTGCGCTGGCTTGTTCTGCTGTGGCGGGAGTGCTGACGGCCAATTAAGAAGTGGGACTATAAATGAGCCGCCACACCGTTTACTTTGGTTTATTTGATAAGGGGCAGTGCACATTAATAAAAACATTCCTGTAAATGTGCCCGAGGCTATTATTAAAAAAAAGAAGGTTTAAACAAAATACATAAATATATATATGCTTTTGAAATACATACTAAAATAAGTAAGGCAATAAATATATGAATAAATACAAATATATAAGCCCCGGATGTATCAAAATCCTAGAGACGTGTCTGGTATAGATTACAGACCAATGCGCATTTAATAAAAAGTTCAATAGTTGATTGGACCCGTATGAGGCTAACTCTGTTAAGGTGGTGATGAGGTGGTGATAATTTACGAGTTTTAAATAATGTATTGTCACCTAAAGAAAGAAAATAAAGGAGCGTCACCAGCAGTAAATCTACACGCATTCATATGATCCGTTACAACGCGTATTGCTGTCATAATACGCAGGCGAAACAACATATAACATAATAATAAATAAGACTAGAGGACGTTTTTTCTAATTCATTACAGCATTGTAGAAAAGAGAGACAACAATCGACAAAAATACGTCCAATACAAACGTAATATGGAGAGAAATACGTTCAAATCAAACAAAATGTACGTTCAAATCAAACGTAATTTGGAGAGAAATACGTTTCAGTTGAACGAAACCGCAAATTGCATTTTAGGTCCGGGGGAACGTAATTTTTGTGATACAGGGTTGTTGAAGTAGCCCTCGGACTCAAAAAGGTTGGCGACCCCTGCACTAGACACTACTTTTGTGTTCCTATTTTGGCAGTTTTTGGGTTGCTTTTGATGAACTGTCCCACTCTGAGCACTGAAATGGGTGAGAAGATGAGAGGTTTCTGGAGTGTTACTTAAGTTACTCCAGCCTTGGAGAATTGATAGGTTATTTTTTGCTCGTGCTTGTTGGGTGCATTTGTCTATTTGACAAAATACAGAATCTTCAGATTACAAAGCCGCATATTGTGGTGAACCTTCAGTTATTAAGCTCCTCTTTTATGGAAGCAGCTTCCACTTCCAGTCCAGGGGCAGATATCGTCACCTCATTAAAAGGAGACGTAAGACTTTCCTCTTTGATAGCGGTTATAGTTACGGCTGTATCAGTTTTGCTCTGGTCCAGTGCCTAGATATATATGCCTGGACTGCTGGGTTTCTTCCCTTTTCACCCCGTGAAAGGAGTGGACAGCATGTGGGCACAATTGGAACAGTTTTTCACAGGCAGCTCTCCATTATCTTCCCTACCACGCAGGAGAGCAAAGGGTAGACAGGAAGGAAACTGTCGGGACCTGCTGTCTGTCTATAGGCAGTGTTGGGAAGGATACTTTCAAAATGTATTCCGTTGCAGAATACAGAATACATGCCCAAAAATGTAATCTGTAACGTATTCCGATACATGAACTATTCTGAGTACCCGTATTCAGAATACTTGGATTACTTCCACATTGAATTGCATTTTATAAGGAATGCAGCCATCAAATCCTGCTTACTAAAAAGGCCTATGCTGGTGTGTTCTTCTGTTCCAACTGGCTGAATGTGTTAGAGAAGTCTCCCTGAAAGTGTCATTTTATTGTATTATAATTTGTTGTAGAGGAACAAAGACTATAAGAGTATAATAACGCAAAATATGTTTTACTTGGTAACAAGAAAAAGAAAGAATTGACATTTTCCCTTATCAATTTCTTTATGTTCTCAGCTGTGAAAAATTACACACTAACAACTGTCCATCAAAACAAAACATAAGCTCAAACTGAATGTGATGATGGCAAAACATTTTTTTTAAACTATGCCATCAAATATAATTTTTCCCACATTAAACAATGTGTAACTTAAAAACCAACATTACTTTTTGGTAATGTAACAAAGGCTAGCAGCAAAAAACAATCCAAAATATCAGTTATAGAACATAGGTCAAAAAGGTGACAAAAGGTTTGACAAAAGGTGACAAAAGGTGATATGACAAAAGGTGATATGACAAAAGGTGTTTATACGAATGTCAAATGAAAAAAGATAACAAATGATTTTACACAGAAATGAGGCTGTCAATGTCCATGCATTGCCTGTGAATGCCTGTGAACCTAAAGACCAGTATATGTTTTGAGCCACCTATACTCTACAAGTCAACACACCCCAGTACAGTGCGGTTGTATCGCAGCAGGAGAGCCTGCTCAAAGTGCTTATCTGTCATTTTGTTGCAGTGTAGAGTGAAAATAAGTCCTCCCTGGCTAAAAAGCGTAGTAGTATTGTAGTATTGTACTTTATGAAGAGGGCTCTGATCATTGCATACATCTTCAATGAAGCCAATGACTTGTCTGGATCTTGGAGGTGCCTCTACACCTCTTCCTCTGGTGATGAACTTGTCATCTGTGCTGTCTCAAAAATAAAGAAGTCATCATCTTCTGGATCACCTCCAATTGCGGGGGCTGCGCGCAAGCCAGTCCGCGCTCTGCGGCGCGCGACACAGAGGACTGTGAACGCGACACAGAGGACTGTGAACGCGACACAGAGGACTGTGAACGCGACACAGAGGACTGTGAACGCGACACAGAGGACTGTTGACGCGACACAGAGGACTGTTAACGCGACACAGAGGACTGTGAACGCGACACAGAGGACTGTTAACGCGACACGTAGAGACAGAAATGACATGCTGCTGCTGTAATCTGGTGCTATAGAGAAAGTTACACGGGGGGGCGGGCACATTTTTTTTAATGTCACACATCAATTCCATTCAATTCCATTTAGTTTATTTTTTATAGCCCAATATCACAAATTACAAATTTGCCTCAGTGGGCTTTGCAATCTGTACACATATACACCCTTCAGGAGAACAACAGAAGAGGATCCCACTCCCAAGATGGACAGAAACAATATATGTCAGGAGCAGGCATGGACCACGATCCAGACCTCTACATTCCATCAGGCAGATGGAGGTAGAGAGGAGGAGTGGGCGGGGCATCAGCAGGGCCATGGCATCAGACCAGCCAGGTCTAATGGACCCTATGAAACGTGAAGTCACAAGGACTCCAGAGAGGAAGCAGAGTTAATAATGTGCAATGGAGAGATGAACATTCATCCATAAGGAGAGAGAGAAGATGAGATAGGTGTTCAGTGTATGCTAAAATGTCCCCCAACAGGAAAGTCCTAACTCTACTCTACATGAGGTGACTGTGTCTGCCTCCCGGACTGAAGGTGGAAGCTGGTTCCATAAAAGAGGAGCTTGATAACTGAAGGCTCTGGCTCCCATCCTACTTTTTAAGACTCTAGGGTCATATTACACATTTACACACACATTACACACATACACAATGTACAAACATACTACATACGCACATACATATTACACACCTATACACAATTTACACACATATTACACTTGTGGACAAAAATTACACAGATACACGCACATTACACAAATGTACACACATACACACATCTACAGACATTACAACTGAAGCCACATATTCAATTCAATTCAGTTTATTTTGTAGAGCCCATTCTCACAAATTACAAATGTGCCTCTTGCTTTACAATCTGTACACATATGACACACCAATTACACATGTACACAAACATTAGACATGTACACACACATTACACTTGTACACACATATTACACTTGTACGCACACATTACACACATGACACACTCATACATAAACACAATACAATCGCACACAAAAAAACACATGCACATCTACACACATGAAGCAGCCATTGTGATGTCCCGGCATCACACATCGACAAAAATGATCTACCACTGGCAATATATTCAAGGTATTTTATGACACATACCTAGGTCACTCACCTCTTCTTTAATTAGAATTGAAAAGTGTCATTTGGGAGCAGCGTATACTGAAGCTTCCAAGTGTGGCTCTAAAATCTTCTCTCTCATCCTCACACACACATTTACACACACATCACTGCTCTGGGTCTCTAGCGTATGGCCCTAAAACATTTCCTCATCCCCTTTTTACTTTCTCTGCACTCTATTAATCTAGCCAGCAGATACTTATCCCACTGATTTACCTGCAGATAAATCTTGGGCCGTATGGATTGGATTAAATTTTGGCAGCATATACAGTTAAGTTTATAGTGCTGGTTATGATAGCAGGTGAGGGCTCGGTGCCATGGTTTTGGATTAACTCATTCTCTCTCTGAGTAGAGGAGATTATATCCAGACTGAGATTATAGTTAATCAGTATTGTTCCCAGGGCAATGGCCTTAGATTTAGCAGGACTAACCTTCAGACTGCATGAACATGTGTCCTTGATGTCAACACCCAGCAAGGCACAGACACACAACTGTGGAGTTTCAGGCTTCATTGGTTAATTTAGAGTACATTCTCAACATCAGTGCACAGAACATTGGGATGACATAAGAAAACAAAGCGTTTTACAGACAAATTCAATGAATTTGGGGAAAATATTTAATTTTAACTTTTGTTTCAAATATTGTAAGTGCAATTTGAATCAGCACCGGACTGTAATGGAGCTCTCCTAACCTGGTGCTTAAGTATCAAAAGTAATTTTCTGATAGTAAATGTATTTAAGTATTTAAAGTACCAGTACAAGTAAATGCTGTTAATAAAAAGGCAAAGGGTCAGAATTCTGAGAATTATTGATTTTAATGTATTATTGTCCAAGTCGCAGCTGCGATCAACCCATGGTCTTCTGACATGTGGCCAAAATTATTTTTTATTCCCACCAGTAGAGCATCCACCAAAGGCTTGCAGTACTTCAATGGCAAGTTGTTTGGCGGTCAACAGGTTGACTGTTGGAAGTAGCCAACCCATCTGGACATTTGCTTCTGCTTGCAAGATGTTGGTTGCCTGGGCGACTGGGCAGCGGGAAACTCTGCGAGAAATGTGACTTCAGATAGATTGAAACTGTGTTGAAAAAAACAAAAACAACACCGTTTTATAACACAAAATAACCATTTCATCAGATTCAACAAAAAGTTGCTGGATGAGTAATTAACTAAAATGGATCAATGATAAGTGGAAGTTGTAATACAATGTGAAAGAGTTATTAGTGCCCAAGAAAGGGTGGGGGAACGCATCCACAGTTCTAAAGACATTATGTTCAATCATGATGAAATAAAAAACAAACATCATTCATACTTACATAGGAGCCTTGAGGTCTGTGCTGATGTCTCTGATGGCCCCCTCTCCCTTGTCTTTGATTATCCTCAGCAGTCTTTCAGGAACGAGGAGTTCCACCTGGTAGCATTCGAGAACAGCAGTTGGAGGGAGCAAGCATCTTCAACTGTTTCGGCTGCAAGTGTGGATTCCACATTTGTTCCAAAGTGCATTCCACTTACCAAATGTTGAACGGTACACTTTCTTTCATCCCTTACTGGATGTTGCTTTCTGGTCATCAAGCTGTAGGTGAGAAGCACAGCACTGGTCCTTTGGGAGCTGGAACACCAAACCATCATCTTCATTCAGAAGTGCTGACACATCAACAAACTTCGGGGGTGGGTTAGCTCAGTGGGGAGACTGGTCGTCCCGTTACCGAAAGATAGCAGGCTCGATCCCCGCTCTCCCCATTAGTTGCAGGCCGAAGTGTCATTGAGCAAGACCCTAAACCCCCCCAGTTGCTCCCCGGGCGCTTCACTGCAGCCCACTGCTCCTTCATAATGAAGGATGGGTCAAATGCAGAGAAGAATGTCCCTATTGTGGGATCAATAAAGGATACATTATTATTATTTCCACTCTTTTAACACCCTCCTGGTTGAGATACATCACCATCACTTCCGACTTCATTGTTGTTCTCATCTTCACCAACAACTTGGAAAGCTTTTATTAAGTTAGAGCTATCATCCGTTCTCTAAATCTTCACCTTCTGACAGACTAGCAGTCAGTGGTGGTGGCGATCTGGTCAACTCCCCTCATGGCCTCAATCACCGCCTTCGCCGTTTCCTCCGAGGTGTCATCAATCATGGAGTGCAGGGTCAGCCGTGTCATTATTTTTGCATTAGGCTGCAGTTCCTTCATAAAATCTCTTCATGTTTATTGTTCAACAACACAGAATGGCTGGAGCCCCTGGACAACATACATAACTAGTGAACATTAGCAAAACATAAATCATGTTTAGTTAAATTATAAGATCAGACACTAGCGGTCTTCCCCCCCCTTTCCAGCCAAAGATATACTCTAATCCTGTGGGAAATATATCTTAACAGGTTTATGCTAAATATCATAACTAACATTAAAATTGTGGCTAGTGGCACTAATCTTAATTTGCCTCAATGTGTTTCCTGAGGTTGAATGGGAGTTTTTGAATGACAATATTTCAGTGGCTTTTGGTAAGCATAAAAGGCACTTCATCCGGTTCTAAGAATATTTCACTCCCACAAAAGAAAACATTTATCACAAATATGTCCACGGGTGTTGGTCTTTGTCACCGGCGGGAGTAGCAGGTGCTTCCATTTCTGCTTCCATCATAAAAAACAGTCATCTAACTTTCCCATTGAGTCGCCTGCTAGGTTAGAATCCTGGGCATCACTGGGATTCAAAAGAATGGAGCTTGTAGAACACTTGTTTGCTTTGCGCAATAACTTGACGAACCAATGATTTAACTTGCAAGCTAGTGAACTAAAAGTGAAAGTCAACAGAAATATAAATAATGAAAGCTGTAAGCAGTGATGAACGGGTCCTCATTCCTGCTTCGCATGTCGGGGGAGGCGGCCGGACGCCAGCCCCCTTTGCCGAAAACGCATGCCCGCCGTTCGGGCGTTTGACCATTTGTCACGCAACACTGATTTTACTTTGCAAGTGAGTGGCCATTTGCCTCTGAGTAAAAAAAGAATCGTTGATATCCTCAGGCCATGAATTCTATGAAGCATGAAATGTCTGGAGCAGATTCGAGCGAGTCCAGTACAGCCAGCAGGGGGCGCTGTGATAATTTGAACCTATACATGCATCGTGTGTATCCACATAAAGTCTAGACCTTGTCATGTAAATTACATGTGCATTTAAGCTGATTTGCTTTGACCACTCGGTGGCGCTATGACTAGAATTTAAAATTAGCATATGGATGTCTTCAGCATATGGATATGGATGTGATGACATACAAGGAATATGGAGCAGATTGGATAATGTATGGCCGAGTTACATCAACTTACATGTTAATTCAATTCAATTTTTCAATTCAGTTTATTTGTATAGCCCTGTTTCACAAATTAAAAAAATGTCTCAGAGTGCTTTACAGTCTGTACACATAGACATCCCTGCCCCAAAACCTCACATCGGACCAGGAAAAACCCCAAATAACCCTTCAGGGAGAAAAAAGGGAAGAAACCTTCAGGAGAGCAACAGAGGAGGATCCCTCTCCAGGATGGACAGGTGCAATAGATGTAATGTGTACTGAAGGACATATTTAGAGTTAAAATACATTCAAGGAATCTGACAGAGTTTATCAATAGTTCATATTTAGGCATATTCCACGATGGAGACCTCCACCATCCATCAGAAGATGGAGGCAGAGTGGGGAGTGGGCGGAGTCCCAGCAGGGCAGCGGCACAGCTGGTGGCAGGAACTCGCGACCCAACCATCGATGGTCCATCAGCAGATGGGATCTATGCCGTCTCATAGGGTCCGATGACCCCATGAGACGAGAAGTCAGAAGGAATCCGGGGAGAAAGCAGAGTTACTCATGTGTGATGGAGAGATGAAGATTCATCCATAGGAGAAAGAAAAGAGGAGAGAGGTGCTCAGTGCATCCTAAACGTCCCCAGCAGCTATAAGCCTATACCAGCATATCCAGGGGCTGGACCAGGGCAAACCTGATTCAGCCCTGACTATAAGCTCTGTCAAAGAGGAAAGTCTTAAGTCTACTCTTGAATGTGGTGACTGTGTCTGCCTACCGGACTGAAATTGGAAGTTGGTTCCATAAAAGAGGAGCTTGATAACTAAAGGCTCTGGCTCCCATTTTACATTTTAAGACTCTAGGAACTACAAGTAGCCCCGCATTTAGTGAGCGCAGCTCTCTGGTGGGGCGATACGGTACTACAAGCTCTTTAAGATATGATGGTGCATCACCAATTAAGGCTTTGTAAGTTAAGAGAAGAATTTTAAAAGTGATTCTTGATTTTACAGGGAGCCAATGCAGAGCAGCTAGTGCAGGAATAATGTGAGTTAATGGCAGGAGTTAATGGCAAATGGTGTTTCTTTTCTTTTCTTTTCTTTGATATTTTTTAATTCTTTCAAAGATGTTTCAAGACAAAGGTCTCAAGACTATAGTGCCCAAGTTTGGAATGAATTGGGTTTACGCTCTAGGAGGAGTTAACTGGTTTGCAACCCCTAAAAACATATTTTGAGGGATTGATTGTAGCGTCCCCTAATGTTAAAATATTATGATCAAATCTAGGTAGGTTCAGGGTGTCTTTCTGGTCAAAGTATACCAATTTGGTGAGTATAGTCCAAGTAATTTGGAAGTCAGGTGTCTTTACATATTAGGCCACACCCCTTTGATGTTCATTGGTCCATATCCTCTGAAAACAATGACAACAATCTTTCAAAGATTCCTGATGGCATTGAACCAATAATGAACCACAAAAAGTTGTGTATGATTCAGAGCAAGGGTTCAGATGAAGTTAAAAAAAGTGTTTTTAACTAAATAAAAAAATCAAAGTTGATGTAGCTTATAGTCATAATACTATTTTGTGTAGCGCAGGTCCAACAGGACATGTATGCTGAGTTACAAGTAAATTACTCATTGGAGGCAAAACATGTGGGCCTTTTAACGAAAAATCATTCTAGGGGGCGCTATCGAGCCATATTGTCATTCCGAAGCATTCAAATTATATGAGGTAACTACATATTTGACTTCAAAGGTGTGTGCCAAGTTTAGTCAAGTTTCGAGCATGTTACATTGTTTATTTGTTCACGGCGAAGGATCAAAGTTTGCTGATGCTACGACTCGCCACACTTCGATGTGTCGTTTTCACAGGGAAGGTCTTACATCTATTCTGCTATATTTTGAGAGGGAATTGAATAATCTGAGGAGCAGTGTATAAAAGTAGAAAACATGTAACTTTCTAGTGCCACTAGTTGGCGCTAAGACCAGAATGAAAAATGAGTAATATGGAGCAGATTACATAATGTATCGGCGAGTTACATCAACTTGGATTTTTATGGCGAATAGTGTTTTTTGATGTTCGACCCACAAAGTTTAATATTTTTTAAATCTTTCAAAGACTTTTCACGGCAAAGGTCTCAAGATCATGCTGGGCAAGTTTGGAACGAATCGGGTGTAAGGAGGAGTTTGTTTTACAACTGCCCAAAACATGAAAAAAGGCTAAAAAAGGCTAAAAATGCAGATATTAAGGGATTTATTGCAGCGCCCCCTAATGTTCAAATATTATGAAAAATGTAAGTAATTTAAGGGATGCAAGATGGACATAGGCTAGTAATTTGGTGAGGATAGGCCAAATAATGTAGAAGTTGTGTGACTTCAAATATTAGGCCACACCCTTTGAATGTTCATTGGTCTATATTTTCTGAATGCAATAAGATATCAAGAAGGTTTTCAGTAGTTATGATGACATTGAACCAATAATGGACCCCAGATATTTTCGGATGTTTTGGGAAAAAGTGGAAAATAGTTTTTTTTACAAAATTGAAAATGGCAGAAAAACTAAGTAGGCACATTTGATGGCCACCATGAACTTATTTGTAGAGCAGGTTCAGGTGAACCTGTATACCAAATTTCAAGTCAATCAGTTATTGTTGACATTTTTTTTTAGCTTTCTACCTCAAGGGGCGCTAGAGAGACAGTTTTTTTACAAACAAATACGAAAACTCAATAATCAAAAAAATGTCACCAGTCTACTTCTGCATGTGCAATTTCAGTCTGCTGGGGTGTACCACAGGGCTCTCAAGTGTCACGCATTGAGCGTGAAACTCATTTCGGTCTTAACTCACTCACACCCGCCACACATAGTATTTCTTACGCTGAAAAAAACTCTCAGCTATTTTATGTTTTAACCTTTTGCGCACTGCGCAAACATGGGGTGACCGCGCTCCCTCACCGTGGAGAAATCAAGCGCTCCCCTGGAGGTCTGCTGCGAGGTGCCACTTATCAGCCAATCCAAAAAACAGAAATGGGCTACACAATAACCAATCAGAAAACAAACGTATCTGTTGTATCTGGGTAAGAATTAATCCAGCAACCAATGAAAATAAAGCATCGTGGAATTGCGCACGACAAAGTCGTAACGAGGACCCTAATAAAGTAACATAGAAATATCCCAAAAAATGACTTAAGTACAGTAACAAAGTATAAATACTTTGTTACCGTGCACCACTGCACAGAACCATCTGAGAAGACCCGGTAAACACTTTGGAAACGGGCAGACCCTCTAAAAGAATATACTTGGTAGGTGATTGGTCGAACCATGTTTCAATCAAACCTTTACTGAAGTAAGTAAGGAGAAGAGGGAACACATATTTGTGTCTCTTCAGGAGCTCCTTGTGTTGCTGGATAGGTTTCAAACTGTGAATGTGTATTTATATTTTACTGGGTCTTTAAACAAGGGGAACAAGTTATGTGCACAGCTTGTAATTCAACGCTGGTGGTGCTGGATACGGCAAGATTAATTTAAAATGGGCCGTAATTGTGGAAAAAATTTAACCACAAGTGCTTGTGGTAGGAACTCAAGATCACACACTCAACCTGTAAAAACATAATCAGAGTTCTTGTATTACAAGAGTAGGCCAATCAGAGATAATTCAGCTGAACCACATTGGTCATTTTTGTAATTCCATGTATTCTTTATCCTTTTCAAAGCCCTGTCCCTAAAAATGTGAAGCAGTCTATA
The DNA here is from genome assembly GCA_036178185.1 of Liparis tanakae. NCBI lineage: Eukaryota > Metazoa > Chordata > Actinopteri > Perciformes > Liparidae > Liparis > Liparis tanakae. Next base: position 15,865,963 of record CM070102.1, on the reverse strand, counting down.
CAGGTCTGGTAAGCTTTTTTCTTTCAAAGTCCACACACCCAGATTTATTTATTTTCTTCATTTTTAAACTCATGCATCATTCATATCAATACAATCCATATCAATCCACGTAATCTTAAAGATCGGGTCGGTAGGAGGGGAGGGGGATGTGTTCAACAAACCACTATCTTTCGGCGAGCAGGCCGCTGTATGTCCTTTATGTGAAACAAGAAGTCATGGTTATATGTATATCGCAGTGACGTGCGGTGATATGCCATGGCCCTGCTGATGCCCATCCCAGTCCCTCTCCTCTCTTCCTCTTTCTGTTTCATGGATTGTGGAAATCGGGATCATGGTCCATGCCTACTAATTATTCATACATTTATGTAATATTCATTGAATGTGTTTATATAACTCTGTAACGCTGCTCATCTGTACACATGACATCCATTGCTTCTGTCCATCCTGATAGAGGGATCCTCCTCCGTTGCTCTCCTGAAGGTTTATTCACTTCTTTCCCTCTGAAAGTTTTTTTTCAGATTTGTGGGGAGTTTCTCCTGATCCGATGTGAGGTCCTGGAACAGGGATGTTGTATGTGTACATATTGTAAAGCCCTTTAAGGCAAATTTGTAATTTGTAATATTGGGCTATACAAAATCAACTCAATTGAATATTTGTGTTGCCTAAACCTAACTGAGTAGTTGTGTTCACGAAACCTGAATGAATAGTTTTGTTGTCCCCCAAAAGTACTTTTGCTTAGCTGTTCACTAAAACTTGCCAGTTGTGTCTAGACAACCTCCACACGCAAACACACACATACACTCAAGACACTAAGGTGGGGTTTAAGCCATAAACACACAAAAAATTCAAGCTGAGGTGAGTACAGCTGTATATACTGTATATATGAAGACAAAGCACAGACGTTTTACCGAACCCATTTATCATTTAAATTTTATAGAAAGAAACTACAGGGCAGCTGATGTGGAACATTACATTAGTGGTTAAAAAGAAGCCGTCTACAACTTTAGCAAAAAGCAATAAACAGGTTATTTGTTTTATATTTTCATAATGTTAATATAATATTAATATATTATATCTTCAGTATAATATGGAGATGAAGCACCACCCTTTATTGAAGCAACTAAAGGGGCAAAGAGCAGGGTGAAGCAGAATCTGGAGAAGCAGTCCTAAGAACTAAGAAAACCATACCTGCTTGCAAGTCCAGCCTAGAAATGAACCCCAGGCCCCAGTGACCGGCATCTCCACTCAAACCCAGACATTTCCCATGAGGTGTCACTTAAGCAACACATTACATTGGGAAAATGTACCTTATGAACAAATTCTAAATTAAAGCTTGAACTAGTAAAAAATTCAAATATTGTTTAATACTGTGTCGTTAGTGATCCCCAGCCTAATGTTCTTTGATCCCCGGTATGATAAGCAGTTTCAAACTAGGTAAAACAGAAAATCCACTTGGAGAATCAAAGAATCAAACAATGTCAAAAATCCCTCCTTAATAATAGCGATGAAAACCAGCTTCAATAAAAAACAAATGTCTCTTTGTTACATTTGTATAAAGATAATATGTTATGGACATTTAGTAATAAACCATAAAAGGCCTGTAGGCGTTTCAGATTTCAGGAAAAATATATTGCTTTTGCTGGATGCAAAATAAATTGTTGACACATTTGCGCTTCACTGGCTCAGCGCCAAATATATTCCAATATATTGGAGAGAAGGCAGACATCTCTACAACCCATATTGTCAAATCAGGTAGCTCACAGCAAAACCATCTAGATTGATACATGGCACTTCAGGCAAGTGGGAACTATGTACTTTGGATTTGAGTGGGAACTGTTCCTTTAAACTTTGAGAAAAGGCATTTCTCACAGTGATGCTGGTCTTAATCAGGAGCCAGTCCCCACGACTTGTTAGGGCACAATGACACTAGACGCAACTTTTTAAACGCCTTGGCAAAAACACAGAAAGGAAAGAGTACGGCGAATACCACCATCTATTCTGCGAAATGTGTCTCGATGACTAGTGCTTTCAGTTGCACATCCGACTGAGCAGGAGTCAGTTGGAGTCGTGTGTCGATTTTGAATTATAAAGCTCTTTGTAATTAAATACCGCTGTCTCGTCAGGAAAACGGGAAGGAAAGTCCGCCTCTTCCTTGATTTGATTGGCTGCCTTGGCTTAGTGTGTCATTGATGAGCGCTTGAAGTTGAGAATATTTAAACTTTTAAGCACGCCTGAAAAACGCAAACAAAAAGTGCCGCGCAGCATTTAAAAGGATTGGCGCGTCTTACCATAGGGAATCAATGGTGTTGCTAGCGACGCGTTTTTGAGAGTCACGTCTGGTGTGATCGAGCCCTGAAGTTCAATCGACTCAGGGGAACTGTGACATTTAGCTATAATGATTTCTGGGTTAGGTTTAGGGTAACCTGGTTCATGTAATAATCGTTGTGTTTGGGTAGCCTTACGCACTTGGTTGAGGTGAAGATCCTTATTTTATTTTTTAAAAGATCATAGCAGTTTGTGTTTGTAGGTGAACATATTTCAGATATAATTGATGTTTCCTCCAATGCATATTACACAAAACCATTTAGTGGAATGTAAATGTCAGTTCTAGGAGGCAAGTGTGCATTTTCTACAAGTGTGCATTTTCTACCTGTGAGGCGAGACTACTTGGATCCTGCTAAGTATCTTCATAAAATTATTTTTATCTGCTAAGTTACCGTTGTATTTGTTGTTTGAAGCTGCTAGATTGTTAGTCTGTACTGTTTTAGGATTTGTTTTGATAGAGAGGTGTGTCCTGTTTCCTGATATTACTGATAGGAGGATTGATCATCACCTGGTTTCAATTGAGTGTCATTTGAATACCAACGGCTAAGGGGCGGTGTTAACGCGGCTGGCTGAGTGTCCTTTTAAAAAGAACTCCCGGCGCAAAGTCTGCAGTCTCTTTCTTCTTTCACCCCCTTGTCTCCCAATCACGTTCTTAGCTTGGTGACCGCCACTTGACCGACCACCTGCACCCTTGACCCCGTCCCGTTTTACATCCTCCAGGCTGTTGCTCCTGACCTTCTGACCTTTCTCACCCATCTTATTAACAGCTCCCTCTCAACTGGCTGTTTCCCCAACTCTCTGAAGGAGGCGAGAGTCAACCCTCTCCTGAAGAAACCCACGCTCGACCCATCTGAAGTCAGCAACTACAGACCGGTCTCTCTTCTTCCCTTTCTTTCCAAAACTCTGGAGCAAGCTATATTTAACCAAATGTCCTCCTATCTCCACAGCAACAACCTTCTTGACCCCCATCAGTCTGGATTCAAGGCCGGCCACTCAACTGAGACTCCCCCCATTGCTGTCTCTGAGCAGCTTTACACTGCTAGAGCAGCCTCTCTCTCCTCTGTCCTTCTAGACCTTTCTGCAGCATTTGACATCGTGAACCACCAGATCCTTCTCTCTTCTCTTCAGGACCTGGGGATCTCAGGCACAGCACTCCCCCTTTTCTCTTCCTACCTCAACGACCGCACTTACCGAGTAACTTGGAGAGGATCTGTGTCTGATCCTTGTCCTCTCACTACTGGGGTTCCTCAAGGCTCCGTCCTGGGTCCCCTCCTCTTCTCTCTGTACACTAATTATCTCGGCTTTGTTATTCGTTCGCATGGCTTCTCCTACCATAGCTATGCTGATGATACCCAACTCATCTTCTCTTTTACACCGTCCGAAACACAGGTGGCGGCGTGAATCTCTGCCTGTCTGACCGACATCTCTCAGTGGATCATTGCGACAGCGCGTTCCTGTAGGTACATGCTGCACAACATCAGGAGAATACGGCCTCTTCTTACTCAGAAGGCAGCTCAGGTTCTGGTCCCCGCTCTGGTCATTTCGCGCCTTGACTACTGCAACTCTCTTCTGGCTGGTCTACCTGCTAAGGCCTTCCGGCCTCTGCAGCTCATCCAGAATGCAGCAGCTCGACTGGTCTTCAGCCTCCCGAAATTCACCCACACCACTCCGCTCCTCCGCTCTCTTCACTGGCTACCGGTGGCGGCTCACATCCGCTTCAATACATTAGTTCTGGCGTACCGTGCTCTGAACGGATCGGGCCGCGTCTACATCCGGGATGTGGTCACACCGTACACCCCGGCACGTTCGCTCCGCTCGGCAACAGCCAACCGACTTGTGACTCCGTCACCTCAAGCTAATCACTCGAAATTCAGACTGTTTGCTGTCCTGGCTCCTCAGTGGTGGAACGAGCTCCCCACTGACATCAGGACAGCAGAAAGTCTCTACAGCTTCCGCCGGAAACTAAAAACACATCTTTTCCGACTATATCTGGATTAAAACACAGATTAGCACCTCAGTGGCATTTAAATAGCTCTTATTATGGTATTGCTCATGGTACTTTTGTAGTCTGACTATGTTGAGGAAATGTTACTTTCTGTATTCTTTTTGTTCTTAGTTTGTACTCGAGGTTGATGAACTTATTGTAAGTCGCATTGGATAAAAGCGTCTGCTAAATGACATGTAATGTAATGTAATGTAACAAGGTTGTTGATTGACTTAGAGTCTGATGACCTGATGGAATTGTTTGCTTTTCCCTGTTGGTCGTCCAGCATTGTTAATTGATATTTGGAGAATTTAGAAAAATCCATAAGCAGTGACGGCTTCTGATGAAACTGAGCCAGTTTCTTCAAGAACACCACCACCTGCCCCTTGAAAGTCCTGCAGGATCTTTGCCTCTCTCTCTTTTTTATCCTCACCGGTAGCTGAAGTTCTTCCACTTTGTTGTGAAGTGATTGTACACTGTAGAGAAATAACCGCTCCCGTAAAAAAATGGAGAGAAACAACAGCTCCCAGAAACATTGTGTAAAGGGCAGATTTCCTCTCCTGTGTTTCACTGCATTGACAAAGTTCAGGGTAATGTCTAATAGTTCAACAGATAAGACAAGAACATATATTGTGTCTTCTCTTGTGACAGACTTCTGAATAAACAACAAGTCAATAATTGATTGCATCATACATGTATATGTACTTATAGCAGTCTATTAGTAGGATTCTGAACAAACAATATTTCCAAATTGGAGTGGGCCTATTAAAACAACGTTACTTGTTGAAAGCTGAATCCCAAGCCAAACTGATAATTGATAGTACCAACTTGGCAGCAACACATAACAGTTTGTACAAAACAGCAATCAAAAGCAATGGTTACACAATTTAAAAGCATTGTTGTTTTTCTCGTCCTCTCCCTCTGCCTTTGTCTCCTGATGAGTGACATATGGTTTGCACATGGATCTGCAGCGCTTCTCATTACTGCTGGATGGAACGATAAGCAAAAGGAAATGGAGTGAAAATAAAAGGCCTTCAGCACTCTAAAGGGCAAGATATTTAGGTAACAACAAGTACACTAATCAACTATAACAACATCACTCTTCTGGCAATGCAATCTTTCTCCTCTGTCCATTTCCTTTTCGCTTTCTCCCTTTCAAAATTCTCCTCTCGGTCTATTTCCCTCTTGCTTTCCCCCTTTTTAAAGTACATTATGTGTGTTGTGTATGAGCACTGTGCATTGTGGGAGTGATTAGCCATCTACACTCCCAGCTTCAATTGAAGTATTTTGATTGTACTGGTGAAGGTACTGGTAGAGGCTGGGAGTGCATTGGTGTACCAATACAGCTATGAAGGGGATATTCAAGTTAGTGTCAACAGAGTTTCTATGGGGGAGTTATTGGGATTACTAATAGACTTACCATTTTAATAAAAACAGCTTGAAAGGGGTCATGTGTACCAATAATAGTGGTTGAAATATAAGGATACGGCCGTGTAGCTACAAAGTGCAAAGTGCTTTCTGGATGAAAAGCAAAGTTTTTCAAACAAAAAGTACTCTGAGTGCTTCTCTCTCTCGTGTTTCTATGACAACAATATTTTAGCATGGCTCTTTGGTTTGTATATATATATATGTTGACACATTTTGACACCAAACAGAGGACTTCTTCATCTGTCTAAATGAGCTTGTCACCAATCTGACAGTAACGTCGGAGCACGGTGAGACACGGTGTACGGTTAACCCTCGTCCGCCAGATTCAGGGTGTGCCCAGCCGATCGGCTCCCACAGGCACAAATGGGCGTTTCCGGCTTGGTTATGACAGTGTCCGAAATATATAGTTTAGGAGAGACAGACATCAAAAACAAGCTTCTCCTTCATTTTCTAGTCACATCACCAGAGGTTTTTTCTGGAAAGTTCAGAGATTTGATAAGAATTAAGTTATAACTTTTGAGTATATATAGCGAGTTTTGTTTGAACTGTTTAAAAAAAAAATACTCTAATGTTCCATTATTGGAACTAGAAATGCTTTTTCTTTTTAACCTCAACCTGTATTCGAGTCACAACTCAGTGCAAACGTGTGTGACAATTGAGGGAGACCACCCCTGAACTGTAAATGCTTCAATTTGAGTAATTTAGTTGGCAGTAGTTGGATTTCTAAGATGTTCAATGCCTTGTTAGTCTGCTTGAGGGACAACAGCACCTGCTCCAATACAGCTGGCATCGACGAGAATCTTAAACGGCTGATCGAGTCTTGGAGCAACCAGAACTGGAGCAGAATGTTTACTCAGAAGTCGTACAGAAACACCAATGATGAGAAATTCAATCAAAATTAGTGGTGAATTATCCAATCACACCCACAAACATCACAAGTTCCCTTTTAGTGGTATTTTAGCTGAATTTAGGCCAATCCATTTTGGCTCCCAGTATTTACAGTAGGCATGTGCATATAGACATTTTGGGGGGCATATGCTCAAACCCCCAAAAAAGGGCACCCAATGCCAAAAACAAATTCTGACAGTTGAAGCATAAGCAGCATTACAATGATGATGCAATACACTGATGATGCAATACATCCTCGGCCTGCGTTTCCTCTGGGCAGCATCAGACCGCTATCTTACATTTTCTTTATGAATAAAGATGAATTATTATATAGCAACAACAGTACAAGCGTTCTGATTAGCATCGTCATGCCAGCAATGTATTGCCCTCCTAAGCTGATATGAATCCTTACTGCCCTCTTACGTAATTTTCAAAATGAGCAATATTGATAGACATCAACAGCCAAGAGCAGTGGTCCTCAAACTAAGGCCCGCGGGCCGGATCCGTAGGATTTTTAAAATAATAATTAAATAATTAAATAATAATAATAGGGGGGCTCGTGTGCGTCGCGGAGCATGTCGGGTCGAAAGTCTCAAATAAATGCCCTGTCGGATATTAAAACAAACTTGTGGGGACCTGATGACAAAGAGAGTAACTTTTATTCTTAAATACTGAAGAATGAGGGGGGTTCTGAGAGAACGCACCCACGCACATCATGGCTGAACGAGGTGCTAGTGAGAGTGCTCAGTCGGGTGCGCGCATCACGACTAAGCGAGCTCTGCCGCGCGCTAAGAAGAGTTGTTGCGGACCGGGTGTGACGGGCAGTCGACAGATTCCACTGGAAAAAAAATGTCTCCCCTTATCACCCGCGGGCCGGATGAGACATACAGTCGGGTCCGGCCTGCGGGACGAAACCCTGGCACCACTGGTTTAAGGTCTGAAAGTTAAATTGGCTCTCACTAGGATAGGAAACAATAACACATATTCACTGTCCTCAGAGCTAAGGCCAGTGCTGCCCACCCACCCTGTGGCAAACAACAAGAGGAAACATACAAAACAAATATAAACAGATATAAATATGCAACAGAGAAATCAACAGTGTCTCTGATAAAGAGCTGCATGAGTGTTTCCGCCTACAACCATCATCCGCTGCTCTGACTCTCTCTCTCTCTCTTTCTCTCTCTCTTTCTCTCTCTCTCTCTATTCCTGTTTCTTTCTTCATTGTGCTCTGAATTTGACGCCTCCTTCTCGTCTGCTTTCTCCCTCCCGCCTCCACACTTTCTCACTCTCCTTCATCTCTCTGTTCCTTCTGGTTATGATCGCAGCCGGGCTCCATGGCTTGTTTAGCTAAATACAGCTTTCACTCGTTCACACTCACACAGTCGCAAACAGGCGCACAGACACATTCATCCATGCACACTTACCCACTCCTCTTCTCTCTATCACAAGCCGCACCTATCCAAATATACTTTATGTTACATATGACATATCAAATTAGAAAGTTTGAGTACATTCAATAGATAAAAAACTCTCCACTGACCAAAAAGGGATTTGTGAAATCCATGTCATAACTAGCTTCCATAACATATGAAGACTCAAATACATATTGAATATACACTTTTTAAAATGTGAATTTCTCCTTAATACTTGGGTCGGTGACTTTAGAGAAATAAGCAGCAGCCTCTGCTATATTTACAAAACCCAGTCCAGTGTTGGCAACCCTTTGTCAATGAAAGTAGCTAGCAGCTCTGAAAGTTGCTTATAGTAATCTAGCAATACATTTGGCTACATTGACAGCCCGTCCCTTTAGACCCGATCATTTGATTTGGGCAGAATGAAAAGATTCAACAGAAGTATGTCAGTTCCACAGAAGCCACCAGATACCAGATTGTATTCCAATTTCTTTTGTCAAACCCATTTTGGGATGTAAATAAAACATGTACAAATATAACAAAACATAGTTTTTTGAATACTTCTACTGTCACAACTTTCCTGTGTATCCCATAGTGTAGGGGTCAATGTGGGTGTGGGTGTGGATGCGTTCCTCTCCTGGTTCACTCCTGGCTACCGTTGTTGTTCATTTTTGAAACATGTCTGCCTCCTCATGACGATGGATACAGTTTATCAACCTCAGCTCTTCAGCCTCGGGTGACAGATCTGTTTTGCAACCACAGTGGGAGAAAGTCGCAGTTTTTTTGATAACCATAGTATATTTTTGTATTGTTGGATTTGTGTGAACTAAACTGTGTCCTTGTGTCTCTTGAGGCCTGTACCACACAGAAGTAGTTGGGGTTAGCAAGATTACTTGAGGGTTAACTCTGGCTTTTCAGTTCCACTACAAAAGCCCACTTTTTACCAGGGTAGATTGCCATGGTTACTTATGCTGAACATACAACCTGCCCGGGAGCATAAGCGATCCTCTCGTATAAAAGCACCGCCCCAGGACCAATCAAGGGCTCGGTATTAGATTATAAATTAATTTAACAAAATCCAGACAATAAAACAAATGTTAAACAGGCACATGCTTATATTATAATATCATCACTTCATCTACGGTCCAATAGATTCAATTCAGTCTAGTTTGTCGACCCCAAAATCACAAATCACAAAATTGCCTCATAGGGCTTTACAATCTGTCATCATTACTTACATGTGTGTGTGTACTGTTAAATATGCATGTATTGCAGATTAGTTTTTATGGCATGTCACAATATGTTGTATTTCTTCAGCTGTAACCCTAGTGGTGTGAAACAAATAAAACAAATACAAAAACCTCCGTATATTCTGTCATCCTATATTCATATCATGTATTCACTGATGTGTGTTGCAGTGTGACATGTTGGCGTCAGTCAGAGACTGGATGTAGCGTTACTTTGCTCCGGTTACTTTAATGTTTGCTGGGTGATTATAATTTATCGAAAGAAACCTTATTACATTCATCTTCAATCTTAATTATTCATTTTATATTTGCTCCCAAGTCCATTTCACATCGTGGTTGTTGCAAGCTGAAGAAATAGGGTTAAATTATTGTCACACCCGCCATCAGCATACATCCAAGCAAGACCGAAAACTGTCATATATTTATAATCAGCTCTACTCGTGCTCTCCGAGTGAGCATTTTTCTGTTGAAAAGACCTTCAAGCAGGGATGTTAGGGATCTGTTGATTTATACATCCACTCAGTCGGCGATTTCTTACCAAGTGTCCTTCCTGCAGTTGTCAATTTAAACTGTATTACTTTCAGCTTGAATAATGTGTATCACTGGTGAGTATTTGTCCAATATAATAGTTGGCTCTTTGTTTTGTTAATATGCCGCTCTGCCGACTTGGCCATGCTTGTGATCGGTCAGATGCTGCAAACACCGGCTCTTTATGTGAAAAGGGTCATAACCATACTGTTGGTAACCAGCTACGTAGGACCGCTTAGCGGGATCATGGTTGTCAGGGCAACTTAAACCAAATAATAAAAGGATAACTAAAAGGATAACTTGGGTATGTTGAGCTGGCTTCATAGTACAGCCCTCAGGATCATCTGTCTGTTTGTCTGTCGGTTTGTCTCCCTCACCATAACTCTGAGCATTTAAAGGTTTCCAGATAAAATGAGCCATCATTTTGTGTCATGATAAGAGTTGGGCAAGAAGAGGGAAGACAGAGGAAAAGAAAGAGAAACGTTTGTAATGAGAAGAAGAGTGGTAATCAACGACAACATGACAACGTCTAAGCTCAAAGTGTATCAGGTCAGGCTCAAAAGTTACTTTTCTTTCCACACATAACCTCTCCATAAAGAAAACATCAACACAACATTAAAGACAATATTCAGACTTCGTCTTTTCTATTTAACTTTAAAGAAATGAAAAGGCTTCACAGTGGTTTAGTGGCTAGCACTGTCACCTCACAGCAAGAGGGAGTTTGATCCCCGATCCCGGGCGGTCCTTCAGTGTGGAGTTTTCATGTTCTCCCCATGGCAGCGTGGGTTCCCTCCAGGTTCTCCAGAAAATCATCAGAGGAGCAGAATCACTTGTTGATCATTGCAGAATAAATGCATAAAACTCAACAGAGTAGGAGATGGGCAACGACGGATGGTATGTTTGCAGCGGAAAACGTCTATTTTTCTCTATTTTTTGAAAAGAGATTATTTGCAAAAACAATTACTTGTATTAACTGTCAGTAAGCAAATCACCCAAAAAAGCTTTGGCGTCAATGCTGTAAAACAAGTCCCTATTCAAAGCTTCTTCTGTTAGATAGACGTATCCCTTTGCTTGTCCCTGAATTTTTTTTTTACTTGTCATTCAAATACCCAACACTGCCATGCATTGGTAATCATTAAACAAAATGAGAAATGAAATAAATATACTATATATAGCAGATTATCTTTCTACATACTGAGATAAAGTCCAAAGTGCTTTGTGTAGCTACATGTTTTCTAAGTGCTTGATGCTTTGTGCTACTTGACATGTGCTGAAAACGGTAACTATCTCTGTGGTTCTCTTTGTTTTTTTGCCTGTCTTTTACCACTTTCCCTTCTTTCCGTCTCTCTGTCTCTCCATCTCTTTGTCTTGTGTGGGAGTACAATTGTCTCGGGAAAAGTCTGTCAGTCAGTACTCTAAAGAAATACAGCAGATCAACTCGCACACAATCGTATCCTCACAATATATATATATATATATATATATATATATATATATCTTTTTTTTCCAAGAAAGTGCCATACAGAAGAATCCCAGAAGCACTAGCAGATGATTCAGAGGCTCAATATTAGGCTGAAGAGAGATCATGCTGGCCTCCAGTAATCTGTCCCCAGTCCAATCACCATCCAATCAGGCAGGTAACAGCTGTTTTGCTGTTTTTCTCCTATGAGTACACCAATAAAAAGAAGGGCTTCAAACTATATGTTTAAAGCTACATCCACTATTCTGATATGCACATCCACACCCAGGGGTAATGAGGAGCCATCGATTGACCTCAGCTGCACGTCTTTGGATCTTGGGAGGAAGCCAAAGATAAACTACTGTATTTATTTATTTATAGGAATATCTTAATCCATTTAAAAAATAAATGCTGATAATGAAGTGGCTTTCACTCTCAAAGTTTTTTCACTCTTGCTTTGGTAAATAGACTGCACTTGTTTGTATCCTTTCTAGCCTTCCTACCAGTCAAAGCTCTTTATGACTACTTTGTCATTCACCCATTCACACCCATTGATGGGAGGAGCTACCATGCAAGGAGCCACCTGCCCATCCAAACTAATATTCATAGAACAATCACACACCGTAGACTCAGCTACGGCGGTAAATTGGGGTTCAGTGTCTTACGCAAAGACACGTCACCGTGGGATGAACATCAGACTGTTTAGTGTGGGAACGTTCATCACAAAGACGAGACTCCATGTCATCTGTCACATTAGTGCTCACTGTGTAGTTTATTTCTGATTACTGAGACACAAATATTGTCTGAGCGAAAAATGCAGAGAAAGAGCTTCACAGTCCTGCATATGTATGGTTTATTATATGGTTTATTCATGTGGGCTAGGCGGTACAGGATCCAACCTTAACACTCCGTCGGCTATTCGAGTGATCCCGGAGAGAATAATGTTCCTCATCGATATCGGTATAAGCCTTTTGTCTTTTAGCTAAATCGTTACGTTTTTTTATGAGTTATTGGTTTTCTCTAGTGTTTTTTACAGCTAGTGCTCTAGGCCCCCTGTTATTGGCTGTAACCCTTCTCACCCCTTTTCAAGTGAGTATGTACAGCGTCTGTACTTTCTCAACACCTCTACCTAATACACTCCTATGCTAGACACTGAGAAGTCTTCACCCAAAGATGCATACCTCAAAGGAGCTTGTTAATTCCAGCCTTCTTAAAAGACTAGATTTCCTATCCAGAATCTCTCTCCTCTGCAGAGCAGCTAATACATCCCACAGACACAGTCCACCTTCGCCTTCTTCACATGTCAAACCTACATAATTTATCTTGTCTCCAGGGTTGACCACAGCAGGTTTGTTGCCTTATATGGTTATAATGGCTGATGAATCCAAATACACAGGATAGACTATACAATACCCTTATACAGGAAAGATGACACAACATATAGCAACATATAGTGTCACATATGCAGTATATATGGTTTAATCACAATCTATAATTGAAATAAACAGTTTATACTATGTGTTTAATGTTTAGACTAAAACGAAAAAGGTAACAGGTTAAATGGTTATAATTGTATGCGTTTATACTTTTCTACAATCTTTCAACAGCTCTTACTGAAAACTCTTTAAACATTGCTCACTTGCGTTTGAGACTCAGACCTCAGTAGAAAATGATAACCCCTCAGGTATTACCATCTTCCTATATATATATATATATAAATCATTCTGTTTAATTTAGATACACATATTTATTTTATGTTTCACAAACAACATTTCTAGCTGAGCTACTCTGTTAAAACTAAGATTTAAAAATCTTTTGAGAAATGTATCTGTGATTATTAGGTCAAAAGTTGCTAAAACCGCTCATCTGCATCTTTGTGCACTTTGTCAGTTCAATAATTCATTCAAGTATAGAATAATAAGCTTCTGTTTGGAAATGTCAGTGTGAGCAGAAACAAAGACTAAAATGCATCATTGTGTCTCCTAAATGTGTACGGTAATTTGTGGTTTTGGGCTATACAAAATATACTGAATTGAATTGGTCTCGACCAAATGAACCGAACAACAAGTGTGGAAGTGCACCTCACCAGAATGTGAAAAAAGAACTTCAACTTGCTCTGTGTCTTCATCATCGTCTCACCGCAAACAAGGTGTCATCAGTATCCTCCCTCACCTTCACCTGCGCCAACCTCCCAGCGAAGGCTTTACCTTGCCTTCCCTCAGTCTCCATCATACGTGGGCCAAGGCTACCCGCAGAGAGCTGCTGAAAACATCTGTCGCTGAGCTGTTGTGGAGATGTAGAGTTGCTCTGGTTGCCTGCGTGGGCCTCATTATGCTGAGTCCTGTATAAACAGACAGCTGCTGCCGTCCCACCTGGCCGTCTCCACTCTGTTGCTATTACAGACACTGTTAGGCCATTAAAGATTAGCGGAGCGCACCAATTACCGAGTGGCAGAGACATGCAAATATCAAGTTGGACTTCTGCCATCTGTCTGTCCACCTAGAGCAGGGGTCACTAATCGACAGTTATATATATATATATATATATATATATATATATATATATATATATATATATATATATATATATATATATATATATGTTGATTCAAAGGACTGAACACAAATGCTGAAGGTATAGGGAGAACATGGAGAACAGAGCATGTATGCACACAGGGATGAACATGCAAACTGGGAGTATATATATATAGTATATGTGTAAATCCCTGTGTATATCCCATGTAGAATATAATTCTATAGAACATATGATTCAAGCATTTCACTTTACCTAATCATTTGTTGTCAGTTCCGCTAGGCTTTCAGATGTGTAGGTTGTCTGTTCACAATTTATGTAATTATTGTCTTAAACAAGCTATTTATACCAACATAACACAGACAGTGACACAGGTATTAATGAGTGGCTGTCTTGGTGTGTTAACAGAGCACAATTAAAACATCTAGAATGCTGAACAGATATTGTCATCCTTCAGTTTGTAACAGACATCCATAATATGTTATAGATGTGGAAGTTGTAAACTGTCATCTACATTAAAAGGTATTACACCAGAACATTATGCAATGCATTGTTTGCATATGGGCACGTACGTGTATTTGGTCTTATATTTGCAGGCTACATAGCACTGCACACTTAGTAATGGCTCTCATCTTGTGTGCTCATCTGTTCTGGGGCAATAAAGTGTTTTTGACAACTCACTGCATTAACACCCCCCACCCCATAATTCCTCGCCAACACCACCCAAACATAAATATTGTCTTATGTGAGCTGGTACAGCTAATTAACAAACTATGTTACACTAAGAAACGACTGCTTTGTTTTATTATGCCTATCAATTCATCCTACACAGTTATTGAATTAGTGTGTGGGTGCCATGCTTGTTTGACAGAGGTGGTCTGTTTTCAGAGCAGTTTGTGTGTGAATTATTGAGCAAATTATGACTTTGTATTGCCAAACAAGGCAGTGCATGTAATGGAACATTGAGTGGAGTCTTGTTCTCTATTGACGGAGGAGCTGCTGCAATTAAAAACTATTGGATAACTGTTGTGTTGTTCCTCATGTTGAACATAATTACAGTAAATTATGTCAACTTCACTTGCATCTTTGCCAAGTTATTCAAAATCTTTTTTAAATTCAGATTTTAATTGAATTACTTTTGTACACACAATCATCTAAGGATAATTACAAATGGGGTGGTCTACTGTCAGACAACTGACTCATAGGTTCTCTACAGCAGTGGTTCTCAAATGGGGGTAAGTGTACCCCTGGGGGTACGTGAAGGTACCCCAACGGGGTATGTGAGATTCAAAAAAATATCTTTAAAATTATCATCCATTCAAAAATCATCATCCATTTAAACATCCTTATTGTATTAATAACCAATTAAACATAAGTGTAAGTTCATAGACTTAATTATATATGAATATAATAAGCGCTGAAAACTTTAACAATGGAGTCGTGGAGGAAGCGGAGCGAAGATGCTGCTGAAAACATGGAAGACGAGTCAAAGAAGAAGAAACCAGAGCTGGTAAAACTGTGTTTTAATTGGTTTTACGTCCAGTGGACTCACTCAACATTAGCCCAGTGTTACATGACGTTTTGAACAATAGCATGCACCTCAGTGAACACATTGGAACCGAACACACACACACGCACACACACAGTGCTGCTGCACATAGAGGTGCGCTGCTCTCTGAGGGAGAAGACTCACCTGACCGAGGCCTCCAGATGAAGCCACATCCACACTCACAGTGTTGAGTGAAGCAGGAGCAGCTGACCTGGGACAGGAAGCTTTGGGGCAGCTACTCCCCTTTGCCTCCACATATTGACGCAAGGCCTCCTTCTCTGCAGTGATTGATCAAAACAAAGTAACAGACTGAGCCCGGAGAAGAGCTGATCATAGGAGTCAACCCCATGCCACCAAGAGTGACAATGAAGATCAGCACAAGTTTCTCACTAAAAATCACTCACTTCAATGCAACAATACAATGTTCAGTTTCAACAGTTAAATACATCAGATACTGATAGCACAGGGCTGTATATTACTTCTTTGTTTTTTAAACAAAATGTGTTTGTGCTGTTTAGGAGGTACTTGGAAAAAAAAAATCAAACGGGGTACATCACTGAAAAAAGGTTGAGAACCATTGCTCTACAAGACAGAGTACCGGAGTATTGGCACAGCAGAATCTGGGAGATGTCCCTATCCTATAGGACAGGGGTGCTCAATACGTCGATCCAGCCAGTCGATCGCGGCGTAGTATTGGTAGATCGCATGTCATTAAAATAAATTGGCCCGCCCCCTGTAACTTTCTCTATTGCGCCAGATTACAGCAGAAGCGTGTCATTTCTGTCTCTCTGTGTCGCGTTAGCAGTCCTCTGCTCACCGTCTCGCGCGCCGCAGAGCTTCGCTGGCTTGCACGCATCGGGGCGGAGCAAAGAAAAAGTCAGTAGCCCCCCCCCCGTCGGTCGATCGTCTTGAGTTGGTCACATTATAAGTAGCTCTAATGCTGAAAAAGTGTGACCACCCCTGCTATAGGAGATAGCATTATTTCGAATTCACTGGCATCCTTTTTCCTCCGATTACACAATGTTTGACCTTCTGTAGAGCACTTAACTAACTTCGAGTAACTTGGAAAACACTCACCATGCTTTTGTCGTCATGAGCAGTTGTCAAATGCCACATGTTGATGGTGAGCTTTTTGCAGAAATGTATGCTATGAACATTTTATGTTGGAGGGGGGAATTATCAAATGTTGTAAATTAAATGTGTAACCTTTTTGTTATTTTCCTGAAAAAATAACTAAATAAACAGCATCTTGGAAGCATTACCTTAAGTCTGTGTTGCACAGATGTGCCACCACTGTCACCAAATTGATTCCACTTGATGCCAGTGCATTGAATCATGCAACTAGTGAACACGGACTCATCTAATACAGATCATAAAATGGGTTATTACGATACAGTCACCAACAATGCATCAAGTAATGCAGCTTTGTCCGTATCGCGAGGCTTTATACTGTGGAACTCCTGGTACCGCTCCAGGGTCAGGGATAGCATGTCAATATACACTTGTTACATGTCGCTTGGGACTAGAGACTCAAACAAATAATAACTCTTAACACGCACCATAATATAATTCAATAACGAAACACCAACAAAGGATACATATGAACCCCAACATTACCAAAGGATAATTCTTTGGCATTTACAATCTTTATATTCTAGATGTTTGTAGTGACAACTATCAAATCAGGATAATTTTGCATCTGTTTATAGTGCACTTGTTCTGTTTAGTTGAAGCAAGCACTTAAAGTTTCTCATCAAAGCCAAAACAAGTGCAACAACTTTCTTTTATTTCTACATTATCTGTAATGGTTTTATAACACAATGGCTCAATAATACAACAATTTACCAGAATGTAATCACATAGAATCAGCCCACATTTCCCTCCCAACGCTGCTCATAGATTATTCAGATCTGACCAATTATGTACCTATTTAAAGAAAAAAGGGAAAATATATAAAAACTGTATATATATATATATACTGTATAAAAAACAAACATAAAACCACATTGTTGCAAAGAGGGAATACATGACATCCTATTTATATAAATTTAGTTGTAAGAGTAGGATAAACCAAAAAAAAAATACAACACAGAAAACAAATGCCTAAAGAGTCTCGTTTTAAGGTTTAGGCAGACCGCAGAGTTTGGTCAATAAAGACTGCAAGCAGACAACCGGTCAATATCAGACTTTACTTCCCCCCCCCCCCCCCCCCACACACACACACACACAGACCCACCCACATAATCATATTAAATGCACATCACCATACAAATGAGGAGCTTGAGTTGAGATCAGACTGGATAAACATACAGGTCATTTCAACCCACACATGCCATCATTTTGCTACATACATTTATTCCAGTCCATTAATTTAGCAAGTACATCATCGTCAGATAATATATAATATGCTGAGCTGCTCTCCTGATGGCAATGGGGAGCTCGTTATGACATTGTGGATCCACGACAGCAAACGATCATCATTTAGTTGAGTGCTAGCCGGTCCCCCTTTGTGGTGAGGGAGCCGTGAGCCGGGATGGCGTAGCAGAGTCTAGTGGATGTGTGGGGTGTATAGTTTGACCATGTCCGGGATGTATGATGAGCCTGAGCCATTCCACACAGTGTAGGCAAGTACCAGAGCCGTGAATCAGATTCAAGCTGTCAACACCGTTTCCCCCATGAACCTTATTGGTACACTTAGCTTGAGTATCACAATCTGCAACAGCATTATTATTTTCCTCACACATCCCAGTCAGTTGATTGACAACCACGACTCCTTCACTTTCGGAGTCCCCCCACCTTCACCCCAGGATGTGTGCATAGGACCCCCCTGTTCACGCTGTACACCCTCGACTGCTACTTCAAACATGAAGAGAACTCTGTTGTGAAGTTTCAGGAGAATCACCAAGGGGTTCATTATTGATTGTAGGAGCAATGGAGAGCATCCTGACTGGAAACACAACAAGCTGGTATGGCATGTACGACCCAGGGCAAGAGGGCTCTGCAGCAGGGGATTAAAACCTTCAAAGAACACCACTGGTAAGCCGACCATCTACCAGTCTGTGTACCGTGAATATGTAGAGCAGTGGTTCCCAAAGTGGGGGTCGCGACCCCTAGGGGGGGCGGTACTACAGGGGGGTCGCGGCTTCATCACCAACCCACACACACAGACGCACACATACACCGGTAAAACAATAAAAAACTAGAATGGGCACTCGGTAGAGCACATACCTTCGCATATCACAAGATTGAATTATGAACAATTTGGCACTAATTTCACGCAAATCGGATGCCAATTAACCGAGATATCGCAAATTTACGTTTTTCACCTTTTCGTGACCTTGACCTTGACCTTTGACCCAATCACTCGCAAAAACTAATCGATTGTTCCTTGGGTCATGACCAATCATCCCACCAAGTTTCATAAGAATCGGCTCAGTTTTGTCTGAATAGACGAATTAGACGAATAACGGACGGACAAACGGACAAACGGACAAACGGACAAACGGACAAACGGACAAACGGACGGACATATTCACAAATAAATACACGGCGGCCAAAACATTACCTTCTGCATTTTCAATGCGAAGGTAATAACCAACATGACATGCATTGTGTTCCAACCACGCCACCAGAGCAGCTCATGTCACAGACCGACTGTGGCAAAACCAGCGAGAGCGAGAGCGAACGCGCGCGAGCGAGAGAGCGAACGCGCGCGCCCGAGCGAGAGAGCGCGACAAGCGAGGGAGAGAGAGAGTGAGGGAGCGCGAATGAGAGAGGGACACACAGCGACACAGAGTGAGAAAGATATGCAGCGACAGAGAAAGATAAAGATAAGAGAAGGAAGTATGTACAAAGATGGACAGATTTGTGACTGGTCTAAATGAACTGAGAGTAGCTATCTCCAACCAGCAACCCCGCTTTGACAAAATCTGTAAAGTAAAGC
This sequence comes from Liparis tanakae, assembly GCA_036178185.1. NCBI lineage: Eukaryota > Metazoa > Chordata > Actinopteri > Perciformes > Liparidae > Liparis > Liparis tanakae. Next base: position 15,846,668 of record CM070102.1, on the reverse strand, counting down.
AAGCCCACACCAGTCACTGATATATATGAATAGGAATATACATAGGAATATGATCACACAATAATATGGTCCATGTAGACCTGCACACCTTGTTCATAATTGTGTTATTTTATTGTTTGAGAAAACCTGCTGTTCAATGTGAGCAAATACAGTGTATGTTGTTTGCACTTTGTTTGAAATTAAGTTAATTGTATTTACAAATTATTTTATATATTTTTTATTTTATATATATTTTATTATTGCTATTTTTTTTCCAAGTTAAATAAACTGAAGAATAAACTGTGAAGTGATATGTACTTATTTTAGAAAGAAAGAAAAATATTTTATACAGTTCATGCATTATAATGCAATTCATTAAAAAACAAGAAAAAATTGGGGTCGGGTTGCGCGGGGGGGTGGGGGGGGGTGGTCGTCCAATGCTCCTATATCATCGAAGGGGGTCTTGACAGAAAAAGTTTGGGAACCACTGATGTAGAGGATTCTGCAATCCCATTTGGATTGATTGTACTGCTTTCATTGTTCTTTCACAGATGGTTTTATTTGATCTTTGTCTCATTATGGCTGTGTTCTGCTCTCCTCAGCAGGTCAATCACAGTGTCAGATCACTCAGGCCTTACAATGCAAGAAAACTGGGCTTTTAACAACTTCAGATCCATTTCGATGGAAGGTTTCCTCATCTGTTTGAAAGTGTAAATCATCCTTTCACTGGGTTAAAAAAAAAAAATTGTAATGTTGCCTCATACGAGCACAAATTGTATTCCATCGCTCTCAGTATTCTATTGATCAGATTAGGTGCAGGTTGTGGAGATGAAAATGATTATTTGCTATCAAGAAGTGTGTATGCTTTCAGGCGGTGGCCTGGGAGAACTGTAAAGGTGAGAACATATTTCTTTTTTGCCAGTTTTATTCTTCTATACTCAGTTTAAGGCTTTTCTTTCCCCTATTATATCCTCCATTCAACATTCAAGAGCATCAACTGTGTACTTCTGAAGCTCTCTAAAGCAGAGGGAGACAGTTTGGAGGTTTCAAATCTGGGACACCAAAACCATTTCAGCATCTTGTTTTGAAGAGGTTTGTGTGTGTGTGTGTGTGTGTGTGTGTGTGTGTGTGTGTGAGAGAGAGAGAGAGCATGTGTGTTTATGTGTGCATGTGGTACTGTGCTTTTAGTACATTACAATATGTGGCAGCCTGCCTTTTCTATTGAGGTTCATAAACTGTTGTATTAACTGAATTGAGGGAAAACATGCAGCTTGTTGAAAAGGTCCATCATATTTGAATTAGGAGAACCGTTCAGTCTTTATCAACAAAAACAATGCATTTTTTAACTGTTAAACAACAATGGCATAGTGCATGTTTCATTTACATAATTTCACGGGACAGCAACATTCTGAATGACTTAAAAGTGTACGCATTAGTCGGTCAGGCATATGGCAGTGATTGTCAACTGCCAGCCTGTGGGCCAGATAGGGCCCACCAAAGCTCCCGATCAGGCCCTCAGAATATTAATCAATTCACAGCTCAAGGTGCAGCCTGTTGGGCTTTGAAGATAATATTTCCATTCATACTTCTCAAATGTGCAGAGCAGTCATTCTAGAGGATGACTGACTTTAAAATGAGTTGGAAAAAAAGTGAGTTAGTCAGGTTGTTTAGTAAATAGTCAGAACACATTTATTCATAATCCTCTATTGTAGATTGTAGTTTTGTAACTATGAGAAACACCTTTGTCTTGATTTGATCCATCAATAATGTTAAAAAGTACTTATTAGTGTCGATTTTTTCCATCGTACAATTCATTTTGTCATGAGTATTTTCACAGAAAATGTGAATATTACCTGGCAAAAAACAGATTTTCATTTTGCAAGATGAATAAAGGCATCGACCATTTTGTGCAGGTTAAGCAGAACCAACATAAAACATCACAATCTGAATAAAAAATTAAAACTTTATTACTTCAAACTTGAAAGAAGCCCTCAACATATCATAGCCAGTCATACTTGATTTCTTCCACCCAACGGGCCGCATTCACAAACAATGCTTACGCTCAGATCTGAGAGTATGAACAGTTCAGGCAGAAATCTGTGATTCATCAATATTTTGTCACTGAATTTGTTCATACTCCGTGAACAAATATATATTTAAAATTACATTGACCAAATGTATTTAATAATTATGATATTAAAATAGAAAAGCATTCTATACTTCCAAAAAAATATGTATTTATTTTATTATATACATGTAGTTCATTGTGCTGTTATTACAGGTTGTTATTACAGGTTTTCGTCTTCCCTTGTTTTGGCAAGTTGAAGTTTAATTTAGAATAACTCTTATTCTTTAATATACTTGAAGTACCAAGAAGAAACTGCGATGTCGTGCAACGTGTCATGGTATCGCAGGTAATTCTGCTCGTACACAAAGGAAGAACATTTCTAAGACTGTATGTATAGGTGTTGTATACCTGTAAGGTACTGACACTGGAACTAAATAGAAACAAAGACCTTGTCCATTTCATCTTGACACTTTGACAATAGCTTTTGTATGTAGTGATTAAAAAGAAGAAAAAAAACACTTTGCCATTTCAGAACATATTGAAAATGATATCTTGTAAAAAGGGACTGAAAGAAAACACAAACACATCTCCATGGAAATAAAGTAACCGTAATCCTTGTCTTTGACTGCCAAGGTGACCCTGACTCAAAGGACCCGAATCATCTGAATGTGAAGCAAAGTACTACGCAAAGCGTGGACTCGTGTTCCCTAAAAGCTTTCCTGTGTGGACATTATTGTAGATTTGGTTATTATTTCAGGTATTTAAGGTATTTGGGTATTATTATTTTACTTTTAATGTAAATGTTGTTTTCTAAGTCCAAATGTTTTTGTCATAATTGATCCTGCTGTACTGAATTTTATGTATTGTATTGTATTGTTCTTTTGCCTGTACCCCAGGAAGAATAGTCTCCACCACGGTGTAGACTAATGGGGATCTTTAATAAACTAAACTAAACTAAACAATAGAGTCAAGTCCACATTTCTAAAACAGCTGGGAGTTTTTTGCTGATATTATTTGTGTTATCATATATCAAAAGATAATATGGTAAAATGTCAATGTATTGAACTGCTACAGTAAATCTGCTCACTCTAAAGGTGCGTTCACACCAGTACAGACCCACCTGTAAGATTGTTAATGAAATCTTGTTCTCTTTTCCATCTCCTCAGTTAATAATTAATCAATACTGTCTCTGGTAGAATAGATATCTGCACACTTAAAACTCTATGCATAGAACACTCTATTTTTAGCTTTGGGTTTAAAGGATCTTCATCCAAGCATACAGGGTTCAGCAGGAATGGCTGCCTCCTCTTAACTGCACTGAAAACTGAGAGGTTTACAAATGTATATCAAACTCAAACAATTCAAGCAGAGTGTATCCAAGAAACAAACAACAACAAAAACAACAACAACAAACCTCCCTTTTGTCATATCTTTCCTTTCATATCTTCACCTATTGGCCCTGGAATTGAAGAGAGGGTTTGAAGATGAATTGAAATGTGGAGCAAGTGGATAAATAAAACATCATTGTGCCTGATGGAGCTCTCGTGCTCACAAATCCTTTGTCTCAGCATGCCTGTCGTTTTGACATAAACATTGTGTCACATGGGCATTTTAATAGACAACATTTGCTGCACTGCATGGGATAAAACAATGAACAGGAGAAGTCTGGCCCGATCTTGCATATCTAAAGTCTTGTTTTTCCTTGTGTTGTGGCACTCACTGTCTCGAAAATATTGTGTTTTTCTTTTTATTAATGCTTTGGTTGATTAGAAGGAGAACACTCAGCGTTCAATTAATGATAAAAGCCAAATCAGAATGAATTGATGTCTGGGAAAAGAGCTAGTCCAACGCAGAATCAATTACTTTAAAAACGGTTTAGCCAGCTGGCCAAGACCCCCACCAGTGTTCATATGACACGGTCCAAAGCCTGCACTCGCCATGGTAAACCACCGGGCGCAAACCGGCAACACATGGCGTCACCCTCACGGCGTCCCCCTCACGGCGTACCCCTCACGGCGTACCCCTCACGGCGTTACCCTCAGGTTATGGTTTGACAGTCCGCTCGGGGAAGCCGCCGGAGCATGCAAGGCCTTCGGTGTTCTAACTTTGAAAACAGACCGGCCGAGCCCCCCTCAGGGGCAGCCCTAGCACATTTGGCGCTCTAAGCAAGCTTCACTCGTGCCCCCCCCCCCCCCCCCCCCCAAAAAAAAAAATGGAAATTAAAAAACATCTTATGGTTTTGTATTTTGATGGAAAAGAGAACTTGATGCAGTGTAAAAAGGAAATATCATGTAGGCGCTTTGGCTTAGTGGGGAGCAACGCGTGTTCGGTGAACATAGGTCATGGGTTAAAGCCCTGGCAGTGACAGGTGCTGGGCTCATCTTTTTGCACCCCCCTCTGAATGGCGCCTATACTGCCTGTAGGAGAAAACGCCCCTGGGGGACGCCAGACGAGACAGCCGTGTCTGGGATTGTTAGAAGCTGTTAAAGTGGAATACAGAGATGTGGTTTCTAGCTGTTTTGACAGGTCGCTGTTGTGGGGACACCGGAGGAGGACTCGGCTCAGCGTGTCATGGCAGCGTATTTGGCTGGGAGACTGCAGTCTATCTGCAGCGTGCACGGTGTGGCACTGCGCTCCCCATCCATTTAAAGACGATGAAAAGTCTCTTTTTCAGTTTCATTAAAGTTGGAAATATATTCAAAGATTAGGAATTCCCAGCTCAATAACTCTTTAGCAAGTTAAAACACAAACTACACATCTCTGTGACCGTAGTGATGTCTACAGCAAGATACAACTTTCATTCCACCAAAACGGTCCGGTCTTCGAGCTGGAGGAACAACATTTGTCTCAATGTGCGGCCAGCTGTGAGACCTAAGTCCAGGGAATGACTGTAAAGTACAATCCGGAAAATACAAACTCCAAAAACATTCAATAGCTTAACTTTAATCTCTCGCCTTACGCTCCTCCTTCTGCTTCTCCGTTGCTACACACACACACACACACACACACACACACACACACACACACACACACACACACACACACACACACACAGGCTGCCACAATAATCTTTTAATAACACTTTTAATAAGAAACTAATTCCTGTATTTATGTATACATTTATTTAAGCATTTATTTATTTATTCATGCATTTATTTATGCATTTATTTATACTTAAGACATTGTAAGTACTCCATACAGGAGTAGAGGGTGGAGCCTATTGATATATGATATTCTTTTTGGACACCAAAGTTATTCGTCCAGCTCAGAGTGTTGGTAAAAATGAAGAGTAGCTTGCTGTCGACTTCACTGCGCTCACAGAGAGATGTCATTTAACTCTTCTAAATCTTTCCAACTTTTCCGAACTCTCTGTTTCTCTGTCATCGCCCACGTGTTTCCTGTAGCGCACAAGTCCACACGCGTTATAAAAGTGCCAGGTGGAGCCAGGAGCCCCATTTAAGCGGTGTGTGTGTGTGTGTGTGTGTGTGTGTGTGTGTGTGTGCGGCAGTGCAACACTGTCCATTATGCTGGACATCAGACCTGCTACTTTTTTACTCATGCGTGTCTGTCTTGATTCGGCTTATTTGCCACAAAGGTTACATTAACAGGCTTCTCCAACTCATCTACATAAGGTGTGTGTGTTTGTGTGTGTGTGTGTGTGTGTGTGTGTGTGTGTGTGGGGGGGGGGGGTTCTTAGTAATGAATGCTTTTACTTGCAGTGTATCCAGTGCATCCTCAGTGGAAATTCATTTTAAACCATCTGTACTATTTGTAAAATCGTGTCCTTAACACTAACAATATAAAATCAGACAAGAGAAATTACAAATGAATAGAAACAACTAAAATATTAATTTTCCAGTTCATTGCCAGAGCTTTAATAAGTTAATTTCAAAGAGTTAACCCCCACCCCAAAAATATACATATTTTCCAGCATATAAATTGTAGCCTTTACTTCTGCATAGAAGTTCTGTATAGAAAGTGTTTGGAGCAGACAACATCAACGGCTTTTTTCCCCATCTCCGTGAATAGGATGTGCTCCCGAAGCAGACATGAAGGGTTCCTTTTAGGCTAACAGAAACACAACCATTCTTTGTTTCGGTTTTCCATTATTGCCCCAAAATGCACAATAGACAATAACAATATTATATTTCCCTGGCACTTAATAAACAAGCTATGTTTGTTTATTTTGAGGTTTTTATTAATGCACTCTGGCACCATATTTACATAAAGAATATAGTACCCTGAGTATCACTGATGTAAAGTACTGGGATGTTTTAGCAGTTGCTGGGAGGTGTGTCATAAGAATTTGATGAATGTATTGGGAAAATATTTGAGCAAACACTAATGGATAAAGACTGTTGTAGGTTTCAGTAATACCTCAGCATTACGCTACTTTCCTCCCGTGCTGGTACTCCTGTCTGTTCCTCAAAACTCCATTTACTGTATTAGTACACACTTACTACAGAACCTCATGTAAACAACATCACAACCATCCTTTCACCTTTGTCATGAATTATGCATGTGAAAGACCCGCTGATGTGCTTCCTCAAATGCTGATTTTTTTCATCAGCATCATCAGCACATGAAGCAGAATGGATAACATCCCGCTGTTAGGGAAAGGAGCTTGTGGCTTTAAGGTTGCCAGTTCCAGCTTTGCTAACGTTGAAAATCTCAGCTCTGAGTGGGAAATGTGCGATACTGTTAAGATGACACGTTAATTTAGGAAAACAAAAGCTGGAACAAAGTGATCTGCATGGTGTCTGACCATGAGTCCACCCAGGTTCACAGCGCACTGCAGCAGATGCTTAAATCCCTCTGCTCTTCTAATCTTACTTTCATGACCTTTCCTTGCCCGGTGGTTTGGTAACACTACTGCTAATGCACTTTTTAGATGCTTTTCCCTTTGAAACAGGATCAAAACAACAGGGATGTAGTGGGAGGTAAGCCATCTGAGCTAAGCCAAAGTCTGCTTCCAGGACCACTGCAACATTTAGCAAATTCATGTTTTTTATAGTCCTCAGAAGAGAAAATTATTGCAGATTTGATCTATGTATATATTGGTGACTGAAGGTCATAGTTTAGTCACATTGTATTCACTCTGCCAGCTATTAAGACACCATTAAGTCCTTCTGCGGCTGGAGGAGTGTCTTCAGGTGTCCTTAAATAAGAAACTCTTGGGACTGAATCTGCAGTGTGGATTTTCTACCTTGGAGGAACGACTACCGACTTCTTGGATCCTGTTAAGTATCTTCTCTAAATTAGTTAAATCTGCTAAATTACTGTTGTATCTCCTGTTTTAAGCTCCTAGATTGTCAGTCTGTGTTGTTCAAGATTTGTTTTGGTTGAGAAGTGTTTCCAGCCACTGTGAGCGGAAGCTACAGTGATTGGACGATCGCTCATCACCTGGTTTCAATTGAGCGTCATTTGAATACAAAAAGGGCCGGTGATTAACGCGGCTGAAGGTAATTAGGGAAACTGTTCTTAACTGGATTGGGTCTACAGGCGTCAGCTGAGGCGTCAGTGACTCATCGGACGAAGACTCGGAGGACAAAGACACAGGAGTCTTTGGCTGGAGTCAAGACTCGGAGGACAAAGGCGCTGGAGTCAAGACTCGGAGGACAAAGACACAGGAGTCTTTGGCTGGAGTCAAGACTCGGAGGACAAAGGCGCTGGAGTCAAGACTCGGAGGACAAAGACACAGGAGTCTTTGGCTGGAGTCAAGACTCGGAGGACAAAGGCGCTGGAGTCAAGACTCGGAGGACAAAGACACAGGAGTCTTTGGCTGGAGTCAAGACTCGGAGGACAAAGGCGCTGGAGTCAAGACTCGGAGGACAAAGACACAGGAGTCTTTGGCTGGAGTCAAGACTCGGAGGACAAAGGCGCTGGAGTCAAGACTCGGAGGACAAAGACACAGGAGTCTTTGGCTGGAGTCAAGACTCGGAGGACAAAGACACAGGAGTCTTTGGCTGGAGTCAAGACTCGGAGGACAAAGACACAGGAGTCTTTGGCTGGAGTCAAGACTCGGAGGACAAAGACACAGGAGTCTTTGGCTGGAGTCAAGACTCGGAGGACAAAGACACAGGAGTCTTTCGTTGGAGTCTTCGGGGGTGGCTGAGTAATGCACCACTCTGTGAATATGTGTGTGTTTTCCATACCTGTGCATATTTCTACTCGTAGTTACTATAGGACTCGTTCATTCGCGTACCGGAACCCCTCCTCTTTTATACTTCCTACTCGTTCTACTCACACCCAGCACCTTGTCACAGGAGGCCTCTGGAACTGTCAGTCTGCCAACCGCAAGGCCAACTTCATCTCTGGCTTTGCTGTGGAGCAGTCACTTGACTTCCTGGCTCTCACTGAGACCTGGATCACGCCTGACAACACGTCTACCCCGGCTGCTCTCTCCTCGGCCTTCTCCTTCAGTCACACACCCAGACCCTCTGGTCGGGGGGGAGGTACAGGTTTACTCATCTCCCCCAAATGGTGTTTCTCTCTCTCTCCGCTTCCACTTTTTACCACACTAACTTTTGAGTTTCATGCTGTGACGGTTACTCATCCGGTTCAGCTACACATTGTTGTTCTCTACCGTCCCCCTGGTTCTTTGGGAGACTTCTTGGAAGAGCTGGACGTCCTCCTGTCCAACTTCCCGGAGGACGGCCCCCCGCTCATCCTTCTGGGTGACTTGAACATCCAGACTGAGAAGTCATGTGATCTCGTACTCTTACTGTCTTCCTTTAACCTCTCACTCAGTCCCTCCCCTCCTACTCACAAAGCTGGCAACCACCTTGATTACATTTTTACTAGAGACTGCTCTACCTCTAACCTCACTGTAACTCCTCTGCATGTCTCTGACCACTACTTCATCTCTTACTCTCTCTCACTCTCTGGTACTGATAACCCACCCGTATCCACAGACTCTGTACCTGTACGACGCAACATTCGCACCTCTGTCCCTCCTCTCTGACCTCCTCTGTCCTATCTGCTCTCCCCTCAACTGACTCCTTCTCACTCATGCAGCCTAACTCTGCCGCAGACACTCTCCTCTCGTCCCTGTCTTCATCTCTTGATTCGCTTTGTCCTATTAAGACGCGACAGGTTCGCAAATCCTCTCCGGCTCCCTGGTTGTCCGACTCGGTGCGTGCCGAGAGAGCCAACTTGCGAGCGACGGAAAGGAAATGGCGCAAATCGAATCAAGCGGAAGACCTGCTCTGCTATCAATCTCTTCTCTCCTCCTTCTCTGCCTCTATCTCTGCAGCCAAAAGCTCTTTCTACATGACCAAAATTCAGTCTTCCTTCTCTAACCCCAAAAAACTCTTCTCTATCTTTTCCAACCTCCTTGATCCCCCTCCTCCTTCCTCCCTTTTGCCGAGCCACTTTGTCGACTACTTTACAAACAAGATAGACGACATACGCTCCTCCTTTACTAATCCATCCTCTATCACTTCACCTACACCAACTCCTTCATCCCCCTCTCTTTCCTCGTTTACCCCTTTGTCTCCCAGTCAAGTTCTTAGCTTGGTGACCTCTGCTCGACCGACCACCTGTGCCCTTGACCCGTCCCGTCTCACATCCTTCAGGCTGTTGCTCCTGACCTTCTGACCTTTCTCACCCATCTTATTAACAGCTCCCTCTCAACTGGCTGTTTCCCCAACTCTCTGAAGGAGGCAAGAGTCAACCCTCTCCTGAAGAAACCCACGCTTGACCCGTCTGAAGTCAGCAACTACAGACCGGTCTCTCTTCTTTCCTTTCTTTCCAAAACTCTGGAGCGAGCTATCTTTAACCAAGTGTCCTCCTATCTCCACAGCAACAACCTTCTTGACCCCCACCAGTCTGGATTCAAGGCCGGCCACTCAACAGAGACTGCCCTCCTTGCTGTCTCTGAGCAGCTTCACTCTGCTAGAGCAGCCTCTCTCTCCTCTGTCCTTATCCTTCTAGACCTTTCTGCTGCATTTGACACCGTGAACCACCAGATCCTTCTCTCTTCTCTTCAGGACCTGGGGATCTCAGGCACAGCACTCGCTCTTTTCTCTTCCTACCTCACCGACCGCACTTACCGGGTAACTTGGAGAGGATCTGTATCTGATCCTTGTCCTCTCACTACTGGGGTTCCTCAAGGCTCCGTCCTGGGTCCGCTCCTCTTCTCTGTACACCAATTCTCTCGGCTCTGTCATTCGCTCGCATGGCTTCTCCTACCACAGCTATGCCGATGACACCCAACTGATCTTCTCTCTCCCACCGTCCGAAACACAGGTGGCGGCGCGAATCTCTGCCTGCCTGACTGACATCTCTCAGTGGATGTCTGCACACCACCTGAAGATCAACCCTGACAAGACCGAGCTCCTGTTCCTACCAGGGAAAGGTTCCCCCACTCACGATCTGACCACCACCTTCAACAGCTCCGTGTTGGCCCCTACCCTGACTGCCAGGAGCCTCGGGTGATGCTAGACAGTCAACTCTCCTGACGGCCAACATCGCTGCGACATCGCGTTCCTGTAGGTACATGCTGCACAACATCTGGAGAATACGACCTCTTCTTACCCAGAAGGCGGCGCAGGTTCTGGTCCAGGCTCTGGTCATTTGGCGCCTCGACTACTGCAACTCCCTTCTGGCTGGTCTACCTGCTAAGGCCATCCGGCCTCTGCAGCTCATCCAGGAGGCAGCAGCTCGACTGGTCTTCAGCCTCCCGAAATTCACCCACACCACTCCGCCTCCGCTCTCTTCACTGGCTACCGGTGGCGGCCGCATCCGCTTCAAAACATTGGTTCTGGCGTACGCTCTGAACGGATCGGGCCCGCTTACATCCGGGATGTGGTCACACCGTACACCCGGCACGTCAGCTCCGCCGCAACAGCTAACCGACTTGTGACTCCGTCACCTCGAGCTAATCACTCGAAATCCAGACTGTTTGCTGTCCTGGCTCCTCAGTGGTGGAACCAGCTCCCCACTGACATCAGGACAGCAGAAAGTCTCTACATCTTCCGCCGAAAACTGAAAACGCACCTTTTCCGACTATATCTGGATTAATCACAGACTTGCACTTTGGTAGCACTTGAATGGCTCTTATTATGGTACTTTTGTAGTTTGACTATGTCGAGGAAATGTTACTTTCTGTATTCTTGTTGTTCTTAGTTTGTACTCTAGGTTGAAATGCACTTATTGTAAGTCGCTTTGGATAAAAGACTCGGAGGACAAAGACACAGGAGTCTTTGGCTGGAGTCAAGACTCGGAGGACAAAGACACAGGAGTCTTTGGCTGGAGTCAAGACTCGGAGGACAAAGACACAGGAGTCTTTCGTTGGAGTCTTCGGGGGTGGCTGAGTAATGCACCACTCTGTGAATATGTGTGTGTTTTCCATACCTGTGCATATTTCTACTCGTAGTTACTATAGGACTCGTTCATTCGCGTACCGGAACCCCTCCTCTTTTATACTTCCTACTCGTTCTACTCACACCCAGCACCTTGTCACAGGAGGCCTCTGGAACTGTCAGTCTGCCAACCGCAAGGCCAACTTCATCTCTGGCTTTGCTGTGGAGCAGTCACTTGACTTCCTGGCTCTCACTGAGACCTGGATCACGCCTGACAACACGTCTACCCCGGCTGCTCTCTCCTCGGCCTTCTCCTTCAGTCACACACCCAGACCCTCTGGTCGGGGGGGAGGTACAGGTTTACTCATCTCCCCCAAATGGTGTTTCTCTCTCTCTCCGCTTCCACTTTTTACCACACTAACTTTTGAGTTTCATGCTGTGACGGTTACTCATCCGGTTCAGCTACACATTGTTGTTCTCTACCGTCCCCCTGGTTCTTTGGGAGACTTCTTGGAAGAGCTGGACGTCCTCCTGTCCAACTTCCCGGAGGACGGCCCCCCGCTCATCCTTCTGGGTGACTTGAACATCCAGACTGAGAAGTCATGTGATCTCGTACTCTTACTGTCTTCCTTTAACCTCTCACTCAGTCCCTCCCCTCTTACTCACAAAGCTGGCAACCACCTTGATTACATTTTTACTAGAGACTGCTCTACCTCTAACCTCACTGTAACTCCTCTGCATGTCTCTGACCACTACTTCATCTCTTACTCTCTCTCACTCTCTGGTACTGATAACCCACCCGTATCCACAGACTCTGTACCTGTACGACGCAACATTCGCACCTCTGTCCCTCCTCTCTGACCTCCTCTGTCCTATCTGCTCTCCCCTCAACTGACTCCTTCTCACTCATGCAGCCTAACTCTGCCGCAGACATTCTCCTCTCGTCCCTGTCTTCATCTCTTGATTCGCTTTGTCCTATTAAGACGCGACAGGTTCGCAAATCCTCTCCGGCTCCCTGGTTGTCCGACTCGGTGCGTGCCCGGAGAGCCAACTTGCAGCGACGGAAAGGAAATGGCGCAAATCGAATCAAGCGGAAGACCTGCTCTGCTATCAATCTCTTCTCTCCTCCTTCTCTGCCTCTATCTCTGCAGCCAAAAGCTCTTTCTACATGACCAAAATTCAGTCTTCCTTCTCTAACCCCAAAAAACTCTTCTCTATCTTTTCCAACCTCCTTGATCCCCCTCCTCCTTCCTCCCTTTTGCCGAGCCACTTTGTCGACTACTTTACAAACAAGATAGACGACATACGCTCCTCCTTTACTAATCCATCCTCTATCACTTCACCTACACCAACTCCTTCATCCCCCTCTCTTTCCTCGTTTACCCCTTTGTCTCCCAGTCAAGTTCTTAGCTTGGTGACCTCTGCTCGACCGACCACCTGTGCCCTTGAGCCCGTCCCGTCTCACATCCTTTGAGCAATGAGCATCTGATGGACGGAGGCAGCAGCTCATTCTGCAATTACTGACCGGCTGCACTCTTCATGCATTGAGTGAGCAAATGAGAGGTCAAAAAGTGCAGTTCAGAAAGCTCAGAAATAGAAATGTATTCAAAATGAATGACGTTCCACACTTTTACTAACGATGCACTACGAGTTTAACAAATGTTCTGCGACTGTTAAAGGTTGATAATCTTTATGAACAGAAATGGTTGCAATTAAAGGAGTAGAAGCCATTTACACAACACGTGTGTGCTGTGAGAAATGTGTAGACATGGAAGTACAACTCAGTGAGCATCAAGTTGAACTGAGGAAGCTAGCACTTCTGCATCATCTCTAATTTCACAGCCCACAGCCCCTAAATGCTTCGGACAGGTTAAATGCTGAGGTCAAAGTTCAATGTTGTGCTATGAACAACAGTAACTACCGATACAAAATAAAGCCAGATGCTATCGGACAAAGCCCCCTCAAGTGTGTGTAAGTGACAAAGGGCTTTAAATTAACTTCCATGTAAAGAAACCTGTTAAACAGACACAGGACTTGGGACAAAACTATTTAATACAAAAGTCTGCTCTGTGGGAATGCTGAACGCGTCCCCATGGAAACACTACACTGCCGGATACACAGAAAGGACAACAAACCCAAACTTCATCTCATGCCTTGCTTCATGAAGCACATTTATAGATTGCAACAGCAAATCCATGTTGATCGAGTGTTGTTGTTCAATGCATCCCATACGAATGAAATGCAGCACCTGCTCACTGTTTCCTTCTGCTTCGGAGTGCATTGACTCTGCCTGCTGACACTGAGCCTTCTACCATGAAAGGTTATTTTAATGGTCCGGTTTCCTTATCCTCTCGAGGCAGAGACTGTTGGGAACAGAACTGTGTGAAGCCTCACACATCTGTCTCAATGCACAATACACATCATTTATCTCCCCCAGTCATTTGCATGACTTACATGTATGTATGTATGTATGTATGTATGTATATATGTATGTATGTATGTATGTATGTATATATAATTTGTATTTATTTATTGTGGCAAACCAGGGGGAAGGTGGTCAAGGGAGTGTCCTATTTTATTTCACGCTACAACTGTCTCTGAATCTCCTGATATTGTTCTGAATCTTACCTCCAAGTCCCCCGGGTTGCCACAATATATATTATGTATAAAGGCTCCGAGCCAAGTGTGACTGTACACAGAATCTCACAATGTGTCTTAAACTAGGTACCCCCCCTCCCTTCCCCCCTTCTATGTTTCTACATCTCATAACAGATCTACAGATCCTCTTCAGCACAATCTATCTCAATACATAAATATACACAGCATGCACTTTTTACCGTTTAGGTTTTCTGCTGTTCGTCTGTTTCTCTCTCTAAAAAAACAAACAGTAGATAAGATGAAGTGAACCTCTGCATTATTTATAGCATCTGTAGGGATAATGTTATGGAATGGGTAAGCTACTATAAGGACGAATGTTAACATCAATCATCAATTTGTTATCATCAGTAAGATACATGCAGTGACATCCATTACAATGCATTTGATATTATGTTATTAGATACAATTCCCCCAGATCATCTTATAGGTGCTGTGGATGATTTATTGGATACAAAAGTATTCTCGTGTTTACGCCTTTTTATAATGAATCTATGATTGTTTGCAGCGGTCAGATTCTATCCATATAAAACACAACACTGTCCTAGGCCTTTTTATTTGTCACCATGGCTTGAGTACAGGTGGTGTAAATGAACTGATCTTACACCAACCATTACTCTTCGAGGCTCTCTCACCAGCGCCATGATTTTACTGTATGTTGTGTAAAAAACACACTTCTTTGAACCCAAACTGCAATCGTTATTAAACCCAACCAAAAGGTTTGGTTTCAACCCTCAATGTTAACCACACAAACAATGTTGTAGAATGGAAATGATAGCCACTGACCTATACTGGGCTTATATCATTCAAAAGCTTTGAATGATATCAAAATTGTATCCATTGTTAATATAAATGTGTTTGTTAATGGAGCTTTAAAGACCCAATCATTAGTATTGGCAAATCAACATCCTATTGTATCACTTGTGTAGTTGTTGGATATATAGCTGTGACATCAGCAGCCAGTTGAAATGTAGGGTGCAGGTGGTGTACACAGCTAGCAATGTGCACTCCACACTGACAAACCGTCCATAGGGAATACAGTGTGTGCACATACAAATCCAGCGCCACCCCACCCCCACTTACTATGAAGACTCAGAATGGATTTATATAAACGTCCACTTTCATCCACACTCCTCCGTCCGCTCTGTAATCCCCTTCAGTGCCCCTCCAGTGCCCAGTAGACTAATGATGAAATAAACCCAGAGCTTAGCCTCACACAGACCTGAACTAAGATGACCTGACTCAGATGATATGGGGCAAGCAGAACTCCTGTGGCATCCATTTAAGTGTGAACATTGTCCAGAGAGTCCAAACATTTTTTTCTTTTCGTCTTGTATTTTCCTCGGGCACTTTACAGTGAAATATGAACTGTGCAGGTAGAATAGCATCCGCTTATGTAAAGCAGATTATAAAGAGGGCTTTCTGAGGGGTTGTGTCCCCCACTGCAGATATTTGAGATCCTAGAACCACAAATATTTAGGGGAATTTATAATCTTAAATGAGCATCCAGTAAACGTTGTATATTGTTAAATTAGTTCTCAAGACACAAATGTTCTGGGATTGTAGTGATATACCTAAAAAGGTACCTATGTCATCAAAGCAGAGTGAAAGTCAAGTCAGCAAATACAATTATGAATAATAGGGATTCTTATTTGACAGTGTGTAATGGGTTCCCAGCTGGAAAGAGAACAGACCTTTGTATGCTGTTGCATTGAAATCTCAAAGGGTTTCACCAAAACACTGGAGAGAGAATATTCTGAAACATGGTTCAAATAGAAGCTGGTGTTCTGCACTCGAGCCTCAAAGCTACTGAGTCCTGTCATGACGTTAGATGTGTTTACAGGAACAATGTGTCCAAAAATGTAACCAAACCGCTCAACTCGTTGACATTCTGCCACTCACGGGACAGCTTTCAGCACTTCTGATGGTGTTCCCTGATGTTTAACTTCCAGCAGATGACAACACTCATGCAAAACCCTTTTTAACCGCTACATGCATGGATACATGGGGAGGTGTGAATCTCATTGAGCATGGAGAAATTAAAGGGTCAAAACTGCACATAGCACTTTGATCTTCATGAGAAACTAAATCTAAAGTGAGAGGAACCACAGCTCCCTTCTCACATCTCAGAGGCTTTAAGAATCTCCTGATATTGTCTGAGTGATATTTTGATTTTTCTATAAACATATGTATATTCTCTGAGGTGCTCGTGAGTTGGAGAATGGGTTTAAATTTGAGAAACATCTCACAATTTATTTCTGGCTTAAATGTGCAAGAACAAGAACTCTGAGATAAAAAAAAAATATGATAACTTGGGATAGGTGTGAACATCTACCGAGGGACTCAAAAGTGCTTTCCTCTTCCTGTTTGAAATGTGCAATGGTTGATGTAGTGCCTTTGTGCCCTAAACTAAGAACTCAATTTCACCAGAGATTAAAGCAGCTAAACTAGACTAAAACAACAAATTTAACACCGTTCTATAATTACACTGTACATTCCACATTCCACAGCATAATGATATTAATGAAGTAAAGAAACACATTGTCAATTTAGCAGAAAGCCTCCTGGCAATGTTGCATCGCCATCATATGTAATCAGATTATTATTAACGAGAAACTGAGCAACATTTTATAAACTCATCGTAGAAACTCTATGTCCGCAGTCCAAAACCTTCATCTGGAACACAACCAGCAGCGACAGCGGTCAATAATAGTAAATGAGCTAAACATGGAAAAGTTCCAGCACAGTTCCTTCCTGGGGAGTTTCAGGTCGTTTTTTAGCTCTCACTACTCTTTGGGTTCAAACATGTTCAATCCCAACAGCTCTGCAAAGTTTCTTTGCTGGATTTTCTTTTTAATTAACACACAGCCAGTGCTGCAAATTTCACTACTGTGAAATATGCAGCACCCAAGTCAACCTTATTAAATAAAGGTGTATGTGCGGTTGAGAGGGGGGGGGGGGCTGTGTATTTGTGCATACCTGCCAGAACTGTTTGTTCACTTTGACAATGATGTGAAATGAGCTCTGTATCTGCATATGTGTGTGCACAGAATACTAAACGTGTGTGTGGGGATGTGTGTGTGTGTGTGGGGGGGGGTGTGTGGGGGGGTGTTTTCTATGTGTATCTACATGCAAGGTAAGTGTGCATATCAAATGTGATTTGTAAAACTGTAATAACCAGTAGAGTGAAAAAGGAAAAAGCTCTCAAAATTGATCACCGCCAATGATTCCCCTTGGAATCAAGCATGATATGTGTGTGTGTGTGTGTGTGTGTGTGTGTGTGTGTGTGTGTGTGTGTGTGTGTGTGTGTGTACAAGGCAGGGGGGCATGGCCAAATTTAATTATCAGAGAAAGCATTCTGCAAGTGTGTGTGTCTTATTGCAGCCAATGAAGCTGAGAGTTGGGTGCAGATTTGTATTCAAAAGCTGTGCTGTTGGTCGCAATGCCTCTATTCCTCTGACACACACACATAGACACACACACACACACACACAAACACACACACACACACACAGACACATCCACACACCAATGCACACATACACACACATATATAAAATACCCAGAAGCATACACAACTGCTTTGTAAGTCACTTTTAAATCTTGCAGGAGAAGGTGTCAGGAATCGGCAGATCTGGTTGGTTGTTGTGTCCGTGTCCTTCTGTCAGCTTCCCATCAGCCCTTTCTTCCCTCAGCACTATACCTGCAGAATGTGGGAGGCTCTCGTTGATCAGTGCTGAAGTCTGAAATGATTTAAAAGTGAAATGTAGGGTTTGCATTAGAAGTAACTTAACATAGCTCTGACACTGTCAGTGGAGAGCGAAAAGAACATACAACACGTGGCTACTGCAGAAGAAAGTCCACTATACGAATAGTATCAGAAATGGTCCGGCATATGAATAGAAATGAAGACACAACCGTTGGAAAAAGGTCATTTATGAGAGAATTAAAAGGACGTGAGGTACCGTTGATAGACACAATGGCACAACATGGAGCTGTAGCGCCAGTTCAGACAGGAAGACCACACCCCTCATGCCAGCCATTTATCACTTCTCATATGTTTGCTAATCATTCCCACACATGCTCACTCATTGTTTACTCGCTGTCATTGCTCGGCGCTTTCAATTATGACACCAGCTGCACAGATCAGCTGGTCCACACTAGCCAATAAGCACAGGGAAACAATGACATGGCGAGCCTATCATCTCGCTACTGTATCATTTGAATATGACTTTCTCTCTACCTTCAGTTAAATCTGGTTGCTGTTACACAACCTTCCTACGCCCCATCTCCACCCAGTCTTCATGGATCCATCAGCTCAACTCATCATTCGATCAACTCATCAGCACCACCAGGTCTGGACTCCGAGGGAGGATCTATCTCGTTGCTAATCAATTAAAAATCTCCCCATAGAGTCCAAGTGCCAAATGCTTTTCAGACTTCATCATTGCATATCATCTGATAACAATAAACAACATCCTTTCTTCATCTAACGCAGGGGTCGGGAACCTATGGCTCGCGAGCCATATATGGCTCTTTCGGTGTCGGTTTATGGCTCCCAGACAATTTTGAGTTGAAAAAAAAATCTCCGCCCGCCACCCTGTACCCTGTAATTGTCTCTATCGTGCCAGATTACAGCGGAAGTAATTTATAGGGGAAATATTATGAGAATTCCACTTTTTTAGTGTTTCTATACGTTAATTTGGGTATCTGGCATGTCTCCCAACACAAAAACACTGAAAAAATGTGTGGTTCCTCTATGTCAGAAACGATATGCTTGAGTGCGTCGAATGGGATCACCATTAAACGTCTATGTAGATTTTGAAGCACGCCCATGTAGGGAGTCTGGCTACATGGCCTTGGACCACCCCCAACCACCACATAAACACCAGGGTTTTTCCTGCATAGACAAAATTTGGGCGCACCGTTTTCCCAGACTTTTTTTTAGGCAAAAAAAAGTCTGCAATAAAAATAAATGTAAAAAACTGATTTGCGCGAATGGACAGTGAGCACACTCGCTCGTAATTAGACCTGTTTTCTTTCTGTTATAAAACTGCATTATATCAGCAACAAGACAGTGTCCGTGGAGATCTTTTCATCACCAACATTCTTCAACATCACGGCCGACTGAAGATGAATGACAAGGGCTTTTCCATTGGCACAAGTATGTACTTTATAGGCACCCACTCAGAGCTCTTTAAAACTGCATGTTATCATGATGGGAGGGGCTACCATGCAAGGGGCCAACATCAAAACTATCTGCCATTCCATTTTGGGTTAAGTTTCTTGCCCAAGGACACATCGACATGGAATAAAGGCGCCGGAGATCGACTACTGTTTCTCTGATTGAAGGGCGAACCTGCTCATTTGTGAGAATTTTTTTCTCACAAAGTTTTTATTTCAAACACTTATTTCATGTCACATTTTTTTTATAATGTCACTTTCTTAATACCTTATCGATGAATTACCGACTACATTCAGTAGCAGTCAGTGAGATAGGTTGCATTAGAAGCATACATTTTTACAAAATGTATTATAGTTTGATGTGTTTTTCTGGCACTTTTCATTTATTGGCGTTTAGCTTGTGATCCTTAAAGTCAAGAAGTGTTGCTATATCTATGAGCAACCAGTTCACCCAAAGAGCTTCACATTGTTTTAAGATTTTGAGCTCTGAAAAAAATACAAATATGAAAAGGCAAACATTATTTGAGAAGAGCCACAAAAATAGATGGCATTTGTCTGACAGAAATATCTTTTAAAAATATTTTGATCTCAGATTTATCTTGCAAACTCTTCAAAGTGTTTCAGTGAGATTGTTGAGACCTTTTCTTTTCGTGCCACTCTACTGCACTGGAATTACCACTTGACGTAAAAGTAACCATTAGCGATGATTATGAAGGAAAGACGGCACTCTTCTTCCAAATTAAACATAGTTTGTGAAGTATGTGCTGCTAGCAGATGATGCCATGTTGAATACTGATGATGAAATCATTTTCAAAATGTTTATCCTCTCCAGTAAAAAGTCTGAGCTAAAGAAGATTGACTTTGCTCAAAGCATTTCAAAAATTAGTATTAAATTGTCATCAGCAGCATCCGGATTTCTTAACATTATTTTTTCTCTATAAATAGAAGGCAACCGGAGAGATTTGTTTGCTGGTATATTTATTGAAGTTACCTGCTCTCATGTACTTCAGGTCAGTTTTCACTGGTAACAGTGTACGTCAGGGTGAAAGGAAAGTCTAAAATGAGACAGTTAGTGTGCTTTGACATAATGCTTTAGGCCAGGGAACACGGTTTGTGAGTTTGTGTGCAAGTTGTATTATGTGGACCTGCAAGAGATTATTCAAACACAGGAAAGGCGCAGGTATAAGTATAGCTGAGGTTCTATTGGGTCAGAGTGCCTCAGGGCTGCAACAAAGGTCTGCTCTGCTGACGAGAGGGAAGAGACATGAGGGAGGGGGGTCTCAGTCTGCTCTCCAGGGGCTAGGTCAGGGAGACAGTTCTGGACCAAAACAAAAAAACTAGTCAGGGCTTTTACACAGGAGACCACTTTGTATCCCACATGTTAGTCAAGGTCTCTTCCTCAGCCTACAGGGGTGTTGCCTTAACCTGACTTCCTGTGAGGACATAAATGGATTTTGAAGAGACACTGAGTTTACATTGACACGTCGTCTCCACACGTCCAAAACAGTCGCTAGATGTGTAATCACTGAAAATAAGTGACAGGTTGATTGTTTTGCATTATTTCCTGCAAAGACAAAACATTTAAGCACATTTTTGTTTTTGTTTTATTATTAGCGCAAAAGCATAGAGAGTTGATTTGAAAACGGAACTTCTAGGTTCTGTTCCAGAGGCAAATCACACAAGTGAAACATATCACAGTCCAACAATGTAACCTCCCTTCACAGTATGGGGTTATTGTATGTGAATTGGGCAGATCAATTAGCGTTAAACACCTCCACTGTGACCGTGTGTGTTTAATGTACACCTGTGTGCCTGCATTAGTGTGTGTGCAAACCAGATCTCTCTCTCTCTCTCTCTCTCTCTCTCTCTCTCTCTCTAGGCAGTAATATAGTAGATGCTCGTAGCTGTCTACTGGCTGTAGATCTCTGCAGCTGTCAGGGTCACAAGCAAGGGCAGGGCTGAGGAACACACTCACTCCTCAGAACAGTACTTGTAGACTAAATTCAGCTTTCCTTGTTTTTTTAACACCGGCAATATAATTTGTTGAAAAGTATATCCTCTTCACACATCCTCCTTGCTCTCCCCCTTCTGTTTGTGTCTTTCTCTCAGTAATGAGTTTGGCCTCAGTCTTGTGGGTTTAATGTGTAATTATTGTAATTGTTTATTCTTCCTCTCCCCAACTCTTAAGCTAATGGGATAAGCTTTTGCCTGAATAACCCTTTATCGTGCAAATAAACAGAACTATTATTCCACGTCTCCCTTATGTACAACTATGCCCATTATACATAGTTAAACCAATGATAGGGAATATTCCCAATACTGGACTGTGTAAACTCCTCCCCCCTGGACATTTCATTATACAAATTCAAATGAACCCTGATGGTAAGAGCTTAACTTGTTCTTTCTGTTTAAAAAAATATGTTGTAGTTTAATAAGCTTTGTTGAAAAGCCAACAATGGAGGGACATGCTTATTTTGTGTTGTATCACCTCTGTGTTTCATTGTGTTTTCTTGTCAGTACATCAGTTTTGGGGATAAAGAATGTATACGTTAGTATTTAGCTGGAATTGTTGTGACTCTACTCAGAATCAGAATCATTTATTGGCCGAGTACTTTTGCTGATACAAGGAATTTGATTTGGTGAAAGGTGCATAACAAAAAATAAAAACAATGAACACTTTACAACAATAGATACATGTGGTAAAAAAACAAACATATAACAATACTTTAGAAAAAGTATACAGTATATAACAAAATTAAAGTGGGAAGTGTATTTTAATGAGAAAAGATGTGCAAGGGTGTTTGAAACCTGTGGATGTGAGAGTCAGAGTTAGTGGAGTCCTGGTCTTTGTTGATGAACCCGACTGCAGCTGGAACAAAGCTGTTCTTCTGGCGTGAGGTCTTGGTCCTGATGGACGCCTGCTGTCAGAGGGAAGGGGCTCCAACTGCTCGTGTCCGGGGTGAGAGCAGCCGGCTATAATCTTTCTTGCCCGCTTCAGGGTCCTGAGCTCCAGGTTGTTTTGTCTGCACCAGGTCACCAGATGGTCAGTCCGCCTACACCTGTAGGCGGACTCATTCCTGTCAGAGATGAGGCCAATGTGGGTAGCGTCATCCACAAACTTCAGGAGCTTGGCGGACTGGTGACTGGAGGGGCAGCTCTTGGTGTACAGGGAGAAGAGTAGAGGGGACACCAGAGAACGCAGCGTTGGGGCGAACTGGTGCTGATGAACAGAGAGGCTGACACATGTTTTCCCAACTTCATGTGCTGCTTCCTATCAGACAGGAAGTCTGTGATCCACTTACAGTCGAGCACGTGCCGCTGGGAGCGCTTGTCCTCCAGCAGAGAAGGGAGGATGGGATTAAAGGCAGAGCTGAAGTCTACAACAACTTCATGACCACAGAGGTCAGGGTAGCCATTAAGTCCAATGATCCTAGGGTTTTGAGGGGCCGAGGATGACGGTGGAGACCTTGAAGCAGACTGGAACGTGGCTTGACCCAAAGGTAGGTGATGAAGATATCTGTGAACACCGGAGAAAGCTGGTCAGTACATAGCTTCACGGTGGAGGCAGAGACAGAGTCTCCCGTACAATTGTGTAAGAAATATGATTTAAATTTCATATTTTACTGCCCACTAATTGTTACTCCCACATTTGTGTTTTGCATGTGATAGATGCCATGTCACATCTGTGCCACCTTAAGAGTGACTTGGTGAATGGTTTATGCTGCTTGGCCATGATCTGTTCTGTTGTCCTTTTTATTATTGTTTCAGCCAGTCTTTGTGTCAATCCATAGGAAGCACATTAGTCTATGAAGAATTAGTAAAGAAAATAAGATAGTGTCTTTTAACTTTTTCTACTGAATATATGAATATATAATCAAAAGAAATATTACACAAAGTAATTAGAAAACAAAGTGTTTTGTCAACTATTAATATGCAGTTACGTATTTCAATCAGGAGAGTTGTTTTTCGAGTTCAACAATAATTTATTACAATTGCATATATTTGATTATTGCAAAGTGTTTGGTGATTGGACTCGATCCTGAATTAAGTTAAGAAAGGGGTAGTGATGCTGATATCTGTGCAGGCAGAATCCCCCTGGGGTCCAGACACTGCTGGTGGTGTAGAAGAAGCGTTGCTGTAACCCGATGATAAATGATAAGTAGGACTGACTGCTGACTGAAAGAACCTGGTGAGGAGGAGGGTGTATCGGTTTGAGCTGAAGTGACAACTGACAAAAGAAGTTTGGAAGAGGAGAGTCCTTGGCTAATAACACTGCTTAATGCTCGCCACTGATAAATAATAATAATAATAATAATACATCACATTTCCATAGCGCTGATGGACTGCAACTGTGAAAAAGAGGGAAGCCATAACACCCCCAAAACCCACGGATGGCCTGCATCCCTGTAGCCGTTTAATGAATCAGAGAAATGCACCAGCCTTTTTAAGAAAATGATAAACCACTACGGTAATCGTACAAAAACCTGCCCCACAGGTCTTACCGGCCCCGTCAACCAGATATCTAATATCAGGCATATTTAGACTAGCAAGATGCCATGTCCAGAGAGCAGGCGATAAAAGAGCGTTCCGAAGGTATGATACACCTGGTGAACGTGAGACTGACCAGGAGAGAGATCATTTGTTCTTGCGCCATAGCACAAGCCTCTGAAGACGCGCCCAATTCTAAGCCTGAATGCAGACATTTATAATTTATGCACGGGTCACTACCAGACAAACACCGGTCCGGACCCAGGCGCTATTGTCCGGACACCTGGACCTATCACTGATAGATAATTGAGAATTATACCATGTGCCAGAGGGCTTCCATGTTCCCTGAAGTAGCTCCTCTAACCTTTGGCACTCGTGCAGGAAATACTCCCACTATTACATGCATTGTTACTCAGATAATTCAAATGTGTATCTAATTATTCCAACTGCATTTGGATACTGTAAAAATATTTGTAACCAGTGACTAAATATATATATATATATATGTATATATATATATATATATATATATATATATATATATATATATATATAATTTTACATTTTAAGAATAAACATTCATAAATACCATCCTAAATACCCGGCAGTATAGTATGTTCTCAGCATCTACTGTTACCGCTCTATCTGCAACCTGTAGACTAAACTCTACATGAACACTTATTTAACCGCTCTCCTCACCTCTGAAGTTATTCCATATGCAGCGCTGCTGACCTGTCAATCAGATTTCATATGAAATTACCGCTAAATATAGTCTAAGAAGTACACAGCTGGAGGTCAATATGAATTGCTACTCAAGTTTATAGATTGAGATCGTAATTACGACATTCTGATTAAAGAGCATTAGTTCAACAACATTTTTCATAAGGCTTTTTATATTTAAACAATTATGAAAATTACTTTTTTCTCCATTGATTGACATTTCTGTCAACTATGCTCGAAAACCAGAACAGTTATAACAATGTTACTGTAAACGTAATACCACATTAAAAGAAATGCTGTTGATGTAATATTGTGCGACTAATCAACTAATTTAGAGGCTCAATGCGTGCTCCTGCTTGCCTTTACAGGCCCAATGCTTGCTCCCACCTTTAAAAGCTGAATGATTGCTCCGCCTTTACAGGCCCAATCCTTTCTCCCACCTTTAAAGGCCCAATGCTTGTTCCCACCTTTAAAGGCTAAATCCTCGCTCCCGCTTTTACAGTCGCCTTGCTCCCGCCTTTAAAATGAGAACTGACATCAGCAGAGAGCAGAACACATTTTAAAAGTTTTCCAATACCGCTTTGATTGGCTTACTAAACTGCTCTGCCTCTGATTGGTATAGCGTACACGCCCCTAATCAACTGATAGAACAATCACTGCAAGACTAAGAGGATTTTTATTAATGAACAAGCATGTAAAGAGTGTCTTCCTAACTGAACTTCTGCTTGAGCTTTATGTGTTAAAAATTCAACTTCATTTATAATTAGAAATCTGGTGTAATTTGTTCAGAATAATTTCTTGTAATTTCTTGTAAGGAAGTTTAAGTTTCTTTATGGCTCAAAATTAGTGTCATTATTCATACCAAACCAATTACATTAATATCAGAATCAGAATCAGAATCAGTTTTATTGGCCAAGTAGGTTTGCACAAACAAGAAATTTTACTTCGTAAAGTGACTCAGTGTGTTACATAGATTGAACTTTATAATACAAAACAAGACAAAACATGACTCAACACACAACAACACAACAACAACAACAACAACAACGACAACAACAGTGCAGTACAAAACAAACAGTGCAAAACAGTGCAACGGTTTAAGAGTTCTTTAAGTGACTTACAGTATATACAATGCTATGTACACTAGATGTGAAGCAGGAATGCAGGAAGTGCAATGATAGATACATAAATATATATGTATATATGTATATATGCTACAGGGAGTTATTGTTTAGAAGTGAGATGGCGAGGGGGAAGAAACTGTTTTTGTGCCTGGAGGTTTAGGCGAACGGTGACCTATAGCGTCTGCCAAAGGGGAGGAGTTTAAATAGTGTGTGTCCAGGGTGGGAAGGGGTCTGCAGAGATGTTTCCTGCCCGTTTCCTGACTCTGGAGGTGTGCAGGTCTCGGATAGTGGGCAGGTTGGCACCGATGATCTTCTCTGCAGACCTGACTGTCCGTTGGAGTCTGTTCTGGTCCAGTTTGGTGGCTGATCCAAACCAGACAGTGATGGAAGAGCACAGAACAGACTCTATGACAGCGGTGTAAAACATGATCAGCAGCTCCTGAGGCAGGTTGTACTTCCTAAGCTGGCGCAGGAAGTACAACCTCTGCTGGGCCTTTTTGATGATTTTATTTACATTTGGTTCCCACTTCAGGTTCTTGTGATTGTGGATCCCAGAAACCTGAAGGATTCCACAGCCAACACAGTGATGTTGAGTATGGTGAGGGGGGGGGGGGGGGCAGTGCTGGGGGGGCTCCTCCTGAAGTTCACTCAGGATTTTCTGCCTAAATATCAAGTGGACACAGACTTTGAAGCAAAAAACTATAATATCAAGTATTGAAACCAGTTTTCAAATGGTGACATTATTATATATTAAATTAAATTTAGCTGACGCTTTTATTCAAAGCGACATACGATAGTTGCATTCAACCATGAGTACAAACTCAGAACAACAAGAATCAAGAAAGTAACATTTCTTTAAGAAAGTTAAACTGAGCTAATCTGTTTTTAATTTTTGTTTCCGGCAGAATATGTGGAGACTTTCTGGTGTCCTGATGTCAGTGGGGAGCTCGTTCCACCACTGAGGAGTCAGGACAGCAAACAGTCTGAATTTTGTTTAAGCGATAAGCTTGTAGTAACGGAGTCACAAGTCAATTGGTGGATGCCCAGCGGAGTGAACGTGCTGGGGTGTAAGGCTCGACCTTATCCTGGATGTAGGCGGGCCCGATCCATTCAAAGCGCGGTGGGCAAGAACCAATGTTTTGCATGTTAATTAACAAACGTAAAAGCATAAGAATGATCAAGCTTTTCTTGATTGTAAGAAGTTTTCACCACAGCAATGTAATGACACCGTCCACTCAAATTATTTCCAGAAGATAACGCCTTTTGCTGCAACTCTGTCCTCTCCCCCAACCCTTACATGCTTCTTTTCTTCTTTTTTTTTTTACTATTGGGTTGACGTGAAAGGTTTGCAACATTAATGACAGCTCAAAAAACATTGACCAGAGGCTTTTGAAGTGGCGGAGAGAGCTCTTCTGTCTCCCCTTTCTCTTCTTCCTCCTCCCTGCTGCTGCTGGTGAGCTGATAAATGTTGCATGGAGCTTGCTGGACAGATCTTTCTCCTAATCCTCTGGCCAATACAACAACTCTCCATTTGGTTTGGTTTGAATGTGTCACCTCTTTCCTTACGCTGAAAAATACAGCAAAAGCACTAAGAAGTGTTGGCCACCAGACGGTTGACATGACTCTCAATCATGTGACAGCGGCATTTTGAGGCTGTTGTCTCTGGGCATGGAACACTTCTAAATGAGTTAATTTTCCTCATTTATCGCCATAAACTGGACTATGTTGCGGTTAGGATGCTGGGTGGCGCTGCCTCTAATTGGTTTATTCAACATTTTCAATTCATCGTATACAACCCCATAAAGCTGATGGAGTAATCGTTGCAACACTAAAAGACTGCTTATGAAAGAACCAGAGTGTAAAGAGGGTCTTCCTTACTGAATGTTTGCTTGAGCTTCATATTTAAAAAAACTTGCAGGGTTTCCTCATGCTCAATGTAAAACGTGAGTATATGTGTTATTACGGATAATTATACAAAGATCAACAGAAACCTGTACTCTCATTCATCAGGACGTTTTAATTGTATTCCAGAAGGTTGGAGCTTTACTAATTATATCAGTTAGCGTTTCAACTTGCTGAAACAAAATGTGTAAAAAGAGTAACAATATCAAAACACATTCATTGTACTAGAACAGTAAAAATATGAATACCTTCCGAAGACAATGATTACACTCAGGTGAAATACATACAGTGGGATTCCTGTACGCCAACAACTCACAATGTGTGTACTGAACAGTATATGAATCAATCGTTTTAAAGATTCTGTAACCTTCAGCGGTGTTAGTAGGGGCAGTGATGGAAGAAACACGATCTGGGTGGAATGTGTTCACCTAAAACAGATATACAATACATCACTAAAGTACTGGGGAGAAGGTGTATATCACTTGGATATCATTTATTTTAATTTTTTCATGAATACATTAGCAAACAAACAAACCCATATTTACAAATCAATAAGGTTAAGGTAATGAAGTTAACGTGAGAAGACATGTTTATACCAACATACATTATTTTCAGTGTCGATAAAGAATTCAACTAGTTCAAACTCCATGTCTATAAGCTAGTTTTAGTGCTGACCTAAGCTGCAAGAAAATTATTTAAAAAGTAAATAATATAACAGAGAGGACAATTGCTACAATGACTGAAAACAAAAAAAGGGAAAAGAGAGACATTGAGGAAAAGATTGAGGAAACTGTAGCAGCAGATAGTAATAGGAGGAAACACGATTTGAAGATATGTGCTGATGTGAGCGAACCTTGCATATGAACACAGAATGTAAGTGATAAACCGACTCACAGTAAATAGGGAAGAACAATGGAAATGTATCACCTTGAGTGTCAGTTGTTTATTTGGTCAACATTGTTCATGAAAGTCTCATCTAATTACAAGCTGACATGTTGTTTAGCTGTTGGTGGTAGGAAATAAGGTAGGGTTTGTAGAATAACCACTCTTTCAGTGAAATGATAAAATAACTTTTTTTTCAGGGATTACTTGTGATAGAAATCTATATCTTGCTCTGCCAGACCTCTCTCTACCACATTCTCTGATTGATTTAAACATAATGTCGTTATAGCATTGTTAAATAATATGGTCAAGGTGGGGCATAGCTGCACTGAGGTTTACAGTGCAAGATTGCTCAGCACTTTTGCACCTTTTAAGGTTTTGTGTTTAGTTACTTTCCCACATTTGCATATAGCATGTTAGCTATGTCAGCATAAAGATGTAGGAACGTTTCAATGATAATGTAATAATGTCCTTGCACTGTATGTGTAACATGCTCTATTATTCTGCATCTTCATGATCATGCAGACGTTGAGAATGGGGGTCATCTGCACATTTCTAAAGACTACAGATGCATTTGTACCTGTTGACAGTGACAGTGACCACTGTCATGAAGACATGAAGAAGACCACAACGCTTTCACCATTTTTTTAAGAGGGAGGAAATGCATTTAACATCCTTCTTAAATGGTATCTTCAGTATTGTTAAACCTATTTTCTCTTATGTGACCATTTCTGAAATTGGTTCAGAAATTGAGAAAGAACGCTGCTGACGGACAACAATAAACACGCTGCATTGTAATCATACAGGGGCAACTTGGTACCATGAATGTTCTACACTCTAAAGGTAGTAAATGGGGTGTTTGTGTTACCGATAGGCTCAGATTGTTATTATAATTGGCTGACAATAATATGGAAAGAGTCTTGCTCATTATAAAATCCTGAAACGTGATGTATCACCAGAAGACAACAGTGCACTTAAAAATGGTAAATTGGCCGTCTGTTCAATTTTCTATTGAGTAACATGTACAATTGAATAAAATCAACAACTTAACATTCAATAGATCTATTCACTTTAAGATAGGCTTGTGTATGGAAAAGGTAAGCTGAATCCATTATCATCCATACATGCAAAATGTTTAAGTCTGAATGTTATGGTTATTTGTTATTTTGTATAATTTCGGGCGGACATCCTTATGTGCATGGCTAAATAAGCCACAACAGTTAACGAAGAGAGTAATTATTCTTATAGAAGCCTTGCAATTTACTCCTAAAAGATTATGCCGTAATGCAGAAAACTCAATTATTGGAAATTTCAGAATTAATTCTGTGAACAGGGGAATATTTGACATGTTTCAAATGTCGACTAGGATTTTAAAAGAGACTGAGGTGCTTGAGTGGTACATCCCGACCTTAAAAGACCCGGACTGCGAACAAATGGATCCGCGACCCATTTGTAAAGACACCCGGTGAATCAAGCTTGTCTGTGCCAGAAGAATATCAACTGCTGGAGATCGCAAATAACGGTGGCCTTAAAAGTACATTTCACG
The DNA here is from genome assembly GCA_036178185.1 of Liparis tanakae. Classification (NCBI taxonomy): domain Eukaryota; kingdom Metazoa; phylum Chordata; class Actinopteri; order Perciformes; family Liparidae; genus Liparis; species Liparis tanakae. The sequence continues at coordinate 15,816,815 of CM070102.1, read as the reverse complement.
CAACAAATCTGCCAGTGTTCTAGATCAAAATCAAAGCAGAATATCCCGAGATAAAACTGTGAACACCTGCTTCATTTCCAACATCATCTTTGTGATGCGGTTTTCTGCAGTAAAAGCGACCAGAACTAAGTTAGGGAGCAGACCGGAGGTAACAAACACATGTTGGGTGTTGTTGGGACCCGGCTCGTTGCAGATCAATAAGCTCAGGGCTCCCACTAACTCAGCATAATGGTGAGTTGTATTTTGATGCACTTCATGTCGGTCGTATAATTTTATTACGTCATGTTTGGCTGGTCCGTGAAAATATTGTCTGACACAAAACAGCTGCCCTAGAAAATGTAAATGAACCGAGTATTTGTGAATTAGTGTGGCCATGCCAGGTCATGATCGACAGCAAACTTAAAAAAAAACTTAAAATAACCAATTATAGCAAAGGTTTATAGTTAAAGTCACAGGCACCAACAGCTACTCGATCCCAAGGGGTTCCCATACTAATGCACAAACAAGTATGTTGCATTTTTAATCATTTTTTTAATAAGCTGCTTGAGATGGTGTTCAATGTTTTTTTTGTGTTTTGCATACTCTAATCTGCATACTGAAAGCATTGTGAGGGTATATTTATTTACCTTTATCTTCATATGGGGATGATCATCGTTGGAATGGATGTTCCTCTGGGTTTCCAAAAGCTTTTGAATGAAAAATGGAAAAGATTTACCAACTGCATTAAGATCCACTCTGTTGGTACTTTCAAAAATAGGTGAAATACTGTGTTATTTTGTTCCTATGTTTCTCATTGAACATTCAAACAAACATGTTCATTATTGTGCTGTTGGTGAAAAACATGACTTACTTAGTGACTAGTTTGGGAAATACAATTTTCTTGCTCCATCCTCCATTTTTCTTGTTATGTTTACAGGCAACGAGGCTGTACACTTTGTTCAAACTTAAGTTGCAGTTACTTTTCACAGTAAAGATTAAACAAGACGGAGGTGTAAACCAGCTGCTGAAAAGCTGGTGGTGTTCCTGCGGGTTCTGAGAACCAATGAAGCTGTTGTGGCCCAATGTTTAGATTTCATAACAACTCTTCTCCCTGAACAGGATTTTGAGATAAAAAAATCTGACCTGATCAAGTGAAAGAATTTCTTTTTTCTTTTTCAAAGGTTTTTTTTCATAAAATTGTCAGACACACTAATAACATTCTGAGCTGGTCAGTGGCAACGAAGAGCACTTTTAATGAACATTAAGTTACAGTGATGCTGCACAATTGACCTTGAAACTCCCAATACCAGACCAATTTAAACCATTAAGTGCGACTAATATATAAAAAGTGGGGGAAAAAAGGTCCAGGTTGAAAAGAAACAAAGTGATGTGTATTACGCATGACATACAATGTTAATAATAAAGTGTGCTTACAACTAAACCTTTACATGTGGGGGAAGGACAGGCCAACTGGTGTAAGTGGGACAGTTCCTCAGTCACTGAATAATAGTATATCAACAATTGACACAATGTATAATATCAAATGAAACAATCTGGTAATATATCTGTTTATAACAGAGGTGGTGCATTTGTGTGGCTTACAATTAGCATAACTGTAACAGTTCAGCTCCATCCCTTCCTTTTTTATTAGTTGTTTTCATCCTGTCTAACTATCAAGTCATTCCAGATCCTGCTTCACATCTCGTCAGTCCAACTCCCTTCACCTGCCTCTGATCACCTCGTTAGTCCCTCATTACCTTCACCTGGTCCTCTTACCTGCAGCCCATTCCCTCATTAGTCCCTCACTATTTAGCTCCCTCACTTCCACTTGTCCTCTGCCAGATTGTTTTGTGTTCTTCTTGACCAAGCGCTCCAGCATTACCAAGCGTGTTCATCTGTTCCTGTCTGTTTTGTTCCTGTCCAAACTTTGAGTAAAGTAAATTATTTTCCAGTTCTGTCTCCTGAGTCGTGCATTTGGGTCCACCCCAATACTCCCATGACAATAACATACTGTTATACTGTAAAAAATACTCCCCATTATTACCTAACTTCTGCCATTTAATGGGTCAAATTTACGGGTCGGGTTTACTTACCAGAGCGGCTAAAATAAGCCAACTGAGAGGGTGTCAGCGATTTAACTTGCTGCCTGAGAGATTTCACAATCAGGGCAGGAATGTGTGAAGCCAAGTCTCGTTGAGACGTTCTGGATTAAACTAAATGGCATGAAATAACAGTCGAGTGAATGTAATCAGGTCTGCCTTTTGTCCATCACCATCTTGTTTTTTGCAACTAAAAGGGAAAATTAAACATTCAATCATTTACTAAATGAACATCATACTGAAGAAGGCGTTGAATTTGAGATTGAGGCCATACATTCATGTTTACAATGTTTACTGAGTGTATAAATTAAAAGAGAAATAGAGTAATTTTCTCGTAGACTTCTATACATCCAGACATCTTTTTTATATAAGTCACATATTATTAAGAAGTTGGAGAGGTTACAGCAAAGTTATGGGGTTTTCCTTCAGTACATTTAAAGCCAATCTGGTAACTAGTTATGATATACTGTATGTTGATCGAAAGACAAATGGATGGACAGAGGTGACCTCCTTGGTAGAGTTAGGGTTTCTCCACTCATCCCATCGCCACTTCGAATGCAGCACAAACTACACATAGAGAAGATTGACTGTGAAGGCGAGGTGGAGAATATGACTCACTCTCTTTTGTTTCTCGAAGTCTTTTGTGTGTCTTTTAAACTCAATATGTCCCCTTCTCTCTCGGCTTGCTTTATAAGCCAGAATTACCACTTCCAGGGTGTGAGAGCCATAAAGAGGCGGGTGAATGTAAATGCAACCAGGATAATGGGGGCGTGATGGGCAGTGCTGAACATTTTATTGCCTGTTAGTACCCGTTACATGTAGCTTTTATAAATTTATCCTCCTACTTTATAGTGAGGGACACTTAAATGGGGATAGTGCTTGATTTAAAACTGCGTAGCATAATGGTGTTTCTACTGTCCACATCTGAACAAGTGGGAACAACTCTCTCCAAGGAGTAAGAAACCAGATTGAAATATGCTTTCCCACAGAATGGAATGGAAAATGTGAATCATCTTCTTGCTGTTGAAGGGCTGTTTTTTTCAGTCCACAATAATGGCTGTCTGAACATCTACTGTATACAAAAAAAATTGCTTTATTACATTGCACTGGTTACTTGCTAAAGGTCTGCCCTAAGGTGGTGAATACATTATTGAAAGAATTGTGCTCTTTTCAGCTTTGAATTCAACTTGCCCACTTCATACACCTACATCCATCAATCCAGCATCAAAGGCTCATGTGAACAGTCTTTGTGCCTTTTGTAATGAATCGGTTCATGGTTATGCAGTATGGAAGGAAATATGCTTCCGTGGAGATGGCCTCCAACACATTTGTCCTCTGTGAGTTCAGATTCATCTCCTGCACCGATCGGTATCATTTTTTAATCTAAGCAACAGAAAAGCTGCAAACTTCCTTGTGATTGACAATCTGATTTATCTGCTCGCACCATCAGGCCTTGTGGACTGCTGCGTGCAGTCTGACCAACCAAGACCTCTTTCTGCATCTAACAATTTGTCACTTCCTCCTAACCATTAGTGAGTAAACTGAGAGCTAGGGGGATTTTTGGCGTCTCACTTTTGAAAGTGATATTTAAAGATTTAAAAGTGCTAAATTCCAAAATCCACATAATAATGATTGAGTGGTGGCATTTCACGCTATCTACCTATGGTGGTAACTTATTTTAGAAACAACACATTATAAGCTGCGACGGACGTGTTAAAGTTGGAAGCGTAAGGTCAAGTTTTTACAAGTTGTCGGTAGGAACTTAATCATTTACATTGCAAATACAAGGAATTTAACTGGGTGAAATGTGCATAACAATATACATGGATCAAATAAATAATACAAATATAATCAAAACAATAAACACAGTGCAATAATAGATTATGTGGGTATAACCAAAACAAAGAGCTGTGGGAGGCTAAAACGCAACAAAGGTCTGTGGTAATTATTTGTAGGATTGTCTGGAGGCTTGATTAGAGAGGCAAAGAAGAGGTTTTAGTTTGTTGATTTAAGTTTTCTTATAATGCTAATACATTGTGTAATACTTTTAATACATGTCATTTAGCTGACACTTTTATCCAAAGCGACTTACAATCCTGTTACATTCGTACACCGTAGACGCAGCTACAGGGAGCAATTCAGGGTTAAGTGTCTTGCTCAAGGACACATCGACTAGGGCGGGGATCAAACTTTTAGCATCATGCATGTCCTTAAGTGTCCCGAAGCAAAACAGCAGTGCATCAGTACAATAGGTTCACTTACATTATAAGGATTTTGTCCCAAATACAGAAAATAAATGTCTCCCTGTACTTATGTTCGTCCACTCTATATAAGTATAAGGCTGCACACTAAACTCTTCGCCCACCGGCTTGGACCTGTACGGACCTGTACTTGTACGGGACTAAACCGCAGATCCTCTGATTGAAGGTGCTGGCTCTCATCCCCACCGCTGAGAAGACTGCAGCTGCAGCCCTTCTGGCCTGCCAGTACCACTCGTATAATCAAATAATGTATTTTATTTTATTATAGTTAAAGACATTACTTAAATTAATTATTGATCTTAAGTATTACATTCTAATGTTATATTTGTGATTTGTTTATGTATGCTTATGTATGTGAACTAAAAATAGTTAATGAAGGACATCTCCCATGCACTACTAACCCACAGGTCACCTTCTCCACTGAATTATCTTGCTTGGTCCGCAATGTCAACAATACTATCCTCAAATAATGTCCTCAAAAGTGATGAATCTCTTTATAATATCAGCTAATGTCTCCCTCTATCATGTTTAAATGTTCTCGTAAACCCAGAGAGAGCAGAGAACTACCTCCCACTATCTACTGGCTGGCTACTTAACCTAGAGGATGTTGTACCAATGAGCACAAAGTTCTAACCAAGTACGTTATACATCCACTCACTGGTAACAACCATGTGAGTACTTGTTGAAATGTCCCTGTGTTCTCGTTTATGTGGAACAAACTAAATAAATATTCATTTGCATATCTGAACACAAGACTGCAGTACGCACACAAAACACGGATTATGCTATTTGTAGGCACTATGCAGTCTAGCCATGGCTCTGCAGCATTATTAAAGCTCTAGGGAATGGTACACATTTCACCCTCTCTGAGAAGTGGTGGTATTGTCAACGTACTGCTCAGCAGAGAGGCATAGTGGATTCATGCTTTTAACAGAGCGGAATCCTTTGGCCTCAGTGAAAAACTGAATTTGCTGTGTTCCTTTAATTGGTTTCACATTCAAGATGCAATACTGCAACCCCCGCCTTAAAATCATGTTCAACCAATTATCAAATGAGAATTACACAGCTGTTGTAGATTAATTATATAATTATATATGTGCCATTTTGTCTCTGATGAAGACACAGTAGTGCTAAAACGTTAGTCTGTTTGCACAAGTAAAGGCAGCAAATTGATTAGTGTGTTTTGGTCCTTTCTTTTACTTTCCTTGATCTGGAAGCTCCTGATTTGGCTGCATGCTGCGGGAACCCTGATGTACATGCACATATTCAGTACTGCAGCTGCCCATACTAAGTAATTGTCAATGCAGTATGAATTAAATTGGAACATAACATGGTTATGTTCCAATTGAAGTCCTCTTGATTATATGACTGCTATGCTAAATACTGTGGATTGGAATAGCCAGACAAGCATGCTGGCTTGCATACTGCAACATTTAACCGGATGTAGGAGAACATCCTCTTATTTGTGCTGTATTCTACATATTGTGACACACCAAATATTGTTCTGGAAAGTATGGTATTACAGATATTGGAACTCATAGAAAATATTTCCCAATACACAGTGAGTCAAATAGAGTATGCACAATTGAATGCATACTGCATTTAAATGTACAGCTCGGATTTTGTAAGGGAAGCTTCAATATATACTGAAAGAAAGTATGCAATTTGGAACACAGATCCTCAACGTTTTTAGGTATTAACTTGAAATTAGCCTCACCTGAGCTGATCTTGCAGTGCATATACAACCTGTGTCCGGACAATGTGCTTTCTGCTTTAGCAAGTGCAGAGTTAATTTAAAATGTGCAAAATGAAAAATGTCTTTCAAGAAGACTAGAATATATATATATATATATATATATATATATATATATATATATATATATATATATATATATATATATATATATATACATATAATGTAAGTCGTTCCAAAACCCATTGCATTTTTTCAAAGAATTGTTAATCCATGAAAGTCCTGATTAGTAGTAGACGATACAACCCTTTGTCATGGATGTGTATTCTGTTAAATAAAATCCTTCAAATCCAGTTCAGAAGTTGCTGTGGTGGTCAGTGTTTTATAAAGCATGCTGGCACACTGGTGAACAGAGAAGATCTGAGCCAGTAAGTTGACCCTGAGTAGATAAAAAGGAAGTATTTCATGCATAAAGCCAAAGCAGTGATTAGTTTGTATGTACTGTAAATAGAACAAAAGGTAAGGGAAGACCAGATCGGGCATACTATAATTACAAGTGGTAGCAGAAGGCAGGAATGGGACACTGGAATTCAGACCTGCAAGAAGGAAACAGTTGGGGGCCTGATGCAGGCAACATTTAGTTAGTCTGCATTGGCCACAGTTTCTTCTTCATCAATTTGTCACATCTATTATAGCCAATAATCCAGCTGGTATTTTTATTCAAGTAGGCAACAAGGTTGAAATAATTAACTCTGGCAAAAAGTGGATGTTGGTGATTCTGTACTTGTATTTAAGCTGCTATAAAGCAACTGCAGTAGCTCATTTATGAATTCCTGATCATGCATACAGGATGTATTTCCCTCATGTTACAGCTGGGACTGCAGGCTGTATCACAAATCAAGTGATATTTAGCGTGGGTTTATGTTGTGTCTCATATGCTGTCATGTACTGTATTTAGTAGGCGTGATGATCAGATGACACAATTAAACAGCATTTTTCCAGATGTTACCTGAGAGAAACCTAGTTAAAATTGAAGATCCACATGCTGTGTGTGTGAGGCCAGGGGATAGGAAGGCAGCACAATTCAAAAATAAACTTCTATCTGATCAATATATTATTCATATTAAACACATTTTACGTTAAATATACCCTGTTCATTTGTAATTTGCCTTCATCTGAACAATCCGTAAAAGAAGTTCTCATATTTTATAGAAAAATAGATTAATGAGAAATTAGCACACCTATTACATTGTGTAATCTATTAAATTATTAAACTGTTGCAGTAGGGATGTGTGGAATTAGTTGACAAGTCGATTAAACATGGCTACTCTTGCTAGTTGGTGTACTAATTGGTTAAACTTAACATGTTATGTTAATGTGCACATTTAAATGACATATCTTCAAATTGTATCCTATTAGGGTTCGGTGAGTTGCTATAACTTGAGTGTGTAAAGTAACTACTGTAAATCTTGTCAGGTCCCCCCAGAAAAGGTTTGGTTCAATTCAGTTTATTTTGTATAACCCAATATCGGAAATTACAAATTTGCCTCAAAAGGCTTTACAATCTCTACACATACGACATGAAATGGAAAATGGGAAGAAACCTTCAGGAGAGCAACAGAGCAGGATCCCTCTCCCCGGATGGACAGAAGCAAACTATGTGACATGTCATGTGTATACAGAAGCTGTGTGTTTCGGGCACTGCAGTAGTAGAACAATTCTTTCAAGAAATGTTACGCAACATTGATAGACACTAGATGCATTCCATTTCTGATTTAATCCTTATTTAATGCATGTGGTTGAATTGTGCTTGGTCTGCAAACTTGTGCTTGGTCTGCAAACGTTTGTTAGACTATCCCTCTTTAACACTGCATAATTTCAAGGGTTAAACCGATCCATGATTTGCATGTGATGCTGCTGTCTGCCGGACAACAATTTGACTTAAATAACATAATTGAATATTCATATCAAAATTAAAAACAAATAATTCATGCATTTTGAAAATACATATAAAAATCTCACCATTATCACTTTTGCATATAAATAATGAATAAGGGACACTTTAATGGTAATTTAATCTTAAACTAAATTAATTTCTCTCTGAGAACCAAAGATAACTCACTCGCCATTCAACTCAACAAGCATTTCAGTGGTTCACAGTATCAAGACAAAGGTAGGTGGGGTGTTCTTTGTTGTATAATTCTTTGTTGTATAATTCAGGGATCCTCTCTGAACGGAGTGCCCTTTGATGTCATTATGTTTCCTCTAGCAACAGGTTGACAAGATATACCAGTGATTGGATATCAGTCCTCCTGGTCTAAATCTCCCCTGGGTTCTCCTGCTGGGCAGCTCCTGACTTCGGCATGGGATGGTGTATGTTTTATGTAACCAAGTATCAGTTACTAAATTGTAAAATCTAGTAAGTATGAAGAGCAAAAACTATTTCAGATTGTTTATTTGGAGTGTTTGTGTAAATGTCATTAAGCTTTTCCAGAATAATTTTGATCCACCTTTAAAGGCAACCTTTGGGCTGTATCCAGTAAATTGTAACAGCTGGTCTATGAATAATTCATAAATGCTTTTATATTTCGGCGAGTTGTCAGAAATGACCGAGTGGTGGAGGGAGAATACACAGACGCCGGAGTAATCTACACCTGGGCCATATTTCTCGTACGTGGCTCAACAAAGTCGATCACATGTCCTATTATCCAGCTTAAATTATGAGATGATTGACATTGGGCTATTGCGTTTTTTCAAAGGCTAATTTGCCCTCAAAATGTCTTGTTAATTTGAACCAGATGTCAGTACTCAAGATGATTGCGTGTGCCCGACCAACTTTAAAAGGGGGAAGCGTCGATCACTGAAACCATGATTCTATAACGACACATATGTCAAATAACCTGAAAAGAAGAGCCTCTTTTTTTTTCACAAACCGGAATTCCAGACCATAATTATGAATATTTAACACTGCTGTCTTTAAAATATTTCACTTCCTTGGCGCTGTAGAGGGGGCGTTGCTTATCTCCATAGAAACAGTTGTACACCATTGTAGAAATAACCACTATTTCTGCTTTATACTTGTTGTGGAACTCCCACAAACGTCGGAGCATAATCTATATCATAATATGTATATATATATATATATATATATATATGTGTATGTGGAGATGACCATATAGAATATGAATGAATAGTATGAATATACGTGTGTGTGAATCTGCATATGAGGCAGGGAACGTAGTGAACACATCCAGAAGTTTTTTAAGCTCTAAATAAACTTCCTGAACAACTTGATTTACAGTAGCTTTCCTGGTGTTCTGTACCACCAACACTGTTCAACAATGTACAACACTGTACAACATTTGACAACACTGTACAACCATTTTCATAATTGTACAACACTGTACTACACTGTACACAAATGTACCACTTGCAAATAAACGCGTGGCTCTGCATACAGTATATGAGTGGTGTTCAATGTGGCTCGAGAAGGTGTGTAAATAAATTAGTCCTTGTGGGTAGTATGGTTATTGCTTGCATAGGATGTCATCCTGACATAACTCTTTCCCTATAAAACTCTAATCTAACTAATATACTGCTTCATCAAATATTAGCGTTTTTAGTTTAGCCAACTAGACTAAGAGTACATACCTCTACAAAATAAAAGTTAGTCCCTGCCCATGACTATTAGAAACCTGTCAGCTTGTTGAATACGCTTTTAGCAGGTCTACATCGTAACTGAACCAATTAAAAACAATTAACTATTGAGGATCTTCTACTCGTTGTAGAGCTCCATTTCCTTCTGGGGGCGTGGCCAGATTAGCCAGCTAGACTAAGAAGACATACCTCAACAAAATAAAAGTTAGTCGAGGATCTTCTACTCAAGTGGTAGTCCACTCAAGTGGACCCGGATGAAAATCAAGCGGAGCAAATCTCGAAGCGTCTCCATAGTCAGGGGACAGTTTAAAGATGTGATGTTCTTCATTGGAGATGACCCAATACCAACAGTGTTTGAGCAACCCGTCAAAAGCTTTGGTAGATGGTACAACGAAAGCCTCCAGGATAAAGATCAAGAGAAGCAAAACATGCAGGACATCACCAACGGTCTTGAGAACATCAACAAGACCCTACTGCCTTGGAAGCTCAAGCTTTGGTGCCTACAGTTTAGACTTCTCCCGCCGGTAATGTGGCCACTCACCGTCTATGAGGTCCCAATAACAACAGTGAAGAAGATGGATTGAACCATTACCTCATACGTGAAGAAATGGCTTGGTGTCCCACGATGTCTAAAAACTGGACGGAAATGGACATCATCCAAAGTGGTGCAGCAAGCAACATCAGTCCTGAGACACCAAGACATTGTGGGGATCATCCAGCATGGACGAGGAGGCTTTGACCTGGCAGCAAGCAAACCAACATTCCATAAGGCAACAATGCAGGAAGATGGTGGTCGAGGGTGTGCGCAGACAGGAGGAGACTGCAAGAAGTTCAAAGGCTGTGTGTCTTGCTAAAAAGTACAATGGACGTGGTGGGGAGGCCTAGAGAGGAGAAAGATCAACTGGAGTGAGCTTTGGCAAATGGAGGCAAGCAACATCAGCTTCATTATAAGAGATGTTTATGATGTGCTTCCATCACCAAAAAACCTACATCAATGGTATGGCGAGGACCCAACCTGCCCCCTCTGACCAGGTCCAGCGACTCTCAGGCATATAATGACCACAAGAGCCTGGCTGCAGCACTTGAGATCAAGAGGAGTGCAACCAATTCATTACCTCCAAAATAAACAATCCCGTTAAAACAACAACCTTAATCCGGGAGGGACAGAAAAGGCTCAAGCATCCTCCTACTTAGCCAGAAACTGGACACCTAGCCAGGCTAGCCATGGCCCGGGACTGGAAGGATAGTGGCCAGCAACTCATTTTTCCACCTGAGATTGCTTCTACCAACCTCAGGCCAGACACTGTACTCTGGTCCCCTGCACGAAAGGCTGTGTACATCATAGAGCTCACAGTCCCATGGGAAAACTCTATTGAAGAGGCCTACGAGCGAAAGAAACTGCGTTACACAGAGTTGGCAACAGATACAACTCAGCGTGGCTGGAATGCAAAAGTCTGGCCAGTTGAAGAGGGATGCAGAGGATTCATGGCTTCTTCCACCATCAGGTTGCTAAAATAACTTGGAATCCATGGACAGGCTCTGCGGCAGACCGGCAGAGCAGTTTCTCGAGCAGCTGAAAGAGGCAGCCAGTGGATCTGGATCAAACGGAAGGACCTTGCTGGGCTATAACTTCATGACCCCCCACCCCCACCTGAGAACCCAATTCAGATCCCTCCAACCTGAGGATGGCATACGGGGTATGCGGTCAGCTGTACGGCTGGCTCAGGGAAGAGGATGCCCCTGCCTTGCATAGTCCCATGGGAAATCTTAGTTGGGCATGGGACAAAAGCTAAGGCTTGATCACTTTTTAGCTGGTCACCTTTGATGAGGGTGTTTAGAGATTAAAGGCCAACTCATCCACTGATCGAAGGCACACTACTGAGGATGGGTCACAAAATTGACATCTTAACCCAGTCTAAGAAATAAAAATCCCATGTCACTCTGTCAACATCACGCTAAATCGTATGTGAGTACATACCATCTATTGGCAAAATGGACAGTTTTAACATCTTGTCCTGATATAGAGTTCCTGCTATGATAAGCCAATTGGAATCGTTCACTTGCTGCAGAAATTTTTAAACGTGACCAGAAGGTATTATGCAACATGCATAATACCTACATGTAACCCACATGTAGCAAGTTGGGAAGGAACAAAATAGAAGACTGGCTGTAGGATGGAGATCAGCAGGGCAGAAGACCTCAGGCAGATGTTTTGGGGGCTGGACAAGGAAAAGGCAGTAAACCTCAGCAGGGAACCTCAGCTGGGAGCTGAGCAAGTGGGCCTAGAGTCAAAACTAATATACTGGTGAGCTGGCCAGGTTACTCATTACAGAAGGGTAGGGCTGACAGCTAGCTATAGGAGAGCAGGGCAGGAGAGAGGCAACAAGAGAGTGGGGCAAGAAACAGGTGCCAAGGAGGCAGGCTACAAGATAGTTGGGCAGGAAACACGCAACAGAGAGAGTAAAGATGGCTGACTAAAGATATGGCAGGGCAAAGTGAGAAGTGGCTGAAGACAGGAATAGAATGTCGGACAGAGATTGAGCTTGTTAGAAAGTGATAAACCTGAGAGCATTTATTAGGGAAGTGAATGCTCTCTGTGACAATATAATCTCATCATCTCATTTTCTGGTGTGGTGTCTGTTACAGCCGAAGTACTACATCTATCTTCGTCCCTTCTGACAGGTGCCTTGCTGTGAATCAAACAGTGAAGACTATTAAAAAAAGGAACTCTCACTTTGACCCTCGAAGCATCCAACTGTTTTCTTTTCCTGCCTGATATTGAACATGTTTTGCTGTTGTAACTCAGATTCCGGCTTTCTCCATTTTTTGTGGCAGTAATGAGATTAACGGCATGGTGTTGTGTCGCAACTCTGTATAGCGAAAATTACGTTACCCCAGAACTAAAACCGAATTTGCAATTACATTTGACTGAAACATATCCCCCCCCCCCCCCCCCCCCCCCCGGGGGCTGCGGTGGTCGCGGATGCAAAAACTTGGGCATGGGAGGAGTTCGGGGAGGCCAAGGAGAAGGACTTTCTGTCGGCCTCAAGGAGGTTTTGGCAAACCGTTCGACGGCTCAGGAAGGGAAAGCATGGTCTACCCCAGGCTGTTCTCAGTGTGTGTGTGTGTGTGGGGGGGCTGCTGACCCGGACGGGGGAACATCGTTGGACAGGGGAAAGAGCACTTTGAGGAACTACTAAATTCGGCCAACATGTCCCCTCTAGAGGGGACAGTGCCTGTAGACTTGGGGGGGATCACACCAATATCCCTAGCAGATGCCGCTAAGGTTGTTAAAAAGCTCCTTAGTGGCAAGGCGCCGGGGGTGGATGAGATCCGCTCTGAGATGCTGAAGGCGCTAGACATTGTTGTCTTGGCTGACACGCCTCTTCAATGTTGCGTGGGGGTCAGGAACAGTGCCCTTGGACTGGCAGACCTGGGTTATGGTTCCCATTTTCAAAAAGGGGGACCGAAGAGTGTGCTTGAGCTATCGTGGGATAACACTTCTCAGTCTCCCGGGGAAAGTTTATGCCAGGTTACTGGAGAGGAGGCTCCGACCGCTGGTCGAACCTCAGATTCAAGACCAGCAGTGCGGATTCCGTCCTGGTCGTGGAACTGTGGACCAGCTCTTCAGCCTCGCCAGGGTCCTTGAGGGGTCCTGGGAGTATGCCCAACCAGTCTACATGTGATTTGTAGACTTGGAGAAAGCTTTCGACCGGGTCCCTCGGGAATTGTTGTGGGGGCTGCTGCGGGGCTATGGGGTTCCGGACCCATTACTACGGGCTATCCGGTCTCTGTATGCCTGCAGTAGGAGCTGTGTTTGCATCCTCGGCAGTAAGTCAGACATGTTTCCGGTGGGTGTTGGACTCCGCCAGGGCTGCCCTTTATCACCGGTCCAGTTTGTGATTTTCATGAACAGGATATCTAGGCGCAGCCTGGGGGTGGAGCAGGTCAGGTTCCGGGGACTCGGGATTGCCTCTCTTCTGTCTGCAGATGATGTGATCCTGTTTGCATCCTCAGACAATGACCTCCGTTACTCACTGGGGCGTTTTGCTGCCGAGTGTGAAGCGGCAGGGATGAGAGTCAGCACCTCCAAATCTGAGGCCATGGTGCTCTGCCGGAAACCGGTGGATTGCTTCCTCCAGGTGGGGACAGAGTGCCTGCCCCAAGCGAAGGAGTTCAAGTATCTCTGGAACTTGTTCACAAGTGAGGGTAAGATGGAGCGGGAGATCGACAGGCGGATTGGTGCGGTTGCAGCAGTAAAACAGGAGAGAGAAGAGAGAGCTGAGCCGAAAGGCGAAGCTCTCAATTTACTGGTCGGTCTACGTTCCAACCCTCACCTATGGTCACAGAATACAAGCGGCCAAAATGAGTTTCCTCCGTAGGGTGGCCGGGCTCAGCCTTAGAGATAGGGTAAGGAGCTCGGACATCAGGAGGGAGCTTTAAGTCGAGCCGCTACTCCTTCACATCGAAAAGTGTCAGTTGAGGTGGTTTGGGCCTCTGATTCGGATGCCTCCTGAACGCCTCACGTTAGAGGTTTTCCAGGCACGTCCAACTGGGAGGAGACCCCGGGGAAGACCCAGGACACGCTGGAGGGATTACATCTCCCTGCTGGCCTGGGAACGCCTCGGGAGAATGAGCTAGAAAATGTTGCGGCGAGAGGGGAGTCTGGGTCAACCTGCTGAGTCTTCTGCCCCTGCGACCCGACCCCGGAATAAGCGGATAAGAATGGAATGGAATGGAATGTTGTATCGCCTGCGTATATTGACAGCAATAGGCGTGTTTACTTCTCATGAAACAAAAAAGCAGGTATCCTATAAAAACAAGTTGTTGCAGTTGAATACTGGAGTATTTCAAATATGTCAACTTTTACAACCTTTGTTCAAGAATGAAGCTGTAGTTCTAATGTAGTATAGTTATTTTTCTTGAAACCATCCATTGTGTGCTCCTTTACATGAAAACGACGAAGAAGAAAACTAGGTGAAGTAACTTACTTCTTGTCCTAAAAGAAACTATTCACAATGAATATATCTACAAAGTCTGATAGTGTTGCGATCAATGCAACCTTTATACAGTCGCTATAGGTTCAGATCCTGAGTGTGCACTAACCGACATATAACTAACTGGCTGACGTAAAACTCATAGCCGCACGTAGGTGTAGCCATACTCCTACGTACGTCTCATATCAATATGTCAGCCGTTTATTAGCAATCAAGCGACAAGGCTTTTGCCAATACATGACTTCTTAAAAACCCTAGAACAGTAACGTTGGGTAATTTTAACCCACAAGATTATGGTCTAGTAATTTTCATTGGGTTGCTTTTGAGTCTTTGCTTTAGGCTGCTCACTCAGTGTGTTTACATGATGGTATAATTTGAATATTGCTTTAGTCAGACTTTGCTATCTTTGGGGGGGGTCTGCTATTATCCCATTGTACATGGCAGTGAGTAAATCGAATCATTGGCTGAAAACATGTCACCTCCGATACGCCAGGTGGCGCTGTTTTCATTACAACTCCTGTTGTGTAGCACATTTTCTTTTTTTGATTGGCTGATAAGCGCCACGTGACAGCACAACTCCAGGAAGCATTTGTTTTCCCCACGGGGACAGCGGCGGGGCCAGCTCATGTTGGCGCTGCGACACATTAAAACAGTAAATACTCGTGGCGATGCTTGTTGCGCTTGCGTGCGCATGGGCAAAGACGCAAAGTTTGGTTTCTAGTCCAATTCACCGCTACATGCCGCGATGGTCGGATTATCAACCGCATCGGATCGAGGGATGTCAATCGGACCGTAGTTGGACCGTAGTTGGACCGCACACAGTCGAACAAAGGTGTTACATGATAATTTGATTTCTGTCCGACTGAGCCAGTTATTCGAATGCATGTAAACGCACTGACAGACGTCATCAAAGGTAGGCGTGTCTCCCTGATCTAATCCCAGTTTTTTTTCAACAGACGCGTCTGTCATGATTTTCACCTTACATTAGTTTTATTAACGATTGCCAAATAATTTCCCAGATTTTGCGTCTTCTTACAGGATACCTGCTTTTTTGTTTCATGGTAAGTAAACACACCTATTGTTGTCATAATACGCATGCAATACAACATATAAAATACTCATGAATAAGACTAGAGGATGCTTTTTAACAGCATTGTAGAAAAGTGAGACAACAAATGGCAAAGATAGATTGATTAGAGACATTTGTAATACGTTAATACAAACATAATCGGGGCAGAAATCGGTCAAAAATAATTGAAAATTACATTTTAATTCAGGGCGAACTTCATTTTCGAGATACAGGGTTGTCAATATGCAATAATGGCTTTTTCACAAAAGATTCGGGCTTCTGGACTATGCAGTGTTTTTGACAGAGGTGTGTGTTAGGGGGTTATTGCAGCAAAGGATTTACATTGTGTCAAAAATGATAAAAGATGGAGCAGGGGAGTTAGGTGTATACAAGAGTTGCAGACAGAGAGGAAGAGATGGTTTACTTTATTTACTAAATAATTTAATAATATTACATATTAACAAGTGTGTGTTGTTGACAGATTAAATCTGAAGACTTAATGATCTTTTTCAGACTTCAACGGTACCAGTTTGCGACTTTCCATA